>CM038678.1:233528387-234128387 GCA_021605205.1 Aegilops longissima | reverse complement strand
ACTCCAAGTCGTCCTGTTACCGAAGATCACGGCTATTCGAATAGATAAACTTCCCTGCAGGGGTGCACCACATAACCCAACAAGCTCGATCCCATTTGGCGGACACAATTTTCGGTCATGCCCGCCGCTGAAGATCAACGCCGCAGCCCCACCTAGGCACAACAGAGGTCAGCACGCCAGCCTAAATCCTATGCGCGCGAGGGCAGGCCCATCGCCCATTGCACACTTGCACGCTATGACGTGGCGGAAGCGCATCTAGCCCCTTAATACAAGCGCGAGCTTACGGTCCAATGCGGCGCGCGCTGCTCAGTCACTGATGTCACGAAGGCTTCGGCTGATACCACGACGTCGAGCAGGGCCAGGCCCACCTCTCGCCTAGGTGGTCTCAACCTGCCCTGTCGCTCCCACCACAAAGATCCACTCGCGGGTACTCCTCGAGCCGACCCGACTTTTAGTCACCACATGTGTCATGTAAAGTATATAAGTATATTCCCTTGATCACCTCCCGAGGGATCACGGCCCAATAGTATAGCAAGGCGCATTTAACAAGAATGTAGGGCCACAGATGGAATACTAGCATCCTATACTAAGCATGTAGGATTGCGGTAAAGGTAACAATGAAGAGTAGCAAGGACAGGCTATGTAGCAAAGATAGGATTAACTAAAAGCAAGAATATGCTACACTACTCTAATGCAAGCAGTATAGAGAAGAATAGGCGATATCTGGTGATCAAGGGGGGGGGGGGTCTTGCCTGATGTAACACCCGGATAATCTTGCTACAGTAATCTCACGTTGATGGTGCCACGTCACCTTTGTCACTGTAGCTAACCACGGGTTAATTCCAAACTGTCTCGAAATTCAAATTCAAATTATGATAGCAATAAAAGTTTTCAAAAATTTAAAACTAAAATGTTCGGAGGTTGTCAAATATTACAAAGTTAATTATGGTGGAGTAAACACATTTTTATAAAATGTCTAAGTTATTAAAATGAATTAAAACAGAAAAGGAAAAATAAGAAAAGAAAAACAAACCTAATAGATAAAGGGGGACCCTCGCCAATCGGGCTAAACGGCCCAGCCGGCCGGCCCATTGGCCCATCCCCCCCTCTCCCTTATCCTCGGGCGACCAAACCCTAGGCACCGACGCCCCACTCCCCTCGATCCTTCTCTCCCCACCGATCTGGATCGGGATCGCCCCGATCCGTCGACCCGACGCCGGCGCCCCACCGCCACACGACGCCCGTCCTCACCTCCTCCCGACCAGCCACCCAGACAACGGCGCCACAAGACGTCGGACTCGCGTCGCCTGCCGAACGCCTCGCCTCCTCCTCACCGGTCTTCTCCGGCCGCCCGAGCCCGCTGCCCCATACCCTATGCCCCCCCGTGAGCTCCCTTCGCTCCCCTCTCCCCTAGGACGCCACCGCGCCGCCTCGGCCGGCGGTCGACGCGCCCCGGCGCCACCATCGCCGCGCCCGGCCGTGCCGGGCCGTTCCGCCCGCCCTCCCCGCTTCCCCATGCGGCTCCCCTGCCGCTTGCCGCCGCCGTTTTCCCCCGTACGCCCATGCCCGAGCTCCGGCATCCGCCTCGGTGCTCGCCGCCGTCGGCTTCGACGAACTCCGGCGACGCCACCGGTCCTAGAAGACGCGGCATCGACTCCACGTTCGAACGCAACCCCCCGCCTCACTTTTGGTGGCCTGTAGCCAAATCCCGCAACCTCCCGAACGCCACCACCGCCTCCACTCGCCGCCGGCGAAGGTTCCGGCCGTTACGGCCCGCGCCACCATCACGGTTGGATGCGGCCCAGCCCCACCATTTGAACGCGCCCAACCAGGGCTCAAATGGCGCGCTGTAGCGCGATTCCGGCCATCTCCGGCGTTCGGCCGCCGCGGATGGCCTCGCCGGAGTCGCTCCGGCGCCGACGCCGACGTGGCGCGGTGGCCCCGCCTCTGTGTCGTGACTGGGTCTCGAGGGCCCGCTGGTGGGTTGACCGGTCAGCAACTTGGCCGACGTATGACCATCGCCATCGACAAAGGGCCCCATGCCATAAAAACAAATAAAAATGTATATTAATTAATTAATTAATTAGATAATTAATTAACTTAATTGATCAGGTTTAATTAATCAAATTAAACATTAGTTAACCTAATTAACTAATTAAACTAATTAATAGGTTAATTAGTATAATGTGACAATGACAGAGGGGACCCACCCGACAGTTTGATCGGTCAACGGTCAGCGTTGACCGATGACATCATGCTGACATCATGCTGATGTCATAATTGTACTTTATAAATTAATTAATTACATTTAGTTAACCTAATAACCTAGTTAAGCTAATTAATCATGTTTAGTGGAGCATTGTCAATGACAAACGGACCCACTGTCAGTTGACCAAGTCAACTCTGTTGATCGCTGATGTCGACATGACATCATCTTCGATGTCATTAATCTGTTTTTCAAATTAATTAAATTCCGAAATTAATAAAATCTTTAGAAAATCATATCTTTTAATCCGTAACTCGGATTAAAATATTTTCAACATGAAAGTTGCTCAGAACGACGAGACGAATCCGGATACGCAGTCCGTTCGTCCGCCACACACCCCTAACCTATCGAACCCGCAACTTTCCCCCTCCGGCTCCTCTGCGAAAACATGAAACACCGGGGATATTTTCCGGATGTTTCCCCCCTTAACCGGTACCACCTCATACCACGTTAGGGCACGCCTAGCATCGTTACTTGTCATGTCATGCATCGATATGCATCTGTTTACATGGTATTCATTGTTTCTTCCCCCTCTTCTCTCGGTAGACTACGAGACCGACGCTGCGCTGCCCGGTTCGACTACGGTGTTGTGACCCCTCTCTCTTGCCGAGCAACCAGCAAGCCCCCCCTTGATCACCAGATATCGCCTACTCTTCTCTATACTACTTGCATTAGAGTAGTTTAGCATGTTCTCGCTTTCAGATACTCATATCCGCTTTGCATAGCTTTGTCCTTGTTACTATCAAGTTGTTATTTTACCCGCAATCCTATATGCTTAGTATAGGATGCTAGTATTTTCATCTGTGGCCCTACATTCTTGTCCGTCTGCGTGCTATACTATCGGGCCGTGATCACTCGGGAGGTGATCACGGGTATATACTATATAAATTATACATGATACATGTGGAGACTAAAGTCGGGTCGGGTGGTGGAGCACCCGCGAGTGGATCTTGAGGCGGAGCGGCAGGCAGGTTGAGACCGCTTAGGAGAGAGGTGGGCCTGGCCTGTTCGGCGCTCGCGGATACTTAACACGCTTAACGAGATCTTGGTATTTGATCTGAGTTGGCTCTGAGCTTATACGCACTAACCAACTACGTGGGAAAGATATGGGCACTTTCGGCGTGGTATCACGAAGCACTTCAGACGTCGGCGACGGCGGCGCGCCGGATTGGACCGAACGCCACTAGGCTAGGTTCGCTTCCGCCGCCCTCGCACGCAGGTGTGCTATGGGCGATGGGCCTGCACCCTGTGCCCTTAGGTTTAGACCGGCGTCTTGGCCTCTCTGTTGTGCCTAGGTGGGGCTGCGGCGTGTTGATCTTCCGCGGCGGGCATGACCCAGAAAGTGTGTCCGCCAAATGGGATCAAACGTGTTGGGTAAGTTGGTGCACCCTGCAGGAAGTTAATCTATTGAATAGCCGTGATCTTGATAATGGGACGACTTGGAGTTGTACCTTGAGCTTATGACAACTAGAACCAGATACTTGATAAAACACACCCTTCCAAGTGCCGATACAACCGTGGTCGCTCTCTCGTGGATATGAGGAGGGATCGCGGGTAGGATTATTGCTATGTGATGTTACTTGGAGGACTTCAACCTACCCTCTTCTACTGTTGCAAGACGGTGACCGAGCGTAGTCTTCGATAAGACTAGCCATCCCTCTTATTCGGCATTTCGTAGTTCAGTCCATCGATATGGCCCTTTACACAAATATCCATGCATATGTAGTGTAGCTCCTTGCTTGCGAGTACTTTGGATGAGTACTCACGGTTGCATTGTTTCCCCTTTTCCCTGTCTATACTCGATTGTTGCAACTGCACGATGGAGCCAGGAGCGACGCCACCGTCGATGACGACTACTACACCGGAGGTGCCTACTACTACGTGCAGCCCGCTGATGAAGACCAGGAGTAGTTTAGGAGGATCCCAGGCAGGAGGCCTGCGCCTCTTTTGATCTGTATCCCTGTTTGTGCTAGCCTTCTTAAGGCAAACTTGTTTAACTTATGTCTGTACTCAGATATTGTTGCTTCCGCTGACTCGTCTATGATCGAGCACTTGTATTCGAGCCCTCGAGGCCCCTGGCTTGTATTATGATGCTTGTATGACTTATTTTATTTTTAGAGTTGTGTTGTGATATCTTCTCGTGAGTCCCTGATCTTGATCGTACACATTTGCGTGCATGATTAGTGTACGATTAAATCAAGGGCGTCACAAGTTGGTATCAGAGCCGACTGCCTATAGGAATCCCCCTTCCACACTCCTTGGCCGAAGTCGAGTCTAGACATTGCAAAAACTTTTACTAACTTGGCTGTGTGCCTTACGGGCCCATGTTGCCATCGGGTGGTACTAGGATCTTTTACTCCTCGACCTTTACTCCGGGACTCTGAACTCTCTTCTACTCGGGTTAAACGAATTTACTGACTAACACTAGGATCCCGTGACCACATTCACCCCAAAGTTGGATAAAGCCATAGTTATACCTGGGAATTGTATTTTGATCAATTTCCACACTGTCATTTGACTCCTTTGAAACATCTTTGTTTTCAGATGGAACCCACGAGGCAGGTCGTGCGCCACACGACGGCCATTGGTGCCTCGGGATCACTGCGGTGCTAGCGGAGATGATGACCTATCGGGTTATCGCTGGCACCCTGAGTACACCGCCTTTGAGGAGTACCGGGACTTTAACCAGAGCAGCACCGAGCCATCGCCCACCTCTACTCGGAGTATGACTCCACTCTTGGCTGCACACCGCACATGGTGTTGGGGTGACTATCGATATGGCAAGACACGATGCTGCTTATGCTGCTCGACACGTCTTCGTGGAGAGTATCGGAGTTGGACACCTCCCCTTCGTGCACATTGCTATCGCGTCGATGTTGGTGAGGAGGGTTACTACACTGCTGCCTACTCCATCGCCACCAGAGAGCCCTTCTACCATCAGAACTTTGTTACGCATGCGGATGGGCTGGATCGAGCTAACCGAGCTCTTCGCCACGAGTTGTACATCACCCGTCAAGACCTTTACCGTGCTCGACGCTGTTGCACCCCTTTGTCCGATCCAGAGAGCTGCGCTCGCGATCTACCCAGCCAGACCGTGATGCCCTGAGGTGTCGGTTGGCGAGGTGGAGGCTACCTCCCGCACTTGGTCCTCTCCCGCCACTTGGTCGTCGGGTTACGCACGAGTATCCGCGCCCCTGTGTCACCGACGTGGAGGACTATCCGCTGCCGCACTACCAGCTTTCAGCTACTGACTACCTCCGCAGATGCGCGTGGGACTGATGTAGGCTTGCTTGTTAGTGTTAGATGCATTCGTCGCGAGCCTGCGTGCCGCCTATGATGTCTTAGTCTATGTAATCAACTCATGGCAATCAACTCTATGCATGATCCCTTTGTAAGATATGCCGACTACTATGTAGTTTCTATCGTCTGCTTTCATTATGCATGTTTCATCATGAATGATTCTTGTCCTTGCATAATTTCTCAAATGCTAAACTACCTGTTATATATTAGCAGGATGGTTAGACCAGCTGATCGTGGTCGTGGTGGCAACTTCCACCACCGCCGAGTACATGGCTGGTATGATCCAACAGCTTGAGATGAATCGCCAGTTCATGGAGAACATGATGGCTCGTTTCCTCGCCCCAATATGAACCAGCAGCCAAACACAACAACTCTGCAGGATTTCATACGCCCAACCCAAGCGTGTACCGCAGCTCAACCCAGCATTTGGATGCTGATGATCGCTCCGTGACATCACCTATGAGATGGAGTCTGCCGATGTAGCCCCGCCACTATGTCACTTTTGCTTCCTTCTTCTGAAGGGACCCGCAGCTCAATGGTGGGACAGCCACAGCGTACTCGCCAGCTTGGAACACTCATCACCGCCGACTTCCAAGTTGCTTTCCGTGCCCGCTTCATCCTCAAGGAGTCATGGACCGAAGAAGCGTGAGTTCCGCAACCTCACCCAAGGCAACAAGACTGTTGAAGCTTATCACGAGAGTTCTGGACTTGTCTCGCTATCTGTCAAGAGGATATTGCAACCGATGCACGCAGACAAGAGAAGTTCCATGACGGCCTTCAAGTCGACATCAAGCTCGCACTTCTAGCGCACGACTTTGCTGATTTCGCCACCTTGGTGAACAAAGCTATCAATGTCGAAACTGGTCTGCAGGAATACCGAGCTCTAACAGACGCAACCATGACACGGGCTCATCTTGGGCCCGTCCTCTCGTAAGCGCAAGATATGGATTCCCAACAAAGATGTACCGGCCGAATGCACCGCCCCAAGGCGTAGCTATGCTACACCTCGCCTCGCTTACTCCAGCTAGGCAGCCAAAGCTTCCACTCCACCACCCCAAGCCCTGCTCCCACTCCCAATTATGGTTTGTGCTTGGTGTGGACAACCAGGCACCGTGCTAGAGAATGCAACCAGAACCGTAATCAGTTGGCCCTTCCAAATGATTGGGCGTGGAAGCAACCAGCCCCGCAACAACAATGCCAAGCCTTATGGTCGAAGTTCGGGCCAACCACGTTGATCCGAACGAAGCTCAAGACCAACCTGCTATCGTGATGGGTACACTTCTCGTAAATTCAGTACAAACATGCGCTTTATTTGATACAGGGGCATCGCATTCATTCATGTCTGAAGATTTTGCGTTCATGCATGGCATTAAAAGTGAAGACATGAATGCTTCACTGTTAGTACACTCCCCTGCGGGCCAATGTCGAACCTCCATGATTTGCAACGACGTCCCCGTTGAAATCGAAGGACTGGAATTATGATGCTTGTATTATGATGCTTGTATTATGTTGCTTGTATGACTTATTTTATTTTTAGAGTTGTGTTGTGATATCTTCCCGTGAGTCCCTGATCTTGATCGTACACATTTGCGTGCATGATTAGTGTACGATTAAATCGAGGGCGTCACACCTGATTGCTCCTGCAAGAAGGAGGGGTCGTCAACAGCGTAGTCGATCGGGGCACCAGCAGCGGCGTCGGTCTCGGTGTCTAGCGAGAGAAGAGGGGGAAGAAACAATAAATACAATGCAAACAAATGCATGACGATGCATGACATGACAAAGCGTGATGCTAGGTGTGCCCAATCGCGGTAGTAGGTGATACCGGCGAAGGGGGAAACATCCGGGAAAGTATCCCTGGTGTTTCGCGTTTTCGGGCAGAGGTACTGGAGGGGGAAAGTTGCATGTTCGATATGCTAGGGGTGTGTGGCGAACAAACGGGCTGCGTAACTGAATTCGTCTCGTCGTTCTGAGCAACTTTCATGTAGAAAGTTTTCATCTGAGCTACGGTTTATTTTATATGATTTTCTAAAGTTTTAAATCATTTTTAGAATTTATTTAATTAATTTAATTCAACATTATCCAGAATAGTGTTTGCTGACGCCATCATGACGTCAACAGAGGTGTTGACTGGTCAAACTGACATGTGGGCCTAGTGGGACCCACCTGTCATACACTGTTAGGTTAATTAGGGTTTAGGTTAAACTAATTACTATTTAATTAAACTAACAGGTTAATTAAATTAAATAAATAGGATTAAATAATTAATTAATTAATTAAATTTTTTATCTAAAAACGTTCTGGGGTGGGCCCCCTGTGTCATAGGCAGGGGGCTTAGCGGGCGCCGGGTTCGCGGCGGCGCTATCGTAACGGCGCGGGCGCCGACAGGTTAACCCGGCGCAGGCCTCGGCGAGACCAGTGGCCTTGGTGGCAAAGGAGCAGACAGGCGGGGCTTGCGGCCCAAGCGCCGTGAGGAAGGGTGTCGTGGGCTTGAGGCGCATAAGCGCTCTGGTATGAGCATGTCGCTCAGAGCAGGGCACGGCGACGTGAGCACGCGTGGTGAGGCGGGCGCATGCTGGGGCACGAGGAGGTGCCGGAGCATGGCGACGACGTTCTTGGGCGCGGGCGAAGTGGTAGCCGGGCGCGGTCACCGCGGGGACAGAGGGGAAAAGCGGGCAGCTTACGGTGTGGTGTAGGGGTTCGGGCAGCGGGCGATGAGGAGGAAGTCAGAGACGAAGCGGCGGAGAGGAAGCAGGCCGGCGAGGTCCAGGCGGTGGGCGCCGGCGTGGTGGCGATGGGAACTGGCGGTGGCGTCTTGCCCCGATCCGATCTGGATCAGGAGAGGGGGAGAGTGGGACGAGTGGGGGTGAGTAGGGGTTAGGGTTTGGCACACGGGAGTGGGGGATAAGTTGGAGGCGCGGGAGGGCGGTGGGCTGGTGGGTTGGCCCTGGGTCAGGTTTGTGGCTCTCTTGGGCCGAGCCTGGGGGCATTGCTTTCCTTTTTTTCTTAGCTTCGTTTTCTATTTTTATATTTTCTTTTCTGTCTTATTTAATTTAATGTATTTAGGCATTTTCTAAAAAGGTGTTTGCTGCACTATAATTACCTATGCCATTTTTGGCACTGCCCGAACATTTTTGTTTCAATGTTTGAAGACATTTGTTTGTTTGCCATATTTTTAATTGATTTTTGAATCGGTTTGAACTAACGAAAGATTAGCAACAGTAATCGCAGATGACATGGCATCATTAGCATAGGTTCACTGTAGCATAATTATCCGGGTGTTACACATTGAGAGTTGGTGCAAACTTCGCCGGTGCATCCAAACCCCGTGATATGATACACTCTTTCACACATAAACCTCCTTATATCTTCCTCAAAACAGCCACCATACCTACCTATTATGGCATTTCCATAGCCATTCCGAGATATATTGCCATGCAACTTTCCACCATTCCGTTTATCATGACAGGTTCATCATTGTCATATTGCTTTGCATCATCATGTAGTTGACATCGTATTTGTGGCAAAGCCACCATTCATAAATTTTCATACATGTCACTCTTGATTCATTGCTATCCCGGTATACCGTCGGAGGCATTCATATAGAGTCATACTTTGTTCTAGTGTTGAGTTGTAATCATTGAGTTGTTAATAAATAGAAGTGTGATGATCATCATTCATAGAGTATTGTCCCGAAAAAGGCCAAATAAAAGAAGTCCCAAAAAATAAAAAAAATTAAGAAGGGACAATGCTACTATCCTTTTTTTCCACACTTGTGCTTCAAAGTAGCACCATGATTTTCATGATAGAGAGTCTCCTGTTTTTTCACTTTCATATACTAGTGGGAATTTTTCATCATAGAACTTGGCTTGTATATTCCAAAAATGGGCTTCCTCAAATGCCCTAGGTCTTCGTGAGCAAGCAAGTTGGATGCACACCCACTTAGTTTCTTTTGTTGAGCTTTCATGCATTTATAGCTCTAGTGCATCTGTTGCATGGCGATCCCTACTCCTTGCATTAACATCAATCGATGGGCATCTCCATAGCCCGTTGATTAGCCATGTTGATGTGAGACTTTCTCCTTTTTTGTCTTCTCCACATAACCCCCATCATTATATTCTATTCCACCCATAGTGCTATATCCATGGCTCACGCTCATGTATTGCGTGAAGGTTGAAAAAGTTTGAGATTACTAAAGTATGAAACAATTGCTTGGCTTGTCATCGGGGTTGTGCATGATGAGAGCATTCTTGTGTGACGAAAATGGAGCATGACTAAACTATATGATTTTGTAGGGATGAACTTTCTTTGGCCATGTTATTTTTAGAAGACATAATTGCTTAGTTAGTATGCTTGAAGTATTATTGCTTTTGTGTCAATATTAAACTTTTATCTTGAATCTTTCGGATCTGAATATTCATACCACAATTAAGAGGGTTACATTAAAAAATTATGCCAAGCAGCATTCCGCGTCAAAAATGTTGTTTTTATCATTTACCTACTCGAGGACGAGCAGGAATTAAGCTTGGGGATGCTTGATACGTCTCCAACGTATCTATAATTTTTTATTGCTTCATGCTATATTATATTCTGTTTTTGATGATTAATGGGCTTTGTTATACACTAGTGAAACCTATGGCCCCCGGGTCTATTTTCCATCATATTAATCTTCCAACACTTAGCTATTTTCATTGCCTTTTATTTTACTTTGCATCTTTATCACAAAAGTACCAAAAATATTATCTTATCATATCTATCAGATCTCACTTTCGTAAGTGACCGTGAAGGGATTGACAACCCCTTTATTGCGTTGGTTGCGAGGATTTTATTTGTTTGTGTAGGTGTGAGGGACTCATGTGTGGCCTCCTACTGGATTGATACCTTGGTTCTCAAAAACTGAGGGAAATACTTACGCTACTTTGCTGCATCACCCTTTCTTCTTCAAGGGAAAACCAACGTAGTGCTCAAGAGGTAGCAGCTTACAAGATCATAGCAATGCCTCGGTCCGGGATCTTGGTTGGCCAAGCTATTAGATCAGAAGAAACATCGTCCTTGTAGTTTTTGCGAGCAGCATAACAGGTAACAGCGTCCTGTTAGTATATTTGAAGTACATCGGGCAGGTGATGATGCACAGGTTTAAAGGTGACAAGTACCTAGGCCATCGCGGGTGCTTGGCATCTTGCCAGACGGTGGGAATCAGGTTAGAAACGTCAAGGGTGATGACGCTGCACTGGCTGTCGGGGTCCGGTAAGGAGATCTAGAACCGTTGAGTAGGGTGTTTGTGGAGCGGCTCCAGTAGGGTGGACTACGGTGTGGGTGAAGCGGATCTATGGTCGTGGACAAGGGCGTAGGTGAAGCTGCTCCGGTGGTTGGGTTAAGGATGGTGTCAACGGTGCGGATCTGCGGCCGTGGACGGGGCGTCAGAAGCTGCTCCGGTAGGTTGGATGAGGGTGCGAGGAAGCAGATCTAAGGCTGTGGACTTGTGAGTTGGCAAAGCGGCCCCGGTAGGGTTGAGAATGGTATAGGCAAAGCTACTCCGGTGGGGTTGACGATGGTGTCGGTGAAGCGGCTCCGGTAGGGTTGAGGAAGGTGTCAGCGAAGAGGATCAGAGGCCATCGACGAGGGCGTCGATGGGGCGGCTCCAGGGGTGTGTGGACGAAGCGTCTCCGGTGGGGAGTACGAACGAGCCGCTGCAGATGCGCTGCGGTTGACGAGATTACCGGCGAAGCAGATCCGGCACCATGGACAAGGCCGGCACTGAATGGGCTGTGGTACAGTGGTGCATGAGCAGTCTACTTGTTTCTAGGGGAGGTGGGAGGGGTAGATGCGGCCGCAGAAGCAGAGCCGGCGAGGTGGACACCGCTGGTAGTGAATGGGCTCTGGTACGCCGGTGGATGAGCAGTCTAGGGTTTCGGGAGGGAAGGGGAGAAAGGCCGATGAAGTACGGACGGCGTGATGTGAGATGCTCTGGTGCTGTGGAGTTAGTCTTTTTTGTAGGAGGGGGAGAGGAAATGGGGGTGCCGTGTAGTGGGGGGAACTGGAAGTTACCAAAGCAGCCCCGACCTATTATGTAGATGAGGGCGGTATTGTAACTGTTGGTCTCCGTGCACCAAGGACAAAAGGGGAATTTCGCATGCTAAAGACTAAGGTGGCGGAAATTTTAGAAGGAGGCGGGAGATTTTGCCGCCCGCGGGATCGTTCGTATCCAATTTCAACTAATTTTGGACCGTGCTAGCGGGAAGGTCATGCGAGACTGTGTACACGGGGCACGCGTCAGCAGTTAATAACTGGTGTGAAGTCCACCACAGAAAAAAGACAATAACTCGGGATGATGCACCGATAACTTCGACGTTCACACGGGCGCGGCCAATCGTACGGGTGTAGTGGCGTTCACAAAAAGGGGATCAAACGCTCAGCCCATGTATTTCTCGTGTAAATAGATAATTTAGTGCAATTGGTTATTTACTTTAAACATAATGCATTGACGTGTTAGTGTAGAGGCGCACAAAAAGAAATGAATATTGTAGTCCGCTACTTAAAAGTGTTACCTCATATGATTACATAGCCTCCACTTTCATAAATTATGTGCTGCTGAATTCATATATGAATATTACATATATTACTTCATAATAGAACCTTAAATCATCCAAGACTAATGATTTTGAATGCAAGAGTAACAATGGTGCATGTACATGATAACTACATTGGTTGTTTGAAGAAACATCACTGTAACTTTGGCATGCACAACTGAAAAGGTTTATTTAAATAGGAAAAATGTGATATGTGAGTGTCCAATCTTTATAGTGTTGAATCGATATTGTACCTTTGGCCACGATATGAAGTAGATATTGATTTATGTTCAAGCGATGCACGTCCACGATCGCTAGATAGTGATACGTGAATGAATTGTGCAATCTCTCTCACACGCATACATATCTCATTTCCCTGTGGGCATCGCAATCACACACACGCACTTCATGTATTTCTCTCCCTCCGTCAAGGTTAGAATTCGTCTTTCTACCCCGTCCTACAATTCTCTCACACATAAACACACACGCTCTCTCTGTCGAACACGCCTACCCCTTTAATTCCGCCCACCCACAGCCACTAATGTCTCAAAGTATAATAATGTCTCTCACACATATGCCTATGGTTAACTCGAGTTCCGGAACCATACGAATACATACAATGGGATTCCAGTAGAGCACCTTTTGTTTTGAGATTTCGCTAACTCTCTCTCTCTCTCCCTCTCTCTCTCTCTCACACACACACACACGCGCGCACACACACACACATTGTTTCTCGCTTCATTTTTCCGGCACTTGCATGCACACCATTTTGTTTATCTTTGTGATGCTTTAAGTATGCCTCGCACAAATGCTATCTACCTATCCCTTAATATAGCTAGATATGTGTCACACAAACTCCTTTCTACTAGCAAGATGCCCATGCGTTGCACGGAACATCAAGATGCATTTGTATGAGTAGTTTATCTTGTGGGAGAAAAGGATGAACGAGGGTATGCCTTATTTGCAAATGCGGAGAGGGGTGTGGGTATCTTTTTGCAAAATTGCCATAGTTTCCTTCCTATCCGTCGGATATATATCGGATGGCCTATATTGCAGGATGGCAGAAAAACCATCATCACCAACTATATAAGAGTAGGGATATGTAAGTGTCACTGCCCCCCCCCCCCGACACACACACACACACACACACACACACACTTCCCAACACTGAAGGAGTAGGGTGACACCTCGATCTTGATACTAATCTATCGACTGGCTTCTCTCTCAAACACACACACACGCACACACACACTACCCGACACTGAAGGAGTAGGGCGGCACCTCAATCTTGATAGTAATCTATCTACTCCTCTTTCAAACACACACACAGACATACACACACACACTCACTAGTTGTGCCTCTGTTCCATCACAAGACACTCTCGACACGCCCTTCTCTCCTCCCCCCCCTCCCCAACAATGACAACAGAAGGGTGACAACTCGATCCGATCGAATCTGTGAATTGGTTTCTCTCTCGAACATTGTGTCTCTCAGACCTCGCCAAGAGCCCCTCGATATGTATACTTCTCGCGCGTGCACAGCTGTAGTGATGATGACGTTGAACCCAGAGAGGGGAAGAACATTGTATTGAGATCCAAAAAGAGAGAAGAAGCCATCTAGCTAATAACTATGGACCCGTAGGTCTATGGTAAACTACTCACAACTCATCGGAGGGGCAAGGATGTTGATGTAGAGGCCCTCCGTGCTTGATTTCCCCCTCCGCAAAGTGCCGGCGAAGGCTCCAAGATGGGATCTCGCGGACACAGAAGGTTACGGCGGTGGAAATTGTGTTTCGTGGTGCCCCTGGATGTTTTCGGGGTACGTAGGTATATATAGGAAGAAGAAGTACGCCGGTGGCCGCCCGAGGGGCCCACGAGACAGGGGGCACGCCCTATAGGGGGGCGCCCTCCTATCTTGTGGAGGCCTTGGCTGCTTCTTGACTTGCACTCCAAGTCCTCTGGATCACGTTTGTTCCAAAAATCACGCTCCCGAAGGTTTCATTCCGTTTGGACTCCTTTGATATTCCTTTTCTTTGAAATACTGGAATAGGAAAAAAAAACAGCAATATGGGCTGGGCCTCCGGTTAGTAGGTTAGTCCCAAAAATGATATAAATGTGTAAAATAAAGCCCATAAACATCCAAAAGGGGTAATATAATAGCATGGAACAATAAAAAATTATAGATACATTGGAGACGTATCACAAGCTCACATACTCAACTATCTCGTAGTCTCCTACAACTGATAACACTCACGCAATACTTGTGGTTATAGAGTTTCAGCCGGACACTGAGAAAGATAGGGGCTTATTGTGTTGCCTCCCAACGTATTCACCTTTAAGTGATGTCAACAATAATAGCCTATGCCAACTTACATCCAATTGGATATATATATCATGATCTTTCAAACACGAAGAGCTTGCCAAAGGATAAAATGAAAAAGGGAAGGTGAGCATCACCTTGACTCAAGCATAAAGTAAAACATAACGTAAAAGATAGGCCCTTCGCAGAGGGAAGCAGAGGTTGTCATGCGCGTTTAGGGTTGATGCACGAAATCTTAGTGCAAAAGAACGTCACTTTATATTGCCCCTTGTATGTGGACCTTTATTATGCAGTCCGTCGCTTTTATTACTTCCACAACAAGTTCGTAAAAAGCTTATTTTCTCTGCACTAATAAGTCATACATATTTTGAGAGCAATTTTTATTGCTTGCACCATTGACAACTTACTTGAAGGATTTTACTCGATCCATAGGTAGGTATAGTGGACTCTCATGGCAAAACTGGATTTAAGGATATTTGGAAGCACAAGTAGTATCTCTACTTGGTGCAAGAATTTTGGCTAGCATGAGGGGGAAAGGCAAGCTCAACATGTTTGGAAGGTCAATGACAATATACTTTAACTGAGATGTCGGAAAACACAAACCATTACATTGTCTTCCTTGTCCAACATCAACTCTTTTATCATGTCATACTTAATGAGTGCTTCACAATCATAAAAGATGTCCAAGATAATATATTTATATGTGAACCCCTCTTTCCTTATCACTTCCTATTAATTGCAAGGATGACCAAGGCTACGTTCATCAACTCCTAACAATTTTTATGCCTCATACTTTCTATGTGTGAAGTTATCACTGTCCATAAGATCAATATGAACTCTTTTGTTCTTTCTACCTTCTCAAGATCATAGCAATCATAGCAAAGCCCTTGACTCAACACTAATCTTTATTATAGATAGCACACATACTCGATTACATAAAGAGATCACAATGCAAAACTCAAAACTACTTATATCAAAACTTCAATCTACTAGATCAAGATACTACTAAAAGGATTGAACTAAATAAAGCGATAAAGATAGGAGTGTGATGGTGATACGATACCGGGGCACCTCCCCCAAGTTTGGCAGTTGCCAAGGGGAGTGCCCATACCCATGTGATTATTTCTTTGGAGGTGGTGAAGTACGAGTTTTTGACGATGTAGGCTTGTCGTCCGTCTTCCAAGGCATAGGCTCTCCATCATAAAAGGATGATCGAGTCTCCGGGATCCTTAAATCTGCAGCCAAACTCATTCACTTGAATCTATATTTATACTCAGAGTTCTGGTTTTGCAGGTCATAAATCTGGGCTTGGAGATGCTCGATTTTCTCTTGCAGCTTGAAGATGGTCTCCCCAATGACTTTGGCATCCAGCTTGTGGTTGTTGGTGAACTCCGTGATCATCATCTGGTTGGCGTTGAGTCCACGCTCCACCATCCTTGACACTTGAAAACTTCTTGCTCCATGGCTTGAGCTTTGTCTCCACGCCCCAGACGCCTTGGTCCCTCCACATCGCGGATGTGCAGCACCCCTCACGCATCTCAATGGTTTGAGGATGATGCAGCACCTCCACGAGATAGGGGTTGATAACCTCTCGAAAAACTTGTCCTTGGGAGCGCTTGGAGACGACATGATGCTCTAGATCTGAAATGTAAAAAGCTCAAACGAAAACAGAGGATATTTGCGTGATACGGTGGTCAAAACCTTCGGAGTATATATAATGAATTTTACCGACCAAAATACGTCATACAAGAAAAGCGGAGTCGGGAGGCACGAGGTGCCCACGAGGGGGGCGCGCCCTACGGGGGCTCCTCTCTCGTGGGAGCCTCGTGTCCCTTTCAGACTACTTCTTTCTTCCTAAAATTCTTAAATAATCCAAAACTGATAAAAATTGCCACTGGAGTTGTTTTGGAGTCAGTTTACTTACCGTACCACGTACCTATGCCTTTTCGGGATCTGGAACGTTCTGGAAAGTTTCCCTTATATATTCCTCAGGGGTTATGGTTTCGATAATATTAGTTTCAACATTGATAGGATTACCTGAAATATAATGTTTAATTCTTTGACCATTTACCACCCTCGGATTTGTGCCTTCAAGGTTGTTGATTTTTATAGCACCAGAACGATAGACCTCCTCGATAACGTAGGGACCTTCCCATTTTGAGAGAAGTTTTCCTGGAAAAAATCTTAAACAAGAGTTGAATAATAACACATAATCTCCTACGTTAAACTCACGCTTTTGTATCCTCTTATCATGCCAACGTTTGCCTTTTTCTTTGAAAATCTTGGCATTCTCATAGGCTTGGGTTCTCCATTCATCAAGTGAGCTAATATCAAATAACCTTTTCTCACCGGCAAGTTTGAAGTCATAATTGAGCTCTTTAATAGCCCAATATGCCTTATGTTCAAGTTCAAGAGGTAAATGACATGCTTTTCCATAAACCCATAACCATAGGATTTTTATATGCAGTTCTATAGGCCCATAATGCATCATCAAGTTTTTTGGACCAGTTCTTCCTAGATCTATTCACAGTCTTTTGCAAAATTAATTTGAGCTCTCTATTGCTCAACTCTACCTGACCACTAGACTGCGGATGATAAGGAGATGCTATTCTATGATTAACATCATACTTAGCGAGCATCTTACGGAAGCACCATGAATAAAGTGTGAACCACCATCAGTCATAAGATATCTAGGGACTCCAAACCTCGGAAAAATAACTTCTTTAAGCATTTTAATAGAAGTGTTATGATCAGCACTACTAGTTGGAATAGCTTCTACCCACTTAGTAACGTAATCAACAGCAACTAAAATATGTGTATAACCATTGGAGGCAGGAAAAGGTCCCATATAATCAAAGCCCCAAACATCAAACGGTTCAATAACAAGAGAATAATTCATAGGCATTTCTTGACGTCTACTAACGTTACCTATTCTTCGACATTCATCACAAGATATGACAAACTTACGGGCATCTTTGAAGAGAGTAGGCCAATAAAAACCAGATTGTAGTACCTTGTGTGCAGTTCTATCTCCAGCGTGGTGTCCTCCATAGGATTCTGAGTGACACTTGCATAGGATTTGTTCTGTTCATGCTCAGGCACACAACGTCTAATAATACCATCTACTCCTTCTTTATAAAGGTGTGGATCATCCTAGAAGTAATGTCTTAAATCATAAAAGAACTTTTTCTTTTGCTGGTATGTGAAACTAGGCGGTATATATTTAGCAACGATGTAATTAGCATAATCAGCATACCAAGGAGCAGTACGAGAAGCATTGACAACCGCTAATTGTTCATCAGGAAAATTGTCATTAATAGGCAGTGGGTCATCAAGAACATTCTCTAACCTAGACAAGTTATGCGCAGAACGGGTTCTCAGCTCCTTTCTATCAATAATATGCAAGTCAAATTCTTGGAGCAAGAGAACCCATCTAATGAGTCTAGGCTTAGCATCTTTCTTTTCCATAAGATATTTAATAGCAGCATGATCAGTGTGAATAGTAACTTTGGAATCAACAATATAAGGTCTAAACTTATCACATGCAAACACAACTGCTAAGAACTCTTTTTCAGTAGTAGCATAATTTCTCAGGCAGTATCAAGAGTCTTACCTAGCATCTTGGATAACATTCAATTTCTTATCAACTCTTTGACCTAAAACAACACCTATAGCATAATCACTAGCATCACACATAATTTCAAAAGGTAAATTCCAATCGGTGGCTGAACAACAGTGCGATGATCAAAGCTTTCTTAAGTGTTTCAAATGCTTCCAAACAATCATCATCAAAGACAAAAGGAATATCTTTTTGCAATAAATTAGTCAGAGGCCTAGAGATTTTAGAAAAGTCCTTAATGAACCTCCTATAAAAGCCGGCATGACCTAGGAAGCTTCTTATACCTTTTATGTCCTTGGGACATGGCATCTTTTCAATAGCATCAACTTTGGCTTTATCAACTTCAATACCTCTCTCGGAGATCTTGTGCCGCAAGACAATGCCTTCATTAACCATAAAGTGCCACTTTTCCCAATTCAGGACGAGACTAGTGTCTTCGCATCTCTGCAAAACTCGATCAAGGTTGCTCAAACAATCATCAAAAGAGGATCCATAGACGGAGAAGTCATCCATGAATACCTCACAAATCTTTTCACAAAAATCAGACAGTATAGCCATCATGCATCTTTGAAAGGTAGCAGGTGCATTACATAAACCAAAAGGCATACGTTTATAAGCAAAAGTACCAAAAGGGCAAGTAAAAGTAGTTTTAGATTGATCCTTCGCTGACACAGGTATTTGAGAGAAACCAGAATAACCATCTAGAAAGCAAAAGTGTGTGTGTTTGGATAGCCTTTCTAGCATTTGATCAATGAAAGGTAAAGGGTAATGATCTTTCTTAATAGCTTTATTTAACTTACGGAAATCAATTACCATCCTATAGCCTGTAATAATTCTTTGCGGGACCAATTCATCTTTATCATTAGGAACAACGGTAATACCTCCCTTTTTAGGGACACAATGGACAGGGCTTACCCATTCACTATCAGCAACGGGATAAATAATACCTGCCTCAAGGAGCTTTAGTATCTCCTTTCTTACCACTTCCTTCATCTTGGGATTTAATCATCTTTGAGGATCCCTAACTGGTTGGCATCTTTTTCCACTGAAATTTTGTGTTGACATAATATGGGACTAATGCCCTTAAGATCATCCAGAGTATATCCAATAGCAGCTCTGTGCTTCTTCAGAGTTTTCAATAATCTTTCTTCTTCTTTTTCTAAAAGGTTAGCACTAATAATAACAGGATATATTTCTTTCTCATCAAGATAAGCATACTTAAGATTATCAGGTAAAGGTTTGAGTTCAAACACAGGATCACCCTTGGGTGGAGGGGGATCCCCAAGAATTTCAACGGGAAGGTTATGTTTCAGCATAGGTTCTTGTTGAAGGAACACTTCATCTATTTCTTCCCTTTCCTTCATAAACATATCATTTTCATGGTCTAGCAAATATTGTTCTAACGGATCGGTTGGAGGAACAGCAATGGAAGCAAGACTAATAATTTCATCCTTACTAGGTGGTTCTCTTTCATGAGGTTGTCTACTAAACTTAGTAAAATTGAACTCGTGAGACATACCATCTATGCCAACAGTGACGACCTTCCTTTCGCGGTTAATCTTAGCACTAGCAGTATTCAAGAAGGGTCTACCAAAAATAATGGGACAAAAATCACCTTGTGGGGAAGCAAGAACAAGAAAATCAGCAGGGTATTTAATCTTCCCACACAAGACTTCAACATCTCTAACAATCCCAATAGGTTTAATGATGTCCCTATTAGCAAGCTTAATAGTAACATCAATGTCTTCTAATTCAACAGGTGCAATATCGTGCATAATTTATTTATAAAGATCATAAGGTATCTCACTAGCACTAGCACCCATATCACATAAGCAATGATAACAATGATCTCCTATTTTAACAGAAATAACAGGCGTGCCTACAATAGGTCTACGTGTCTTAGTATCGGGTCTAGCAATATTAGCAGTTTCACCCAAGAAAGAGATAACATGCCCATCTAAGTCCTCATCCAAGAGATCTTTAATCATAGCAATACCAGGTTCAACATTAATTTGCTCAGGAGGTGTATAGGTCCTAGTATTACTCTTACGAACAACAGTCAAAGCTTTAACATGATCTTTTATCCTAACAGGAAAAGGAGGTTTTTCGACATAAGCAGTAGGAATAATAGGATCACTATATGTAATAGTCTTTTCTTCGACTGTAATAGGTGCAACTACTTTCACTTCAAGAGGAGGATTATATTTAAACCACTTCTCTTTAGGGAGATCAACGTGAGTAGGAAAAGTTTCACAAAAAGTAGCTACCATCTCAGAGTCAAGCCCATACTTAGAGCTAAATCCACGGAAAGCATCGGTATCCATAAAAGATTTAACACAATCGAACTTAGGTGTCATACCTGACTCCTTACCATCGTCGGAACCCCAATCTTCAGAGTTGTGTTTAATTCTTTCCAATAAGTCCCATTTGAAATCAATAGTCTTCAGCATATAGGAACCAAAGACAGAAGTATCGAGCAGGTTGCGATTATCAAGAGAAAGTTGAGCATTAAAAATTCTGAATAATCATTTCCCGAGAGAGCTCATGATTGGGGCATGAATATAACATTGACATAAGCCTCCCCCAAGCTTGAGCGATGCTTTCTCCTTCGCGAGGCCAGAAATTATATATGTAATTACGATCATGATGAACAAGATGCATAGGATAGAACTTCTGGTGAAATTCCAACTTCAGTCGCTTATAATTCCAAGATCTCGTATCATCACATAGCCTATACCATGTCATTGCATACCCCTTCAAAGATAAAGGTAAGACCTTCCTTTTGACAACATCATCGGGAATACCTGCAAGCTTAAATAATCCACGAACTTCATCCACAAAGATAAGGTGTAAATCGGGATGCAATGTCCCGTCACCTGCAAAAGGATTAGCTAACAGTTTTTCTATCATACCCGAAGGAATCTCAAAGTGAATACTTCCATAAAGTTTAGTAGGTTGAGGAGCATCTCTTTGCTCTTCTGGTTGGGGCGAAGATACCCCAAACAATGCCTTCAAAGGATTAGTTTCCATAGTGACAAGTAACAGAAAATTTCAGCACACTATATAAATGTTTCCTTACCAAGTTCCACTCACCAAAAGCGCTACACTCCCCGGCAACGGCGCCAGAAAAGAGTCTTGATAACCCACAAGTATAGGGGATCTATCGTAGTCCTTTCTATAAGTAAGAGTGTCGAACCCAACGAGGAGCAGAAGGAAATGATAAGCGGTTTTCAGTAAGGTTTTCTCTGCAAGCACTGAAATAGTAGGTGATAGATAGTTTTGTGATAAGGTAAATAGTAACAAGCAAAAAGTAAATAAAGTAAATAAAGTGCAGCAAGGTGGCCCAATCCTTTAGGTAGCAAAGGATAAGCCTGGAGAAATTCTAATAATGAAGAAGGAGCTCCCGAGGACACATTGGGAATTATCTTCAAGCTAGTTTTCATCACATTCATAAGATTCGCGTTTGGTACTTTGATAATTTGATATGTGGGTGGGCCGGTACTTGGGTACTGCCCTAACTTGGACAAGCATCCCACTTATGATTAACCCCTATTGCAAGCATCCGCAACTACAAAAAGGACTATTAAGGTAAACCTAACCACAGCATTAAACATATGGGTCCATATCAACCCCTAACGAAGCAACGCATAAACTAGGGTTTAAGCTTCTATCACTCTAGCAACCCATCATCTACCTATTACTTCCCCATGCCTTCCTCTAGGCCCAAATAATGGTGAAGTGTCATGTAGTCGACGTTCACATAACAACACTAGAGGAAAGACAACATACATCTCATCAAAATATCAAACGAATACCAAATTCACATGACTACTAATAGCAAGACTTCACCCATGTCCTCAGGAACAAACGTAACTACTCACAAAGCATATTCATGTTCATAATCAGAGGAGTAATAATATGCATAAAGGATCTGAACATACGATCTTCCACCAAGTAAACCAATTAGCATCAACTACAAGGAGTAATCAACAGTACTAGCAACCCACAGGTACCAATTTGTGGCTTTGATACAAGATTGGATACAAGAGATGAACTAGGGTTTTGAGAGGAGATGGTGTTGGTGAAGATGTTGATGGAGATTGACCCCCTCTCGATGAGAGGATCGTTGGTGATGATTTCCCCCTCCCGGAGGGAGGTGTCCCCGGCAGAACAGCTCCGCCAGAGCCCTAGATTGATTTCGCCAAGGTTCCTTTGGTGGCGGCGGAGTTTAAATCCCGTAAGCTTGCCCACGATTTTTCCAGGTAAAAGTGATGATATAGCAGAAGATGGACGCCGGAGGCCCACCAGGGGGCCCAGGAGATAGGAGGTCGCGCCCTACAAGGGGGCGCGCCCCTGTCTCCTGGACAGGGTGTGGGCCCCCTGGCCTATTTCTTTCGCTCAGAAATTCTTATAAAATCCAAAAAGTTGTTTCATGGAGTTTCATGACTTTTGGAGTTGTGCAGAATAGGTTTCCAATGTTTGCTCCTTTTCCAGCCAGAATTCTAGCTGTCGGCATTCCCCCACTTCATAGTAAACCTTGCAAAAATAAGAGAGAATAGCCATAAGTATTGAGATATAATGTGTAATAACAGCCCATAATGCAATAAATATTGATATAAAAGCATGATGCAAAATGGACGTATCAGAGCGGCGAGTTGCTGAACCACGCGCCTGCTTGGGGCGGCAACTGACTCCATCGGGCCAAGCGAGGTTGGTGAAGCACCGAGCGGCCTCGCCCATATCCGGAGGGCTCGGCGGGCCACCCAGCCGGGTAATATGCCAGAGAACGGCTCCTCGGAATCCATCGGAAGAGTGGAGAAAATGGTGAAGGAGGATATGGGGGAGCGGCGGAGGGGTGCAATTCTTGCCCCCTGTCTGGCTGGCCTCGTGTAAATAGAGGGCGGACGGTAGGAGCTTGGCCGGCATTTGGCCTCGTTTAAACTGAGGGCGGACGGGAGGAGCTCGGCCGGTGTTGCGTTTAATTCCGGCCCGCTCATGAACGGACGTGTGGCCGGAGTAGGTTTCTCGGTTTGCATGCGGGTTTAACGGAGGGGTTTGATCTTTGATGGAGGCGAGGAGGCGTGTTCAGTTGGGCGTGCAGCGGGCGGCGCAGTATTATTCAATTTGACAGCGGGCGACACAGTTCCCGATACGGCTTTAATGCAGACGAGGGAAGGAGTAGCGGTTCCCAAAATGTTGAACGGCCAATGCATCCTCCTTCAATTAATGCATGAGGGAAGTAATGGGAGGAGGACCGGGAAAAGAGGCTGCACGATGTGAATGCAACGCAGTTTGCCCTCATGTAAAGGCGTCCCTCCATTCCAATGCATCTACCACATCGTACACACCTAAGCATTTGCCTAAGCACCTACACTAAGCGGAAAAGAGCTCACTCCAGATCCATGGCGGCGATGCGCGTGAGCGGACAGCGGCTGTGCCAGATGGTCCACGACATCGGCCTACGGCATGCCGCCGAGGATCATCTCCAGACGGTGTTGGAGACCGGCTGGTGGATGGCCGCCGTCGACACCAACTATGACTCTCAGTTGGACTAGATGATCGTTGCCACCACCAACAAGTTCATCGTCCTCAAGAAGCGCGCGGATGACATCGCCATACTCCTCCAGCCCGCGCGCCCGGGCTCCTCATTGCCTGCCACCCTAATCGGCCTCCATGGCCGGAACCTCTTTCAAGCACTGATGGCCCTGCGACTGCCCGCCGACGCCACGAAGAATGTCCACCTGGAGGTCGCGCTCGCCGCGAGGCGCCTCTCCCTGCAAGAATTCGTCGACCTACACATCCACGTGTATGAGCAAATCGTGTACATAGGTATCTACAAGGCCAGTGAGGACGCTACGATGTTGGCCTTCCTCAACCGACTGGAAGCCTTGGATACCTTTGCTGAGAAGCACCTCGACCTCGCCACAAAAGCCGCCGCTCCTTAGCCGCCGATCGGTGGCCCGGCGCACTAAGTTGAGGAGGAGGAGGTCGTACATTGATGGATGCATCTTTCTTCTTGCCTTCTGTAACCACCACTGCGATCGCATCATTATCGTGGCCTTAATTCTTATTGTAATGTTGCATTCTCGTTCCAGTCAATACCGACATGTACGATCCCTTTGCTTAATTATATGCATCACTGTAACTAGTACTCCATCCGTCAATTTATAAGTTGTGCTTACCTTTTCCATCAACTTCGTGCAACACGCGGGCATCTTGCTAGAAACACTAGAACATGTCAGATCGCGTGAGACCAAACCGACGATGCGCCAACCTAGCTACTACGTACCCTGCTTATCTGGCGGAAATAGCCCTGCCCTGGCGTTTCCAATCATTATTTCTATCTATCGATCGTGCCAAGGAGCAGAACCAAAATGTTACAATTTATACATGTTTCTCTACTCCTACTCCTATAAAAGACTAAGTTGGTGATGGTGGTGGGTCTGCCATCCGTCGTTTTTGACCATTAGATCTGCATCTAACAGCTGTGAGGAAAGTTGTGGCATTTTTGCAACAATAGCCCACTTCTCTGCTCCAATTTGCAGAAAACCCCTTATTATCTTGAAAGCAACCACATCCCTCCCTCAACTCATCAAAACAGCCTGAGAAATATATTTTGAGTGAAAAGTACTCCCTCCGTTCCTAAATATTTGCCTTTCTAGATATTTCAATAAGTGACTACATACGGAGCAAAATGAGTGAATCTACACTTCAAAATATGTCTATATAATCCGTATGTGGTAGTCCAGTTGAAATCTCTAAAAAGACAAATATTTAGGAACGGAGGGAGTAATATATTAGGAGTATATCAAAACAAGAGTGATTTCTTTCAAGTTTGTGGACAAGTACTACTATTCTACTACTTTGGATCCGTCGCAACGCACGGGCACATTGCTAGTAAAGGAAAAGGCTCGCCGATCGCGTCGCCTCCCCCACACACGCCCGGGAATCGGGAGTACTCCACGGCCTGTCCGGCACGACACATAGCTTAGGGAAGGCATGATGCCTAGCATTTTCACTTTCATGTGGGACCGCCGTTGAGCAAACCGACTATTGGCAAACCACACCCTTGCGCCGCCGGGTTGGAAAAGTAAACGACGGAAGATCTAGCTGTAGCATGGAAGCCAAGAAATTTGGTGTCAGATGGGGCTCGTTGATAGAGTAGGAGCATTCCGTACTACTCTACTCATACTAGTACCAAGTTTGTACTATACAACTAGTACTACCACTATACAACTAGTAGGTACGTGCACGGCACAACATCGTAGGAACAAAAAACGGGAAGATCTTGTTTTGGGTGATTTATCTTTTTTGAGTCAACGTAGTATGAATAATATGATGTGGGTGGCACCCATGAAGCTTATGTGGCTTGGTTGCATGGCTACGAAAGATTAGAGAAAAATAAATAGATAATGTGTTTAGAGTGCACTCCACTAAACAGATATACTTTGGATCCACTGCAACGGGCCGACACATCTATATCTATACCCCCTATATAGTGTGTGAATAACTTTGAAAGTTGGTCATTGGATGAAGCCAATCCGACAATACAAAGATGGCAAATCAGAGCACTAATGGCCGTTGGATATCATCTACATTCCACCAGATTCTGCCACATGTAGAATCTAAAAGACTCCATGGTTGAACTTCATTCATGACTAACTTTGCCACAACTAAGCTTAGGCAAAGTGTGTCTGCCACAAAAAATGTTGCTAACAAAATGGCCACCACAAGTGTGGCAAGATTTGGCAAGAAGTTGAGTCTATGACATGTGGACCATGTAGCTAGAAAAGTGTGGCAAGCCAAAAGTGTAGAAATGAACCAAACACATGCCTGGTGTGTTTGGTAGGGTGTACGAAGGGTGCAGGATCCCAAGAGTTCCCTTCTCGACCCACTTTCGGGTGTTTGGTAGAGTGTATGGAGGGTGCATGGGTCCACACTAGCTTAGCACAAATATACTAGAAGCAACCATGAAGAGAGCATACATGAAGAGGGGTGTTGAGTTGAGCATGCATGAAGAGGGAACAACTATGCTGAGACGAGAACGCAACCAAACACACTTTGGCACGCCTAAGCTTAGGCGTGGCAACCTTAGGCTGCAAACCAAACATCTATACCCCTATATAGTGTGTGAATAATAACTTCGAAAGTTGGTCGTTGGATGAAGCCAATCCGACGGTACAAAGATGGCAAATCCGAGCACTACTGGCCATTGGATATCATCTAGTACATTCCACCAGATTTTGCCACATGTAGAAGCTAGAAGACTCCACATGTAGAAGCATAAAGCACAAACCACCAGAATCTCATGCGTGCAATGCACGTACCTTACTAGTAGTTGGTAGTAGTAAGAAACAAATTCCGGGTTTGGCACGAGTTCGTACTGCGGGAGCACCACAAGGCCTGCCGCAGGAGTTACATTTCCCTCTCGGGGCCCACGGGACCGAACTTCAATGGCTTAGTGCCCGACCTATGAGTCAATGACATGCGGACCTTAAATGCGGCTGGCCCACATGTCATTCTCATGGTGGTGGTGTGGTTCGTGACTCACTCGTTCGAGATGAACCGGCCGGTGGTGGCGTGGCCGTTGTGAGGGTGCCACAGCTGGGCGTCGGGGCGTTACGAGGCGTAGATGGCCACACCGGCGGGTACTACCTGTAGTACAGAAGTACTCTAGCCGAGGATTGATGCCCGGGATGAAATGTGTCACAGCCGCTGGATGAAAATTCGATGCGGAGCAGGCAAACCGCGTCCAATCGGGTGTGGCTATGGTAGAAAGTTGATGGTCGCCGCAGTTCCGCTGGCCTGCATGTCATGCACACAAAGGCAGAGGAGCGGTGGGGCCGAGAGGATGAGCGCGCGTCGGGATCCCCGACGTGAACAATCTATTATTCTATCAGCGACATGTGGGACCCCAAGTGTGGGTCCCACCGGTCAGCGAAGGAAAGGCAGGGTAAGGCAGTGATAGCCACGTCAGAGGATCCATGTCCACGTCGGGGGACGTCATGCTTACAGGTAGGGTTGGAGCGGCATCGTGGGAATCGCGTGTGGGCGTGGCAGTGGTAGAAACAAGAAACATGATGGTCGCCGTGGTTCAACTTCCATGGACAAGCTGTCTTGTGTGCTGACACATGTATATCAAAACTAGAGTGTTTATATTTCAAGCACGTGAACTTACTTTGGATCCATTGCAACGCACGGGCCAGCACATTGGTAGTAGTAGTGTCTATCTCTATCTCTAGAGGCCTTCCCTCATTCATCCTTTTCTCTCACAAGATAAACTACTCATACAAATGCATCTTGATGTTCCGTGGAACGCACGAGGATGTTTCCTTGGGGGTCTCTCCAGCGTGGCGTGGCCGTAGTTGCAAGTTGACGCCCCTTGAGATGCCGACGTTGAGGGGCACTCAGATTTCCTGCGATGAGCAGGTAAGATGAGTTTGATCATGTAGTAAAAGCATTCTAAAGGCTACTTCCGTGTCCATTTCCTAATTCTCCCCTGCCCACTATTTCACAGGTTAGGCTCGGTGCGAGTGGAGATTGGCTTGCATATGTACGGGAGGGTACCAACATCAATTTGCACAACATTTACAACGGTGGCACCATTCCTGTAGAACCTTTGTCCAACATTGGGACCAGCCATGCAACGGGCCACTGCATGAATTGGTACGATGGAACCACAGTGAGATTGAATAAGATAGAACGAACCTTGCACTTGGCGGTCAAAGGTGGACCATGTTGTCTGTGGCCAAATTTTTTTCCGTACGAGTATGAAGACGCTGTGCTCCTTTCTAACCGCATCTTCGCGGTGACAAACCAGGGGACTTGTTTCGTATGGGACATATCCTACGATATACTCCCTCTCTCCCAGTTTATTTGTTTTGAATCTTTTCGTTTTATAAGTTTCAAATTCAAATTTAGAGCTCCCCATCACATGTTGAGATTAAATGTCCATTAAATCATTGCGTGCATGTATAGTAAAGAAACAGATCTCGAGTTTGGCACGAGTTCGTGTAGCGGTAGCACCAGCCTGGCGCAGGAGTTACATTTCCCTCGCAGGGCCCTCGGGACTGAGCTTCAGCGCCTTACTACACCTGCCTTTGATTTAATAACATGTGGACCCGACAGGTGGCTGGTCCACATGTAATGCTCCCGAAGGCAGAGGGGCAGTGGGGCCGAGAGGGGTGAGCCGCAGGTCGGGGGACGTGTGGTGTCATGGGTTCGTGCGGCATCGTGGGAATCGCGTGTAGCTGTGGTAGAAACTTGATGCTCACCGCATTGAAGGTGGCCCACATGTCATGCACACAAAGGCAGAGAGGCGGTACAGCCGAGAGGGGTGAGGCGCACGTCGGGGGACGTGGTGCCGTGGGTTGGAGCGGCGTCGTCGGAATCGTGAGTGGCAGTGATGAAACGTGATGGTCGCCGTAGTTGAACTTCCATGGACAAGCTGTCATGTCTACGGACACATGCATTGCATACCGATCGCTGGAAGGAGTAGTAGAGAAAGCTAGGCGGATAAATAGTTCCTTATAGTCAAGCGGACCCACGCTACTACTTGTTCCAAAGACATGCACACCATCGAAATAGTCCATCTATATCAATACACATAGAGAGGGATATTTTTTTTACAAGAGAGGAACTAGTTCATCCATCCATAATGCCCTGCTGCTGGTGCAGCATCTTCTTCTTCTTCTTCTTCTTCTTCTTCTTCTTCTTCTTCTTCTACTTCTTCTTGTTCTCATTTTCTGTGGAAGACGGCTACGCAATAATCTCTCTGGACCTTGCAGCTATCTTGAAACTCGCACGGGCATCGAGGGCAGCATATTTTATCCGCTCGTACGTCAAGAAATAATTCTCCCATCCAGATGACCTTAAATGCGAGCGTCTCGTCACCCTTCTGAAGATTTGTTCCTAGCACAAAATTTGCTACGTCGAATAGGGATGGTGTCGGTTTATCACAATCTTCTACAAGAATTTTTATTTTGGTTTGTAGGTCAGCTATGCTTTTCAAATCAAGGTTGTATGGCTCCAACTTCTGTTTGTCCCCTGCGATGCACTACACAAAAAAGACACATCCGTGACATTTTGGGTCGAACGAATTTTTTTTTGTGTCATACATATGACACTTCAATGACGATAATTGTGACAAAACCCGGTATCATCATAGATGTGGTGGGCTCCTACTTCTATGACAAAAAATCATGACAGAAAATGGGCTTTTCGTCCTGGGCGGGCTAGAGCGCAGCTGCATGACATTCTTTGGGCCGTCCATGACAGAAAAAACCGTGGTAGAAGCGAGGGGGAGGAATATTTCAGGGAGTTCCCGGTTATGGTGGGAGGTCGGGGCCGAGCGATGCGCTGCTTTCTCAGACACGCTGCTGCGTGTGTGCGTAGGCGTTAGCTCTAATCAACCCGAAGCGAGGCGTTGGGCTCTAATTGAACCCGGCGATTGCCTTTGCGAGGCTACGCTAGCATCGAACCCGAGCGATCGATCGATGGCTGTTAATCGAACTGATCGAGCAATTCTTCGCCATCGCTGCTAATGAAGCCGATCGATGCTGCCTCGGGATGACAAAGTGAGTGTTGCGGGGGGTTTGGATGAACAGTGAGCGGTGGCATTGCCTCTGGATGAACATGACCCCGTGGTGTGGTGGAGGGCTGGATGAATAGTAGACGGTGGAGGGGTGCCCGTGGAGGGGTGGTTGAACAGGACCCCATGGTGTGGAGGGCTGGATGAACAATAGACGGTGGAGGGGTGCCCGTGGAGGGGTGGTTGAACAGGACCCCGTGGTGTGGAGGGCTGGATGAACAGTAGACGAGGGAGGGGTGCCCGTGGAGGGGTGGTTGAACAGGACCCGTGGTGTGGAGGGATGGATGAGCAGAGAGCGGTGGAGGGTGGTTGAACAAGAGGTGGAGTAGCGCGCGGTGGAGGCTGGATGAACAGGAGCCCGTCGAGGCTGGATGAACAGGAGCCCGTGGAGGCTGGATGAACAGGAGCCCGTGGAGGTTGGATGAACAGGAGCCCGTGGAGGCTGGAGAAGGTAGACGGTCGAGATGAACAATATCCCGTGGAGTCTCGTTTTGCAGTATGCCACACCCCTCCCGATCAAAAGGACCCCCGTTTCGACCGTAGGAGGTCCGTTTCGTCCGTTTTGCGGTACGCCACACCCCTCCCGATCAACAGGACCCCTGTTTCGACCGCAGGAGGTCCCTTTCCTCCGTTTTGCGGTACGCCACACCCCTCCCGATCAACAGGACCCCCGTTTCGACAGTAGGAGGTCCGTTTCCTCCGTTCTGCGGTACGCCAGGCCTTGTTTCCATCGCTTGTTCCGTCCAAGCCCCCGATGAACACGACCACGCATTCCGTTCCGACCCAGCCGGTTGGCTCCCACACGTTCCGTTGCCTCCCGATGAACACGACGCATTCCGTTGCCTCCCGATGAACACGACGCATTCCGTTGCCTCCCTATGAACACGACGCATTCCGTTGCCTCCCCATGAACATGAGAAGACGTTGTTTCTCCATTCCGACCCAGCCATGTCAACGAGCCCTCGCCGTACGTATGCTCGAGTAGGCATCCGAGACCCCGCCCGTATGTACACATACCTGGCCGTATTTTCTTTCTTGCACCACGGCACCAGACGACGTGTACATGCTACGTGCGCGCCTCTACTACGACACGTGCGCGCCTCTACATCGACCAGTATGTACGTACACGTTCGCGACCAGAATGACAATGCTACGTACGCTTCGACCAGGTAGGTCCCGACTGTTAAGCACTTCCTTGCCTGCGAAGATGTAGCTGGTGGGTCCCAACAGTCAGGGGGACGAATCATTTTGTTTTTTTGCTCGGACACACTTCCTTGCGTGCGAAGGTGTAGCTGGTGGGTCCCAGCAGTCAGGGGGGAAACATTTTTTTCGTGAAATCCGGTGGCCCGTCCGGTGGGTCCCCGCTGTGAGGTGGAGGAATAATTATTTTGCGCGTAATAAGGAGGCACTTCCTTGCTGCGGCCGTGGACCCAGCTGTCAGCATCTCCACGCACAGTACTCTTCCGATGGAAGTCGGTCATTGACCACATTGACCACGCCGCGCCGAGAGCACCACGGCGGTGGACGACGGCGAGGCCTAGGAAGGGGATGACACGGAGGCACGGAAGACTCGGCAGTTGTTTCCCACTCGGAGGGGAGTATGACTATACGAAGGTTTACTAGTTCGTCTGTCGTCGCCGGAGAATAACAACAGGTGTGGGTGAGTAGAGGGATGGCTAGGCCAGCGATGGGAGTACGGCCGGGCGGTGAGGCTCTTGGGCAAAGACACCCGCCATGAGGAGGAGGGAGGAGCAGTCCACCGGCGCTTGTTTGAGCGGCTGGAGCAGGAAGAGCAGAGATTGAAGAAGCACGACGGCCGTTAGATGGGCATCCAACAGTCAGTGCTTGTGCGTCAACCTTTTTTTGGGAAAGCCTCAAATCTGTGGAAAACAGCATATAGCCCATCTGCCATTATTTCTAATAATTTACAGCCCATTTGCTAATTCTTAAGGTTTTTTTGAGACCATTTTCTTTTTGTTAGCATTACAGCCCATAGTGTGGCCACGGTTAAAAAATTATATGAAATTTTGCATATTTCTGTGCGGTCCGAACTGTTTTTAATCCCGAAATTTCGACTCACATTCAAACTAATTTTAAAAATAAATGTATATCAATATAAAATCCAACAAATTCTCCACGCATAAAAATTAATGTAATTTAAAATCTTGAAATGAAAAAAAAAGATATTTGAAACTAATTGCCGGTTTGATGTGTTTTAAAAATGTACAACCCATTTCTCATTACTGATGGGCCATTTTCTCGGCCAGCCGAATGAAAGCTCTCCTCGTCTTGAAAGATTTGCAGCCCAACAGGCCTGACAAAGGGACTTACTTGGCAAATCACACAAAAACTGGGCTGTGGCCGTGGACCAGCTGTCAGCCTCTCCACGTACAGTCCACGTCCAATGGAAGTCGTTCCTTGACCACGTTGACCACGCGCGACGAGAGCACCAGGGCGGTGGACGACGGCGAGGCCTAGGAAGGGGACGACGCGGCAGTGGATGCCCAGCGCCAGAGGAGTACGAGGTTCACCGGTTCGCTGCGGTGTGAGGCTGTCGTCGCCCTTGAGAATAACGAGGGTGTGGGTGAGTAGAGGATGGCCTGGCGATGGTGGGAGTAGTAGGGGCGGTGAGGCCTCCGCCAGTCGCAGCCAGCCACGGGAGGCAGGAGCACGAGGCACGACCGGCGCTGGTTTGGGCGGCTGGAGCAAGAAGACCAGAGGTTGAAGAAGCACTACGCCCGTGGGATGGACGGTCACTGGAACTAGAATCGTGCATATTGACTAAGTTGACAAAGCCCTCCGTCCCCATCAACTTAGTAGGCCCACAAGTCAGCCTGCCACTATACTGGGTCCCAGCTAACAGGGGGAGTATTCATTTTTTTTGTGCGTAATAAGGAGGCACTTCCTTGCGTGCGAAGATATAGCTGGTGGGTCCGAGCTATCAGTGGCGGTAACATTTTTTCGCGAAATACGAGGCCCTTCGGTGGGTCCCGATGTCGGTGGAGGAATCTTTATTTTGCGCATAATAAGGCGTTTCCTTGCGGGCGGTGTGGACCCAGTATCGGCCTCTCCACGTCTGATCCACTTCAGATGCATGTCGATCGTTTACCACGTTGACCAGGCCATGCCGAGAGCACCAAGGCGGTGGGCGCTTGGCGAGGCCTAGGAAGGAACGACACGGAGGCGGGAAGACTCGGCAGTTGTTTCCCACGCGGAGGGGAGTATCTGTTGTCGAGGGTTTCTTGGTTCGTCTGCCGTCGCGGAGAATAACGGCGGTGTGGGTGAGTAGAGGATGGCTAGGCCAGCGATGGGAGTCTTGTCAGGCGGTGAGGCCTCTGGCGGCAAGACAGCCATGAGGGAGGAGGAGTAGGCAGTCCATGGCGCTTGTTTGAGCGGCTTGAGCAGGAAGAGCAGAGATTGAAAAAGACGACGGCCGTTGGATGGCCATCCAACGATCCACCGCTTCAGGTCAACCTTTTTTAGGAAAGCCTCAAATCTATGGAAAACAGCATACAACCCATCTGCCATTATTTCTAATAATTTACAGCCCATTTGCTAATTATTAAGGATTTTTTGGAGCCCATATTCTTTTTGTTAGCATTACAGCCCATATTGTGGCCACGTTTAAAAAATTATATGAAATTTTGCATATTTCGGTGCGGTCCGAACTGTTTTTAATCCCGAAATTTCGACTCACATTCAAACTGATTTTAAAAATAAATGTATATCAATATAAAATCCAACAAATTCTCCGCGCATAAAAATTAATGTAATTTAAAACCTCGAAATGAAAAAAAAAGATATTTGAAACTAATTGCCGGTTTGATGTGATTTAAAAATGTACAACCCATTTCTCATTACTGATGGGCCATTTTCTCGGCCAGCCGAATGAAAGCTCTCCTCGTCTTGAAAGATTTGCAGCCCAACAGGCCTGACAAAGCGACTTACTTGGCAAATCACAAAAAACTGTGTTGTGGCCGTGGACCCAGCTGTCGGCCTCTCCACGTACAGTACTCTTCCAATGGAATGTTGTTGACCACGTTGACCACGCCACGCCGAGAGCACCAAGGTGGTGGACGACGGCGAGGCCTAGGAAGGGGACGACGCGGAGCCGGGGAAGACGCTGTTGTGGATGCCCACGCGGAGAGGAGTACGAGGGTTCACTGGTTCGCTGCGGTGTGAGGCTGCCGTTGTTGGAGGGCCTGGCTAGCGGTGGGAGTAGTAGGGGGCGATGAGGCCTCAACGGCAGCATAGCCGGCCACTAGAGGCAGGAGCAGGCGGTCTCCCTGGCGCTGGTTTGGGCGGCTGGTGCAAGAAGAGCAGCGATTGAAGAAGCAGCAGGACCATTCGATTCAAATCCAACGGTTACTACTGCTAGAATCGTTTGTTGAATAAGTTGACAAGCCATGCGTACACGTCAATTTAGTAGGCCCACAGGTCAGCCTCCAAACCGGTGCGCCCCAGATGTCAGTGGGAGGAATCATTTTTTTCACGTAATAAGGAGGCAGTTGATTGCGTGCGGCCAGGCCAGCGGAGGGAGTAGGGTGGCTCGGGAAGCTGCGGCATCACAATGGGCCACAAGAGGAGGGAGCAGCAGTCCAGCCGGCGCTAGTTTAGTCGGTTTGGACCGGGAAGATCAGAAATTGAAGAAGACGCGTCGGCCGTTGGATGGACATCCAACGATCCTTCGCTGCTAGAATCGTGTGTTCACCGACAAAGCCTTGCGTAAACAAGTCAGCCTCGAAATCGTGGCGTGGACAGCCCATTTGCTATTATTTTTATAATTTTTACTCATTTTCTAATTCATATGGAATTTATTGCAGCCCGTTTTCCATTTTAGAATTGCTGGCCATTTTCTCGTCGAGCACCCAGGTCAAAAATTAACTAAATATGTGGGAAATTTTAAAATTCGCAAATTTTTTTTGGGAACGAAATATTCTTAATCCAAAAATAATAGCCATACTAAAACAAATTTAAAAATAAATTAGTACTATGTCATGTTAAAACCAATGAAATACGTATAAGATATCAGTGAAGAACAAAAACAAAAAAAGAGACTTATATCCCATTTGCTATAAATTTTTTGGAATTTTCAACCCCTTTTGATATTACTTTTAACAGACATTGACCATACTCTTAAGCCAGGCCGAAATGCATCCCTCCTCGTCTTGTAAGATTTGCAGCCCAGTAATTCGGAGAAAACAAATAGGCCTGGCTTGGGTATTCTTCAAAAAGAAATACTGGGCTGCCTATTTTCCCAAAGAACTGGTGCATGAGCATTTAGATTTATTTATTTATTTACTTATTTATGTTTAGGGGACCGTGAGCATGTACCTGGGCCGGATTCATGTGAGAGCCTCCCTTCCAGTTAATTATGGGCTTCTCTATTGGGCCTTCATCAGTGGGCTGCATGTTATCAACAAGTGGAAAATGTGTTCCGTACGAAAAATGGTATGCGCTATGTACGGTACGGGGCACTAAAGGATCGAACCGTGCAACGACTTCCAAAACATTGTGTTTGTCATTCTAACAACACATTTATTCAACCAATGTATTTAAATATACTACTTGATTGGACATTAAAAACAGCAGCAGCAGCAACCAGGGCTGGGGTGCAATGTAAGCGAAGCAGGCGGTAAGAGTGAAGACGCAGCTCTCTCTTCCAAACCAAACATCAGCCATCATTACAAAAGGGCTACACAAAAGAACAAGTGTATGCATCAAACAAAATAAAGATCCTACTACACCAAGTGTATGCATCTAACTAAGCGGCTCGGTTAGGCGTTACTATCTATTAAGCTGTGGAGATTGGCGACGGCTTGAACCAGATGGGTGCCCGACGGGGAAACTCCGGCCAGCTAGTTGAAGTCGATACTTGCGACCCTCTCTCCTACTTTGGGCTGCAGAGCGTGGCGGCACATATCGGGTATGGTGCATGCAGGACGCATGGTATCTTTGTGTACACAGTTTTGCCTGATGAACGAAACCGTGCTGCCATCATGATCCTTGCCGTCGGTTATCTCCTGGTTAATCGGATAATTCAGTCTGACAAATAGAGAGCATGTACCAAGGCTACATACCAGCCTCTAGTCAAAAATTCTCGAAGGCCCAGAGAAGCTGGGATCCCGCTCAAAGACCTTGCAAATGGCTGTGATTGTATTCGCTGAAACAACACGTCAGTGCGTGCAAACGATCATCAATCTTTCACCGTCGCCCGATCGAGCCAGAACCACCGCAACCTGCCATGCCGCTTTTCTTTGAAAGGTTCGGGATTAGGAAGGGTAGGGACACCAGGCGTCCTACAACATCATATCAAGTTGGAGTCAAATAAAAAAGGGCTCTTGATTTAGTCAATCTTAAGAACAGCATGTTATGAGCATGAATATTTTTTCAGAAAATGTTGACAGTAATATAAGCAAGCCATCATGATATCATAGGAAAGTAACATACTGCTGTAACAGCCATTTGAAGCGATGACTAGAGTAGGCCAGCAATACGTCTAGCCATAGAAGGAGTCGACAGCGTAAATGCAGCCCTTGTGTTCAATGGCATGAGAGAACCATGGAGGATGTAGATCCTGCGATGGACGTGCAGATTTATCCACTTACCGCAGTGACCTGTCAGATAGGCGAGACCGCGGTTAAAGAACGCAGTTAGCCTGAAGTCTTTATAATTCGCAGATCTTGTGGGCACTTGGCAGATTACAACCTTGAGCAAATCAAACTTGGTATCATGTTGGCTGCTGTAAGATTCCCAGCATTCTGGGCCGCGGTAACAAAGCAGTGCAGTGTTAATCGAAGGAAGGGGGATCAATCGCCGGGTGTAGACCTCCACGAGCATCCAGCTGCCACGACCATCGACGAGCACCATCCAAGACGTGTTCATGTTGACCCAGTACATACTGTTAATGTAGTTGAGGCTGACGGGGATCGGATCGCAGTCAAGGGGGTTGATGCTCGCCACCCTACGATCGTTATGTTGTGTGACATGCCATTTCTAAAGATCAGGCGGCATCAGCAAGCAAGGAGCTGGCTTAAAAAGCTCCTGCCTGAGGGCTTTGAGTAAACGGTACAGCCCTGGCGAGCACGCGGTGAGCGGCATGGTACTGAGATTGTCCACACACCAAACAATGAGCTTGATTACCTCTGTGGGGAGCGAATTCCAGCCACTCTTTCGGCGGACGCTGCTCGGTTCTGCCATTGTTAGTGCTTGGGTTTCAGACGAGGGGGGGAGGCGCCTTAGCGGGGATGGAAGATTGGACAAGATTATGTGCGGACAAAGATGGAGAAGCGAATATGTGCTGCGGGAAGTGGACAGGTGATGATGACTACAACACGTCGCTTGACTTACAAGACACATACCAGCAGCGTAGGGACATGTCGATGCCAGTCAACTTGCTTGAGTGATCACAGTACTGGCACTCCCTACAGTGATATGCCCTAACTTGCTTGAGTAGAGTAGTAGAGTAGGACTCTGATCTACTACTAGCACCGAAGGAGTAGTATATTCTAATCTAAAATAGTTACAAACTTCAATGCCTGAGCGTGGAACGACTACGAACCGTGCTCAAAGACCGTGTCTACATGGTGTTTGGACATGGGCGACAACCTCAACGCCAACGGTGCTGCTCCCGTTGCATCATATGTGTTTCTGTCCTTCCTGTTCGAAATCATGGTAGAATTCATGTTTCTACTCTGTATCCTACTACTATGCTAGTCCACATGATTAGTTTCATCTCTGTTATAGCCGTCATGATTTATTTTGTGCTTATTCGGATTAAATCTCGTACTAACTTGCTCATATATTCAACTGGCGCAACGTCCCCTACAGCCACTCCTGTTTCATGGACGGCCTGGTCGATGTTGGAATTTTGCTAGTAGGCCTTTATAAGGTGATCTCTTCTACCACTTGTATGAGCATGAGAAGAGGACCTACACGCGCGCTCCTCCTCCTCGCTCGCCTCGCCACGCCACGCCTCGTCATGATGCGCCGCGGGTTGCGGGATTGAGCCAAGCCGAGGATAGAGCTATACTCCCACGACCTACCCGGTCCGCACTATATAGTTTCTCACCACCGTTCCAGATCATTGCGCCACCAAGCAAGTCTTCTCCATCCCTCCTTTCGGCATGCACCGGGAGAAGGGACAGCAGAGCCTCGAACCCGCCCTCGTGATCCCATGCGGAGAGGGGCGATCAGAATTTTGGGAGCGACTTTCATGCGATCGGCTGGCAGCGACGACTTCGAATAGCGACTTCTTCCCGACCTCGGCAATCTCATCCTCGGCGACATGGGCGATAACGTCAACACGGCGGTGCTGCTCCCGCTGCATTGTATGTGATTCTATCCTTCTGTTCGAGATCGTGGTAGAATTCATGTTTCTAGTATGTGATCTGTTCATCTGCTATGCTAGTTCGCAGGATTAGTTTAATCTCTGTCAATGCTATCATGATTTATTTCCTATTTATTCGGATTAAATATCATAGTAATTTGCTCATATTTCCAACAATCCAAAAACCTGATAATAGGCCCTTCGTCCACTGCTATGAGTGCCCAATGCCGTTTTGTGGCTCGCCGACGGACAGGGTGCATCACCTCACGGATGCGTGCAGCGGTCACTGTTGGCCCTTGGCGGAGTACATCAAGTACGAGACGTGCTACCCGTTCACCATGCCGGAGAGAGACATGTATGCGATGGTGGAAGCACGAGTGTGCGGGTGTATAAACCTATCTAGAGTCCAACTAATCGATAAATGTTTGTGAGAGAAATACGAGTCGGGGTGCGAAAGCGAGAGTTTTGTGTGTGTGAGAGAGAGATGGTAGTCGGGAAGGGGAGTGGAAGCAGGAGTTGTGTGTGTGTGTTTGTGAGAGAGAGAGAGAGGAGACGGTAGTCGGGGTTGTCTGATCGGTAAACAAATGAATAATGTCGACCTGGGATGGAGATTTAAAAGGAGACCGCAACAAATGTTGTGTCTACAGGAGAGAGAGAGAGAGAGAGAGAGAGAGTAATTTTAGTGGTATGAGTCATATGTAGGGACATATAGGCTGTGTGAGAGAATCCCATAGAGATAAAGACAAAGTGAAAGACGAGTGGAGACTGTGTGTGTGGCGGTGAAAAAGAAAGCTTAGGTACCAAGTGATACCAGAGAACAGTAGAGACGTGAGAGATAATGAAAACCATGTAATGTATAATGATAGGGAGAGTGTGACACTTCTCAAGGGAGACGTCGAGAGACCATGCTTGCGAGGATAGGAGAAACATGAAGTGAGCGTGCGGGTGAGCTGGAGAAAAGAGAGTGATAGCTACCTGAAGGAGCATGCATGCGAGAGAGATGGGCATGAAAGGAGTGAACAAAAAAGGGATTCAAATATTTGAATTCGAGATGATGATACATGTAATCCATACTCGAACCAAAATTGATCTATCAAACATGCATACTCATATGAATTCACGCACATCTATGTTATTTAATATGTAGATATTACTGATCCATACATTTTAGTAGAACATAATTTGGTTAATTTTTTTCGAATTCAACCTTAACATTTCGAGATCGTTGTATTTGTAAATCATATTATACATATAAAGGAGCAGAATTCTTTGTTGTGCTTTTGAAAGTATATATAAAAAATGATGTATATAGAATGTAATTCCAATTGAAAATGGATCCCCTTGGGAAAAAATAGAATACAAGCGGGATTGAATTGAGTTGGCACGATAAGCGTGCACCCTGCCAAATTTGAGCGAAGCGGGAAAGTCGAAGAATCGCGAAACCAAAATCTGCGAGATGGAAATCACTCGCCTATCCGCCACGCAAAGCCTATCTGCTGGATTTCTATAGGTTTCGATAGGGGTAGGTTTGTAATTTCACCCAAGCGTGTCGTAACCGCCTCTCACCCGGATTCACACGGTGGGCGCAAAAACTGATGTGTCCTCGGCGAAATCGACTCCTCCCGATTCATATTAATACGGTGGGCGCCTAAAAACAAACTCTCATCGGCAAATATTCGGTGTATGCGAGAAAACCGTCCTATCCCCAACCGACTAATGTTGCTGTGATGTAGTAGAAATTTGAAATGGGGGCTAAGTTTGTAAATTTCCTTGCATTTGAGACAAGCGCGCCCTGAATACATGGTTCCCCCTTCCTCTCTACCTCCCTTTTCCCCATTCGTACTCCATGGGCGCCAAAACACCCTCTCCACCCCACCCTCCTCCGTCCGTCGCCGTCCGCCACCCCATCCACCACCATCCTCCTCCACCATGCCGGAGCTGATACCCCGACGCCGCCGTCCATTACAAGAGATCGACCTCTCTCATCCACGGCTTCAGACCGGGATCCTTGCATCCCGTCCTCTCGCTTCATCCCGGCCGTCGTCCACCTTGCCGGCGCTGCTCCTACGACCGTCTCGTCTACCGCACCCCGCCGCCACCGTCTACCCTCCTAGATCTGCTTCCACGCCACCGACAGCCATCGCTACCGCAGCACCATCAAATTCTCAGCAGATGCTTACACGGCGCCGCACCAGAGGCGGTACTCTTTCGTATCTGCTCAACTTATTTATCGCAGCAAGAAAATAGATCGCCACTGCTTTACTCTGATTTCTTGTCTTGGTTGCGAAGTTGCCTTTGTCCGGTTTGCACCTTCAGATCCGCCATGGCACGCTCAACACTATACTCCCAATGCTTATGGTTTTCCCCTTTTATATTCCACACTAGTTAAATCACAGTAGACTAAATTTCAAAATTGGGTCATTCGATTTTTTAGAGCTCGACGGAGTTCGCCGTGCGATCGAAGGGGCTCGGGTGGCCTGGGGCCTCGCCGAACAAAGAAAAACTCGACGCGGGTGGGGGTTGGGGCGGGGTGGGGGTGGGGTGGCGGAGGAACACAAAGCGGCCCGTGTGGTGTTCGTATGGGAAGAATCGAGACGAGGAAGAAGAAGGGTTAGGAGGCGAGGATCTTCATCCAACCGCCTGAAATGGTCGAGAGACAGTGGGAGTTGCATTCTTAATGCGCCGGTTCATCATGTGTGGGCCTGCGCAACCAACATTTTATTATCCAAAATCTGCTTGCTCTTCTTTACCATGTTCCTCTTCCGTTCTTCTTTAATATGTACTCTCTCCGTTCCTAAATACAAGTCTTTGTATAGATTCCACCATGGACCACATATAGAGCAAAATGAGTGAATCTACACTCTAAAATGTATCTGGATACATCTGTATGTGATCCATAGTGGAAATCTCTACCAACACTTATATTTTGGAACGGAGGGAGTATGATAGTAGTATAGTATGTTCCTTGTATTGAAGAGGAGCAGGGACATTTGCAGTGTAGAGGTCTATACGGTCGGTTGTGATGGACACTTTGAGCCTCTTTGATTCGTAGGATCTTGTAAACATAGGAATAGGATTTGTAATGGTCTGCCCACTTGAATCCTATAAGAATAGCAAGGAAAGGCGGGGAGCTGTGTCGCCTTTGAGAGTTACACTAATATTAACAATACCGCACCTTCACTTGAAGAGAGCTGGTATCCGAAGCCTTTCTAGCCGTACCGGAAATACTAGCACATATATTCCAGCAAGTTCCACTTTGCTGATTTTACTCTGATGCTTAAGGTTTTCCCATTATATCTACACTATGATCTATGTAGCTGCTTTGTGTCGCACTAGCAGCAGTCCACTCTTGAAGCTAAACACTGCAATGACTTATAAAATTGGCACTAAGGCATTGAGCGCCATTCTGGATGCAATGAAACTCATACGCTCCCCACTGTTGATTCTTGTTGAGAATATGATCCTAATGACTATTCTAACCTCGAGGAGTCAAAGGCGGATGGCTGTCCTGTTCACCCATCAAGGTGCTGTTCTAATTTGGCAATGTTTTATTGATTGCGGGTATCTTGCATATGTTGTCTTGCATTTCTTCTACTTTGTTGCACCGCCATCCGCTTAGTTTACTCATCATATATGTCGACATGCCATGCCCATCCATTATCAATACATATTCCATCTGTCATCATACCATGTTTTTCGGTCAAATGTTGTTCTTGTGCATCGACATCAAAAGGAAGAGGGTGATTGCGAACTGAAGGAGCACCGCAAAGTCCTTGAAAAACATGGTGGTGCCGAGAAATCAGACATCACCCACTTATATTGGTTGTACAACCAGTGACACAAAACGTAGGACCGACTCCAACAGACTGTACCCATACTTCTTGGCCACACCACTAGCCCCACCACACAGGACCTGCACTCCGACCAAAAGGTATACCGATTTCATTTGCCATAGCACCACCTGTACCACGTAAAAATGCCACTCCGACAAAAAGTACAACAAGTCCACCGTCGAAGACCTATCCTTCTGCAGAACGGCCAATTCCTGCAGATTGGAACCCCATTCCATTTATTCCCAATTTAAAGACAATGCTTTCAATGTTGTTAGGGACTACGTGCATATATTCCCATCATGGGAAGATTATTGTGAAGACAAACACCATTTTCACATCTTCTGTCCAACTTACGTGTAAGTGCTATTATTCAGGTTATTATTTTCCTGTTTTACGCTGATTGAACACATCAATGATTTACATTACATTGTTGTAACTAGGCGAGGTCAATCTGGATAGTCATGACGAGCAAAGCTTGCTTGTGATTTTCAAGGAAGCATTGCAGCGAGATCGGTGTTACGAGGAAATCACACTTTGATGGCAAGTCTATAAGCGAATTTCGGTGAAGTCTCACGTGCTAAATTTAGAAGACATTGAATGGAAAAACCTTGTTATGCTTGGTCTCATTCCGGGATGAGGTATTGTCTATGAAATCACATGACAATTTGAACTTCTACTTTTCCGCATGTGCCTTACGGATCTTTTTGCGGAAATCTGCTCAAGAAGAATTCGGTTTGACAAAACGACGAGGATATCGCAAATATGCTACCCGCTGCTTTGCTCTTGTTTGTACCCGTTGTCTGTATCTTTGTACTTGCATACATACCTGGTTCATTATGTGACAGCAGATGCATGATAGCTTGCTTATCAATTGTTCGCCCAAATTATCGATCTGTATGAATGGTTACATTAGTGTAGAATATATCCAATGCCAATGTTTTTAGCTCTGCATTGTTCTTGTAAGTACATGATGTCCTTTATCAATGTACTTATAATGACAGTAGTTGTTCATGTACCATCACTCTGCAGCTTATTTTCCTTTGCCCTCCATTTTCTACACATCGATCTATATTTACTCTTACCATAAGGTTGGTCTTGAAGAAGTTTAGTTGTGCATTGCTCTTGGCTGTACCTTTTGCCTATATCGCTGCACTTACATTTATAGCTACTTGGTTATGTAGCATCACTCTTCATCTTATCTTAAATATTCTCCATTTTTTCGTATATTATCACATCTATATTTACTCTTAACAAAATGTAGAATAAAGGCAATGCTTTTGAAGAAGATTCTGTGGTAAACTTCTTGAATTGCACCCCCCCATCAGCATGGACACGGCCTTTATAGAACCTGTCTTCACCAATAATGTAAGTTTGTCCATCTCACGCCTTCAAACTTTGTTGTATATATTTGGTTAGGCATGACTGCAACAGCTGTTTATTTTTGGTGTTTGCATCAAATTGCTTGTTTAAAGTTTATTATGTAGTTCATAAACAAAATTTTGTCCTTTCTCAATTTATGTTTTTAGTTGTACAACCAAGTTCCTTCTTCATACCATGTAAATTAAACTATCTGAGCAAGTGATCTTCTTTTGCACCGCATGTATGTATCTCATTCTTCATCCGTAATCCAATGGTGTGGTGAAACTACCCACTACTGACACAATGTCATATTCTGCAATGTCTTAACTATGAACAATGTCATATCATTCTACTATTATTTAAACCGTCTCTTTATTTGCCAATCTGAAATGGTATAAATTGACAAAGACACTAACCATTGATACTTATGAGTTCTCGATCGCAATCCAATTGGTGTCGTGAAGCTGCCAACTCCTTCACAATGTCATTTCCTGCCATGTCTTGACCTGAACAATACCATATTGTGTTAATGCAATTTTAAACTGTGTCACCTTATTCGTCAAGAAGAAATGTGATGAATTGTAAGCTTGGTACTTTTATGTGCAAAACACATCATCCGTCATCGCTTGTTTATCTTTTGAGTGAGGAAGATATAAGTGTTAAACAAGCGCAGATCTCATCATCTTGCTCATTGCTTGCTTGCTGCAGCTCCCAATGAGGCTAACTTTTCTTGAACTCTATTGAAGTGTTGTCGGTTTTGTATATTATTTTGTCGGCGTGTTTATTGCATTGGTGGCGATCTTTGATGCCCAGTGTATGTAATCTGCTGTCTGCTTGTGCTTTATTATCATAGTGGCGAACTTTGATGCCCAAATGGATGTAATATGCCGTAATTTCTTTATTGTATAGTCTAGGTTTTTCTTATTCACGATGCTGCAGTTATTTTACTATATATATATCCTGTCTTCGCGAGAACCGCCAAACCGTAAAATTACGGTACATAATCGGGCCGTCATGCAATCACGATGTAGGTTGGGCTCAAACGTGCGAACAACTCATGGGCGGCAGCAGCTAAAATGAACCCCGACCCATGATTGTGCGAATCAAATCACGGGCTTTTAAAAGGCCAAAATTGTCTCGGTCCTTGTTTGGCCTAATCGGATATCGGTATGCGGCGGCCGGATGCAAACCGGTCGTAGTTAGGCCCAACTATATGACGGGCTTTAAGAGGCGAAATTAATAAAGGCGAAATGTCAAACGGGCCCTTAACAGGCCAAAACTAATATCGGGCGAATTACTAAGCGGGCCTTTAGCAAGTGGGCCCAAAAGCATAGTGTCCGGTTGATGGGCGAATCGATATGGGCCATAATTGAGCCCAAAGCCTCTTAAAGGTCGGACCTGATCCGGGCCGTAATTTGGCCCGTAACGTGGTAGGCTTTAACGGGCGGATCTCGGATGGGCCACTATTAGGGCCGGAGCATGGCAGGCCATTAATGGACCGGATCAAATATGGGTCGGCATTTGGCCCAAAACATCGCAGCCCAGTTAATGGGCGGCCTACTAGGGTCCTCAAAATCTTGTGGGCCTACAATTGGCCGCCCATTAATGTCGGCGAAATCTCATGGGCCTTTAGTGGGCGGCCCATTATGATCCGCAAGAATCTTGTGGGCCTTTACAGGCCGCCCATTATGGCACACAAAATCTTGTGGGCCTTTACTGGTCGGCCCATTATGACCCGGAAAATCTTGTGGGCCTTTTTTGGGCCAGCCCATTATGGTCCACAAAATCTAGTGGGCCTTTAGCTGGGCCGGCCCATTATGGTCCGCAAAATCTTGTGGGCCTTCAGTTGGGCCAGCCCATTTAAACTTGATGGGCGGTCCACGTGTCAACATATCATAGGCGCGTCTCGCCCATTGGATGAGTGATACCGTGCTAACGCGACCGACACGTGTCTCCTCCACCAATGATGATTTTACACGTGGAAAATCCCCATTGGTCGGGTTGTTAACGGGTTATCGGATCCAAAACCGGACCCGATAGCTTCACGGCGTTCCGTTACGGTGGATGCCACGTGTCGGTCACCCTTGACGAAAAGCACTTACGGACGCGATTTATCGTCATGGAAGTGGACACTTCGTGACGATAATTTTGGTAATGTCATGGAACACTTCTACGACAAACACGGTATGACTATCTTGATTACGTCATAAATTTGTCATGGATGTACATGCATGACAAAAACGCGACCCATCTTGTGACAAACACGTATCATCACGGAAGTGTATTTTTTTTGTAGTGATGGCTGCCCCACAGAAGTATATGTCCTCCCGAGACAAGAAATCGTGAAGCTCACCTGGTATGGAGGGCGCGTGTATGATGTGGTACACCAAAACATCATCTTCGAGGCACAGCTGAAGGACATCAGCGCGTTGGATCTTCCCAATGGCACGCTCCTTGTACTCTGCATCGAGACCGATGAAATTCATCTCCACCTTTTGGAGGGAGTTGGATACATTGTTGATCCACTTCCGAACAACCCTTGGGTGGTCGGTGACTGTGGCAACTATGCTCAACGAGCCTTCGACGAGGACATGTTGGACGCTAAAAACCTGCATCTCGATCTCTTTCGCCATTTGGAACCGCTGGACCGGAAGGCTATGGTTTGGAGAATTAGGATTAGATGGCTAGTCTAACTGAAGAAGATGGTTATTCATAGGGGCTTTGGAATTACTCCAGGAGGATGTGAAGAGGTTAAAACAATGTGAATGCAGTGTGGTTTGGATGCAAATGAAGATCAAGGAGTAGTGAAAGAGCTGAGGAAAATCGGTTCCCGATGGAGAAGTAAATGGGAGAAGTTATGCGCATGCATGAGGAGAGCTGCGGTGGATTGACTGCTGCATGCAATGGATTGGATGGGCTCTTCGGTTGCCTTTTCTCTCTCCCACACGCACAGAATGGCCCACTTGCATGCTGCAGTTTATTGGCTGGAGTCTGGCTGTAGCTGCTCATGCGTACGCTAATAATGTTGTGAATGCGGGGCATGGAGGGAAATGGGCGCATGCAAAAGGGTATATCTGTGAGACTAATTAGATAAATCTGAAAAAGTTATGCCTGGATAAAAGAGGACCGGAGGAGTAGTACTCATGTTCCTACTACGGTTAAGGAATATGCGGTTATCCTCAAAAAAGAAAAGTCCTTCTTCGCGCTTCTGCATGCACGAGAATTTGGTTCTTCTCGCAATATGGATGATAGCTGGAGGATGAAGTGAACCCAGAGGCATGCTAGCAAGTCATGGATTGATGCTTGTTGGTGGAGGGGGAGTATAAACTTTACCATTCTGTTTGGGAACCGCCTATAATGTGTGTAGCATGGAAGATATCGCCATCTCTTAGTTGTTATGTTGACAATGAAAGTATGCCGCTCAAAATATTATTTATCTCCATTTCAAAACTGAGCTATGGCACCTCTACAAATCCCTGCTTCCCTCTACGAAGGGCTTATCTATTTACTTTTATGTTGAGTCATCACCCTCTTATTAAAAAGCACTAGCTGGAGAGCACAGTTGTCATTTGCATCCATTAGTATTAATTTATATTGGGTATGACTATGATTGGATCTCTTTTACCATGAATTACAATGTCTAGTCAGTCCTTGATCTTTAAAGGTGCTCTGCATTTATGTTTTGCGGTCTCAGAAAGGGATAGCGAGATACCATCCTGTTATATCATATTATGATTGTTTTGAGAAAGTGTTGTCATCCGAGATTTATTATTATGGCTCGCTAGTTGATTATGCTATTGATATAAGTAAACATGAGACCTGAGAGTTATTGCGAATGTGGTTAGTCATAATCTTTCTGAAAACTTGAATCTTGGCTTTACATATTTACAACAACAAGAGAAAGCGAGTTTGTAAAAGTTTTTCTTTATCACTTTCAGTTTATCAACTGAATTGCTTGAGGACAAGCAAAGGTTTAAGCTTGGGGAGTTGCGGCGTCTCCGTCAGTATCTACTTTTCAAACACTTTTGCCCTTGTTTGGGACTCTAACTTGCATGATTTGAATGGAACTAACCCTGATGATGCTATTTTAAGCGAATTGCCATGATGTTATTTATGTGCAGAAACAAAAGTTCTCGGAATGACACGAAACTCCACGGAACGTCTATTTGGAAAAATAAATAATCGTTGCAAAAGATGAAGACCGGGGGCACACCACATCCCACGAGGTGGGGCGCCCTCCCCCCTAGGGCGCGCTCCCTACCTCGTGGGCCCCCGGAGCTCCTCGCCGCCAACTCCAACTCTATATATTTGCTTTCGGAGAGAAAAAAATCAAGGAGAAGAAATCATCGCGTTTTACGATACGGAGCCGCCACCAAGCCCTAAAACCTCTCGGGAAGGTTAATCTGGAGTCCGTTCGTGGCTCCGGAGAGGGGGATTCGTCGCCGTCGTCATCATCAACCATCCTCCATCACCAATTTCATGATGCTCACCGCCGTGTGTGAGTAATTTCATCGTAGGCTTGCTGGACGGTGATGGGTTGGATGAGATCTATCATGTAATCGAGTTAGTTTTGTTAGGGTTTGATCCCTAGTATCCATTATGTTCTGAGATTGATGTTGCTATGACTTTGCTATGATTAATGCTTGTCACTAGGGCCCGAGTGCCATGATTTCAGATCTGAACCTACTATGTTTTCATGAATATATGTGTGTTCTTGATCCTATCTTGCAAGTCTATAGTCACCTACCATGTGTTATGATCCGGCAACCCCGAAGTGACAATAATCGGGACCACTCCCGGTGATGACCATAGTTTGAGGAGTTCATGTATTCACTATGTGCTAATGCTTTGTTCCGGTTCTCTATTCAAAGGAGGCCTTAATATCCCTTAGTTTACGTTAGGACCCCGCTGCCACGGGAGGGTAGGACAAAAGATGTCATGCAAGTTCTTTTCCATAAGCACGTATGACTATATTCGGAATACATGCCTACATTACATTGATGAATTGGAGCTAGTTCTGTGTCACCCTATGTTATGAGTGTTACATGATGAACCGCATCCGGCATAATTCTCCATCACCGATCCAATGCCTATGAGCTTTCCATATACTGGTTTTCGCTTATTTACTTTCCCGTTGCTACTGTTACAATCACTACAAAACACCAAAAATATTACTTTTACTTCCGTTACTTTTGTTACCGTTACCACTACTATCATATTGCTTTGCTACTAAATACTTTGCTGCAGATACTAAGTTATCCAGGTGTGGTTGAATTGACAACTCAGCTGCTAATACTTGAGAATATTCTTTGGCTCCCCTTGTGTCGAATCAATAAATTTGGGTTGAATACTCTACCCTCGAAAGTTGTTGCGATTCCCTACACGTGTGGGTTATCAAAGGCTTTGTCAACAACACACGGTTCTGGCAGCTGTGGCCGTTGGATATCCATCCAACGGATGTCGTGCTTCTTCTTCAATCTCGGATATTCTTGCTTCAGCCGCCCAAAAAATGATTCCGCCCCCTGACATCTGGGGTGCACCGTTTCGGAGGCTGGCCTGTGGGCCTACTAAGTTGATGCGTACCAAGGGCTTTGTCAACTTAGTCAATATAAACGATTCTAGCTGCAGTGACCGTACGATGTCCATCCAACGGCCGTAGTGCTACTTCAACCTCTGGTCTTCTTGCTCCAGCCGCCCAAAGCAGCGCTGGTCGTGCTGCGTGCTCCTGCCTCCGTGGTCGGCTGTGATGCCGCGGAGGCCTCACCGCCCCCTACTACTCCCACCGCTGGCCAGGTGATGACCCACAAGTATAGGGGATCTATCTTTTTCCTTTCGATAAGTAAGAGTGTCGAACCCAACGAGGAGCAGAAGGAAATGATAAGCGGTTTTCGACAAGGTATTCTCATAAATCTTGAAATAAGTGGTAACAGATAGTTTTGTGATAAGGTAAATTGTAACGAGCTACAAGTACCAAAAGTAAATAAGGTGCAGCAAGGTGGCCCAATCCTTTTTGTAGCAAAGGACAAGCCGGAATAAACTCTTATAATAGGAAAAGCACTCCCGAGGACACATGGGACTATCGTCAAGCTAGTTTTCATCACGCTCATATGATTCGCGTGCGATACTTTGATAATTTGATATGTGGGTGGACCGGTGCTTGGGTGTTGTTCTTACTTGAACAAACATCCCACTTATGATTAACCTCTATTGCAAGCATCCGCAACTACAACAAAAGTATTAAGGTAAACCTAACCATAGCATGAAACATATGGATCCAAATCAGCCCCTTACGAAGCAACACATAAACTAGGGTTCAAGCTTCTGTCACTCTAGCAAACCATCATCTACTTATTACTTCCCAATGCCTTCCTCTAGGCCCAATTAATGGTGAAGTGTTATGTAGTCGACGTTCACATAACACCACTAGAGGTTAGACAACATACATCTCATCAAAATATCGAACGAATACCAAATTCACATGACTACTAATAGCAAGACTTCTCCCTTGTCCTCAGGAACAAACGTAACTACTCACGAAGCATATTCATGTTCATAATCAGAGGGGTAATAATATGCATAAAGGATCTGAACATATGATCTTCCACCAAGTAAACCAACTAGCATCAACTACAAGGAGTAATCAACACTACTAGCAACCTACTAGCACCAATCCCGGACTTGGAGACAAGAATTGGATATAAGAGACGAACTAGGATTTGGAGATGAGATGGTGCTGGTGAAGATGTTGATGGAGATTTCCCTCTCCCGATGAGAGGATTGTTGGGTGATGATGATGACGATGATTTCCGCCTCCCGGAGGGAAGTGTCCCCGGCAGCACAGCTCTGCCGGAGCCCTAGATTGGTTCCGCCTCGTGGCGGCGGAGTCTCGTCCCGAAAGGTTTCTTATGATTTTTTTCTCATCGAAAGACTTCATATAGGAGAAGATGGACGTCGGAGAGCCACCAGGGGGGCCACGAGGTAGGGGGCGCGCCCAAGGGGAGGGGGCACGCCCCCCACCCTCGTGAGCAGGGTGTGGGCCCCCTGGCCTTCATCTTTGGCGACGATTTTTCTTTATTTATTTTAAGGTATTCCGTGGAGTTTCAGGACTTTTGGAGTTGCACAGAATAGGCCTTCAATATTCGCTCCTTTTCCAGCCCAGAATTCCAGCTGCCGGCATTCTCCCTCTTCATGTAAACCTTGTAAAATAAGAGAGAATAGCCATGAGTATTGTGACATAACGTGAAATAACAGCCCATAATGCGATAAATATCAATATAAAAGCATGATGCAAAATGGACGTATCACCAGGCCATCCCTCTACTCACCCACACCCCCTGTTATTCTGCGGCGACGACAGCCTCACACCGCAGCCGAACCAATGAACCCTCATACTCCTCTCCGCGCGGGCTTCCACTGCCGCGTCTTCCTCGGCTCCGCACTGTCCGCTTCCCAGGCCTCGCCATCGTCCACCGCCGTGGTGCTCTCGGCGCGGCGTGGTCAATGTGGTCAACGACCGACTTCCATCAAAAGAACACAGTACGTGGAGAGGCTGACAGTTGGGTCCACGGCGGCCACAAGGAAGTGCCTCCTTATTACGCGCAAAATAATTACTCCTCCACCTGACAGCAGGGACCGGCCGGACGAGCAACTGTATTTCGTGAAAAAAAAGTTTCCCCCCTGACTATTGGGACCTACTAACTACATCTTCACACGCAAGGAAGTGCGCCCGGGCAAAAAAAATGATTTGCCCCCCTGACTGCTGGGACCCACCAGCTACATCTTCGCACGCAAGGAAGTGCGTGACAGTCGGGACCCACCTGATCAAAGCGTACGTAGCATTGTCATTCTGGTCGCGAACGTGTACGTACATACTGATTGATGTAGAGGTGCGCACGTGTCGTGGTAGAGGCGTGCACGTAGCATGTACACATACATACAGCGACCAGGGTGCAAGAAAGTAAATACGGCCACGTACGTACATACGGGCGGGTCTCGAATGCCTACTCGCACATACGTACGGCCAGGGCTCGTGTACATGGCTAGGTCGGAACGGAGAAACAACGTCGTCGTCGTGTTCATGGGGAGCCAACCGGCTGGGTCTGAACGGAACGCGTCGTCGTGTTTATCGGGAGGGTTTGGACGGAACAACCGATGGAAACGAGGCATGGCGTATCGTTGAACGGAGGAAACGGTCTTGTGTTCGACCGGCCACATTCGAAACGGGATCCTGTTCATCGAGGGGTGCTGCATACCGCAAAAGCGGAGAAGCGGACCTCCTACGGTCGAAGCGGGTCTGTTGATCGGGAGGGTGTGGCATACCGCAAAATGGAGGAAGCGGACTTGTGTTGGGCGCCACGGTCAAACGGGGTCCTGTTCGCCGGGAGGGTGTGGCGTGCCGCAAAATGGGACTCCACGGATCTGTTCATCTCCACCGTCGACCCCTCCGGCCTCCATGGGCTCTTGTTCATCCACCGTCGACTTCCTCCGGCCTCCACCGCGATTGTTCATCCACGGGCTCCTGTTCATCCAGCCTCCACCGTGCACTACTCCACCGGCTACTGTTTAACCAGCCCTCTCCAAGGGCTCCTGTTCAACCACCCTCCACAGACTCTGTTCATCCAGCCCTCCACCGTCTACTATTCATCCAGCCCTCCACGGGTGGTCACATTCATCTAGCCCTCCACGGGTCATGTTCATCCAGCCCCAACCGCTCAATCGATCGGGTCCTGTTCATCCAGAGGCAACACCATGGGGTCCTGTTCATCCACCCCAAGGCTGTTCATCAACCCCCCCCGGCGCTCCTTTGTTCATCGAGACGCAGCATCGATCGTCTTGATTAGGAAGCGAGCGAAGAATCGCTTCGATTGGGTTCGATTAACGACCATCGATCGATGGCTCGGGTTCAGTAACGCGTAGCCTGCAGTGCAATCGCTCGGGTTTAGTTAGAGCCCAAGGCCTCGCTCGGGTTCAGTTAGAGCCCAACGCCTCGCACCCATGCACGTGCGTGTACGAGAGAAACGCGCATCACTCGGCCACGACCACCCACCGTAACCGAGAACACCCCGATATTTTCCTCGCCCTCGGTTCTATCACGATTTTTTCCGGCATGGACGGCCCAAAGAATGTCATGCAGCTGCGTCTCCGGCCCGCCCAGGATGAAAAGCCCATTTTCTGTCATGATTTTTTGTCATAGAAGTAGGAGCCCACCACATCTGTGATGATACCGGGTTTTGTCACAATTATCGTCATAGAAGCGTCATAAGTATGACATATTTTTTTTCGTTCGGCCCAAAATGTCACGGATGTGTCTTTTTTTGTAGTGCTTGCCGATGGTATCCATCCTCAACGAACGGCATTTTGAAGACCATATCTGACCCCAAGGCAACAAACAAAGCCACTTTGCAAGAATGCAAGAAACGGTTAGGAAGGATGTGGAAAGGGCATTCAGGGTGCCCCAAGATCATTGGGGAATTGTTCGTGGAAATAGAATGATGTGTGAATGAGAGACTTTGTGACGGTTAATGACATGTTGCGTCATTTTGCATAATATGATTGTCAAGGATGAAGGTGATGGGGTTGCTCAAACCCATGATTTTGACAAGCCTAGAGAACAAGTCCATATTGTAGAACAACAAGATGCAAATCAGCTTGTCAATTTTCTGCAGCTGCATCAGATCTTCGAGACCACCAGGTGCACGCACATCTAATTACTGATCTTGTGGAGTTTATGTGGACCCACAATGAAAACCAAAGAGGTAATTTTGAATTGTGCACTTCGAATAAATTTTATGTTCGAACTATGTATTTTCGCTACCAACAAGTATTTATTTACGTGTGATATTCACGGATATGATAGCGTGCATGGATTTGAGGGTTTGCATTTGATGACTGTCACCGCCCGACAACCAATACGAGGGGATGTCCAGAGCAATCCACGACGTGCACAAGCGCACCCATGAACGTTTAGGGACCCGAATTTCCTAAGTCCGAATGTAGATGCTCTTATCAAAGGAGCCATGCATCAACCTACTAGAGATATACCTATTAAAATGCTGAAAATCCAGAAAAACATGACGAACTTAAATGTGCATGCATTTGTAGATTTTTTTTCATGAATGTTTAAAAATGATGCAACATTATTATTATTTTCTTTTTGAAAAGGAGGTCGAAACCCCAGCCTCTGCATCCAAGGATTCACATAGTCATCTTTCTAAAATTATTCCGCAGAGTCTAGCAAAAAAACGTGGATCAACCTAAAGCCACCTTTCTGGCGATCTCCATTGCTACACCTACAAGTTTAATGATGTGCCATGACCTTGCACCAACGCACATCATCTAATACGGTGGCCTAACCAAGCAGCCCAACGGCGAGCCGAGAGCACCAACCGGTCTAGCAGACCCTAGCACGCACCGCATGAACACACTTTAGAATCCGCCACCGCCATCTTCCTCCGTCACATCTTCAGGAGGAATAAACACATTGACCTTGCCAGGCCAACTGTCGATGACTGCTACTTGTGATATGCGTTGGGATTTCCCGGAAGAGGAAGGGTGATGTAGTATAGTAGCAGATAGTATTTCCCTCGGTTAAGAACCAAGATTTATCGAACCAGAAGGAGACACCACGCAAACACTATAAGCAGTACCTGCAAACACATAAAGCAAGTACTTGCACCCAAGCGGACAAGAGGTTGTCAATCCCCTTGTACTCGTTAATTGAAAGGATTAAATCTGATAGTGGTAGACAGATAAATAAAAAGGAAAATAAAGTAAATAAATTGCAGCAAGTATTTTTAGGGTTTTAGTAAATATAAAGTGAATGGACCTGGGGGCCATAGCTTTCACTAGAGGCATCTCTCTCATGAGCATAGTACGTTGGGTAGACAAATTATTATTGGGCAACTGATAGAATAGCGCATAGTTATGATGATTCCTCATGGCATGATCAATACATAGGCATTATGTCCGAGACAAGTAGGCTGACATCCATCTGCATCTACTATTATTACTCCACCCCTCGACCACTATCCAGCATGCATCTTAAGGTATTAAGTTCATAACAAATAGAGTAATGCTTGAAGCATGATAACATAACATAGACAAAGAAAGAGCAAATAATATGTTTGAGTCCCGTCGTTTTGCCCTTAGTAACAACAACCAATACGTGCCTTGCAACTCCTCCTGTCATAAGTAAGGACACCGTAAGATTGAACCTACTACCAAGCACCTCTCCCACTGAAGATAAATCAATCTAATTGGCCAAAAGAGATAGATCGGAGAAAAATACAAGACTATAAAACCACACATAGATAAATCTCACAAAAGACTCAAATACTTTCAATGATTCATGTGATCATAAACCCAGAATTCATTGGTTCCCAACAAATACACCGCAACAATTACATCGAACAGATCTCTGAAGAGATCATTGTATTGAAGATCAAAGAGAGAGAGAGAGAGAGAGAGAGAGAGAGAGAGAGAGATCTAGCTACTGCTATGGACCCATAGGTCGTGCGGGAACTTCTCACAACCCTAGAATAATGCTTGTAATTAGTTGCATGAGTGAGCATCATGCATCATGTTGTTTTCAAGAAACTTGAATTGAGGAAAGTGGAAGCCTCAAAATTTTAATTAAAGGGCAAGAACCTTGAAAATGCATTTAGTGAATCCAAAATACCCTAAAAATAGTTTTGAGAATTTTCGCAAGAGTTATATATAAAACCAAAATTTTGGAACATTTTTAAGGGATTATTTGGGCTCTGAATTTAAATCACTATTCTATTTGAATTTGGATCTATATTCTTAATATATGGAATATATTTTCAAATGTCTCTGATATATTTTATGTCCTTTTGGAATAGTCCAAAGAAGTAACATACAATTATTCAGAATGTTTTGGCATTGTTTGAATTTTGTTTGAATCCAAAACAATGGTTAAATAAATAAATAAAAAGAAAACAGAACAGAATTAAAACAGAGAAGAAGAACTTACCTGCTTACCTGGTGGCCCGCCCAACCAGGCACTCTCATGTCGCCTTCCTCCTCGCGCCAGTAGACAAGGGCGCGTGCCCGGCATCGCAGCCACACGTTGCGGCCACCTCCTCCCTCCCTATCTAATGCGTCTGGACGACGCCACGCGACCCCCCAGAGGGGTCCGGCTCTCCCTCCCTCTCCCTCGAGTCCCCCCTCCTCTGGCTTCCTCCCCCTCTCTTCCCCGAGCGCACCAGAGAGCGAAGCGCCGCTGCTCCGTAGCCACCACGCACCCCGGGCCTTACTGCCATATCCCAGAGCTCCTGCTAGACGCCCTCGACCTCTCCATCGGCTCGCGCGACGTCGGACGCCCCGAAGCGTTGTCCCCGACCTCTTCTTCCTCCTCGGGCCGTCGAGATCGCCACTGCCGCCCCGCTCGCTCCGGACCTCCCTCGCGCCCACTGACCTTCTCATCATGGTCGATGTGAGGTCCGCTTTCTCCTGCCGCCATGGCCGAAGTTTGTCGTCGCCGCTTTTGTCGCCATCATCATTGGAGCTTGCGCCCGACGTGTTCGAGCGCGTCAGCATGCTCCCCATGCTCTGTAGATGCCTCCTAGCCGCTTAGCTCGTCCGCTTGTGAGCCGTAGCCCTATGATCGAACACAGCCGTGCTCCCGCCGCCGCCTCACTCGTCGTCGTTGATGATTTCGGCCACCCCAGCACCCGCCATTGCCACCGTCCATCGCGTCGGTACCGCAGAACCCATTTGCATGACCTCTTGTCGCCAAAAACGGCCGGACTAGGACCTCCGACGTGTCGTGCTTAGCGCCGACGGCTAATAGTCGGTTAGCCGACGTGGCCGTCATTAGATTAGGGACTAATTAACCCTATTAGGTCAGCACTAGACACTCACAGTGGTTCCCACATTATTAGTTTACTTGTTAACCAAGATAATTAGGTTAATAAATAAAACCAGCGGACCCACACGTCAGCATTGATCGTGCTGACGTGGCCTTTGACCGAGCCCACATGTATGTGACCCTAGCCAGCACATTGACACTGACCAGTGAACCCACTGGTCAGGTTTGACCTGGACGGCCCTGTTGACTTGCTCATGTAAGCATGATGCCATGCTGGCACAATAAAGTATTTCTGGAATTAAAATAAATCAGAAAATGTTTATGAATTTCAGAAAATACTCCAAACTTTGAAAATTCATAGAAATTAATCTATAAGTCAGATGAAAATAATTTATATATGAAAAATGATCAAAAAAATCCAAAGAATCTATTTATGCATTTTCATGCATGTTTTAGCAACTTATACCTGCTGATCAGGTCAAATCAATTAAAGGGCATTTTAAATGCTTCTTTCGGAGTTTGAATTTGAATCTTTGTTTCAAATGAACTTCGACTAATATGGTAGCATTTTGCATTAGCTCAAACACTAGCATATTGTCATGTCATGATCATGCATCATAGTGTTGCATTGCATTGATTTTATTCCCACTTGTTTGCTAGTGTTTGTTCCCTCTCGGTAGACATTTTCTGATGTTGAGATCGATGTTACTGATGAAGACTCAATGCTATCTTCAGAAGTGCCAGGCAAGCAACCCCCTTTGAGAATTCCGATATAATCCCACTCTCTCGCCCCTTCTCTCTTTTACTGCATTAGAACAACAACGATTCAACCGTTACATCTTGCGGTAGTTGAACCCATTCCTCTACATGACCTGTCTTTGCCACAGTAATTAGTAAAAAAGCCACTAGCATGAGTAGGACTTGTTTGAGCCATGATGTGTGAAAGGATCGAGAAGAGGTGTCTAGAGGGGGGGTGAATAGACTCTAATCAAGAAAAGTTGTAGTTTTTAATATCTTGAGTTGAAGTGGAGTATTAGCATAAGTTTAAACATTCACAATACATATCAAGCAAGCATGCAAGCATACAAAGAGTATATGAGCAGCGGAAAGTAAGGCATGCAAGTTGCAAGAATGTAAAGAGAAGGGATTGGAGTGTGCAAACGCAATTTGGAGACATGGAGATTTTTTATTCGTGGTTCCGGTAGGTGGTGCTATCGTACATCCACGTTCATGGAGACTTCAACCCATGAAGGGTAACGGTTGCGCGAGTCCACGGAGGGCTCTACCCACGAAGGGTCCACGAAGAAGCAACCTTGTCTATCCCACCATGGCCGTCGCCCAAAAGGACTTGCCTCACTCGGGTAGATCTTCACGAAGTAGGCGATCTCCTTGCCCTTACAAACTCCTTGGTTCAACTCCACAATCTTGACGGAGGCTCCCAAGTGACACCTAGCCAATCTAGGAGACACCACTCTCCAAGAAGTAACAAATGGTGTGTTGATGATGAACTCCTTGCTCTTGTGCTTCAAATGATAGTCTCCCCAACACTCAACTCTCTCTCATAGGATTTGGATTTGGTAGAAAGAAGATTTGAGTGGAAAGCAACTTGGGGAAGGCTAGAGATCAAGATTCATGTGGTTGGAATGGAATATCTTGACCTCAACACAAGTGTAGGTGGTTCTCTCTCAGAAAATATGTGTTGGAAGTGTAGGCATGTTCTGATGTCTCTCTCCACGAATGAAGAGTGGGTGGAGCGGTACATATAGCCTCCACACAAAATCTAACCCTTACACACAAATCACCAATCTCGATGGGACCAATTCAGAGAACTCAGTCGGACCGATTTGGTTCATAATGTGACTGTTAGGCATTTCGGTGGGACCGACTGGATCAACTCGGTGGGACCGATGTGCTAGGGTAAATCCAAAACTCGGTTTGACCGATTACTCAAGCTCGGTGGGACCGATTTGGGTAATACGTGAAACATAATGTTAGCCAAGAAAACTCGGTGGGGCCGATTGCAAATCTCGGTGGGACCGAAATTATTGCAACAGACAACAGAGAGTTTGCAAGCCCATCTCGGTGAGACCGAGATCCCATCGGTGAGACCGAACTGATTAGGGTTTCTGGCAGTGGTTATGTCAACTGAACTCGGTGGCTCCGGATATGAAATTTCGGTGGGGCCGAGATTGACTTTCTAGATTAGGACATATGTGGAAGTGAGAAAGTTGTTGAGGGCTTTGGAGCATATCACTAAGCACTTTGAGCAACCAAGCCATTAAGCAACACCTCATCCTTTCTTAATAGTATTGGCTTTTCCTATGGACTCAGTGTGATCTTCGATCACTAAATAGAAAATGTAGAGTCCTGAGCTTTGAGCTTGAGCCAATCCTTTGTCCTTAGCATATTGAAGGGGTTCCACATCCTCTTGTCCATGCCACTCCATTGTTGAACTTATCTGAAACATACTAGGTAGAAGCATTAGTCCAACAAGAGATATGTTGACATTAATTACCAAAATCACCGAGGGAGCACTTGTGCTTTCAATCTCCCCCTTTTCGGTAATTGATGACAACATTCATCAAAGCTTTTAGATAAGGATATAGAGAATAACAAGTAAAGCTTTGGAAAGACATGTAACATGTATAGGCTCCCCCTTCATGTAAGCAATCATGTAAATATGAAACATAGGAGCATGTGAATGCATAAGCATGGCAGAGTAAGCCATGTGTTACATGTATCTTGGCTATATGCATCAGAGCAAATGATGTGAATATAGGAAATGTACCTTCATGCCCATGAGTCCTTCTTGCAAACAGTATGTACATCAGCAAGAAGTCCTCATACACATGACTGTGATGCATATACTTACCTTTGGTCTTGAGTTGCCTTAAGAAGGAATGAACCTGAGTAAACAAGGTTAGACAACACAGATACACCTACTAGCCAGAGCAAACAAAAGAAACCACAAGAGAACCAAGACTGGGATGACATGTATAGAGTGAGTACTGAGTACCCCATTGGGTATAGACATGTCCCCAAAGGTAAAGATATGCAATAAAATCAGAGATTTCCTTCCCTTAGATGTCTTGCTCCCCCTGAATCTTGCATGGGATATTGGGAGAAGATAGGGAACAGAAAATCAGAGCAAAAGTGAAAACAACATAATTAATGCAAACAATCAAATATGATCAAATATAAACATGCCTTTCTGATACGTCTCCAACGTATCTATAATTTTTGATTGCTCCATGCTACTTTATCTATTGTTTTGGACTATAATGGGCTTTATTTTTCACTTTTATATTACTTTTGGGACTAACCTATTAACCGGAGGCCCAGCCCAGAATTGCTGTTTTTTGTCTTTTTCAGTGTTTCAAAGAAACAGAATATCAAACGGAGTCCAAACGGAATGAAACCTTCGGGAACGTGATTTTCCCATCGGATAAGACCCAGAGACTTGGACCTCCGTCAAGAAAGCCACGAGGCGGTCACGAGGTGGGCGTGCCCCCAGGCGCGCCCACGCCTCGTGGGCCCTCAAGCTCCACCGACGCACTCCTTCCTCCTATGTATACCTCACGCACCCAAACGATCAAAACAGGGCCAAAACCAAATTCCACCGCCGCAACTTCCTCAGTATCCACGAGATCCCATCTTGGGGCCTGTTAGGAGCTCCACGAGGGGGCATCCACCACGGAGGGCTTCTACATCAACACCATAGCCCCTCCGATGAAGTGTGAGTAGTTTACTTCAGACCTTGGGTCCATAGTTAGTAGCTAGATGGCTTCTTCTCTCTTTTGGATCTCAATACAATGTTCTCCCCTCTCTCGTGGAGATCTATTCGATGTAATCTTCTTTTTGCGGTGTGTTTGTTGAGACCGATGAATTGTGGGTTTATGATCCAGCTTATCTATGAATAATATTTGAATCTTCTCTGAATTCTTTTATGTATGATTGAGTTATCTTTGCAAGTCTCTTCGAATTATCCATTTGGTTTGGCCAACTAGATTGGTTGTTCTTGCAATGGGAGAAGTGCATGGCTTTGGGTTCAATCTTGCGGTGTCCTTACCCAAAGGATGCATGGGTTGCAAGGCACGTATTGTATTGTTGCCATCGAGGATAATAAGATGGGGTATTTATCATATTGCATGAATTTATTCCTGTACATCATGTCATCTTGCTTAAGGCGTTACTCTGTTTTTAACTTAATACTCTAGATGCATGCTGGATAGCGGTCGATGAGTGGAGTAATAGTAGTAGATGCATAATCGTTTTGGTCTACTTATCACGGACGTGATGCCTATATACATGATCATACCTAGATATACTCATAACTATGCTCAATTCTTTCAATTGCTCAACACTAATTTGTTCACCCACCGTAGAATATTTATGCTCTTGAGAGAAGCCACTAGTGAAACCTATGGCCCCCGGGTCTATTCTCATCATATCAATCTCCATCACTTTTATACTTGCTTTGTTTTTACTTTGCTTTTAACTTTGCATCTTTATACCAAAAATACCAAAAATATTATCTCTATCAGATCTCACTCTCGTAAGTGACCATGAAGGGATTGACAACCCCTAATCGCGTTGGTTGCGAGTAGCTATCGTTTTGTGTAGGTACGAGGGACTTGCGCGTGGCCTCCTCTTGGATTGATACCTTGGTTCTCAAAACTGAGGGAAATACTTACGCATCTGTGCTGCATCATCCTCTCCTCTTCGGGAAAACCAACGCAAGCTCAAGACGTAGCAAGAAGGATTTCTGGCGCCGTTGCCGGGGAGTCTACGCAAAAGTCAACATACCAAGTACCCATCACAATCCCTATCTCTCGCATTACATTATCTGCCATTTGCCTCTCGTTTTCCTCTCCCCCACTTCACCCTTGCCGTTTTATTCGCCCTCTCTCTTTTCCGTTCGCCTTGATGTCTTTCTTGGCTCGTTTTCTCGCTTGGTTGAAATAGTTGAGTATTTATTCCTAAACAAAGAAGCTAATATCTATGGATCCTAATCCACTTGCCAATCTTTTTAAGAGATCCAATTATGATGAACCAATTCCTAGTGATTTGGATGCACTAGATTATCTTTATAAGGTTTTGCCTGAAATCTGTGAAGTGACTCACGATAGATCTTTGAATACAAAGCATGATTGCAATGATTTTATTATAAATTCTTTTGATGTCAATTGTGCTAATAAGATGCAAAACCCAAAGCTTGGGGATGCTAGTTTTGCTATGTCTATTACTTGTTGCCATGATCATGATTGGGGTGATTTTTCTTATGATCTTGAAAATTTATTTAAGCCCCATGATGAATATGAGATTGATAATATTTTTTTGCGATAATATTGAAAGTGGGTTCGGAAGAATGTCAACTTTATATCCCACATATTTGGAGAATGTTCAATCTTATGAAGTTTTTGATAAAAGTGGGTTTCGAGAGGTCATGACTTTAGTTAATGATAATCCCACTATTTTGGAAGAGTGTCAACTTTACATGCATGTGGATCGTGTTGAGAATATGTTATGTGATAGCTATTTTGTTGAATTTTCTTGTGATCCTACATGTAATTATTATGAGAGAGGAAAATATGGTTATAGAAATTTTCATGTTACTAAATTACCTCTCGTTATGTTGAGATTGCTATTGTTCCCTTCCGCTTCCTTGCATATGCTAGTTTTTGCTTGCTACGATAATTTGTTTGCCTATAATATGCCTATCCATAGGAAGTATGTTAGACTTAAGTATGTTTGTCACATGTTTTATGATGCTCTCTTTCTGCCTCAATTATTGTCTTTCTTGTGAGCATCATCGAAATCTCAATGCCTAGCTAGGGGCGTTAAATGATAGCGCTTGTTCGGAGGCAACCCAATTTTATTTTTAGTTTTTTGTTTTTGCTCCTGGTTAGGAATAAATAATCCATATAGCCTCTGTTTATATGTGGTTTTATCTTTTAATTAGTGTTTGTGCCAAGTTAAACCTATTGGATCTTCTTGGATGATAGTTATTTGATCTTGCTGTAATTTCCAGAAACTTTGCGCTCAGTGCCCGAATTGTTAAAAATCACCAGAACGTGATAAAATACTGATTCCAATTGCTGCTGATCAACAAACAAATTTTCCAGGTCGTCTAATTTTGGTATAATTTTTTGAGGTCCAGAAGTTTGCGTTAGTTATAGATTACTGCAGACTGTTCTGTTTTTGACAGATTCTGTTTTGCGTGTGTTGTTTGCTTATTTTGATGAATCTATGGCTAGTAAAATAGTTTATAATCCATAGAGAAGTTGGAATACAGCAGGTTTAACACCAATATAAATAAAGAATGAGTTCATTACAGTACCTTAAAGTAGTCTTTTGTTTTCTTTCTCTAACGGAGCTCACGAGATTTCTATTGAGTTTTGTGTTGTGAAGTTTTCAAGTTTTGGGTGAATTCTTTTTGATGGATTATGGAACAAGGAGTGGCAAGAGCCTAAGCTTGGGGATGCCCATGGCACCCCCAAGATAATACAAGGACACCAAAAAGTCAAAGCTTGGGGATGCCCCGGAAGGCATCCCCTCTTTCGTCCACTTCCATCGGTAATTTACTTGGAGCTATATTTTTATTCACCACATGATAAGTGTTTTGCTTGGAGCGTCTTGTATTATTTGCGTCTTTGCTTGTTAGTTTACCACAATCATCCTTGCTGTACACACATTTTGAGAGAGCCATACATGAATTGAAATTTGATAGAATACTCTATGTGCTTCACTTATATTTTTTGAGCTTGATAGTTTGCTCATAGTGCTTCACTTATATCTTTGAGCGTGATAATTTTTGCTCTAATGCTTCACTTAGATCTTTTAGAGCACGGTGGTGGAATTCTTTTAAATAAACTTGATCTCTCATGCTTCACTTAGATTATTTTGAGAGTCTTTAATAGCATGGTAATTTGCTTAATATTAATATACTTGGTATTCAAGATATGTGAAACTTTCTTTTGAGTGCGTTGAATACTAAGATAAGTTTGATGCTTGATAATTGTTTTGAGATATGGAGGTGATAATATCAAAGTCGTGCTAGTTGAGTAGTTCTGAATTTGAGAAATGCTTGTGTTGAAGTTAGCAAATCCCGTAGCATGCACGTATGGTTAAAGTTGTGTAACAAATTTGAAACATGAAGTGTACCTCGCTTGTGCATCCTTATGAGTGGCGGTCGGGGACGAGCGATGGTATTTTCCTACCAATCTATCCCCTAGGAGCATGCGCGTAGTACTTGATTTTTGATGACTTCTAAATTTTTGCAATAAGTATATGAGTTCTTTTGACTAATGTTGATTCTATGGATTATCGCACTTTTACCTTTCCGCCTTTGCTAGCCTCTTGATGCGTGCATTGCCCTTTCTCACCTTGAGAGTTGGTGCAAACTTCGGTGCATCAAACCCGTGATATGATATGCTCTATCACACATGAACCTCCTTATATCTTCCTCAAAACAGCCACCATACCTACCTATTATGGCATTTCCATAGCCATTCCGAGATATATTGCCATGCAACTTTCCACCGTTCCATTCATCATCTTCATGACATACTTTACTCATATTGCCATTGCATGATCATGTAGTTGACATCGTATTTGTGGAAAAGCCACCATGCATTATTTTTCATACATGTCACTCTTGATTCATTGCACCATCCCGGTACACCACCGGAGGCATTCATATAGAGTCATACCTTGTTCTAGTTTCGAGTTGTAATCCTTATGTTGTAATCAATAGAAGTGTGATGATCATCATTATTAGAGCATTGCCCAAAAAAAAGAAAAAGAGAAAGGCCAAAAGAAAAAATAAAGGCCCAAAATATATATATATATATATATATATATATATATATATATATATATATATATATATATATATATATATATATATATATATATAAAGGGCAATGCTACTATCTCTTTTTCCACACTTGTGCTTCAAAGTAGCACCTTGTTCTTCATGTAGTGAGTCTCATAAGTTGTCTTTTTATACTAGTGGGAATTTTTCATTATAGAACTTGGCTTGTATATTCCTACGATGGGCTTCCTCAAAATGCCCTAGGTCTTCATGAGCAAGCAAGTTGGATGCACACCCACTAGTTTTCTTTTGTTGAGCATTCATAGCTCTAGTGCATCCGTTGCATGGAAATCCCTACTCCTCATGTTGACATCAATTGATGGGCATCTCCATAGCCCGTTGATTATCCTCGTCAATATGAGACTTTCTCCTTTTTTGTCTTCTCCACACAATCCCCATCATCATATTCTATTCCACCCATAGTGCTATATCCATGGCTCACGCTCATGTATTGCGTGAAGGTTGAAAAAGTTTGAGATTATTTAAGTATGAAACAATTGCTTGGCTTGTCATCGGGGGTATAGAAGTTGGGAACATCTTTGTGTGACAAAAATAAAGCATAGCCTAACTATATGATTTTGTAGGGATGAACTTTCTTTTGCCATGCTATTTTGAGAAGACATGATTACCTTAATTAGTATGCTTGAAGTATTATTATTTTTATGTCAATATGAACTTTTGTCTTGAATCTTTAGGATCTGAATATTCATACCATGATTAAGAAGATTTACATTGAAATTATACCAAAGTATCACTCCGCATCAAAAATTCTCTTTTTATCATTTACCTACTCGAGGACGAGCATGAATTAAGCTTGGGGATGCCTGATACGTCTCCAACGTATCTATAATTTTTGATTGCTCCATGCTACTTTATCTATTGTTTTGGACTATAATGGGCTTTATTTTTCCACTTTTATATTACTTTTGGGACTAACCTATTAACCGGAGGCCCAGCCCAGAATTGCTGTTTTTTGCCTTTTTCAGTGTTTCGAAGAAACAAAATATCAAACGGAGTCCAAACGGAATGAAACCTTCGGGAACGTGATTTTCTCATCGGATAAGACCCAGGAGACTTGGACCCTCCATCAAGAAAGCCACGAGGCGGTCACGAGGTGGAGGGCGCGCCAGGCGCGCCCGCCTCGTGGGCCCTCAAGCTCCACCGACGTACTCCTTCCTCCTATATATACCACGCACCCCCAAACGATCGAACAGGAGCCAAAACCTAATTCCATCACCGCAACTTCCTGATCCACGAGATCCCATCTTGGGGCCTGTTAGGAGCTCGACGGAGGGGGCATCCACCACAGAGGGCTTCTACATCAACACCATAGCCCCTCCGATGAAGTGTGAGTAGTTTACTTCAGACCTTGGGTCCATAGTTAGTAGCTAGATGGCTTCTTCTCTCTTTTGGATCTCAATACAATGTTCTCCCCTCTCGTGGAGATCTATTCGATGTAATCTTCTTTTTGCGGTGTGTTTGTTGAGACCGATGAATTGTGGGTTTATGATCCAGCTTATCTATGAATAATATTTGAATCTTCTCTGAATTCTTTTATGTATGATTGAGTTATCTTTGCAAGTCTCTTGAATTATCCGTTTGGTTTGGCCAACTAGATTGGTAGTTGTTGCAATGGGAGAAGTGCATGGCTTTGGGTTCAATCTTGCGGTGTCCTTACCCAAAGGATGTAAAGGGTTGCAAGGCACGTATTGTATTGTTGCCATCGAGGATAACAAGATGGGGTATTTATCATATTGCATGAATTTATTGCTCTACATCATGTCATCTTGCTTAGGCGTTACTCTGTTTTTAACTTAATACTCTAGATGCATCTTTGGATAACGGTCGATGAGTGGAGTAATAGTAGTAGATGCAGAATCGTTTCGGTCTACTTGTCATGGACGTGATGCCTATATACATGATCATACCTAGATATACTCATAACTATGCTCAATCCTATCAATTGCTCAACAGTAATTTGTTCACCCACCGTAGAATATTTATGCTCTTGAGAGAAGCCACTAGTGAAACCTATGGCCCCCGGGTCTATTCTCATCATATCAATCTCCATCACTTTTATACTTGCTTTGTTTTTACTTTGCTTTTTACTTTGCATCTTTATACCAAAAATACCAAAAATATTATCTCTATCAGATCTCACTCTCGTAAGTGACCGTGAAGGGATTGACAACCCCTAATCGCGTTGGTTGCGTGTAGCTATCGTTTTGTGCAGGTACGAGGGACTTGCGCGTGGCCTCCTAATGGATTGATACCTTGGTTCTCAAAAACTGAGGGAAATACTTACGCTACTGTGCTGCATCATCCTCTCCTCTTCGGGGAAAACCAAAGCAAGCTCAAGACGTAGCACTTTCCCCTCTTAAAGACATGCAATTTCTCTCCTCTTGAACACCAAGCATCTGAGGTCTGAGGTTTGTTACACACACTCCCCCTGAGTATCCTCTCCCCCTATAGAAATGAAATGATTAATCATAGAGCTTTGATGTGATCCCTCTCTCCCCCTTTGACATCAATTTCCAAGAAGGGCTCTTCTGGATTTTTGTTTTATTGCAAAAGGGTTTGGTCCTTGAGTCACAAAGCAAAGCGACTGTGATGCTGGTAGAGAACAAGAGTCATTGAGTGGAGCTGGAGCAAAAAGACTGCAGAAACAAGTGGCAAGTTGTCTTTCCTGTAGTGAAATCGGTAGCACCGAGTTGTGTGCTTCGGTGGCACCGAGAGAATTCGGTTGGGCCGAAGAAAACAGACCGGTGTGACCGAGTTCATCACAGTGAGACACTTGTCACCTCAGCTCACTAGGCACTTTAAGATCTCACAAGGATTTGCAAGGAATTAGCTGAAAGATTTGCAATGAATTGGATGCAGAGAATGCAGAGCAGAAACAAAAAGAAAAGAAATCTAGATGAAGTTTCTTTTGAAAGGGGAAAACAAATATGCAAATGCAAGAGCACGGAGAAATGCAAGAGAACTTCATCTAGAATTGGTCGGCGACAAATTCACCTATGTTAGAATATATTGACTTAGGAGACAAGTGAGATCACTTGATCATAGGTCATACTCATCTTTTAAGCTCAAAATGGGGTTACCATTTTTCGTTAAATCATCTTGATATATTCACATCTTGTTGAGTTGCTTTATCCCATGACTTGGAGTAAAGCTTCTCTAAGATGGAATAGCATACCTTGGGTGGTGGTGTTGATCTTGATCATGTAGTCGAACTTGTGTGGGTTGCTCAAGGTTGATGTAGCTTATCAAGAGTTGGGAGCACCACTTGGAGTTTGAGTTCATCTTCCTACATGGGTTAGCTTTGCAAGGAAGAGCACTTGTGTATCCAAACTGACAATCATAAAATTTAACATAGAATGAGTCAAAGGATATATTCGAGGGGTTTTGTGCTTCCTTGACTTCAACCACCATTGTATAAAGACTTGGTGATGTAGAGATTGCTCAAGATGTGAGTGAGTTGCAATCTCATGGATTTAGATTCATCCAAGTACCTACAAGGGTTAGATAGCATGCAAGGGTGCAAAAGTATCCAAGACATATAGATAGCATCATGAAAGAAATATCAAGGTTTAGTCAAAGGCTCATGCCTTGCATGTATCCAAATGGAGTTCCTACTCCAAGTTTGAAGCATCAATGATGTTCAATTCACCTCTCAAACGGCAAAAGACTTTCTCATCAAGCGGTTTGGTAAATATATCCACTAATTGCTTATCGGTACGAACATGCTTAAGATTAATGTCCCCTTTGGCAACATGGTCTCGAATGAAATGATAACGAACTTCAATATGTTTAGTTCGAGAATGTTGCACGGGATTGTGAGCAATCCTAATAGCACTTTCATTGTCACACAACAATGGAACATGTTTCACATATATCCCATAATCTTTAAGAGTTTGGGTCATCCAAAGTAATTGAGCGCAACATGATCCAGCAGCAATGTATTCCTCTTCGGCGGTGGATAAGGATACCGAGTTTTGTTTCTTGGAGGACCAAGATACAAGAGATCTACCAAGAAATTGACAAGTACCCGAAGTGGACTTTCTATCAACCTTGTCTCCGGCATAGTTCGAATCGGAGTAGCCAACAAGATCAAAGGAAGACCTCTTAGGATACCAAATGCCAAAATTTGGTGTATGTATTAAGTATCTCACTATCCTTTTCACAGCCTTAAGATGACATTCTTTAGGTACCGCTTGATATCGTGCACACATGCACACACTTAGCATAATATCGGGACGAGAGGCACATAGATATAACAATGAACCAATCATAGAGCGATAAAATTTTTGATCCACTGGATCACCGTCTTTGGTCAAATCAAGATTTCCACTCTTAGGCATGGGTGTAGACATACCTTTTCATTCTTGCATATTGAACTTCTTGAATAAGTCCTTGGTGTACTTTGTTTGAGAGACAAAGGTACCTTCCTTAGTTTGCTTGATTTGCAAACCGAGAAAGAATTTGAGTTCACTCATCATAGACATCTCAAACTTCTCCGACATTAGCTTTCCAAACTCACTAAAATGAGGGTTAGTCGAACCAAATATAATATCATCAACATAAATTTGGCACACAAATAGTTCTCCATTAACCCTCTTAGTAAAAAGATTAGAATCAATTTTACCAATTTCAAAGCCCTTTTCAATAAGAAACTTGGTCAAGCATTTATACCACGCTCTAGGGGCTTGTTTAAGACCATAAAGGGCTTTGTGAAGTTTGTAGACATGATTAGGTTTCTTAGGATTAACAAAGCCGGGAGGTTGCTTAACATAAAATTCCTCCTCAATTTCACCATTTAGAAAAGCACTTTTAATGTCCATTTGGTACAAGGTGATATCATGGTGATTAGCATAAGCAAGTAAGATGCGAATGGACTCAAGTATAGCAACGGGGCATATGTCTCACCATAGTCCATACCTTCGACTTGAGTGTAGCCTTGGGCGACTAGGCGTGCTTTGTTGCGGATGACTTGACCATCTTCATCTTGCTTATTGCGAAACACCCATTTGGTACCAATGATGTTGTGGTTGTTGTCGGGCTTCTCGACCAATGTCCATACTTGATTTCTCTCAAAGTTGTGTAGCTCTTCATGCATAGCATTTATCCAATCCGGATCTTCCAATGCTTCTTCAACCTTCATAGGTTCAATGCTAAAGATGAATGAGTAATGTTCACAAAAATTGGCCAAACGAGTTTTAGAGCGAGCTATTCTCCCGGTTTGGATATCATTTTATATTTGCTCGACGGAATGATCTTTGGTGATCCTTGCTCGAACTCATGGGAGCTTTTGCTTGGCTCGGGGTGGAACATCTTCTTCTTCTTGGCCTTCTTCATTGTTGACGTTGTCATTCTCTTGTCATGGTGGAGAAGGAGGTTGTTGATGATCATATTTGTGTGCTTCCTCGTTTTCTTCGTCTTGAGTGTCCCACTTGTGGATGATTCCGTATCAATTCTTGGTTCACCTTGTCGTGAGGTAGAAGCTTCCACTTGGACGGACGAGGTACTCTCCTTCACCTCCGTTGGACGAATCTTGCCAATAGACAAGTCTTGGATTGCTTCCGAAGGGTCTTTGTATCCTACATCAATTGGCAATTGCTCTACTTGTGAGCCGTTAGATTCATCAAACTTCACATCTACCGTCTCTTCAACCTTTCGGGTGAAATTGTTGTAGACACGGTAAGTGTGAGAGTTTGAGCCATTACCAAGTAGGAAACCTTCATGAGATTTAGGAGCAAATTTAGAACGATGATGCTTATCAAGAATGTAGCATTTTGATCCAAATACTCGAAAGTATCCTACTTGGGGCTTGTTACCGGTGAGGAGCTTGTATGCCGTCTTGCCGAGTAGCTTGTGAAGATACAAGCGATTTGTTGCATGACAAGCTGTCTCAACCGCTTCCGCCCAAAAGTGTTTTGGAGTCTTGTACTCATCAAGCATCGTTCTTGCCATCTCAATAATAGTCTGGTTCTTCCTCCCAATGACTCCGTTTTGTTGAGGTGTGTACGTAGCCAAGAACTCATGTGAAATCCCCTCTTCATCAAGAAAGGTATCCACATTTGCGTTCTTGAACTCCGTTCCGTTGTCGCTCCGAACCTTCTTGATCTTCACGTCAAATTGATTTTGGGCCTTCCTAGCGAAGTTTTTGAAGATCTTTTGGACCTGCGATTTGTCATCAACAAAGAACACCCACGTAAATCTTGAAAAATCATCAACTATGACTAGTCCAAACGAGTTACCACCGACACTCTTGTAGGCATTTGGACCAAAGAGATCCATGTGAAGTAGCTCGAGTGGTCTTCTTGTGGTCATGATGTTCTTCGTGCGATGACTTCCTCCAACTTGTTTCCCTGCCTGACAAGCACTACAAAGTCTATCCTTGTCAAATATGACATCTTTTACTCCAAGGATATGATCACCTTTAATAAGCTTATCAAGATTTCGCATACCCACATGACCTAGCCTTCTATGCCATAACCAACCCTTAGAAGATTTAGCAATTAAGCAAGTTCTAGGTTGAGCCTTTTTAGTGAAATCAACAATGTAAAGATCACCTCTACGTATACCGGTAAAGACCATTTTACGATTGTCTCTACGAAACACTTGGCAATCTACTTCAGTGAATAGGACGTTGAAACCGAAATCAGCAAGTCTAGAAACTGTACCCAAGGGATTCAATGAGCATGACATTTTGTATGGAGCTATCATGTGAGATGGCCACCTTACCGAGGCCAACCACCTTACCCTTTGAATTGTCACCAAAAGTGACATATTTTCGAGGGTCGTCGTTTTCAGCAAGCTCATGAAACATATCTTTATCTCCGGTCATATGATCAGTACATCCATTATCAAGGACCCATTCCTTTCCTCCAGCCATGTAGCCGCGAAGATTTGCCATAAGACCAAAGTGTCTCATTGCATTATCAAGATCATAGTCACTATCATCATCATCCTCATCATAGTATCCATGTTCAACATCATCTTGTGATTGATCAATTCCTAGAGAGGGTAATTCATTAGATAAGTGATCACTTCTATGGTTATCTTTATGGATTCTAATAGCTTCGGAAATGATATTGCTAATGATCCCAACATCTTCTATGGCACGCATGAGATTTGGAAGCTCCAGTAGACAATCACCAAAGCTAGGATCACTAGAATTCATCTTACTCAAGGCAATAGACTTATGGAGAATTTCGTCTAAATTTTTCAAGGAATAATCTAGAAATCGTTCCTCAAGAAATCTCCATATAGTATAGGCACAATCAAGAGTAGGCAAACTAGCAATCAAATTTTTGGGCAATCCTCTTATGATAAGATTGATAGTTCTAAGATTGCGAATCATGTCAAGATCCTCTTCGGGTGTGGGATGTAAAGGATCAATATGAGGTGCACAAGGGCTAGTAATGTATTTGTTCAAATGATATTCATTGAAAATCTCAAGCATTTCATATTCCACTCATGAAAATATTCTCCATCAAGAGTAGGCACTCTACGTCTAAGACTCCCCAAAGTAGACACATCCATCTTCCTCCAAAGGTGTTTAAACCAAGGCAATGGAGACCAAAGCTCTGACACCAATTGAAAGGATCGAGAAGAGGTGTCTAGAGGGGGGGGGGGGTGAATAGACTTTAATCAAGAAAAGTTGCAGTTTTTAATCTCTTGAGTTGAAGTGGAGTATTAGCACAAGTTTAAACATTCACAATACATATCAAGCAAGCATGCAAGAATACAAAGAGTATATGAGCAGCGGAAAGTAAGGCATGCAAGTTGCAAGAATGTAAAGAGAAGGGATTGGAGTGTGCAAACGCCATTTGGAGACACGAAGATTTTTTATTCATGGTTCCGATAGGTGGTGCTATCGTACATCCACGTTGATGGAGACTTCAACCCACAAAGGGTAATGGTTGCGCGAGTCCACGAAGGGATCCACCCACGAAGGGTCCACGAAGAAGCAACCTTGTCTATCCCACCATGGTCGTCGCCCACGAAGGACTTGCCTCACTCGGGTAGATCTTCACGAAGTAGGCGATCTCCTTGCCCTTACAAACTCCTTGGTTCAACTCCACAATCTTGACGGAGGCTCCCAAGTGATACTTAGCCAATCTAGGAGACACCACTCTCCAAGAAGTAACAAATGGTGTGTTGATGATGAACTCCTTGCTCTTGTGCTTCAAATGATAGTCTCCCCAACACTCAACTCTCTCTCATAGGATTCAGATTTGGTAGAAAGAAGATTTGAGTGGAAAGCAACTTGGGGAAGGCTAGAGATCAAGATTCATGTGGTTGGAATGGAATATCTTGACCTCAACACAAGTGTAGGTGGTTCTCTCTCAGAAAATATGTGTTGGAAGTGTAGGCATGTTCTGATGGCTCTCTCCACGAATGAAGAGTGGGTGGAGGGTATATATAGTCTCCACACAAAATCTAACCATTACACACAAATCACCAAACTCGGTGGGACCGATTCAGAGAACTCGGTCGGACCGATTTGTTCATAATGTGACCGTTAGGCATTTCGATGGGACCGACTAGATCAACTCGGTGGGACCAATGTGCTAGGGTTAGGGTAAATCCAAAACTCGGTTTGATCGATTACTCAAGCTCGGTGGGACCGATTTGGGTAATAAGTGAAACAGAATGTTGGCCAAGCAAACTCGGTGGGGCCGGTTGCAAATCTCGGTGGGACCGAAATTATTGCAACAGATAACAGAGAGTTTGCAAGCCCATCTCGGTGAGACCGAACTGATTAGGGTTTCTGGCAGTGGCTATGTCAACTGAACTCGGTGGCTCTGGATATGAAATTTCGATAGGGCCGAGATTGACTTTTTAGATTAGGACATATGTGGAATTGAGAAAGTGGTTGAGGGCTTTGGAACATATCACTAAGCACTTTAAGCAAGCAAGCCATTAAGCAACACCTCATCCCTTCTTAATAGTATTGGCTTTTCCTATGGACTCAATGTGATCTTGGATCACGAAATAGAAAATGTAGAGCCCTGAGCTTTGAGCTTGAGCCAATCCTTAGCATATTGAAGGGGTTCCACATCCTCTTGTCCATGCCACTCCATTGTTGAACTTATCTGAAACATACTAGGTAGAAGCATTAGTCCAACAAGAGATATGTTGACATTAATTACCAAAATCACCCAGGGAGCACTTGTGCTTTCAATGTGCCTACTCATTCATGCTTGCTTGTTATGCCTGCTATGCTTAGAGTTATGTCAGGCCTGATTCATCTAGGATGGATGGGATGGTAGTGAACATGTCCTACTATTGAGAGCTAAGTGTGTGAACACGGTTTGATAAAGGTAGCGATGAGAGGCCATGTAGGAGTACATGGTGGGTTGTCTCATTGAAATCGGCCTCAGGAACTGAGTTCTGTGTTTGTGATCCAAGACAGTTACTACCACACATTGGGCTCCAGGCACTCCAAGCTCTCTCGACTTATTAATCGCCTTGTCCTCTGTCCAGGAGTTGCAAGTAGTTCCTGGTGTTTGTAGTATATTGGCCGTGCGCTACGCTGACCATAGGGGTAGGCTATGATGTGGCAGGCAAGTGGTACAGTGTACTGGAGCACCCGTTTGGTGGGCTTGGGAACCCTGCACATATCATTTGGGGCCGTAGTGGAAACCTCGGCCGGACTTCCTTGCGGATGGAACCCGAATAGGTGATAAATCTGGACTAGAGACTTGTGTCGTTAGTCAGGTCATGGCGGACACCCTCGCCAGACTTCCGCTTGAAGGTTGCCAAGATACATGACGTGTACATGGTGGTAAGTGGTGAGAGCATGTGTGAAGAAGTACACCATGCAGGGTTAATGATCTATTCGAATAGCCGCGTCCTCAGATATGGACTACTTGGAAAGCTGATATGGTTCATAGATAACTTGAAGTGGATACTCTAAAATATGCTAGATAAGCGTGAGTGCTATGGATGGCCTTCTCGTATGGAGATGGGAACGGATCCATAGTGGTGTATTGATATGGTGAATATGTGGAGTCGTGTGCGCTTTCCCATCTTAAAAAAATACAGGTAGTCGTAATATAGGATAGCCACTGAGTCAAAGCTGGCTTGATGCAGTTAAACTCCACACCCCCCGTTCTTGATACTGATGCATTTGTAGATAGTTCTGATGTAAGTCTTGTTGAGTACATTATACTCATGTTTGCTTAATTTATGTTTTGTAGAGAGACTTCAGCCTCACTAGTAGTTCTTCGTGGGCTTCGATGATTAGCTTGGGAATCCCAAACAGAGGTTTGGCTCCTATGGAGGGTCTTGTAGATAAACATGATTTCTAGCTTCTTTCTTTTCAGCTGTCTGTACTCAGACAGGATAAGCTTCCGCATGTGCCTGTTGCTTGTATGATTTTGTATGTTGGGTCATGAGACCCATGTTTGTAATATCACACTATGTATGGCTCTCCGGAGCCTCTTAATTAAATACTTGGAGTTGTAGAGTTTTGTTGTGATGTCATATTGTATTTACACATATCGAGCATGTTGTGTGTATGTTATTGAAATGTTTGGTATGTGTGGGATCCGACACCTAGTTATTTATTATTGGTAGCCTTCCTTAGGGGGAAATGTCTCCTAGTACTTCCACTGAGCCATGGTAGTTCGCTACTGCTCCAGAACACATGAGTTGACCGGCATGTGTCCTTCTTTGCTCCCGTGTCTGTCCCTTCGGGGAAATGTCACACGGTGTTTACCGAAGTCCTGATAGCTTGCTACAGCCCGGTTACACTCGCTGCTGACCGACACGTGCATTGTTGGGTCATGTATGCATGTCCCTGTAGGTTTGTGCTACCTTGGGTTTACGACTAGTCATGTCGGCCCGGGTTCTCTGTCATATGGATGCTAGCGGCACAATCATATACGTGAGCCAAAAGGCGCAAACGGTCTCGGCCTAGGTAAGGCTGCAACCATGGGAATACTGTGCGTGAAGCTGCAAAGTGATATCATGTGTTACATGCTAGATCGGTGTGACTTAGGATCGGGTCCTGACAGAACTACTCACACATCATCATGGAGGCAGCAAGGTTGATGAAGATGGCCTCCGTGAGCGATTCTCCCTCTGGCAGAGTACCGGCGGAGGCCTTCAAATGGGATCGCGGAAGAATAGAGGCTTGCGGTGGCGATAAAATTGTTTTGGGTCTCGCTTTGGTTTTTTTTGGAATTTAGGGAATTTATAGCGCTGGAATTAGGTCAGACGGACGCCTTTGGGCCCCATAAGCTCGGGTGGCGCGCCCCGAGCCTTGAGCCTGTGGCCCACCTACAGGCCTTCTGTCCTTCCCCCGATGCTTCCAGGGTCTCTTCTGGTCCATAAAAAATCACTGTAAAGATTCATCGTGTTTGGACTTCGTTTGGTATGGTTTTTCTCCGAAACAAAGAAATAGGCAAAAGACAGAAACTGGCACTGGGTACTGAGTTAATAGTAGTTCCCAAAAATGATATAAATGACATATAAAGCATAAAATATTGTAATATAATATCATGAATAATAATAAAATTATAGATACGTTGGAGACGTATCAGCGACACCAAACAACGCATCATCCTGCGCGTCCATCAACAAGCGTCCATCGTCGATATTCCATTGCGCCATGCCACGGAGAGCCGTCGCCGTCGATGCGGTAGATTTAACATCGCTCCACCTCTTGGCCCCTCAGGCCAACACCTGTTCCAAACGATGGCCCCAGGAGGGAGAAGGCACCGAAGGCGCCGTCATCATCTAATCCAGGAGACCCAAATATAGGGTTTCTCTCAGAGCAGCCTTCAACAAAGAAACGATGACGCCTTCAACAAGGAAACAACGCCTAAGATGTCACCATCATTTTCCATGACTAAAATATGCACAGTTCTCAGTGGCAGTTGCGACACTCTGAACCAATAGCTGGCTGAATCCGTGTGGAGCCGTATCGTGGAGGTGCATGCAGCCGCCAGGGAAGTCCAGCATCCTTCATCGGGCTCTCTACATGCCGCCGTCCAGCCATGATCCAGACCGACGACGGATCCTGGAGGGAACCAGATCCACGGAACACTGCCACCAACCATCGCCTGAGAAGCATGCCGAAACTCCCTGCAGGCCATGGAGGCGACGATCGCCGCCGCACAACCAAGGGACGCCGCCCTAAGTGCCGCACACAATCTACTCACTAGCACCGCCCCAGCCGCACCAGTGGGCCACTGTCGCGACCAGCCACGCAGGCACCTTCGGCGCTGGGCCCGTTGCCGCTGCAGTGTACCACCATGCTAGGGTTGGACACCTGGCGATGCCCTGGGAAGCGGCGCGAGGGGTATGCGCGGGGAGAGGAAGAGAGAGGGAGGGCCCTGCCACTTGGCAATGATTCTAGAGAAATCGAGTCCATATGGAGGGTTCGGCCTTTGCACCAAAAAGGGATGCACACAACTATTTTAGTATGAGTATGATTTTTATTTTGAAGTGCAGTCCCACTACACTCCAAGCATGATCCTCAAAGAATTCTTTTTATGAGCACCAAGATTTTATTTTGATGAGTGGTCTCACCACACACCCACATACCCAGCTTGATTTTCAATAAATGGAGGAAAATCCGTGTGTATCACCTGTCAATTTTAGGAATTGAAATAGATGGTTAGGTTGCACAATCCCATACCTAACCACCGAGCTAGGGCTCTCTTTGCATTAGTGTTACTAGATGATATCCCGCATGTTGTTACGGCTATTGGTTACAATACTTTTTGATGAAAGTTAGATGGATATAAAATATTGTATTTATATAGTTGCAATATATATAGAATATAAGTAGTATTTCTCATGCATGTTGGGAGAAATATAACTAGAATGATTTAAGTTGGAATGCATGTATGTTGAGAGAGAATATAAATAATAATTTCCATGCATGTTAAGAGAAAATAGTCAGTGAGGTGATGAGGTGGCATGTGTGCATATTAAAAAAATTAAGATAATGCAGGTCAACTATTCCCTCTGATTCGTATAGACACCACAATTAATATGGATTGAAGAATTTGGGTTCATATGTGCACCTACTCCGTGGCCACTTATTATCGGTACGTGTTGCTATATAAGCGGCAGTCGCTATATAGGGAGGTCAGATTCGACGTGGCAACAGCTAGCCATGGGCCATACCTATACGTTACATACGCATGTCGACCAAGCGATCGAGCGCCTATTGCGAACTCTATGATATACGTAAGGTGAGCTGTACCTCTCAGATTACCGGCGCACGTGAAAATGATCTGGCGTGCGTGGCCAAACAGCGATGCACATTGTACTATTGCGGTGTTGGGCGCAGAGGCTTAAATGGAGCAGGACCATAAGATAGATGCACACATGAGACATGACACACGACACATGGACTGACTGACTTGGCTTGGCCGTCCCATCCTGCCTCGCCGGCCGTTTCATTAGTGCAACGAGATGCACATAAAAAGCAGGGTGAAAAGAGGGCCACACTCACTTAAATGGTGTGCTTTCAATCATCGATTAAAAATAGGAGTAGAAAAAGAAAGGAGGGTCACACTCACATCGTGCCTTTACTCCTGGTCCCGCTGGAGACAAGGACCTAAAGCGACGCATCTGATAATTGAAGGTCGTAATCATTTCAAACGAACAAGAATATAAATGTGCTGATAACGCTGTCCAATCAGAATACATGTGTACCATTCGCCTACGTACGTTTGTATGGAGTTTTTGTCCAAAAGAATGTGGTATCCCCAAAAAAACGTGTACATACTATTTGCGTGTGGACTGATATGCCTGTGAAGCATAGTGCTTGATCGGGCCGCCTGAAATCGAAATAGTTTTACTCCTTTCGTTTCATATTAGTTGTCGCTGAGAAAAAGAGAGTAGAAAATAATCAGTGCATGTCTCTGACCATGGATGTACAGCTAGGCCTGCCGCTCCTTTTTATTAAAAAACCGGGCTGACCCCTTTTTCATTATAACAATGGAGATACAGCAGTTCCACGAACAAATAGGAGAGGCGAAAGAGAGAGAAGCGAGTTCAACGCTGCCAGAGAACCCATCGGAACAAACACTATGGCTACAACTCTTTTGTCATTCGACACGGACATATAGAAGAGCTCATAATCGAAGCTCCAGATCAATATGGGAAGTGCTCATCCAGCTTGATAAGAAAGGGCTCTTCTACTTCCATCGTCTTCCTAGACAACGCACTAGATAACCACCTTAATTAAATCCAAATCTACAACTGGATAAGTACTGTATAATTTAGCTCGGATAGGTGCAGGAGCTCATCTACAAGCCCCTCCTATTTGTGCTCCCCACTGCTCGTCATCAAATGTTCTGTATGTCTCAGTAGGTACATACCCCTGTGAGATGACAGGAACCAACTTTTTAAGTGAGATCAGGAGCCAGATGTTTTTTCACTGCACCGATACGAGCTAAGTTGGAGAGCGCGTTATGCACAGGCGATAAGAGTGATAAGTAGATCGCGCGGATGCTGCCGTTATCGATCAGGCCGTTGTCAATTAAAAGCTTAATCGATGCCTGGTCGCTGGGAAGGCATCTGTATTTGTCCTTGCATTATTGCGTGGTCCAATCAATTATGGGAATGACCGACAAGACTGATGTGTGCATGTGCTACTCTCAGCAATAAAAACTGGACACTGCCAACGCTACAGTAATTCAGATATCGATGATGAGAGAGCTGGTCTTGGGGCCTACCAGTACCATAATTTTCCCACCTGCATTTTCTCTTCCTCCCTTCTTTCATTTTCGCTTTGGTTCGTGGTGCTGAGATCGGTAGAACACCGACAAAAATGAACACGGAATAGCCAAAAGATGTAGGTATATCTTTTCTACTGTTTATCATTTCAAAATGAGGTGAGAATATATGTGTACAATTGTGAAGCCATACACTTTTAGCTATATTTTTTGTTTACCAACCTTTAGCTATATGTTTTTTTAGATCCTTTAATTATACTAGTAAAAGAGCCCGTGTGTTGCAATGGGAGAAAAAATAACACACACTCTTAACCCAATAATCATGACCAAAGACCCTAATAGGTCCACGTCCTTTATTTTCACATGGCATTACATTTTTGTTGCCGACGATAGCGTCAGTGCTCACACAACGAAAACGCGTTTAAATATGGTCAGTCCTAAGGCATCTCTCTCTCGCGCGCACATGCACACTCGCTCAGACTAAGATGAGAAATATATTGTTTTACCCACTAGGTTTTTCAGAGGTGTGCATGTGTAGTTATTGATATTTTCTTTTCTCTCAATTTAGTTTTAGTGGTTGTTTATTTGCAATTCGCCACTGGTAAGAAAGAAAATGGATCGTGCACTATATATTAAGTTTGCATTAAAAATAATATTTTAGAGTTATTTAACAGCTAAAAATAACATCATCTTTAGATTCTTTTTCTAATCAAATTTCATATATAACATGTTAGATTCGGAGTTACGATTTAAAAGATATGTATAATTTTATTTTAGATAAACTATGGATTAATTAACCAAAAAGTCAGGTTTTTTGTTAAAATTAATGAAAACAATTCGACAGACTTAAGTACAGATCACGGGTTGATTAGTATAAAAGGCAGGGGTCTTGTGTAAAAATGCCAAAAAATGATTCATTCTCACTTAAAGATGGACTATGGGTTAATTAATGAAAAGGGCAAGGGGTTTTCTTCAAAAATATGTGACGGACAACCAGCACTCCGTGCTTTATTATTATATATAGCAAACATGCTTGTGCGTTGCAACAAGAGACAAAAAAATTACACACTAGCCAAGTAAGTATGACTCTATTTTAACACAGTGGTTCGCCATGTTGCAACTTATCTTTCTTCCCACCCTTGCTGAAGATGGATGCGATGACCACGTGATCGCAAATCATTCGACGTGGTAAATCCCAAGACAATGAGCTTGTCACTGCACGACACACTTGTCATTGAGTCGCGCAAGGAAATGTTTAAAATTTTAAAAACAAATCTCATCGACCACAAACTACTCTCAATGCCTAGACATATAAAGGCTTTCCAAAAACTACTCAAATCGTAGACATAAAAGATTTTTGAATCAGCGAACACTTTTTCGGATCGACAAACAATTTTTTTAAAAAAATTGGGAATTTTTTTAATTCATGAACATTTGTTTTGTTTAGATGAACATTTTTTGAAATGCATGAATAGTTTTCAAATTCATGAACATTTTATAACTCAGCAAACATTTTTTTGTATCAATGAACTTTTTTAAAATTGGGGAACAAATTTTGAAAATTGCACTTTTTTGATTTTTTTGAATATTTTCCAAAATTTCATTGACATTTTTTCCGATTCGCGAATAGGTTACGAATACATGATTATATTTTGAAATAATGAACATGATTTTATTTCCCAATTTCTTTGCCAAATTGTGATTATTTTTATAACTGGCGAACAATTTTGTAAAATCACCAATATTTTTTGAAACTGCAAAATTTTTATGATTTCCCACTCATTTTGAGTTCACAGACATTTTATGATTTCTCAAATATTTTTTCAAAACTACCAGCTATTGAAAATTTGGAAATCTCAAATTAATTTAAAGAAGGAAAAGTAAAAATAGAAATGAGAAAAGAAAAGAAAAGAAAACAGAAAAATGAAATAAAAAACATTTGAAGAAGGATAAAGAAAAACAAAAATAAGAAAACAAAAGAAAAGGCAAAAAACGAAATGAAAAAAAATTAATAAAGGAAGAAACTAAAACAGAAATGAGAAAAGAAAAGAAAAGACAAGACAAAAAATGAAATGAAAACAAAACAAGGACATTACGCCCCGTGAAATATTTCCAAAAAGCAAAATGGAAACGAGTACCCATGAACGCGTAAGTGTGGGTAGGAAGTGCGTGAGAAAAAAGAGGGCAAAAATGGGTACAACATGGGAGTCTTCTCAGTGGAAGTGATATACCTTAGCCACTGAACCGCTTGTGTCAATGTGATTTGTATGGGGTATCATCTTATAAAACAACCGAGTACAGCGGCGACTTCGGAAATGTTTTTTAAATGTTTTTTCCACTTATGGATGACATAGTGGGTAATTTATAGCAACTTCAGAGGCAGTTTTGGTGACGGACGACCAGAAGCGATAATCGCTTTATTATTAGGAAAAGATGTCAAAATCACTATTCGTTGCAAAGATCACTCCAACCTCCCCACGTTGCGATAAGTAGCGTGCGTCACTTGTCGCAACCTGAGAGTTTTCCGTTTTTTTCGTAGATCCGTTTATTCAAAATGATTTTATCTCTTAAACCGTGCGTCGAAATCTCGAACCGCTTTCACCATTGAATTCCTCGCGTCAAGATCTTCAAAACTAGATCTCATGTTGATAGGTTTTGACGAACTTTTTTTCATGAAAAAACCGGATGAAAAATGCGAACCGGAAGCACGGATTTTTTCCATTTTTGAGAGAGGCACCCCGTGCCTCTCACGAAATCACAACCGCGCCTCTCGTGAAAGAAAACCGTGACTCTCACGGAAGGAAAAAAAGAAGAGAAAACACATTTTTTCGTTTCCGAGGAGGCACGGCCGTGACTCTCACGAAAGCACAATCGCACCTCTCGCGGAAGCAAAATAGTGACTCTCGCGAAAGGAAGAAAAACAGAAAACATGTCTTTTCTCGTTTTCGAGAGGCACAGCCGTGACTCTCGCGAAGCACAACCATGCCTCTCGCGGAAGCAAAATAGTGACTCTCGCGAAAGAAAAAAAATACAGAAAATGGGTTTTTCCCGTTTCCGAGAGGCACGCCCGTGACTCTCGCTAAAGTAAATCCGTGCCTCTCGCGGAAGCAAAATCGTGACTCTCGCGAAAGGAAAAAAAATAGAAAACGTGTTTTTTTCCGTTTCCGAGAGGCACGGCCATAAGTCTCCTGAAAGCAAAAATGTGCCTCTCGCGAAAAAAAAAGAAAACACATTTTTTCGCGTAATTTTTTTTATCGAAAAGCTAAGGAATACCGGTGAAAAACCAAAACATCGAAAACCCCCGAAAAAACCGTTTAAAAAGCCGAAAACGTGTGCGAAAAAATAAAATAAAATAAAATCCGGAGGGAGCGCCCAGAGCACGACACGTGACGAATGGTGTGCTCATTAACTAGTTGCTCTCGAAAGATATAAGTGGTGCTGATCGTTGTGAGGCTGCCGAAGAAGCGCTCGTTAACTTTTTTTTAAAGAGAAAGAAGCGCTCGTTAACTAGTTGCTCTCGAAAGACGTAAGTTATCTGAAAATTGAATTTGTGTCGGTCAATACCTTAATGGGCTGAGGCCCGTTAGCTGTGCGACCAAGCGCTCTATCTAGCGCATGTCAAACCCCAGTCGTCCGGTCTCTTCCTTTGTTTCTTTTTTCTGTTTTTAAATATTTTATGCGCTTTTTGTTTCTTTGTTTCTTTTTCATTTTTGGGTATTTTTGGGATTTTGAGTGAGTGTAAATGTATTCGTGTAAGTGCTATACAAAAAGTGTATACCTAGACTTCAGTGTGAAAATTGCACTATTATATCAGTATTCATTACTCACATATTATTAAAAATGCAATTTCAGTACAAAGTCATGTGCAAGTTTTTATTGTTTATTTTATTTTTCTTCTTCTTAATGGGTAATTTCAATGTTACTATTTTGTTCTTACTTAGAAACTATCATTAATTTTAAATTGTTTTAATTTTATTTCATTTCCTTTGTTCTTTAGGGGTAATATCAATTCCAATAATTCATTTATTCTCTGGAAACTTTTATTGCGAAAATTCCACTAATATATGCATATTTTGCATATCATGAAAAGCACAATTTATATGTAAAATATGTGTACATCTTTTCATTATGCTTTTTCCTTTCTCTTAAAGGGTATACCAATGGCACTAATTCATTCTTCCTTGGAAAGCTTCATTATTTTGATTTTATTTAATTTGTATTTCAATTTTAAAGGGTAATACCATTTCCACTAATTTATTCTTGCTTAGAAAGTTTATTATTTTCATTATTTTCAGTTTGTATTTCATTCTATTTCTTCTTAAAGGGTAATACCAATGCCACCGATCTAATTCATTCTTAGAGCACTTTTTTTTTGTGAAAACTCTACTATTATTGATGATTGTAATTTTTACGCTCATCACGATGTTGTTTAAAGTGGTTTATCTTAGAAAATCTGAGAAATTCCCTTTGATATTGCCACTAATGACTAATGAATGCAAGAAATTGTAAAATCCTCTCTTTATTTTGTTTTCATTGGAAAAAGCCTTTATTGAGAAAATCAATCATTTACAAGGAAAGAAACAAAATGAAGAAAGATAGAATTAATTGGGAGGTGCGGCACTCAATCCAGAGGAGAAGACGACATATGGTACGAGTGCACGTGCTCGTACCAGGTGCCATCAGCGCCGTGGTGTGCAACCCTACAACTTGTGTAAAAGGGTCAAGAGTAGTATCGCGAAGAAGCATCGTGGAAAAAACTCATCTCCGCACCAGAAGTCATCCTTCAAGCCTAGCCGCTGCCATTTCCCAAAAAGGGTTAACAGTCTGATCACTAAAAATTGAATTTAGCTCTCTCACAAAAGCTTGCTAGAAACCCTTGTCATAGTGCACATCCTCTCGTGGGTTCGATAACTCCGGGTAAACTCTGGGAAAAAGGTGTAGAACCTTTTTGCTATCCATATCGGATGTAACACCCGGATGGTTATGCAACAGTGATCACCTCGGTTACTGTGCCAAACCTCTCTTGATTCGAACCCGTTCTAAAACAAAAATCAAAACTAAAACAAACGATAAAAAGTTTCAAAACAAAATCTAAAATGTTCGAGGTTGTCTAAAATAGCTAACCTAATTATGGTGGGGTGCACTAATTTTGTAAAATGCTCGGCATTTTAAATAAACTAAAACAGAAAAGGAAAAAGAAAAGAAAAGAAAAACAAGAAGCGAGGGGAGGATAACACCTCGGCCGGTCATTCTCCCACCGGCCCTCGCCACTGGCCCATTCTCTGGGCCCACCACCCACCGCCTGCCACACATACCCCCCCCCCCTGCAAACCCTAGCCATGCACTTCCACACGCCCCCTCTCCCTCGCTCGATCTGGATCGAAGGAGACCTGACCGAGACCCCGTCGCCCCCCGCCTCATGGCCCCGCCGCCCCACCTTGGGACCCCCTCCTCCTCCTCGCCGCTTGGGAGCCCCCTTCTCCTCCGTCGCCCAGCACGAGCTCGCCCTGCGTGGTCGATCCCGACCCCCTCCGCCTCCCCGACGCCGTGAACTCGCCTCAACCGCCTCCTCGCCGGTCGTCACCGGCCTCCACCGAGCCTCCCTAGTCCCCACGTGCCGACGTGAGCTCCTCTCGTCTCTCCTCCTCCCGAATCGCGCCCGTCGCCCGTGTCTCGTGCCGCCCCAGACCTCCCATGATCACGCCGCCTCACCCCGTTCTCTCTCCTCCCTCGGCGGCGGCCGTCAGAGGCCACGGCCCTCCTGCCACCGAAAACCCCGGTCCTCCCTCTCCGGCTACTCTAACGGCAGCGCTCGCCACACGCCAGACCAAACCGGCCCCGTCCGCGACCTCCCGTCCTGCCGCCGGCCGGCCACGCCGCCGCCGCGGCCGCAACCCTCCTCTCGCGCCCGTCGATCGGCCCGCCCCGTGTACGTCCCCCACGTCGGGGCCCGAACCCTCACCGCGTCGCCTCGCCGCGTGCGCTGCTTCGCCACGGCGGCATGGTCGTGGTTCATGACCCCGACCGCCGTCTTGGCCTCGGCGCCGACCCCGATGGCCTCGGGTTGAGCCATACCTTCACCCATGGCATTGCTGGCGTGCCCCTCGGAGTTAATGACATGGGGCCCCCCTTTCAAAAAAAAACGCTTTTATTAAAAGCGAAATAAAAATAAAATGAAAATAAATTAAAACTAACTAATTAATTAATTAATTAATTAATTAATTAAGTAATTAATTAATCTAATTAATTTCGATTAAATAACCCTAATCATTAATTAACCTAATTAACTAATGATTAATTAAATCTAATTAGGTTAATTAGATATTAGAGAATGACATGCGGGACCCACCTGTCAGGGTTGACTCAGTCAACCCTATTGACTGCTGAAGTCAGCATGACATCATGCTGATGTCATAAATGCATTTTCAAAATTAATTAAATAATTAATTAAATTCCAGAAATTAATAAAATCTTTTAAAAATCATATCTTTTAATCCGTAATCCGGATTGAAATATTTTCAACATGAAAGTTGCTCAGAACGACGAGACGAATCCGGATACGAAGTCCGTTCGTCCACCACACGCCTCTAACCTATCGAACCTGCAAACTTTCCTCTCCGGTTCATCTCGTCTCGACAGACGTCCGAACAGGAAAACTTCCGGATGTTTTCCCCTAACGGTACCCCTCATACCACGTTAGGGCACGCCTAGCATCGCTTCTTGACATGTCATGCATCGATATGCATCTGTTTACTTTATATTCATTGTTTCTTCCCCTCTTCTCTCCGGTAGACTACGAGACCGACGCTGCGGTGGCCGGTTCGACTACGGTGTTGGCGACCCTCTCTCTTGCGAGCAACCAGGCAAGCCCCCTTGATCACCAGAGATCGCCTACTCTTCTCTACACCGCTTGCATTAGAGTAGTGTAACATATTCTTGTTTTGAGATACTCCTATCTTGCTTTGCATAGCCTTTGTCCTTGTAACTTCGTTGTTACCCTACCGCAATCCTATATGCTTAGTATAGGATGCTAGTACTTTCATCTGTGGCCCTACTTTCTTGTCCGTCTGCGTGCTATACTATCGGGCCGTGATCACTCGGGAGTTGATCACGGGTATATACTATATACTTATACATGATACATGTGGAGACTAAAGTCGGGTCGGTGATGGAGCACCCATGAGTGGATCTTGAGGCGGCGCGGCAGGAGTTGAGACCGCCTAGAGAGAGGTGGGCCTGGCCTGCTCGGCGTCATGGATACTTAACACGCTTAACGAGGTCTTGGTATTTGATCTGAGTTGGCTACGAGCTTATACGCACTAACCATCTACGCGGGAGTAGTTATGGGTATCCGGCGTCGTGGTATCACCAAGCACTTCAGACGTCACGACGAGCGGCCGGCCGGATTGGACTGGAACGCTGTTAGGCTAGGTGCGCTTCCGGCCACAGACATAACGCAGTGTGTGCTTTCAGGCGATGGGCCCAAACCCCTGGCGCTTAGGTTTAGACCGGCGTGTTGGCCTCTGTTGTGCCTAGGTGGGGCTGCGGCGTGTTGATCTTCTGCTGCGGGCATGACCGGAAAGTGTGTCCGCCAAATGAGATCAAGCGTCTTTGGGTAAGATGGTGCACCCTGCAGGAAGTTAATCTATTCGGATAGCCGTGATCTTGATGCAGGGCGACTTGGAGTTGTACCTTGAGCTTATGACAACTAGAACCGGATACTTGATAAAACACACCCTTCCAAGTGCCGATACAACGGTGGTCGCTCTCGCTCGAGGATATGAGCGGGGATTGCGGGTAGGATTATTGCTATATGATGTTACTTGGAGGACTCGGTTTGTCCCTCCTACTGTTGCAAGACGGTGTCGAGCGTAGTCTTCGTTAAGACTAGCTATCCCCTCTTATTACGGCATTCTGCAGATTCGGTCCACTCGATATGGCCTTTACACATATATCCATGCATATGTAGTGTAGCTCTGCTTTGCAGTACTTTGGATGAGTACTCACGGTTGCCTTGTCCCCCTTTTCCCCTACCTCTACTCGATTGCTGCAACAGACGATGGAGCTGGAGCGACGCCACCGCCTATGGCGACTACTACTGGAGGCGCCTACTACTACGTGCAGCCGCGGCGGCGACTGGGAGTGACCTAGGAGGATCCTGCAGAGGCTGCTCCTCTTCGATCTGTATCCCGCTTTGTGCTAGCCATCTTATGGCACCTTGTTTAACTTATGTACGTACTCAGATATTGTTGCTTCCACGACTCGTCTATGATCGAGCACTTGTATTCGAGCCCTCGAGGCCCCGGCTTGTATTATGATGCTTGTATGACTTATTTTATTTGTAGAGTTGTGTTGTGATATCTTCCGTGAGTCTCGATCTTGATCATACACATTTGCGTGCATGATTAGTGTACGGTTGAATCGGGGGCCCCACAAGTTGGTATCAGAGCCGACTGCCTGTAGGAATCCCCCTTCCACACTCCTTGGCCGAAGTCGAGTCTAGACTTTACAAAACTTTTACTAACATGGCTGTGTGTCTTATGGGCACGCCGCCATCGGGTGGTACTAGGATCTTTTACTCCTCGACCTTTACTCGGGACTCGAACTCTCTTCTACTCGGGTTAAACGATTTTACTAACTATCACTAGGATCCCGTGATCGCATTCACCCCAAAGTTGGATATAGCCTAAGTTGTTTTGGAATTGTATTTGAGCAATTTCCACACTGTCATTTGACTCCTTTGAAACGTCTTTGTTTTCAGATGGAACCCACGAGGCAGGTAAATGCGCCACACGACGGCCATTGGTGCCTCGGGATCACTGCGGTGCTAGCGGAGATGATGACCTATCTGGGTTATCGCGGCACCCCGAGTACACCGTCTATGAGGAGTACCAGGACTATAACCAGGAGCAGTACCGCGCCATCGTCCACCTCTACTCTCGGAGTACGAGTCCACTCTTGTCGCACACCGCACATGGTGTTGGAGTGACTATCGATATGGCAGTCCACGATGCTGCTTATCTTTGCTCGACACGTCTTCGCGAGTATCGAGTTGGACACCTCCCCTTCGTGCACATTGCTATCGCGTCGATGTTGGTGAGGAGGTTACTACACCGCTGCCTACACCATCGTCACCAGAGAGCCCTTCCACCATCGTAACTTTGTTACGCATCGATGGGCTGGATCGAGCTAACCGAGCTCTTCGCCACGAGTTGTACATCACCCGTCGGCACCTCTACCGTGCTCGACGCTGATGCACCCCTTTGTCCGATCCGGAGAGCTGCCGCGTTCGCGATCTACCCAGCCAGACCGTGATGCCCGGTGGTGTCGGTTGGCGACGTGGGAGGCTACTCTCCGCACTTGGCCCTTTTACGCCACACGGACGCCGGATTCAGCACCGAGTATCCGCGGCCCTGTGTCACCGGCGTGGAGGACTATCCACCGCCGCACTATCAGCTTTCAGCTACAGCTACCTCCGCAGATGCCGCGTGGGACTGATGTAGACTTGCTTGTTAGTGTTTGATGTATTCGCCATGAGCTCTGCGTGTCGCCCATGATGTAGTAGTCTATGTCTTGGACTCTATGTATCGAACTCTATGCATGATTCCTTTTGTAAGATATGCCAACTACTATGTAGTTCCCATCATCTGCTTTCATTATGCATGTTCCATCATGAATGATTCCATCTCTTGCTTAATTTCTCAAGTGCTGAACTACCCTCGTTATATAATAGCGGGATGGTTAGGCCAGCAGGTCGTGGTCGTGGGGCCAACTTCCCACCACCGCCGAGTACATGGCTGGTATGATCCAACAGCTCGAGATGAATCGCCAGTTCATGGAGAACATGATGGCTCAGTTCCTCGCCCAATATGAACCAAGCACCCAAACGGAACAACTCTGCAGGATTTCATACGCTGAACCCCAGCGTGTACCGCAGCTCAACCCAGCCATCGGATGTTGATGATCGGCTCCATGACATCACCTATGAGATGGAGTCTGCTGATGTAGCCTCGCCAGCTATGTCACCTTTGCTTCCTTCTTCCGAAGGGACCCGCAGCTCAATGGTGGGACAGCCACAGGCGTACTCGCCAGCTTGGAACACTCATCACCGCCGGACTTCCAGCTGCCTTCCGTGCCGCTTCATCCTCAAGGGGTCATGGACCGAAGAAGCGTGAGTTCCGCAACCTCACCCAAGGCAACAAGACTGTTGAAGCCTATCACGAGAGTTCTGGACTTGTCTCGCTATGTCAAGAGGATATTGCAACCGATGCACGCAGACAGAGAAGTTCCGTGACGGTCTTCAAGCGGACATCAAGCTCGCACTTCTAGTGCACGACTTTGCTGATTTCGCCACCTTGGTGAACAAAGCTATCAACGTCGAAACTGGTGCAGGAATACCGAGCTCTAACAAAGAACCGTGACACGGGCTCATCTTCGCCCGTCCTCGCAGGCGCAAGATATGGATTCCCAACAGCATGTACCAAATTAATGCACTGCTCCAAAGCGTAACTATGCTACACCTCGACCGCCTTACAACTAAGCAGCCAAGCTTCCAGCTCCACCACCCCAAGCTCCTGTTCCCACTCCCAATAATGGCTTATGCTTCAAAGGACAGCCAGTGGCACCGTGCTAGAGAATGCAACGTAACCGTAATCAATCGCCCTTCCAAAGACTGGCCGTGGAAACACCTGAACCGCAACAACACCGGCAAGTCTTATGGGCAAGCTCGGGCCAACCACGTTGATCTCGAACGAAGCTCAAGACCAGCCTGCTCTTTGTGATGGGTACACTCCTCATAAATTCAGTACAGATCTGCTTTTATTCGATTCAGAGCATCGCATTCATTCATGTCTCAAGACTTTGCATACAAGCACGACGTTAAGTGTGAAGAGATGAACTCTTGGTAGTGGTAAAACCCCATTGGGACAATGTCAAACCTCCATGGTTGGCGCCGACGCCCCGTGGAAATCGAAGGGCTAGAATTCTATGCCTCCCCATTATCCTCAAGACGTCTAACATCGACCTCATTTTGGGGATGGATTGGTTGAAAGCGCATCTGCGCCAATCGTTTGCGCCACTAAGACCGCCCATCTGCTACACCTTCGATGAAATAGTAAGCTACAATGCTCGTCGGTTCAAGATGCCAAGGCAAGGCTCTATGCATTGAATGCATTGAACGCCGCTGCACCCTCGAGGGAATTGAAAACATTCTGCTGCGTTTGCGATTTCCAAGACGTCTTTCTGAAGAACTTCCAGGATTCCCCGCTAGAGCTGTCGAATTCGTCATCGACTTGAAACCGAGCACCACTCCTATAATAGCGACCCTACAAGATGCCGCCGCATGAACTCCTTGAACTAAAGGAGGAAATCGACAAATCTCTTCAAAGCGGTTTCATTCGCCCAAGTTGCTCACCTTGGGGAGCACCTTCTCTCTTTGTCAAGAAGAAGGATGGGACAAACCGATTGGTCCAAGACTACCGTCATATAAATCAAGCTACCATTCGAATAAGTATCCTCTTCCTCGGATCAATGATCTTTATGATCAATCGGCTGGTTCGTCGTTGTTCTCGAAACTCGACTTGAGGTTGGGTTACCACCAGATCCGTGTTCGTGAGGAGGATATCCCCAAGACCGCATTCGTGACTCGTTATGGTTCTTACGAGTACACCGTCATGTCTTTCGCTTAACCAATGCTCCAGCCACCTTCTCTCGCTTTGATGAACTATATATTCATGGATTACCTCGACAATTTCGTCGTGGTTTATCTGGATGACATCCTGATCTATTCCAAGAATAAAGAAGAACATCTTGAACATCTTAGTCTTGTCTTTGGAAAAGCTACGAGAGCATCAACTCTATGCCAAGTTCTCCAAATGTGAATTCTGGCTTCCCAAGTAACCTATCTTGGGCATGTCATTTCTAAGGATGGTATTGCCGTCAACCCCGAAGAGTTCAGCCATTCTCGATTGACTCCTCCAAGAACGTTAATAAGTCGAAGTTTTTCGGTCTCGCCACTATTGCCGCCGATTCGTCGAGAACTTCTCCAAGATTGCCAGTCTCGACTAACTTTGTTGCATAAGGGCGCCAAATTCCAATGGATGATAAATGTCGAAAGTTTCGAGGCACTCAAAGACAAGTTGACGTCGCCCTGCTAGCTCCTCCCGATACTAAGAAGGACTTCGTCATTTATCGCGACGCATCTCGTCAAGGTTTAGGCGGTGTCCTAATGCAAGAGCGCAAAGTAGTTGCTTATGCCTCTCGGCAGTTGCGCCTCACGAAGAGAACTACCCAGTTCATGACCTCGAACTTGCTGCTGTCATCATGCACTAAAGCGTTGGCGACATTACCTTCTCGGTAATCGCTATGCGAGATCTTCACCGACCACCAAAGTCTGAAGTATCTGCTCACTCAGCCAGACCTGAACCTCCGTCGCAGAGATGGATGGAGAGTTGCAGATTTTGATTTGGGTATCTCCTATATGCCGTGCAAGGCTAATGTAATGGTGATGCCTTGAGCCGCAAGTCTTCTTGCAACCACCTTGAGTTCACAAAGTTCAGCCCCACTTGTTGAAGAATTCAGAAAGCTGAACCTCCATATTGTTCCTCCGGTGCACTCGCTCCCCTCCTCCGGAGTTCCGCAAGATGAATCTCCGTGTTGTTCCCTGTGGTTCCTCTATACCCGGCTGTTGAACCCGATCTCGTGGGCACCATAAAGACAATGCAGGGATTTGACTACGAAGTCTACAAGCTTAAACAAGATGTCAAGAAAGGAAATCCTCATCCTTCACTATTAGTCGATGATGGCGCCTTTGTACTTTAAAGGCCGCCTAGTGGTGCCGTAAGAAGGAAAACCTGAATATGACTCGAGAAGGTTATGAAAGAAGCTCATGATACGCCTCTATGTATCCATCCCGGCAGTACAAAGATGTATCAAGACATTCGTCGAGATTCCGTGGTCTAATATGAAGCGAGGACATTGCTCGCTATGTTTCGAGTGTGATGTTTGCCGTCAGTATCAAAGCAGAACATCAAAGGCCTCTTTGGAACTCTGCAACCTATCTCTATTCCGGAATGGAAATGGGACCATGTTGAAATGGACTTGATCCTTTGGATTTCCCAAATCGCAGAAAGGTAATGATGCTATTCTTGTCGTCATTGACCGGCTTTCTAAAGTTGCTCATTTTTCGGCGGTCAAAGAAACGATCATCGCTAGTCAGCTTGCAACGCTCTATATGTCCAGAATTGTTTCACTTCACGGTATTCCACTTGGTTATCGGTTCGGACCGTGGCAGCTTATTCACTTCAAGATTCAGGCAAGTTTTCAAGAAGCTATGGGTACTCATTTATCTTTCAAGACGCGTTTCATCCATGATCTCAAGGGCAAGTTGAACGTGTCAACCAAATTCTCGAAGACATGCTTGAGCTTGTGTCGTTTCCTTCGCAAGAAATGGGAGGAATCTCTCCCGTATGCTGAGTTCTCTTATAATAATAGCTATCAAGCTAGTCGAAGATGGCCCCTTCAAGTGTTATATGGACGAAAGTGCGAACCCTCCGAATCTGGTCGAAAGCGGGAACGCCCACTCTTCGTCCGGATATTATCCAACATGCCAAGAACAAGTCCGCATTATTCGCGAGAATCTCAAGACTGCTCGATCACGCTAAAAGAGTAATTATGACCGTCATCACAAAGACATGGTCTATCAACCTGGCGAAAAGGCCTATCTTCGCGTTACACCAATGAAGGGTGCTCACCGCTTCGGGATCAAGGGCAAGTTAGCGCCTCGCTATATTGGCCCTTTCACTATTCTGGAAAGGCGTGGAAAAGTGGCTTATCAACTGGAGCTTCCGTCGAACCTTTCTCAGGTTCACGATGTGTTCCACGTGTCCCAACTCCGACGCTGCTTCAAGGACCCAATCCGAGCAGTGGACCATGAAGTGCTCGAATTGCAACAGGAACTCTCCTATAAGGAGCATCCGGTCCGTATTCTCGACCAAGCTGAACGCCGCACACGTCAGAAGGCGATCAAGTTCCTCAAAGTCCAGTGGTCGAATCACTCTGAAGACGAAGCCACCTGGGAACGCGAGGATCATCTTCGAGATGAATATCCCGCACTCTTTCCTTCTACCTCCTAAATCTCGGGACGAGATTTCTTGTAGTGGAGGAGATTTGTAACACCCGGATGGTTATGCAACAGTGATCACCTCGGTTACTATGCCAAACCTCTCTTGATTCGAACCCGTTCTAAAACAAAAATCAAAACTAAAACAAACGATAAAAAGTTTCGAAAACAAAATCTAAAATGTTCGGGGGTTGTCTAAAATAGCTAACCTAATTATGGTGGGGTGCACTAATTTTTGTAAAATGCTCTGGCATTTTAAATAAACTAAAAAGAAAAGGAAAAAGAAAAGAAAAACAAGAAAAGAGGGGAGGATAACACCGCCGGTCACCCCCTCCCCACCTGGCCCCTCGCCCTGGCCCATCCCACCTGGCCGCCCATCGGCCCCCCGCCTGGCCACATACCCCCACCCCGCTGGCAAACCCTAGCCGCCCAGACTCCCCCACGCCCCCACCCCTCTCCCTCGCTCGATCTGGATCGGAGACCTCACGCCCCACCTCCCCCTGGCCCCCGCCCCCGCCCGGACCCCCTCCTCCTCGCCACGCACCACTGAGCCCCTTCTCCCTCCGTCGGACCAAGCACGAGCTCCGCCGCATGGGTCGATCCCGACCCCTCCGCCTCCCGACACGGGTGAATCTCGCCTCAACCGCCTCCTCGCTGATCGCCACCGGCCTCCACCGAGCCGCCTCCCTAGTCCCCACGCACCCGGACGTGAGCTCCTCTCGTCCTCTCTCCTCCCTCGATCGCGCCGTCGCCGGCTCTCGTCGCCCGGCCTCCGACCTCACGTCCGCCGCCTCTGCGTTCCTCTCCTCCTCATGGCTCCGGCCGTCGAGGCCACGGCTCCCTGCCACGAAACCCCAGGTCCCTCTCTCTCCGGCGCCCAGGCGGCGCCCGCCCCACGGCCATCGAAACCCTCGGCCCGTCCGCTGACCTCCCGTCGCCCGGCTCCACGCTGACTGGCCATGCTGCCAGCAACCCTCCTCCTCCCTCGCGCCCGTCGATCGGCCCCCTGGCCCCGTGTACGTCCCCCGTCGAGGCCCAACCCTCACCACGTCGCTGCGCGCTGGCGCCGGCTGGCCCACGCCCGGCTGCAGTGGCTTCTGCCCCGACGCCGTCTTGCCTCGGCGCCCGCCCCGATGGCCTCGGGTTGAGAAGCCACGCTTCCCGCCAGCACCTTGCCTTGGCCCATGCCCTTCAGAATAATGACATGGGGCCCCACCCCCCAAAAAAAAAAACGGTTTTTATTAAAACGAAATAAAAATAAAATGAAAATAAATTAAAACTAATTAACTAATTAATTAATTAATTAAGTAATTAATTAATCTAATTAATTCTGATTAATTAACCCTAATCATTAATTAACCTAATTAACTAATGATTAATTAAATCTAATTAGGTTAATTAGATATTAGAGAATGACATGCGGGACCCACCTGTCAGGGTTGACTCAGTCAACCCTGTTGACTGCTGACGTCAGCATGACATCATGCTGATGTCATAAATGCATTTTCAAAATTAATTAAATAATTAATTAAATTCCGAAATTAATAAAATCTTTTAAAATCATATCTTTTAATCCGTAATCCGATTGAAATATTTTCAACATGAAAGTTGCTCGAGCGACGAGGCGAATCGGATACGATCCGCTCGTCCACCACACGCCTCTAACCTATAGAACCTGCAAACTTTCCTCTCGGTTCATCACATCGACAGACGTCCGGGCCGGAAAACTTCCGGATGTTTCCCCTAACCAAGTACCCCTCATACCACGTTAGGGCACGCCTAGCATCGCTTCTTGACATGTCATGCATCAATATGCATCTGCTTACTTTATATTCATTGTTTCTTCCCCTCTTCTCTCCGGTAGACTACGAGACCGAAGCCATTGCGGTGGCAGTTCAACTACGGTGTTGACGACCCTCTCTCTTGCTGTGAGCAACCAGGCAAGCCCCCCCTTGATCACCGGAGATCGCCTACTCTTCTCTACACTACTTGCATTAGAGTAGTGTAACATGTTCTTGTTTTGAGATACTCCTATCTCGCTTTGCATAGCTTTGTCCTTGTAACCGTTGTTACCCTACCGCAATCCTATATGCTTAGTATAGGATGCTAGTACTTTCATCCGTGGCCCTACTTTCTTGTCCGTCTGCCGTGCTATACTATCGGGCCGTGATCACTCGGAGTTGATCACGGTATATACTATATACTTATACATGATACATGTGGAGACTAAAGTCGGGTCGGTGATGGAGCACCCATGAGTGGATCTTGAGGCGGAGGCAGGCAGGTTGAGACCGCCTAGAGAGAGGTGGGCCTGGCCTGTTCGGCGCTCGCGGATACTTAACACGCTTAACGAGGTCTTGGTATTTGATCCGAGTTGGCTACGAGCTTATACGCACTAACCATCTACGGGAGTAGTTATGGGTATCCCGCGCCGTGGTATCACCAAGCACTTCAGACGTCGGCCGACGAGCGGCGCCACCGGATTGGACCGAACGCTCGCTTAGGCTAGGTCTGCTTCGTCGTCACAGACGTAACGCGGTGTGTGCTCGAGGCGATGGGCCCGGACCCTCGGCGCTTAGGTTTAGACCGCGTGTTGGCCTCTCTGTTGTGCCTAGGTGGGGCTGCGACGTGTTGATCTTACGCGGCGGGCATGACCCGGAAAGTGTGTCCGCCAAATGAGATCAAGCGTCTTTGGGTAAGATGGTGCACCCTGCAGGAAGTTAATCTATTCGGATAGCCGTGATCTTGATAACAGGGCGACTTGGAGTTGTACCTTGAGCTTATGACAACTAGAACCGGATACTTGATAAAACACACCCTTCCAAGTGCCGATATAACCGGTGGTCGCTCTCGCTCAGTGGATATGAGCAGGGATTGCCGGTAGGATTATTGCTATATGATGTTAATTGAGGACTCCAGTTTGTCCCTCCTACTGTTGTAAGACAGTGTCCGAAGCGTAGTCTTCGTTAAGACTAGCTATCCCCTCTTATTACGGCATTCTCGCAGATTCAGTCCATCGATATGGCCTTTACACATATATCCATGCATATGTAGTGTAGCTCTGCGGCTTGCAGTACTTTGGATGAGTACTCACGGTTGCCTTGTCCCCTTTTCCCCTACCTCTACTCGATTGCTGCAACTGCACGATGGAGCCCAGGAGCCGACGCCACCGCCTATGACGACTACTACTCGAGGCGCCTACTACTACGTGCAGCCCGACGACGACGACGGGGAGTGACCTAGGAGGATCCGTGCAGGAGGCCCTGCTCCTCTTTCGATCCAGATCCCAGCTTTGTGCTAGCCATCTTATGGCACCTTGTTTAACTTATGTCCAGATTTCAGATATTGTTGCTTCCACGACTCGCCTATGATCGAGCACTTGTATTCGAGCCCTCGAGGCCCCTGGCTTGTATTATGATGCTTGTATGACTTATTTTATTTGTAGAGTTGTGTTGTGATATCTTCCCGTGAGTCCCTGATCTTGATCATACACATTTGCGTGCATGATTAGTGTACGGTTGAATCGGGGGCGTCACATCGGATCACTAAAAGGACTCACCGACCCTTTTTGTGGCGTTGTTGCCGGGGAGGAATTGCGTTTCTAGTCATTGTTAGAGTCTTTATTTCGGTTTTTATTTTCATTTTTTGTTCTTGTTTCAGTTTTAATTTTGGTCCTAGTGTTGTCACGGAAAACCCAAAAAAATTACTATGACTCGAAACTTGGAGACTTTGCTTCTCCAAGCAATGGCTTTATGCGTGAACTAATAACACAACCTAATGTTGCTGCCGAGCAATATGAGATTAAACCCAACTTAGTCTCTGTGGTTGAAAAAGACCAATTCGGAGGCTTTTGCTTCTGAAGATGCCGGTATGCTTTTGCATATTTTTTCTGACTTGTTTAACATGACACATATGAAGACTATGAACCCCGCACTTTGAAGTCGCGTTTGTTTCCTTTCTCTCTGCTGCTTTGCCTAAAAGGCAATATAACTTCATAGGTTGAACGTTGCAGCAAGTTTTTGTCTAAGCTTTGCCCCCCTACAAAAATTAAGCAATTGCGTTTGCAGATAACAAGTTTTAAGCGGGAAGTCGCTCGCTTTCCGGGGCCCTCGGCTCCTCCGGTGATGAGTAGGACCAGAAGCCGCAGCGGCTGCGCCTCCTCACGGAGGAGGCTCTGACGGACAAAGAGTTCGTCCGTCAGGTGAAGATCGTGACGGAGCATTCTCTGCGTTAGATGGGCTCGGCGGCACCGACGTTGGCATGGGTCAAGGAGGAGACACTGCCCCACGCGCTTATCGCATCAGCGGAGCCCGCGGCCCCACTCGGCCGGGTTAAGGAGGAACCCGCCTTCCCTGGCGCCGCGTCAAGGACAAGCCGACCTAAGCCCCGCGCAACCGCGGTTTCTAGATCGGACGTCGCGTCAAAGACGAGCCGGCCTCGCCCCCACACAACCAGTACACCCGCAATGACGGGCCTACTTCGCCGCCCTGTCAAGGAGGAGCTGTTGCCCGTGATCACGAAGGCGTGGGGCCGCATTATCCACTACCTCGGAGACAATGGTCCCTCGGGCTAGAGGGTTGTCGTCTTCAAGGAGGAGCATGCGGCAAGGCAGCGGGCGCAACGACGCCGGCCGCTCCGCGTTCGCCAAGACCGACGTGGCGCCGGAATGGGTACGCAATGACCCGTCACCGTTGCATGGGCCCTCAAATCGCTCTATCACCACCGCGGAGACGGCCGCCAAGCACCGCCGCCGCCTTGACGGCAAGCTCGCCAAGGTCGGTGAGGAGAGGTCGCTTAGCGGCTGCTCTGCCAACGCCGACAGGGGCAAGGCCGCCTCCAAGGCTCCACCTGCGTCACGGCATTTGCCGCTGCGGCCATCCACACCGCGCAGCAGGAGGTGGAGCGGCTCCTTCGTGAGCGGCGGACAGCCGCCGGACAAGGTTGCCGCGGCTCTCGGGCGCCATTCCTACGCTGGAGGGACCACGATGATGGCATGGACGGCGAAGCTAGTGCGACAGGACAGGGTGTGGGCACATGTACGAGGTGGTCATTTGGTATGGGGTTTAGTTTTTTCTTCTAAATTTTAGTTAAACGGTCGAAATACTTTTATGTAAATTATGTCTGAACTTTTATAAATCCATCAAATTTACATAAATTCCGTCCGGTTTGTTGAAAGAGCGTTTGAATCATATGCGGGCAACGGTGGATGACTTAACTCCCGAAGCAAATTTCCGAGTCAGCCCTGGAGATGGCCTTAAGAAGGTTTGTCACAAACAAAAAAGCTAATGTTATTTGAGGATGCGCCTCTCGGGGCATCAAATTCAGGACAAGGACCGGGACCGGGACCGCGCCGCGTGGATCTCAGATCTCAGCCTGTTGGATTGGGTACATGGATGGATGGAATCGGTGAGCGATGACTTCGTTTTATTTGTGCATGGCAAAACAGTGTTTCCACGATGCATTGTTTTATCTCAATTTTCCAGTGAGAAGAATCGATGCGTTTGTTGGACAAGGACAAGGAACGTATGCATACGATGTCTTGTAGCGAAAAGGTTTGATACGGTTTGAGTACACTTGCCTCATGCCATCACCTCTCAATCATTGTTCCTTTTTCTATAGGCTGCGCTCAACTAGATTTAAATAAGAAACAACCGCCTTTGTCATGACGCGTTTGCTGCTCCGGCATGCTCCTGAGCCGGCGATCGAGATCGAGGACATCTGACCCGCCAGTTCTCCGCTGCGCTGCGTGTTCACCGCACCCTCTGCGTGCTACGAAATCCCGGCGTCGTGTGCTGCCAATCTGCATCCAACCGCTGCACAGACTCCAGATCTCGATCCTCTCTTTCTTGTTGCCCGATGCCATCTCGGATGTCTCTGCAAGTGGTCAAACGGACAGACAGACGTCTCAATCAAGTTTAACTTAACTACTTAACCAGAATCCCGTTGAAGGAAACCATAGAGAACTAGGAACCGTGGACCGAGGAACACGGAAGGTTTGCTTAAACTATGACCTTGTGAGCATTGAGCGAGACCAAAGACCGGCCATGATGGGTCGCATAAGTGCGGACACGTTATTGGAAAGCGAGGTCACTGAGCTTATAAATTCCAAGTTCTACGTGTTCATCAATATTATCCTGTAAAAAAGTTTAGATTCATTCACAATTCACTCCTGACATTTACCTTTGAAAATTGCATACGACATACACGGATGAGAATTAAAATGGTGGGCAGTTTAGCAAACACTAGCAAAAGATACATGCGTCGCAACGAAAAAAAGTCCTTCACAACCTGAAAAACTATTTATGTCAGACACAACATGACTTCTAGATTTCGATCTCGATTCCAATCGAGTCCTTCTCGTGCGTTCATCACGGGGCGACAACTGGTCGAGCAAGGCGGGCATTTGCAAGGTGGACTGTAGGATTGGAGCATGTTGATGACGGGTTTCGACTGCTCGACATGATTGGTATTAAAGATGTGAGGCCGCGCTGGGCCCCACACACACCTCATACACGCCCTCCATGGGACGACGACCAAATACTAAATGGGCAGGCGTTGCAATATGAATCGAAGTATTATTTGATTGAATACCCCGTAGGTCGTCACTACACACGTTCTCTTCTTTAAAAATCAACTTTGCCCAGCCTATTCCTGGAATATTGTTTCCCACAATTCCGAAGTTACAACCAATCAACCATGTATGTTCCCTTCTTTAAATATTTTCCACGAATATGTTTCCCCATGGTCCCGCTCAAATTAAACCAATCAGCCATATAACTCACCTTGTTTATCATATTATTTTCTTTTCTTCGAAGTGGCTTGTTGATTGTCTACCCGCGGACGTATATAAATTTGTGAGATTCGGTGTAAAACTATGAGGTGGGACTATTGATTAATAAGTAAATCATGTCTTTCATCACAGTCAAAAGCTAGTTGAACTGGTTGAACTCTCGTTAATTGAAGGGAGGATGTAAGAGTTCAATCCTCCATTGTAGAATTTTTTTCGTTTTAGCCCAGCATGGCCGAATTTGATGACGCCCGAAAAAGGCCCAGCAGGGCTGCTGCGTAATGTAGACAAAGACCAAGGAGTATGTGCGCTCGAGCAACAGATTTTACAGGATCAATCTATGCCTTCTAAGTTTTTTTAGAAAACCCGCTTAACCAATAAAATGGTGCCTTCCTTTATTTCTCTAGCAATGTTAGCTACATGACTTGATTTTGTGCATGCCGGCTCCTTCAACGCGACAATGGTTCGAGTTATTGTTCTGCTATTTGTTTTTTGAGGCGAAATGCTGCGTGCAAGGAAACTTCCTACGAAAAAAATGAAAGGGTATTTTTTTTGTTCTTCTATGATTCTATGAATCATGTCTTTTATCATAATCAAAAGCTAGTTGAACTAGTTGAACCCTCGTGAATTGAAGAGAGGCTGTAAGAGTTCAATCCTCCATGGTAGGAATTTTATCGTTTTGGCCCAACATGGCCCAGTTCGATGACACCCGAAAAAGGCCCAGCAGGGCTACTGCGTAGTGTAGGCAAAGACAGAGGAGTACGTGCGCGGCATGGATGGGAGTCCCAATGCGAGCGACGGATTTACAGGATCAATATGTGGCTTCTTTTTTTGTTGAGAAAACTCGCTTGACCAATAAAATGGTATCTTCCTTTATTTCTCTAGCAATGTTGGCTAGATGATTTAGTTCGTGTATGCAGGCTCCTTCAACATGACCATGGTCCGAATCCTTGTTCTGCTATTTCTTTTTTAGGTGAAACGTCACGTGTAACGAAAGGACCTGCGAAAAGACGAAGGGGTATTTTTGTGACATATAGGTGGCATGATGGGTAATTACTATCAACTTCGAGATGGACCAAAAAATTCGAAGAAACGTGTCATGCTTTATTATTATTAGGTATATAAGTGCATAATTTATTCTTTCAAAAAGAGGATAGCACATCCAACCTCAGCATCAATTGATGTACAAAGCCATATAATATTTATTTTTTGCACGATGACAAGCATTGCTTAGCATCGATGACGAATGAAACGTATTACAGTTTTATTTTGGGACACCATCTCCACATATCTAGCAAAAATCATATAACAGGTTAGCGACTTAAGCGAATAAGATAATGCTACGCTAGATACTTGCTCAATGTTGATGTATTCAACGTCGAACATGGGATTTTCAGCCCAAAACTAAGCTTCAAGTCAACACCTTCAATTCAAAAAAGATAGTTAGCACCTTCAACAAGGAGACGACATTCGCATGCCAACATTGCCTGATCTAGCCCGAAAGGGAAGACCACAACTTTTCCCCAAGATTACAAGCATTCTTCTCGTTGAAACCATCAATGCCAACAACTTCTCTACCGGCTGTCGACATCGCGCTAGCCAAATGCTAGCGTTGCGAGAGCCCAAAGCCCACCCACACCACTGGAGAAGACGTCGGATGTAGGTTCCACGCCGTCCCCTGCCACACCTACTTTGACCCCCGTCGATTGGGTGGGATCGCTTGAATGTAAGCTAGTCTTCCGATCCGGCAATTATTGTTGCTACCACCTAGATAAACCAACCATGTCCCTAGGATCACTACCGTGACGTCCTCCACCATGGCCCCACCCCCATCGATGTGGTAGAGATAGATCCCTAGAAAAGGCCGCGTCGCCACACCCAACACGTGCCCACCTTGGGGCGTCATCATTAGGACCAACACAAGTTGTCGAAGCCGGACCCGCGCCTCAGCACACTCGATCTGGCTACTCCTTGCCATGGTGATGGAGCCAATGCCGTGCTCCTGCTATTCATGTCGGGTATGTTCTGACAACCTTTCCTGTCGTTGACACGGCCGCACCGGCAGCCACTGATCCAATACCCAATTTACATGAATACCAAATGGAACTATGGTTACCGCGTCTTGGACACCATATTTAATCAATGTGGCATTTGCTTTGAGTTGTGGACATCGTCCTAGGTGAGAACATCACAACAGTGGGATTCTTTTTTTCTTAAAAATTGCAATCAAGCACTTCTTCCACTCTTTCATAAAACACCCCAAGGCTTCCTCTTCTCTATGAATTCATGTGGCTTCACCTTGCGCTACTCCTCCAGCTAGGGAAGCGTTGCGAGTTTGCCTCCTATCTCAAATGTTGCATGTGGTCAGTTAGCTCCGTCTTCATTCTCGGAAAGGCCATCGTGCTCTTTCTTTGTCAGTGCCGATGTCAAGCTGGCCGATTACCACCAGATTCACTTTGTTCGCCACCCCAATGGTTGCGACACAGAAAACATAAGCGCTGGTGATGCCTGCGGTGATGACAACCTTGGGAAAATTAGGCCCAGAGGGCCAAGGAATATGGGTGGCACTATGTGTCGCCAAAGCCGGCGTTGACATATGCACACACTAACAGTATAACAATAGCAATGAAGTGATATCAAGAGGGAAGGAGGGTGTTGATTGCCGATGAAGATGTTAACGACGATGGGGAATGGGAACATCTGTCTCATGAAGCCCCTCTTTGCCTCCGTAGACCATGGCATCACTTAGGTAACGAGCGACATGGTCTTGCACTTGCCATGCGCGACCGAGTACAAGCAGGTGCTCTGCCACATCCACGGCCTCGCGGCGCACCCCGCATACTAGTGATCAGCATCGATCCCACCACTATATATGCATTGTATGGTTTAAATTTTGATTTCTTTGTCCTCAATGACAAGATCTCACCGCACCATCGTTATGTTTCCTCAGCTCGCCGCCGATGACTTCTCCACCTACCGCCACACAAGTGTTAGGCACACAATGCATCATATGATCTTAGCAGGTTCGGCGCCACCGAGTCTGCCACATCCACGACCTTGTTGCGTCCCCACATGTTGGTCACCGACGTCAAGCCCATCGGGTGCATCCCCACTGAGATGGCCCTACACAACCTAGATGGCATCTATGACTTGGAGTGTAGCATGCCTCAGAGGCGTACTCCCCGTAGCCCATGGGGTTCCAAGTTTTGCTAGTGGTAGCAAGAGGCCCCCGGTTCACCAGCCTCGTAGTGGGCTCCGCCAAAACCGCTGCGCTCTGGGTCAGTAGCAAGGAGCGTCGACATGTCGGCGGTGGAGGTGGCATTTGGTGCCGGTGCGCTTTTACGACTAGTCAAGCGATGTCTTGTGTGACAATGTTGGTGCACCATTTAACCGAGAAACAAACCAGTTGAGCACAAGAGAGGGGGAATAAGCCTTAGGATGTTTTACAAAAGAGAGCAAAAGAGGACCGGTTGTAATTTTGTGAAAAACCCTCACTTTTCCCACATTGTCACCTTGGATGCGGTCAACAAGTCAAAGTGTATTCCACAACGACGGAATAAGATGACCAAATATATTTATTTGGTGACCATAGCTGCACACCTCGCGACCATAGTCTGGAGTCTGGACTGAGAGTCAAGCAGCCTGCCACCAGTCCACGAAGACATCCCGTGTCTCGCGAGGTCGATCCATCCATCAGATCCAGCAAATCACCTCGTGCCACACTGTGCATGAGAAGGAGCATCATGGGAGGAGCTAAGCCATCGTCTTTGCAATCTGATCATAGAAGACACAATAGTGTGTGTACTGTAGAGTGTAGACCACGGCGTGTCAGACGATCGGATCCCCATCACTGATCTTGGCTCTGGCACTATTTTGAACAATAATCGGGAATACGACAACCATCAAATTAACAAATGTTGAATTGACATAACTTCTTGAGGAAATTTGCTGGTTAACTCAGATGAAATGATATTGCTAGCAGAAGGCTGGTTGAGTTCGCTAGCTGTGATCAGTGAGAAAAAGCTATAGCAATGCTGAAATCAAGATATCTCTCTTCGCCTAGCCCCCCTTGCGCCGCTGGCCACTCCGGCCGCGGTGGCCACAAACCCCGCCGGCCGCCACTCCGGCGCCGGTAGCCACCATCTCAGGCTCAGTGCGCGCCATCCTCCTCCAAGATGGCCCTCTCCAATCTCAAGTTCGAGCAAGGTTTGGCCTTTGAAGCTTTCATCTGGAAACAATATGGTGTGCCTATCAACCATTTCGAAGGCGGCAAGCTCAAGGAATTCTTCCTAGTGGCTAAGGTGACTCGCTCCAAACTTCGTATCAATGTGGATACGGGGGGTCTCATGCTTCAATCTTGCTTTGGGGGACATGCTTCACGTTTCAAAGTTTCTTGCCTTCAGAATTGGTCTTTCAAGTTCAGTTTTTCCTCTAAGAATGTGGGTTTTGCTATTATCAAAGGGGGAAATTGTGCAAACGATCTTTTCAATCTTGGTTTCTTTCTCTGGGGGAATGGTGGACCATATTTCCACAAAGAGTTCCGGCTTTATCAGCAAGAACTTGATCAAGAATGGACTGTGGTAGATCGATCAAGTGATCGTAGATCCTATGCCGCGGCGGTTCGAAACCCCAGAATTTTTCAAGATCATACCTCCCATATCAGATCCCCACCCAAATCTCCGGTCAGATCCAGTACACCACGTCCCGTGTTAGTTCCGGAGCGCCTTGCTCAATCAACGGCAACCTTAAACCCGGTATTAACTACGCCCAATAATGTGGCAATCGGGAGGGCGGGATCTGCGGGTTTTCAAAACTCTAGGCCGGTCCAGCCCACTAGGGAGCCCAACAGCCTCTTCTGTGTTTGCTGTCTTGGTGTGGGCCATCTTAGGCCCGGTTGCAAAAACAGAATCCGGTGCGGAGGATGCTGCCGTCTGGGCCATATCAAGGATAACTGCAGATTCTGTGGCGCGATCTCCGAGCCGACACCTCGCATTCAACCTCCTCTTCTACTGCAGCAGCCACTTTTGGCTAGTGGTCATGACAACCGCCAATCGCCACATTTAGACCCACCTGCCAGAGACACAACCATCCCTCCTGTTCAGTCATATCAAGCCATTACAGCAGATGTCGACTCGCATTCCTACCAAACTCCTCCGCCTCTGCTGCAACCAGCTCCTTCGTCGAGGGTTTCTGCCGGCGCTGCTCCAGTCCGACCATCGACAATGGCAACGTCCCCCTTCGACCCTGCTCCTTTCCTCCCAGATGACTTTCATGCGATTGAAGTGGAAGGTCGGCCCGTGCGCCACCGCGTGCTCCATGGCAATGTGGTTCCTTCCAACGAAGATCTTGCCATTGCAACATTCATCCCCATGCCCCAAGGAGGAATAAGTTTTATCAATGTCCGTGAGATCCTCCTTGAGTTTCTGTAGTCTAAGCGCATTGGAGTAACAGTTGTGACAAAATGTCCTTTCAGGCAAGCTTTTGTGCGGGTTCACAGTGCGGCGGACAGAGATTTCTTAGTTAACTGAGGGCCGCATGCCTATGACGACATCCACATCGTCTTCCAAAGGCACAATGAGGGTCTGAATTGGAAAAAAATTAATCTGAATCGAGATGTTCGGCTTATGGTGTTTGGTTTCCCTACCGATTTGAGGAGTTTTCATGAGCTGTCCAATGCAACTGCGGGTTTTGGGAAACTTATGGTCTGGGACAGATATAAATCCAGTGATGCTGCAGTTGCTCTGAAAGTTAAGGTTGATGCTCTGAAGGATGTCCCGACCAATCTTGTAGTATCAGGTGCTAAGAATTTCAATGGTCAGTCATGGACCTGCCCTGTTGTGATTGTGGATATCAACCCCATTGGAGAGCCACCTGCTGACGAGCTCCCGGTTCCTGTGGATGGTAACCCTCACCCAAGGCCACAAGAGCAATTGCATCATCCCAACCAGAACAATCTTATGGTTGGGCCTGTTGCTTTCCATCTGCTGCAGCCTGAACATCAAAATCTATCAGTTATTGAAGAAGCTCCGGCCCAAGAAGAGGATGATGAGGGTTGGGGCCATTGGGCGATGCCACAACAACAATAGCTTGTCGACATGGAAATTCAAACTGGGGAATTCCTGGAGTTGAATGACCTGATGGGCCCCTTGGAGATAGATGCGGAGCAGCCAGTGGATGACAATAGTGGTCTCAACATTTCTTTGGGTTTACCTAGTGCTAATGTGAGCTCTACTGAATCTGCTAATGGAGTGCCAATTCTGCAAGATCTGGATGAACTATTGGCACCTCTTGTTTTGCCTGAAGCCCAACCTATTTTGCATGCCGACTTTGATCTCAATCAACCCATTGAACAGCTGCCAGTGGAAGATTTCATCATTCTGGAAGCACCATTACCACTTGCTGCCGAGAAAGCTAATTTGGCTGTCGAATCTCCTCCACAACATCAAATGGAAATACCAGTGCAAGAGCCATTACTGCAACAAGTCACTGAAGCTCACACTGCAACTTTTGTTGTTGAGGCCCCAATCATTGCTGCAGACGAGAATGTTGCCACTAATGTTGTTCCTCTTATTACAGCAGAAGAGCCAGATGTTGCAATTGCAGATTTTTCTCAGAAGTTTTTGTTGTTGCTGCACTAGAGACTGCTGTTGTGATTGCTCCTGCCCAACTAACAGACAAGGAGTCTAGTGCTGCCACTCCAGATCCTTTGGCCAATACAGAAGGCCCAGCCTCAGCTACTCAGAGAGTCTCACCTCTATCAGATAACCAGGATGCATAAAACTTCAACTCATATGCAGGTAACAGTATGGTTGCTCCTCCTGTCTTCCCTTTTCCTATCTTCAATGCAAGTTTCTCTGGCAAAGATATTCAGTTACAAGCAACTACATCTTCAGGCCAAGATGAGGAGTTTCTCTCAAAGGAAGGACTGGAGCTTTGGAGCACTCATTTTGCACCTGTGGCCCCAACAGATAAAGTTACTCAGGTACCTGTTGAATGGTGCAAATTCATCACTTTTGCTCTATTGACTGTTGAATTTTTTGATTGGGCCAAATCTTTGCTTGCTTCCCAACTATGGACTTACATCATTGAAGGTTCTGCAAGTAATAAAACATTGCCTTTTGTTATACCTGAAAAGTGTCAAAATGAACAGATTATTTGTTGTAAAAATTCAGTTATGGACCAAGAAGCTTCTTCTAATGATAGTTTGACACCTCAGGCACTGCACAAAGACATCACTCCCCCTCTGCCAACTGCCAGCACCTCAATTGCACATGCTCAAAAGAAGAGGAAAGATAAATCTCCCATGGTTGAAACTGAGGTGAGAAGGAGCTATAGATTGCAAGCTTTGAACAATGGATTCAGGAGAAAATCATGTTCAGACAAAAATTGTTTCCCTTGTTCATCTGACCCTCCTGCTATTACTACAAAGATTGTCAAAAATCTCACTGTTTCCTTTTGCAAGGCTGATGCAAAAGACTGCTCTGAGGAGATGTTGCACCAGCCCAAGAAGAAGAAGGAGACCGAGGTTGCTGCCAAGGGGCCGTCAAAGAAGGTTGTCTTCAAGCCTTAGTTAGATTCTTGGTTGTTACTTATGTCAGACTTGAACAGTTTTAATCCTGGATCCTTGATGCACTTTTGTGATATGTTATCAGTGGTAATTGTGAGAACCAGTCCTTTTGTAACAATATCTAAATCTGAAATGATGACTTCTGGCATTTGCTTTATTATCTACCTCTGTGATAAGCCTTGCATTTGTATTAAGAGCAACCAGTGGTGTGGTGATTTTCGGTCATGGAATCTTGTTTGTTACCTCTTGCTTGTCTGGCTCTGTTTGGCTGGTCTCTTCAGTAGAAAAGTGGCAGTTATAGACACCTTATTATCTGGATATGAATAGAAACTGGAATATTCTCAACTAGAACATTAGGGGCATTAATGACAGCAACAAATGGCTATCTCTTAGAAATAAGATTGAAGAGGCAAATGCAGATATCATCTGTCTACAAGAAACAAAGAAAGAGCAATATGATTACAGATATCTCAAAAACTTCTGCCCTAAGAGGATGAATTGTTTTGATTTTCTACCCTCAGTTGGAGCTTCTAGTGGACTTCTCATTGCGTGGAATGGCAGTCTTTTTGAAGAAGAAACTCTCTTTCAAAATGATTTGTCCATCTCCATCAGATTCATCTCAAAGTTAACTGGTGACTCATGGATTCTAACAAACATTTATGGCCCATGTCAAGGTGAAGCCAGAGATGATTTCCTGAAATTGTTCAGCAATATTCAAATGCCTGATGATACCAAGTGGATGATCATGGGAGATTTCAATTATATCGTATCCACACAATGTAAGGTGTCGTGGCAGTTTCTCTGATATGTTAAAATTTAATGATGCCATCAACAGCCTGGCTTTGGTTGAAATTCCTCTAAAGGGGAGGAGCTTCACTTGGAGCAATATGTAGCAAGCTCCTTTGCTTGAGAAATTGGACTGGGTGTTCACTTCTGAACATTGGACTTCCCACTACCCTAACACTCTTGTTCTGCCTTTGTCCCAACTTGTCTCAGATCACATACCTTGTCAGGTGCAGATTAGTACACACATCCCCAAGACTAAAATCTTCAGGTTTGAGAACTTTTGGCTGCAAATTCAGGGTTTTAAAGATGTTGTTAAGCATAATTGGGAACAAGAAATCAATATTCAAGACAGTGCAAAAGGAATACCTGCCAAATTCAAGAGGCTTGGAAAGTGTTTGAAAATTTGGTAAAAAACAATCTCTCAGCTCAGCATATCCATCTAAGCCACCAAATGAAGTAATTCTTTTTCTTGACTCCATGGAAGAATTTAGAACCCTCACACTACCACAATGGAATAGAAGAGAAATTCTCAACAAACACCTGCTTAAACTTCTAGAACTTCAAAATATCTATTGGCAACAAAGAGCTACAATTAGATGGGTCAAATTTGGAGAAGCAAACTCCAAATATTTTTAGGCCAAAGCTACCATCAAATACAGGGTTAATCATATTGCAAGCTTACAGGATGATCTGGGCAATATACATAGAGAGCACAATGCCGAAGCCAATATTCTCTTAAAAGCTTTCAAACAAAGGTTAAACACTTCTGTGCCCACATTCAACCCTCTCAACTTGGGTAGCCTTATTAACAGAGATGTGGACCTCTCTCTACTTGAAATACCCTTTTCCAAGGAAGAAATTGATGCAATTGTAAAAAATTTGCCAAATGACAAGGCTCTGGGCCTGATGGTTTCAATACAAACTTCATCAAACATTGCTAGGATATATTGGCACCTGACTTCTACACTTTGATTGATGATTTCTATCATGGAAGAATTAGCCTGCAGAGCGTCAACTCTTCATTTATTACTCTCATTCCCAAGAAAGATGCTCCAACTACACCCAATGACTTCAGACCAATCTCACTACTCAATTGCTCAATCAAGATCATCACAAAACTTTTGGCAAATAGACTCCAAGATGTCATTCTGAAGCTAGTCACACCAACCAGTATGGTTTCCTAAAAGCAAGGTCTATTCAGGACTGTCTTGCTTGGTCATATGAATTCATTCATCAGTGTAAAATGTCTGGCAAGGAGATCATTGTCTTAAAGTTGGATTTTGAGAAGGCTTTTGATCTCATTGAGCATCAATCAATCAAAGAAATTTCTCATTGCAAGAGGCTTTGGCACCAGGTGGCTGATGCGGATGGACATGCTTTTCTCCTATGGATATTCTGCTGTGTTGCTTAATGGTGTTCCTGGGAAGTAGTTCCTGTGCAAGAGAGGAGTAAGGCAGGGAGATCCTCTTTCTCCCCTGCATTTTGTGCTTGTTGGAGATCTATTGCAGTCCATTATGAATGAGGCCATGCATAACAACCTAATCACAAGACCTCTTGAGAATCATCATTGTCCTGATTTCCCTATCATTCAATATGCTGATGACACTGTGCTGATTATGCCAGCCTCTGAAGCTCAAGTAGAACAACTCAAGAATCTCATTCTTCATTTCACAGTCTTTACTGGTTTGAGAGTTAACTTTGAAAAATCTGCCATGGTGCCTATCAACACAGAAAATGTTGTCATGCAATCTTTGGCTGCCAGACTTGAATGTTCTATTGGAAGCTTCACCTTCACATATCTAGGCCTGCCATTGTCACTCTCCAAGCCTAAACTGGAAGAATTTTTCCCTGTTATCAAGAGGATTGATAGAAGATTGTATGGTTGTTCAACATTTCTATCATATGGAGACAAGCTTACCCTGGTAAAGTCTGTCTTTGCACACCTCCCAATATTCTTCATGTGCACCCTTGAATTTCCCAAGGGCATTATTGAACAAATCAACAAAGCTTTGAAGCATTGCTTCTGGAGGAAGTATGGTATGGAAGATAAAGGTACATAACTTATCTCATGGGACAAGGTCTGCCTACCCAAGGATCAAGGAGGATTGGGAGTTCTCAACATTGAAATTCACAATAAATGTCTCCTAATGAAACATCTGCATAAATTCCTCCACCGAGAAAATCTTCCATGGGTAAATCTCATTTCAGAATCTTACTACCCTGATGGAGAGATTACTAATAGAAATGTTGGTTCATTCTGGTGGAAAAGTATCTTCAGGCTCCTAGCTGTTTTCAAATCAGTGACCAAAGGACATCTGGGCACAGGCAATACTATTGATTTCTGGCTAGACAATTGGGGCCATGGAATTACAAGAGATAAATTTCCAGAGCTTTTTTCCTTTGCCACCAAAGTCAATGTGAACATTAAGGAGTTTTTACAACCATCATACATGAGTGAAAACTTCTTTCTCCCACTCTCAGCTCAAGCACATCAATAATTCCTTGAATTACAAGACATCACTTAGTCTCTGCAGATCACCAATCAGGGGGACAGATGGACATATCCTTGGGAACATCCTATTCCTCTATCAAAATGTATAAAGAGTTGACAAAGGATGAACCAGCAGCTCCACTTTTCAAAAAACTCTGGAAGAATGCAGCTATGCTACGATACAAGATCTTTTTCTAGCTCTTGCTGCATGACAGGGTTAATACTAGGAACATGCTTCAAAGAAGAACATTTCACTTGTCGTCCTATAATTGTGCTCTCTGTCAAATGAACACAGAGGAAACATCTCAACATCTTTTTTGGGATTGTGACTTTGCGTTTATTTGCAGGCAGTCCATTTTGGGAACTAGACGCAGAGGTTTCTCAATCTTTGATGAAGTCTCGCTTGCCATTCAGGCACTGCCTAATCCTATTGCCATGGAAATCGTGATTATGGGCTGCTGGAATATCTGGATGCAAAGAAATGGGAAAATCTTCAAGGCAAAAGAAGCCACAATCCAAGCATGGAAAATCTCCCTCAAGACATATCTGCTTCTACTACTCCATAGAGTGAAGACTAAATTCCGAGACCAATTTTCCAGTTGGATTGAACAGAATTTGACTTAATAACTATGTTAGCCTCAGGTTTCAACAAAACAGGAGTGGGTTGAACTTGTCATTGATGGACTTTGTATATATTGTAATCTATTTTGTTTAATGAAATTTCTGTAGAACGATTGTTCTACGGTTTTGGTTCAAAAAAATTAACAAATGCCACTCCTAGCTCAGTTAGAACAATAGCTCCAAACCACCCCGATATGAATTTCGGGTCAAGCCTGAAAGGCCAACCAATTGATCACAAGATTCAGATGCCTGGTGGAAGCTATCGTTTCATTTCCTTCCATGTATAACGCGCCACCAGTCCACGAAGACATCTTGTGCATCAGAAGATCGATCCATCCGTCAGATCCAGCAAAGCACCTCATTTTTTTAAACCAAAACCCATAGAACAATCATTCTATGGTATATGTATTAAAGCAAAAGTTCTCCAATATGTACATGAAAAATTAAGAAAAATGAAAAAAGCCCCTCTCGAAACAGGCTTGCGCCCTGCTATATTAATATAGCAACCACACGGAACAACTGCTGGGGCGAACAACACATCAAGCCCAGAAGAAAATCAAGAAGAACAAAAGAGAAACAAATGCCAACGAAGGCAACTCGACGACACACAGATGACCCACCATCGCTGCACCCTCCGGAGTCCTCCCACCACATACCAAGTATCCCGGAACGCCGCGTACCAAGCAACACCTTCAGGAAGAAATGCGACGATGCCCGGACATGTCCTAGGGTTTCCCGCGTTGCACGGAGGGAAGAGGGAAATGGGAGCACCCGACGCCCTCCAGGGAGGGATGGCGGCAATTGCAGGCGCCACCGTGTTGGAGTCAGACGAGCCGACAGGGGTTTCTCCCACCCCTAGAACACCACTACCCAACCGCTCCAGAGCCTTCCATCTATCTCACCACCCACCAGCATGAGCCACCACAGCCTTGATGCCACCCATGTCGTCTCACTGTGGTCACCATCACGGGGCCTAGAGGATGAAACATGGAAGCGCAAGGAACCGGGGGAAGCAGCACTGCGGCTGCGCGGAAGGGAACAACCTCCACTGCCGTCAGGCGGCAGCACTGCGGTAGCCGGCCGGACGCAGCAGCAGGGGCACACCAGGCCACCGGGCCCGGTCAGGCCCAGATCGGCCCCATAAAGCCTTCGTTGGCACGCTGCAGCAAGCCAGCGACGGCGCCGCCACCACCTAGGTTCCCAATGCCCCACCGCCACCTCCAAGAGGCTACACCGCCGACACGGGAGTCGCCGCCCCGCCCCGACCCAGATGGGGCCCAGATCTGAGCCGAGCGGGCGGTGCCAGCCCGCGCATCTGCGAAGCTCGCCACTAATGGTCGCGTTGTCGCACAACCGACCACCGACGCCAGCACGAAGTCACCCCGGCGCAATAGGAGGGGAAAGCAGCGGCCGACGCTGCCGGCGCCACCTGGCCGAGCTCAATGACGCACGCCGGTGACGGTGGGGGGAGGGGTTGAGAGTTTGTTGGGGAGGGCGCCGGGGAAGGAAGGCAGGGGCGGCCGATTGCCCCCAGGGGACATACGCAATCACGAGAGGGAGAATCGGGGGCGGGAGGTACCCCTGTCTAGTGAAGCCCATGGGCAGCATGTTTAACTAGTTCAAAAGTTGATCAATCCAGCTAAAGAGTTGTGCTTCAAACTTATTCCTGATTCTATGTGTGAGAAGAAGTGGATCTTCCTTGATTAATCTTCCCCATGAGTGAACTGGGGGTGTCTTGGCTTTGGAGATTTTGCCATTTCTTTGCATCCAAATGTTCCAATAACCCATTATAGAAACTCCCATGTTAATAGGAGGAGGAAGAGTTTGAGTTAGTAGCATGATCTCATTGAAGACCAAAATTCTCCTGTTTCTTTGTCCAATAATTGACTCCCAACAATTCAAGGCAAAAGTGCACTCCCAGAAGAGGTGCAAAGTTGTATCTTCACTATTGTCATGGCAAAGCTCACAGCTGTATGATGGGAGGTGAAAAGATTTCTTGCGATGCAACTACCAGACTAGCTCATCCAAAGCTTCGATAAGCGCGTCTGTGCTTTGTTCTGGAAAGGTACCGAGATGGTGAAGGGCGGCCACTGTCTTGTGGCCTAGGATCAGGTCTGCCAGCTAGTGGAATACAATGGGGTTTGGATTCTGTATCACAAGCCCCTTGGCTTCGCGCTTCGGGCTCGGTGGTTGTGGCCGCAGCGCACTGCAGACTGTTGTTGGGCCGGCCTCCCTTCTACGATGGAGCCAGAGGTGCAAGCCTTATTCGACTCGTCCGTGCACGTTCAACATGGCGACAGGCGCCGTGCACTAATCTGGACAGACTTCTGGTTGGATGGACAGGCGATCCAGCACTCCGCTTCGGCTTTGTTCGCCGCTATCGACGTACGTGTGCGCCGCTCCAGGACTGTGCACGAGGCCCTCACCGACCGCACCTGGACTCGGGACATCACCGACGCCCTCTCCATGCATGTGCTCTCGCAGTTTCTTGTCCTCCTCAATGATATGCAAGGGGTGACACTCCAGCACGGCGTCCCGGACCGCTTCATATGGAAGTGGACAGATTTGGCAGTCTACTCTGCCGCTTCGCGTATAGTCTCTTCTTCGTTGGCTTGGAGTGTTTCCCCTGCGGGCAGATCCTGTGGCGCACTTGGGCTTCGGCCAAGTGCAAGCTGCACGTTTGACTAGCCATGCAGCGGTGCATATGGACTGCCGACCAGAGGCTACGTCACGGCATGGAATCCCATGTCATCTGCCCGCTCTGTGACCAAGACGATGAGACCGCAGATCACCTTGCTATTCGATGCGTCCTCGCCCGCGAAGTCTGGCACTCCACGCTCTCCCGATGCGGCCTCGCCAACTTCACCCCAACCTCCGAGTCCACCCTAATTGACTGGTGGTCGTCATCCCGCATGCTGGTCCCACCACATGCCAGGAAAGGTTTCAATTTCATCATGCTGCTCACCGTGTGGATGCTTTGGAAGGAGAGAAACAGTAGTGTCTTCGAGCGCTCTATTGTAGTAGCTAGAGAGCTCTGTAGGCTGGCCGCCGCCGAGCCAGAGTTGTGGATGCTCTCTGGGGCATCAGGGTTGAGTTGTATCTGACGATAGCTAGCATAATGTTGCCCTGGACGCTGTACTGTATCGTACGCTGATCATGCGAGCCCGGGCATGTGGGTCGTGGCCATCGTGTGCCGCTGTTTGTAGCTACTCTGTACTATTTCTTTTCTCCCCTACCTTAATACACCGACACGCAAGCCTTTTGCGCATTCGCAAAAAAAATTCTTGAATTGACCATGTCATGTAGTAACAGTCAGATGAAGATTTTGTATCTTAGCATGGCAACATTTTTCTAGATTTTCTTAAAAATGGGAGTAGCATGTTCTTGATGACCCACAAGTATAGGGGGTAAATTATAGCTCTTTTCAATAAGCAAGAGTGTCGAACCCAACGAGGAACAGAAGGAAATGACAAGTGGTTGTCAGCAAGGTAATGTCTGCAAGTGCTGAAATTGTAAGTAGCGAAGTAGTTTGATAGTAAGATAATTTGTAACGGGCAAGTAACAATAATAGTAGCAAAAGTGCAGCAAGGTAGCCCAATCCTTTTGATGCAAAGGACAGGCCAAAACGATCTCTTATGATAAGCAAAGCGTTCTTGAGGGTACACGGGAATTTCATCTAGTCACTTTCATCATGTTGGTTTAATTTGTGTTCGCTACTTTGATAATTTGATATGTGGGTGGACCGGTTCTTAGGTGTTGTTCTTACTTGAAAAAACCTCCTACTTATGATTAACCCTCCCGCAAGCATCCGAAACTACGAGAAAAGTATTAAAAATAAATTCTAACCATAGCATTAAACTTTTGGATCCAATCGGTCCCTTACGGAATATCGCATAAATTGAGGTTTAAGCTTCTGTCACTCTTGCAACCCATCATCTAACTCCTACTCCACAATGCATTCCCTTAGGCCCAAATATAGTGAAGTGTCATGTAGTCAACGTTCACACACCACTAAGGGAATCACAACATACATACTATCAAAATATCGAACACGTATCAAGTTCACATGATTACTTGCAACATGATTTCTCCCGTGACCTCAAGAACAAAAGTAACTACTCACAAATGATAAACATGCTCATGATCAGAGGAGTATTAAATAGCATAATGGATCTGAACATATAATCTTCCACCAAATAAACCATATAGTAATCAACTACAAGATGTAATCAACACTACTAGTCACCCAGAAGCACCAATCTATAGTTCTGGTAACACACACAAGAGATGAACTAGGGTTTGAGATGAGATGGTTCTGTTGAAGATGTTGATGGAGATTGCCCTCCCAAGATGGGAGAGTTGTTGGTGATGATGAGGACGATGATTTCCCCCTCTGGGAGGGAAGTTCCCCTGGCGGAATCGCTCCATCGGAGGGCAAAAGTGCTCCTGCCCAAGTTCCGCCTCGAGATGGCGGCGCTCCCTCCCGAAAGTCCTCTCCTTATTTTTTCTAGGTCAAAATTTCCTATATACCACAAGATAAGCACCGGAGGTGGGCCTGGGTGAGCACAACCCACCAGGGCGCGCCTGGCTCCGGGCGCGCCCAGTGGGTTGTGCCCACCTGGTGGCCCCCTCTGGTTGTTATTTGCTCCAATAATTCTTAAATATTCCATAAAAAATCTCCGTGAAGTTTCAGCTTGTTTGGAGTTGTGCAGAATAGGTAGCCTAACGTAGCTTTTCCAGGTCCAGATGTCCAGCTGCCGGAATTCTCCCTCTTGGTTTGTACCTTGCAAATTATGAGAGAAAAGACATTAGAATTGAAGGAAATATGCCCTAGAGGCAATAATAAAGTTATTATTTATTTCCTTATACCATGATAAATGTTTATTATTCATGCTAGAATTGTATTAACCGGAAACATAATACATGTGTGAATACATAGACAAAACAGATAGTCACTAGTATGCCTCTACTAGACTAGCTCATTAATCAAAGATGGTTGTGTTTCCTAACCATAGACATGTGTTGTCATTTGATTAATGGGATCACCTCATTAGGAGAATGATGTGATTGACATGACCCATTCCGTTAGCTTAGCACTTGATCGCTTAGTATGTTGCTAATGCTTTCTTCATGACCCATACATGTTTCGTAACTATGAGATTATGCAACTCCTGTTTACGGAGGAACACTTTGGTACTACCAAACGTCACAACGAATCGGGTGATTATAAAGGAGTACTACAGGTGTCTCCAAAGGTACTTGTTGGGTTGGCGATTTCGAGATTAGGTTTTGTCACTCCGATTGTCGGAGAGGTATCTCTAGGCCTTCTCGGTGATACACATCACTCAAGCCTTGCAAGCATTACAACTAATGAGTTAGTTGTGAGATGATGTATTACGGAACGAGTAAAGAGACTTACCTGTAACGAGATTGAAATAGGTATTGGATACCGACGATCGAATCTCGGGTAAGTAACATGCCGATGACAAAGGAACAACGATGTCGTTATGCGGTTTGACCGATAAAGATCTTCGAGAATATGTAGGAATCAATATGGGCATCCAGGTTCCGCTATTGGTTATTGACCGAGAATGGTTCTAGGTCATGTCTACATAGTTCTCGAACCCGTAGGGTCCGCACGCTTAACGCTTCGATGACAGTTCATTATGAGTTTATAAGTATTGATGCACCAAGGTTGTTCGAGTCCCGGATGTGATCACGGACATGACGAGGAGTCTCAAATGGTCGAGACATAAAGATTGATATATTGAAGCCTACATTTGGACATCGGAAGTGTTCCGAGTGAAATCGAATTTATCCGAGTACCGGAGGTTACCGAACCCCCGGGACTACATGGGCCATAGTGGGCCTTGGAGGAAAGGAGAAAGGGCCAGCCCTAGGTGGTCGCTACCACCCCCTTCCCCTAGTCCTATTAGGACTAGGAAAGGTGGGCCGCCCCCTCTCTCTCTTTCCTCCGGGAATCCTAATCCAACTAGGATTGAGGGGAATCCTACTCCCGAGGGAGTAGGACTCCCGGCGCCCCTCTTGGCCGGCCAGCCCCTCCCTTGGCTCCTTTATATATGAAGGCGGGGCACCCTAGAACACACAAGTTGATCTACGGATCGTTCCTTAGCCGTGTGCGGTGCCCCTTCCACCATATTCCACTTCGGTCATATCGTCAGAGAGCTTAGGCGAAGCCTCGCGCCGGAGAAGTCATATCGTCATGAGCTTAGGCGAAGCCCTGCGTCGGTGGAGCATCAACATCGCCACCACGCCGTCAGGTCGATTTAAACTCATCCCCGACACTTTGCTGGATCGGAGTCCGGGATCGCCATCGAGCTGAACGTGCGTAACTCGGAGGTGCCGTGACGCTCGGTGCTTGGATCGGTCGGATCGTGAAGACGCACGACTACATCAACGCGTTGTTATAAACGCCCGCTTTCGGTCTCACGAGGGTACGTGGACGACACTCTCCCCTCTTGCTATGCCATCACCATGGTCTTGCGTGTTCGTGAGGAAATTTTTGAAATTACTACGCTCCCCAACAAAGGGTATCGAGCCTGGTTTTATGCGTTGATGTCATGTGCACGAGTAGAACACAAGTGAGTTGTGGGCGATATAAGTCATACCGCCTACCAAAGATGTCATACTTTGGTTCAGCGGTATTGTGAGATGAAGCGCCCGGACCGACATTACGCCAGACGCTTACGCGAGACTGGTTTCACCGCCCGAGCACTCGTTGCTTAAAGGTGACCGCGGGTGTCTGTCTCTCTCACTTTAGTTGAACCGAGTATGACTACGCCCGGTCCTTGAGAAGGTTAAACGAGTCTATTTGACAAACTATCGCTGTGGTTTTGATGCGAGGTAAGAACGGTTCTTGCTCAGCCCGTAGCAGCCACGTAAAACTTGCAACAACAAAGTAGAGGACGCCTAACTTGTTTTTGCAGGCATGTTGTGATGTGATATGGTCAAGACGTGATGCTATATTTTATTGTATGAGATGATCATGTTTTGTAACCGAAGTTATCGGCAATGGCAGGAGCCATATGGTTGTCGCTTATTGTATGAAATGCAAACGCCATGTAATTGCTTTACTTTATCACTAAGCGAAGAGCGGTAGTCGAGAAGCAATAGTTGGCGAGACGACAACGATGCTACGATGGAGATCAAGGTGTCGCTACCGGTGACGATGGTGATCATGACGGTGCTTGGCGATGGAGATCACAAGCACAAGATGATGATGACCATATCATATCACTTATATTGATTGCATGTGATGTTTATCCTTTATGCATCTTATCTTGCTTTGATTGACGGTAGCATTATAAGATGATCTCTCACTAAAATTATCAAGAAGTGTTCTCCGAGTATGCACCGCTGCCAAAGTTCAGAGTACCCGGACACCACGTGATGATCGGTGTGATAAGTTCTACGTCCATCTACAACGGTGCAAAACAGTTGCACAGCAGAATACTCAAAGTTAAACTTGACGAGCCTAGCATATAACAGATATGGCCTCGAACACGGAGACCGAAAGGTCGAACGTGAATCATATAGTAGATATGATCAACATAGTGATGTTCACCATTGAAACTACTCCATCTCACGTGATGATCGGACATGGTTTAGTTGATTTGGATCACGTGATCACTTAGATGACTAGAGAGATGTCTGTCTAAGTGGGAGTTTTTAATATGATTAAATAAACTTAAATTTATCATGAGCTTAGTACCGATAGTATTTTTCTTGTCTATGTTTATCTGTAGATAGATGGCTCGTTTGTTGTTCCGTTGAATTTTAATGCGTTCCTTGAGAAAGCAAAGTTGAAAGATGATGGTAGTAATTACACGGACTGGGTCCGAATTTGAGGATTATCCTCATTGCTGCACGTAAGAATTACGCCCCGAAGCACCGCTGGGTGCGAAGTGCCTGCTGCAGAGCTGCACCGAAGTTGTGAACGTCCGCAAAGCAAAGTCGATGACTACTCTATAGTTCAGTGTGCCATGCTTTACGGCTTAGAACCGGTCTTCAACGACGTTTTGAACGTCATGGAGCATATGAGATGTTCCAGAGTTGAAGTTAATATTTCAAGCAAATGCCCGGATTGAGAGATATGAAGTCTCCAATAAGTTCTATAGCTGCAAGATGGAGGAGAATAGTTTCACAAGGAGCACATACTCAAAATGTCCGTATAACAATCACTTAATTCAGCTGGGAGTTAATCTTCCGGATGATAGTGTCATTGATGAATTCTCAATCATCGCCACCAAGCTACAAGAGCTTCGTGATGAACTATAATATGCAAGGGATGACTAAGACAATTCTCGAGCTCTTCGCGATGCTAAAAGTCATGGAGGTAGAAATCAAGAAAGAGCATCAAGTGTTGATGGTCAACAAGACCACTAGTTTCAAGAAAAGGGCAAAGGGAAGAAGAAGGAAACTTCAAAAAGAACAGCAAGAAAGTTGCTGATCAAGAGAAGAAACCCAAGTCTGGACCTAAGCCTGAAATCGAGTGTTTTACCGCAAGCGATCGACATCGAAGCGGAACTGCCCCAAGTATTTGGCGGATAAGAAGGATGGCAAGGTGAACAAAGGTATATGTGATATACATGTTATTGATGTGTACCTTACTAGAGCTCGTAGTAGCACTGGTATTTGATATCGGTTCATTGCTAATATTTGCAACTCAAACATGGACTACGGAATAGACGAGCATCGCAAAGGACGAGGTAACGGCGCGCTGTGGGAAATGGTTCCAAAGTCAATGTGATCGCGGTCGGCACGCTACCTCTACATCTACCTTGGGATTAGTTTTAGACCTAAATAATTGTTATTTGGTGCCGCGTTGAGCATGAACATTATATCTGGATCTTGTTTGATGCGAGACGGTTATTCATTTAAATCGAGAATAATGGTTGTTCTATTTATATGAGTAATATCTTTTATGGTCATGCACCCTTGAAGAATGGTCTATTCTTGTTGAATCTCGACAGAGTGATACACATATTCATAATGTTGAAGCCAAAAGATGCAGAGTTGATAATGATAGTGCAACTTATTTGTGGCATCGCCGCTTAGGTCATATCGTGTAAAACGCATGAAGAAACTCCATACGATGGACTTTCGAATCACTTGATTATGAATCACTTGGTACTTATGTAACCGTGCCTCATAGGCAAGATGACCAAAACGCCGTTCTCCGGAACTATGGAGCGAGCAACTGATTTGTTGGAAATCATACATACCGATGTTTGTGGTTCAATGAATGTTGAGGCACGCAAGGGTATCGCTATTTTCTCACCTTCACAGATGATTTGAGCATATATGGGTATATCTACTTAATGAAACACAAATCTGAAACATTTGAAAAGTTCAAAGAATTTCAGAGTGAAGTGGAAAATCATCGTAACAAGAAAATAAAGTTTCTACGATCTGATCGTGGAGGAGAATATTTGAGTTACGAGTTTGGTTTACATTTGAAACAATGTGAATAGTTTCAACTCACGCCACCCGAACACCACAGAGAAATGGTGTGTCCGAACGTCGAATCGCATTTTATCGGATATGGTGCGATCTATGATGTCTATTTCGATTTACCGCTATCGCTTTTGGGGTTATGCTTTAGAGACGGCCGATTCACGCTAAATAGGACACCGTCAAAACTGCTGAGACGACGCCTTATGAACTGTGGTTTGGCAAGAAACCAAAGTTGTCGTTTCTTAAAGTTTGGGGCTGCGATGCTTATGTAAAGAAACTTCAACCAGATAAGCTCGAACCCAAATCGAAAAATGTGTCTTCATAGGATACCCAAAGGAGATGTTGGGTACACCTTCTATCACAGATCCAAGGCAAGATTTTCGTTGCTAATTCGGATCCTTTCTAGAGAAGGAGTTTCTCTCGAAAGAAGTGAGTGGGAGGAAAGTAGAACTTGATGAGATAATCAGATTCGCTCCCTTATTGAAAGTAGTTCATCACAAGAAATGGTTCTGTGACAACTACACCAATTAGTGAGGAAACTAATGATGATGATCATGAAGCTTCAGATCAAGTTACTACTGAACTCAGAGGTCAACCAGAGTAAAATACGCACAGAGTGGTACGGTAATCTTATTCGGAAGTCATGTTACTTGACCATGGCGAACCTACAAACTATGAAGAAGCGATGGTGAGCCCAGATTCGCAAAATGGCTGGAAGCCATGAAATCTGAGATGGGATCCATGTATGAGAACAAAGTATGGACTTTGGTTGACTTGTTCGATGATCGGCAAGCCATTGAAAATAAATGGATCTTTAAGAAGAAGACCGACGCCGATGGTAATATAACTGTCTACAAAGCTCGACTTGTTGCGTAAAGGTTTTCGACAAGTTCAAGGGGTTGACTACGATGAGACTTTCTCACCAGAGCGATGCTTAAGTCTGTCCGAATCATGTTAGCAATTGCCGATTTTATGATTATGAAATTTGGCAAATGGATGTAAAACTGCATTCTTGAATGGATTTCTAGAAGAAGAGTTGTATATGATGCAACCAGAAGGTTTTGTCGATCCAAAGGGTACTAACAAAGTGTGCAAGCTCCAACGATCAATTTATGGTCCGTGCAAGCCTCTCGAGTTAGAATAAACGCTTTGATAGTGTGATCAAAGATATGGGTTTATATGCACTTTTGGAGAAGCCTCGATTTACAAGAAAGTGAGTGGGAGCTCAGAGCATTTCTAATATTATATGTGGATGACATATTATTGATTGGAAATGATATAGAATTTCTGGATAGCATAAAAGGATACTTGAATAAAAGTTTTTCAATGAAAGACCTCGTGAAGCTGCTTATATATTGGGCATCAAGATCTATAGAGATAGATCAAGACGCTTGATTGGACTTTCACAAAGCACATACCTTGATAAAGTTTTGAAAAGTTCAAATGGATCGTGCAAAGAAAGGTTTTTACCAGACATAAGGTGTAAGATTGAGTCGACTCAATGCCCCACCACAGCAGAAGATAGAGAGAAAATGAAAGATGTTCCTATGCTTCAGCCATAGGCTCTATCATGTATGCAATGCTGTGTACCAGACCGACGATGCTTAGCTGTAAGCTTGGCAGGAAGGTACCAAAGTAATCCAGAGTGGATCATCGGACAGCGTCAAGAACATCCCGAAATACCGAAAAGGACTAAGGATATGTTTCTCATATATGGAGGTGACAAAGAGCTAGTCGTAAATGGTTACGCCGATGCAAGCTTTGACCATCGATCCAGACGATTCTAAATCGCAAACCGGATATGTGTTTTTATTAAACGGTGGAGCTGTCATTGGTGCAGTTCTAAACAAAGCGCCGGCGGGATCTACATGTGAAGCGGAGTACATAGCTGCTTCGAAGCAGAAATGAAGGAGTCTGGATGAAAGAGTTCATTTCGATCTAGGTGTCATACCTAGTGCATCGGGACCGATGAAGATCTTTCGTGACAATATCGTGCAATTGCCTTGGCAAAGGAATCCAGATTTCACAAGAGGACCAAGCATATCAAGAGACGCCTAATTCCATTCGGGACCAAGTCCAAGTGGGAGACATAGAGATTTGCAAAATACATACGGATCTGAATGTTGCGCACCGCTGACTAAGCCTCTTCCACGAGCAAAACATGATCAGCACCAAGACTCCATGGGTGTTAGAATCATTACTATGTAATCTAGATTATTGACTCTAGTGCAAGTGGAGATCAAGGAAATATGCCCTAGAGGCAATAATAAAGTTATTATTTATTTCCTTATACCATGATAAATGTTTATTATTCATGCTAGAATTGTATTAACCGAAACATAATACATGTGTGAATACATAGACAAAACAGATAGTCACTAGTATGCCTCTACTAGACTAGCTCATTAATCAAAGATGGTTGTGTTTCCTAACCATAGACATGTGTTGTCATTTGATTAATGGGATCACCTCATTAGGAGAATGATGTGATTGACATGACCCATTCCGTTAGCTTAGCACTTGATCGCTTAGTATGTTGCTAATGCTTTCTTCATGACCCATACATGTTCTCAGAACTATGAGATTATGCAACTCCTGCTTACCGGAGGAACACTTTGGTACTACCAAACGCCACAACGAATCGGGTGATTATAAAGGAGTACTACAGTGTCTCCAAAGGTACTTGTTGGGTTGGCGATTTGAGATTAGGTTTTGTCACTCCGATTGCTCTGAGAGGTATCTCTATGCCTTCTCGGTGATACACATCACTCAAGCCTTGCAAGCATTACAACTAATGAGTTAGTTGTGAGATGATGTATTACTGAACGAGTAAAGAGACTTACCGTAACGAGATTGAAATAGGTATTGATACCGACGATCGAATCTCGTAAGTAACATGCCGATGACAAAGGGAACAACGATGTCGTTATGCGGTTTGACCGATAAAGATCTTCGAGAATATGTAGGAATCAATATGGGCATCCAGGTTCCGCTATTGGTTATTGACCGAGAATGGTTCTAGGTCATGTCTACATAGTTCTCGAACCCGTAGGGTCCGCACGCTAACGCTTCGATGACAGATTCATTATGAGTTTATAAGTATTGATGCACCAAGGTTGTTCGAGTCCCTGATGTGATCACGGACATGACGAGGAGTCTCAAATGGTCGAGACATAAAGATTGATATATTGAAGCCTACATTTGACATCGGAAGTGTTCCAGTGAAATCGAATTTATCGGAGTACCGGAGGTTACCGAACCCCGGGACTACATGGGCCATAGTGGGCCTTGGAGGAAAGGAGAAAGGGCCAGCCCTAGGTGGTCGCGCTTCTCCCCTAGTCCTATTAGGACTAGGAAAGGTGGGCCGCCCCCTCTCTCTCTTCCTCAGGAACCTAATCCAACTAGATTGAGGGGAATCCTACTCCCGAGGAGTAGGACTCCCTGCGCGCCCTCTTGGCCGGCCAGCCCCTCCCCTTGGCTCCTTTATATACGGGCAGGGGGCACCCTAGAACACACAAGTTGATCTACGGATCGCTCCTTAGCCGTGCGGTGCCCCTTCCACCATATTCCACTTCGTCATATCGTCAGAGCTTAGGCGAAGCCTCGCACGGAGAAGTCATATCGTCATGAGCTTAGGCGGCCCTGCGCCGGTGGAGCATCAACATCGCCACCACGCCGTCAGGTCGACGAAACTCATCCCCGACACTTTGCTGGATCGAGTCCGGGATCGCCATCGAGCTGAACGTGTGCGTAACTCGGAGGTGCCGACGCTCGGTGCTTGGATCGGTCGGATCGTGAAGACGACGACTACATCAACGCGTTGTTATAAACGCCCGCTTTCGGTCTACGAGGGTACGTGGACGGACACTCTCCCCTCTCGTTGCTATGCCATCACCATGGTCTTGCGTGTTCGTAGGAAATTTTTTGAAATTACTACGTTCCCCAACAAGAATTACCCCAAAAATCATTATTATGGATAAAAACATCATAAATAACAGTAACAAAATATGATGCAAAATGGACGTATCAGTTCTCCTCTGGTTAAGCTGTCATACATTTTGATGGATGAGTATGCATTGCCCTAGTGGTAAATCCATCTATTGTAACTATCCGTGAGTTGAACACCTTGAGTAATGAGTTGAAGGTCTTGTAATTGTTGGTGTGCCTGTATTGAGAGTGGGGTGTGCAAGCTTTCCGGTGAATCGGCGGTTTGTTCCGTTTCAAAAAAAAAGAATCAGCAATTTGGAAAAATTTCTGCACTGTCTAGTTCTCCTTAGTAGTGGAAGAGAAAAATTCTGGGTAAATATCTTTAAATGAAGCACCAACCGTAGAACAATTGTTCTACGCTATTCTCTATTAATACTAAGAAGTCTAGGCCCGTAAGGGATCGATTTTTCTGGGTTTTTTGGAAAAAAATTACGGTTGCTATGAAAATAACGCGTGTCCTACCTTAGTCCTTGTGTTTTTACTGCTCAAACTTGTCTGCACCGCTATTTAGGAGAATTTGACATGTGGGAGACGCGTGGGAGCAAAAAAAAATCGTGTGTGATTTCTACGGCGATACTGTTTCTGTCTCTTCTTCTTCGTCTGTCCAGTTCACTCTGGAAGTCTCCTGCTGCCCACCGCTTCGCCGCCGTACGACGGTATGAAAAGGGTTCGATTCTTCTCGGTTTTTCACATACACATCTCCACCTCCGGATCCCAGCGATGCCCACCCCATCTTCGTCATTGCTTGCCATAGGCTACCATCGGCCTTCCATATTCCCTAGCAACATAAATCAGGCTGCACTGGTGCGGCGTTCCTGTCGGCAGCAAGGACAGCCGTCATTGTGGGTCCACGTGCCGAGTTTTTGACCTCGACCTCGCCCAACCCGCCGGCAGCGGCCGCGGTTCGCGACCTCCCGGATCATGCCCCTTACCCCACCATCTCACTTTCCCTCCTCGCCTCTAGAACTCCCCTGTTGCTTCCATCTCGGTCGTCAGCCTCGGCGTCACGCCATCGTCTTCATCTTGGTGCTGCCATCTCCTTCTTGGCTATCCTCGACTTCAGTGCCCGCCCTGCCTACCTATCTCCACCAGCGAGCTTTGGGTGGCCCGTCCCAGTCAAGAAATTGTGGATCTCCTTGTCGGCTCTAGCGACGAGCTGCGCGCGAGGAGACACCTAAAAATATGTAGGAGGGAGGACCGTATGGTTCGGCATGGCCTGGTTTCGGCCGGCGCACTCGCCGCGGGCATTGTAGGCCAGTCCATGGCATGCTGTCACTTCCCTGCCGGGCTTGTACGTCAAGACGGAGAACGGCGTGCTCCATCTCGTATGGAAGGGGTGCATGGTGGCCGTCGCTTCCCCCTTGCATTATTCTGGTGAGCTCGACCATCATTGCCATCACCAGATAAATGATTAGTTAATTCTTCCAGGGATGCACATATTCTCCCATGTGTGTTTCGCCTAGGGGGCCTTCCTCGGCCGAGCCCACCGCCGTTGCAGGGAAGCGAGAGGAGGCTAAATCTTCGGGGAGAGAATAGGCTTGGCCGGGATGCCCGCTTTCTGTTCGACTGAATGCCGGCCTCGCCAGTGTCACGCTGGCCGATCGACTTGGCTGTCGTTTACTGTTAACAGCTAGCTAGGGTTTCGCCATGGATTTGGGGATCAATCGGGGAATTGCTTCAGTGATTCAATTTACAGTAGCTAACTCTGTTTTCCTCTCCTTACATGCTGACGGCAGAGCCGTTCAACCAATGACCAAGTTCCTCCTCCTCTCCATGACGCGACATATATCCTACCTAGTCCAGTCGTCCGACGCGTATCGCTTAGCTGGCTGCCTCTGTCTCTTCTCAGGCTCGCTCTCTTACTGGGCCACTTCTCCTGGGCCCGTAGCATGTATTGGGCCCTTAACATTCCCCCTTTCTTGGAAACCAGCTTGTCCCCAAGCTGGCGCTCGCGGAAAACGTTGCTTAGTTCTTCCAGGTCTTCCCAGGTCGCCAAGGACTCCGCTTGATCAGACCATTGTATCAGCCCTTGAGGAATAGCACGTGCTTCGTCTTGAAGAAAATATTGCTGCAACACGCGGAATGGAATAGCAAGATTTGAATCTACTAGAGGAAGTTCAACTTGTACCTGACAATGAGGACCCAGCGCCTTCTTCAGCTATGAAACATGCAGCACCGGATGAATCTTACTGCTGGGAGGTAGCTGGAGACGATAAGCCGATAAACCCACACGCTCCAGCACTCTGAACGGCCTATAAAACTTGAACAACAATTTGTGATGTGCACAAGGAGCAACTGAAGACTGAATGTAAGGCTGGAACTTCATGAAAACGGAATCCCCAGGCTGGAACACTCTGTCTGAACGCTTATTATCTGCCTGATGCTTCATGCGAGTGCGGACGCGCTCCAAGTGTTGTTCTAAGAGCGTGAGCATCAGTGCACGATCCTGAAGCCAGGTAGACAGCTCCGGCACCAAACAAGTATCTGCAGCAGAAATTCCAAACTGCCGTGGCAAATGCCCATAGAGTGTTTCAAAAGGAGATTTTACCTGCAAGGAGGAATGCATACTTGTGTTGTACCAGTATTCAGCAAGTGAAAGCCACTGTGCCCATTTTGCAGGACAAGCATGAGTAAAACATCTGAGGAACGCCTCAAGGCATTGATTCACACGTTCAGACTGCCCATCTGTCTGAGGGTGATGAGAAGAACTCATGCGTAATTTAACTCCTACCAGTGTAGCAATTTCCCGCCAGAAACAGCTTGTGAAGATCCGATCACGGTCAGTAACTATTGATTCTGGCATACCATGAAGCTTATACACGTTGTCCATGAAGGCAGATGTCACTGTTGACACTGTAAAGGGATGGAGGAGACCAATAAAGTGTGCATACTTGGATAGTTTGTCAACAACCACCAAAACACAATTGAAGCGGCCAGAACAAGGAAGCCCTTCAACAAAGTCCATTGTTAACATCTGCCAATACTGGGAAGGAACTGGTGGAGGAGCTAGAAGACCAGGATACTTAGCTCTGTCCGGTTTAGCACGCTGACAGATCAAACATTCTTGCACAAATTTATGTACCTGAGCACTCATTCCCTTCCAATAAAACAGTTGCTTGAGCCTTCTCAATGTCACTGGCACACCGGAATGCCCTCCCAAGGGGCTATCATGGAAAGCTTCCAAGATAGTTACAGTGAGAGGGGAGCTGCTGGGCAACCACACTCTCTTCTTGTATCTAATCAACCCTGCTTGGAGAGAGAAGTGATCATCCGTATTGTTTTCGATTGCCAAACGAGTCAATAGCTCTTGGGACTCTTGACTGTCTTGATATGTTGTTACTACATCCTGGAGCCAGAGCGACCGTTGACAAGTTACAACCAGTAGTTCAGCATCAGGATGAGACATGCGAGATAACGCATCAGCTACACGATTTTCACTGCCCTTCCTATACTTGATCTTAAATTGCAATCCCAACAGTTTAGTGAAGACTTTTGGCTGCCAGGGAGTGTGCAAGCGCTGATCCTCAAGATGAGCTAGACTGAAGTGATCTGTCAGGATAAAAAATTCAGCATGTTGCAAGTATGCACGCCACTATTCCACAGCTAACAGAATCGCCATATATTCCTTTTCATACGTGGATAGACGCCTGGTACATGGCCCCAATCCCTTACTAACAATTGCAATGGGGTGTCCTTGCTGAACCAATACTGCACCCACACCAGTATCGCTTGCATCAGTTTCTACTGTAAACTGGAGACGAAAATTAGGCAACGCGAGTACAGGTGCAGAAGTAACTGCTTTCTTCAAACATCAAAAGCTGTCTGTGTTGTTGCTGTCCACACAAACGGCACATTCTTCGGCAACAATTGGGTTAATGGTTAACTAATCACACCATAGTTACGGACAAATTTGCGGTAGTACCACGATAGTCTAAGGAAACCACGGAGCTCCTTTACACCTTGTGGCACTGGCCAGTTTAACACATCTCGCATCTTGGCTGGGTCTGTTGACACTCCCTAACCACTGACCAAAAATCCCAAATAGGAAATGCTACGCTGAGCAAACGCACAATTCTTCTCGTTAACTCTCCACTGATGTTGCTCCAACAATTGTAGTACTTGTTTGAGATGTCGCACATGCTCCCGAAGGGTCTTACTGAATACCAAAATATCATCAAAAAATACCACAATGCAGACTCTCAGTACAGGGGCCAATGTGTCATTCATTTCACACTGAAACATAGGCGGTCCACCTGTTAAGCCAAAGGAAACTACATTGAACTCATAGTGGCCATTGTGAGTGTGAAATGTCATCTTGTACTCTTCACCAGGAGCCAACCATATCTGATGGTAGCCAGCATGTAAATCTAACTTGGAAAACTAGGAGGCACCTGATAGTTCATCCAGTAGTTCGTCGATCACAGGTAGTGGGTACTTTGTCTTGAGTGTGAGCATATTCAATTGTATGTAATCTACACATAGACGCAATGTCCCGTCTTTTTTCCAGACTAAAATAATGGGAGAACCAAATGGACTAGTGCTTGGCGAAATAACACCATATGCTAGCATTTATTTCACTTGTTTTTCAGTTTCTGTCTTGAGTTCAGGAGAATAACGGTATGGTCTAATATTGACTAGCCGAGCACTTTCCACCAATGGAATTTTGTGATCACATGAGCGACGAGGAGGCAAACCAGTGGGTGGTTCAAACACTTGCACAAAAGAATCAATAACTTGCTGTATTTCCTTAGGTACCTCGTCCAGGACTGTCACTTTTGTGTCAGATGTTCCTTGAATTAACTGAAGTTCTACAACAGTAAACTCACATTCAGAAGGAAGATCACCTTGTAGAAACACTCCACTGCCTTTGTAATCAAACGACAACCATTTCTGCATCCAATTGACACTCATAGTCCCCTAAGCTGACAGCCAATCCATGCCAATGATACCATCATAGTGTTGTAGAGATAACACCTTGAAATCTGTCACAAATTTGTGCCCTCCCACTGACCAGCCACATTTGGGAACCCATTTAGTACATAATAATTAACCCCCTCCTGCAATTCTGACCCTCTGAGTTTTACCCAACTGCTGTTGTCCTGCCATAACAGCTGCGAGCCTCTCACTAAGGAAGGAGTGAGAGCTGCCAGAATCTAAGAGAAACACAACCTCTTGCCCTGCAACTTGACTATGCAGCTTAATAGTATTGGTAGCAGAATCAGCTTACTGAGTTTCAGCAGATAATACCATCGGGTCCACTTCACTGTCATCAGAATCCACATTGTCATTAGCACAAAATTCCACAAGCTCTTGTACTACATGTAGTTGCACTGTTGTGTTGCACTTGTGTTCCCTGCCCCATCTCTCGCCACACACATAGCACAGACCTTTAGCTCTTCTATATGCTTTCAGTGTAGCCAACTTATCTTTTGAAGTTGTGACAGTCTTTTGAATTTCCAATGGTCTTGGTTCAGACTGAAGCTTATACTCAACTGTTTGCTTGTGCTGCTTGTAAACAGAAAAGGAACTGGACTTCTTAAGGGAACTCTGGCAGTAATCCAGTTCACTGTCACTGACCTCCTCCTGGACAGATGCAATCGAATAAGTAGTATCTAAATCACTGGGTCGTTGCACTACTACAATCAAACAGAGCTTGTACTTCAGACCATCAACAAATCTAGTAGTATAGTGCATCATATCAGGTTCAGGTTCGTAAGCTATTAATTGGTCCATCAGTTCTGAAAATTGATTGATATACTCTTCCACAGAGCTTGTTTGCTTCAGACAATATAGTTTGCGGACCACTGTTTGATGTTGGTTGCGTCCGAAACGATTAAGAACAGCAGCACAAAACTCATCCCATGATGCACGCACAAATTTGTGCTGAACTGAAGAAAGCCAACGTGATGCCACTCCTTCAAACTGCATGGATGCTACTGCGATCCAGAGATCTGGATCAGTATCAAACATGTCAAAATAGTCCACACATCTGGTCTGCCATAGCTTTGGATTCTCTCCATCAAAACTCGGAAAATCCACTGACGGTGGCCTGCCGTGCCTGGAGTGGCCTGACGAAGACGACGCACCAGTCCTCCTCTCTCTATGTGACAGACTGGAAAACGAAGAAGTGGGTCGCGACACATCAGCCATACCTCTGTCCGGTTGTGGTACGTACGTAGCCGGTGGAGTCGTTCCCCTCGCCGCCGTAGATGAGTGAAATGTGGCGCCCTGAGCATCACTTGCACCCTTCGGAGAGCGCTCGCTCCCTTCAATTTCACCGGTATGAGAGGGACCTCCCTTGGCGGCTCGCAGCTCATGTATCTGCTTGAGTAGATCCGCCTCAACACCGTCGGTGTAGGCCTGCATATTGTTGACGGCTGTCTCCATCGCCGCTTCCACTGCCTTGTCGACTGCCTTCCCCACGGTACGCGAGACCGCTGCCTCGACCGCGCTGGCCACCGTCTTCACGATCAGCGCATCGAGCTCTTGCCGATGACGCAGGTTGGCCGCCTCGCTCGCCTGAGTAATTGTCTCGTAGAGAGCCTTGCCCTCTGGAGAGAGATCCTCCATGAGCTCCTGCCACCAGCGCGTCGCCGCCGCCAGCCTTGTGCCGTGTAGATGTTCCAGCGTGGATGGGGAATTTTTGGCTCCGAGTACCAATTGTTAACAACTAGCTAAGGATTCGCCATGGATTTGGGGATCAACCAGGGAATTGCTCCGATGATTCAATTTACAGTAGCTAACTCTGTTTTCCTCTCCTTACAAGCTGACGGCAGAGCCGTTCAACTAATGGCCAAGTTCCACCTCCTCACCATGACGCGACCTATATCCTACCTAGTCCACTCGTCCGACACGTATCGCTTAGCTGGCTGCCTCCGTCTCTTCTCGGGCTCGCTCTCTTCATGGGCCTCTTCTCCTGGGCCTGTAGCATTTATTGGGACCTTAACATTTACGCATCCCATCCTACCCCATCAAAATCCTCTAAAGCTGGTGAGGATTATCATTGAAACCCATCTCTTTGCTATTAGGGCTATGGTTACTGGTTTCTATCTTGAATTCTTGATGCTTAGGTGTGGATTTTCTCCTTGATCATTACTTGGAGAGTTGGTGTTTAATATGTTGTGCCAAGCTAGAACATACACTAGATATTTCAGGCTTGCATTCATTATTTCTTATGCTGATCACTTTTTTTCTGCTTTTTCTTTGAAGAAGACCAATGCGGCTTATATGCTTCAACACACTGTATACCGAGGTTATGACATTATCCAAGCAACCCACTCTGAAGGTAGCCCTATCCTTCTCTGATTTCAGCAATCTAGCGATGGATTCAAAATTCCTTTTTTTATGGATTCAATTTTTTTATGGATTCAAAATTCTGATATGTACTAGCTATTTCTCTGTGTTGGTAGCAACTTTTAAACAATGTCTTCACACATCAACAATTTTGACATGTAAGCACTTGTCAATTCAGTTTGCAGAATGAAACCTTAGATGACATTGTGATTTGCTTACACAAACACGACTATAGCAAATGACCTAAGGAGTGTAAGTGATCATTCAGAGTCAGTGACATCCGGTTAGTAACTGTAGGACCTTGAAGTATGTCTAGAGGGGGGTGATTAGACTACTTGACCAATAAAAACTTAACCTTTTCCCAATTTTAGAGTTTGGAAGATTTTAGCTATTTTAGGACAAGTCAAGCAATCATCACACAATTCAAGCAAGCATGCAAAGAGTGTATAGGCAGCGGAAATTAAAGCATGCAACTTGCAAGAAAGTAAAGGGAAGGGTTTGGAGGATTCAAACGCAATTGGAGACACAGATGTTTTTGGCGTGGTTCCGATAGGTGGTGCTATCGTACATCCACGTTGATGGAGACTTCAACCCACGAAGGGTAACGGCCTGCGAGTCCACGGAGGGCTCCACCCACGAAGGGTCCACGAAGAAGCAACCTTGTCTATCCCACCATGGCCGCCGCCCACGAAGGACTTGCCTCACTAGCGGTAGATCTTCACGAAGTAGGCGATCTCCTTGCCCTTACAAACTCCTTGGTTCAACTCCACAATCTTGTCGGAGGCTCCCAAGTGACACCTAGCCAATCTAGGAGACACCACTCTCCAAGAAGTAACAAATGGTGCATTGATGATGAACTCCTTGCTCTTGTGCTTCAAATGATAGTCTCCCCAACACTCAACTCTCTCTCATAGGTTTTGGATCTGGTGGAAAGAGGGTTTGAGTGGAAAGCAACTTGGGAAAGGCTAGAGATCAAGATTCATATGGTAGGAATGGAATATCTTGGCCTCAACACATGAGTAGGTGGTTCTCTCTAAATGGTAAGTTGGAAGTGTAGGTTCGTTCGATGGCTCTCTCCACGAATGAAGAGGAGGTGGAGGAGTATATAGCCTCCACACAAAATCTAACCGTTACACAATTTACCAAACTCGGTGGGACCGAATCGTTAAACTCGGTTGGGCCGATTTAGTAAACCTAGTGACCGTTAGTGATTTTCGTGGGATGACATGCATCTCGGTGAGGCCGATTCGGTTAGGGTTAGGGCATAACGTAATCTCGGTGAGACCGACATACAAACTCGGTGAGACCGATTTGGCAATAAGCTTTCAGAGAGTTGGTCGTAAACTCGGTGGGACCGATTTGCTCTTTTCGGTGAGACCAAATGTTACAAAAGGAAACAGAGAGTTTACATTGCAATCTCGGTGGGACCGATCGCTCACTTCGTTAGACCAAACGTTACTGAAGGGAAACAGAGAGATTGTAATCCCATCTCGGTGAGACCGAGATCCCTATCGGTAAGACCGATTTGCTTAGGGTTTGTGGCAGTGGCTATGACTTTTGGAATCGGTGGCGCGGATAGAAAGAATCGGTGTGACCGATTTTGGCTTTAGGTTTAGGTCATTTGTGGATGTGGGAAAGTAGTTGAGGGTTTTGGAGCATATCACTAAGCACATGAAGCAAGAGGCTCATTAAGCAACACCTCATCCCTTCTTGATAGTATTGGCTTTTCCTATAGACTCAATTTGATCTTGGAGCACTAAAATGTAAAATGAAGAGTCTTGAGCTTGAGCCAATCCTTTGTCCTTAGTATTTTGAGGGATCCACTTTCATCATCCATGTCATGCCATTCATTGAGCTTTCCTGAAACAATAGTCTTGGAATAGCATTAGCTCAATGAGCTATATGTTGTTATGAATTACCAAAACCACCTAGGGATAGTTGCACTTTCAATCTCCCCCTTTTTGGTAATTGATGACAACATATAGATCAAAGCTTCGACAAATGATAATAAAATTTAAATAACATCGTCGCTTTGAGAAGTATGTGATAAGCAAGAGCTCCCCCTAAATTTGTGCATAGTTTTAGATTTGCTTTGGACTGCAAATGCACAATGAATTAGGCTCATGGGTTACTCTTCCATGTCACATACATCTTGGTGGAGCGCTCAAAATAATAAACAATGAATACATGCACTCATCACCAAGCATAGTGAGTGATCACATAAGATAGATAGGATAGTATCAAGCATGCATAAGTGTAGCTTATGATCAAACACATGATCATCAATGTCTCACAAGCATAGTATCTCAACCAAAAGCAAACAAAGATTGAAAACCACTAAATAAAGCAAGAGAGAACAAAAGCAACACTCTCTCTCTCTCGAAGCCTATGATCTATACATTTTATCCCCTTTGGCAACAAGTTACCAAAATTTCATAGAAAATGCATAGTGCTAGATCGACTCTCGTGCTTGATCTTACGGTGGTGGTGTAGAGATGGCTCCTTGGATGAAGGCTTCAGTTGAAGTGGATGGAGCTGGAGGAGTTGGTGCTGGAGCTGGTTGCTTTGGGCTGTAGGGGCAGTGGCTGGTGCTGAAGTTGTTGCTCTAGTGTCTGCCTCTGCACTGCAACCGACCTCTGGGCTCTGGGCACTCTGCAAACACATTTGTGGTAGTCTTTCCTTCCTCTCCTGCATGTCATCCTGCAGCTGCTCCACAACCGATCAATCTCGCCATTTTGACATCTAGATCATAGAATTTTTGTTCCATGATTCTTTCCAGTGCTCTCCTGGTTTTGAGTTAGGTGGCCAACCCTTCTCAATCCTCGAGATGATGCTATCAAGTAACCAAGCTGCTCCTGTTTGGTTTTCAAGAAATAGTTCAGATGCCTCCTCTTGAGTTGGCATCTTGGCAACCTTCTCCCTCTTTGCCTTCTCCTTCTTCTCCTGAGCTTGAACTGATTGTGGATCATCTTCATTCATAACAACCTCATTGTCTTCAAAGTCTGGATAAAGAGGAAAGTGTTCCTTATCCAACTGATATTTTCCTGTGCCCATCTTTGAGTTTATCAATTCTTGAATCTGAGGTGCATATCCACAGCTCCTCTTCTGATCTGCTGCAGTCCTCTTGATTGTTTCAATGATCAGGCTCATGACTTTGAACTTCTGTGGCACATCAAACACATGCAACATGTTGATGGCATGCCCTCAGATCATGTTATGGTCACCAGACTTGGGTAACAAAGTGTGCCTCAGAATCCAATTTATGGTTGGCAACCCTGACAGCAGAAAGTGAACCGATCCAAACTTGTGAGTCTCTAATGCCTTGTCTGGAATTTCCTTGTACATGTCAGCCATTGAATTGTGACCCAACTTCTTCTTTGCAGAAATGTCTAGGTCATCCTCATTCTCCTTGGGGGCATTGATCAGACTTGCCCATTCTTCAATAGTGGACTGGTACCTTGTACCTTCGGACATCAAAACTATTCTACCATCTGGGTAAAAGTGTGTTGTGGAGTAGAAGCGCATGATAAGCTCATCATTCCAGTTGGTGAACTTCATCCAACAAAATCTGCAACTCCACAAGCAACAAAGCTGTCTTGCACTCCGTGATAGTGCTGTTCATTTTCCTTGATGAATTTCAAATCAACCCACCTCATGTCACAGACTATGGGCTTCTTGTCCAACAGAATTGTTTCATAGAAGTCCTGTTGTTCCTTTGTGTGGAACATGTAGTCAACAACAGTTCTTCTTCTTGAAGCATATGGATCTTCCATTCTCCACGCCTCAACCCGAATCCTTCCCGATTCTCATGTCCTCACCACAGGATGGGCATCATTGTGGTCTGGTATCTTGGGCTTGAGCTTTCTTAGAACCTGTCCTTCTTCTTACGAATCTTGACAACATTGGGCTTTGGGGCCTTGTTCTTTCAAAGAATGGAATACTCCTAGTATTCCTCTTTGGAACTTGCTTGGCCTTGGAGGCAGCTTTGGGTGTTTCCTTGGGCTTGGATGTTGCAGCCCCTGATCTTATTGCATCTCCCATAAGCTTAGCTGCCTTTGGAGTTGGTGCAGCAAGCTCTTCCTCTTCCATCATGGAAGGTTGACCAACAATTTTGGCCATGGTATTCTTGACCCTTTCCTTCCTCTTCTTTCCCTCAGCAGCTGGCTCTTTGGGATCAGGCCTTTTAGGCTGTTGAGTTGATGCTCTGGCCTTGGACATTGGTTGTCTTCCTGCAGGCCTTTTGGTCTTCATGCCTGGCTTTGTATTCTTTGCTGAGCCATATTCCTTCTTGAGCACCACTTTCTTGGAAGTAGCCTCATCTTCCTCAGCTTTGTAATCTTCATCCTCTGAATCTGAAGTTCTTTTCCTCCTTTGCCTAGTTGCAGCCTTAGGCAAATTGCTAGGAGTAGTTCTACTCCCTTCATCTGAAGTTGAGGGACTAGTGCCCTCACTCAAGTCCATCTGCTCTTCCGACTGTTCGCTGTCACTTTGATCGGACATCGCAAAAGCTGATCTGACCGTGAAGAGTTATAGATGAGATAGAAAATATGAGCATCACAAAATGCAGAGGTTTTTGCAAAAGAATGACTCAAAAGTTCAGTCTTAGTTTTCCACAGAAAACATTTCGGATCCACCGATTTTCAAACTCGGTGATACCGAAGCAGTTTTGGAACCTAAACTGATGATCTCGGTTGGACCGAGTTTCAGTTTATTGGTACCGAGACTGCTAGGGTTTCACAGAATCCTCAAATCAGTTGCACCGATTAGTAATTCTCGGTCAGACCGAGAGTCACTAGTGCAATGGCATAAGCCAAATCGGTGAGACCGAGTTTTTCAACTCGGTGAGTCCGAGATGGTTTCGGCGGAAACCTAACCCTAAAAATTTGAATCACATCTAATCTATGAACTACTTTGGCTGGATAGAAGAGTTTCAATCGTGGCAAGAATCAATATGAAAACAATGTGCGAGAATCGACGTGGATAGCACAAAGATTAAGTCCATACCCTAACTTGGCGGTGTACTTTACTACGGCGGCAGCGGCGGGACGAAATCCTGACGGCGGCGGAGACCAGCGACAGGAGGCTGCTGACGACGAGGAGACGATCCGGAGACCATGATGGCAGAGCAAGCTGTTGCGCGGGCGAAGGGTTTCGGAGAAGTTTCCAAAATTTTGCCCGTGACTATATGTATAGCTCGACCCTGTCGGTGTGACCGAGTGGAACAACTCGATGGCACCGAGATGCATAACGTGTTCGATTCTGACAAATCGGTGAGACCGAAAATTTCAAATCGGTTGCACCGAGATTGAAAACTCAGATCAACTTGATGATCTCGGTAGGACCAAAATGGAAGGATCGGTCAGACCGAGAATCACTAAGAGGTTTTGGAAGTTTAAGTCTATGACGAATCAGGGATCCGAGTGCTCCTCACACAGAGTGGTTCGAATCTGACTTGATCAAATTTTGTGATGTAGCATGAATAGAGTTTGAGACGAGAAAAGCGTAGATAGCTAAAGAAGGTTCTTAGTCATTCTTGTCCATCCACTTGGCACAAAGAAAAGAATCCAAACAAACAAAACAACCAGTGGATGTCCTTGAATGAGTAAAATATGCACCAACATGCTCACACAATAAGATGGCAATTGAAATATGTGGCAAAGCATGCACAACCAATTTTAGCATCTATCAAGCAATTGGCGATGACTAGGTCATCTATATATGAGTATATTGACTTAGGAGTCAAATGAGAACATTTGATCATAGGTCATACTCATCGCTTAAGCTCAAGTGGGGTTACCACTTTTACATAATGCATTAATGTGTTCACACCATTAGAGTTGCTTTGACTCAATTCTTAGGGTTAAGCTCCCCTAGATGTGAGATCCCCTTAGAGGGATGAACTAACCTTGGGTTTTGTCGATGATGACTTCATGTAGGTGTTGAAGATGTAGATGCTCAATGTTGATGTAGATCATTTGGAGCAATCCTTTGGAGTGAGTTGCACTTTCAACTTTCCTACATGGGTTAGTCCCACAAGGAACAAACAAGAATATCCATAGACATAGAGTGATGCACACACAAGATGATGTCCATGAAAACATTAGGTTACCTTGTCCCTTGCCTTACCAACATGAGGGTTTGTGACTCCTTGAACTAGTGCAAGATGTGAAAGTTGATTGCACTTGTTCTTGCCAAAATGATATGAGTGAAGAATGTTGGCGGAGTCACCCTCAAGAACTCTCTAGTTCTTCTTCTTCGGGATCCACATCATCTTGATGGGAATCCTTGGAGTTGTAGTTGTACTTGATGAAGTAGAACTTGACGTTGTCTTGGGGACCCACTTGAACGAGGCTTTAGGTGCTTCTTCAAATGCATCAATCTCTTCTTGAAGCTTGTCCTTGCCTTTGTTCTTGTGGTCTTGTGGTGGAAAATCATCTTGAGCTTGTGTCCCCTGGAAGGAAGTAGGATCATACTTCTCTTGTTGAGGAACAAACTTTGTCTTGGGGTATTAATCTTCTTCCCACTCAACTCCATTGGCGTTGAACTTTCGTTCAAAACCAACACCTTGATTCTTCGGTGCTTTCCTTGCTTATGCACAATTTCCTCAATTGCTTACTCCGGCAAGGCTCTTGTAAACACGCTTTCTATAATTCCCTTCAATAAACTATTTTCTTGCTCAAGTGTAACTTGGCTAAGAGAATCATTAGTGGAATCAAGAGAACTACTAGAAGCAACAACATTGGATTTGACATTATTATTGTTACTACTAGAGGAAGTATCTTTCTTGTACTTGTTACTAGACTTGACTTGAGGCATGTAAGTAGATAAGAGTAAACGCTTGGCAATGTAAGAAGAACTTTTCTTGCGGAGATCATCATTGATTGCCTTTAAGAACTCATGCTCTTGCTCAAGATTGAGCTTTTCAAAGCGTAACTTCTCATGAGCCCTTAAAAGTTCCCAATGATCTTCGAAGGTAGTTTCATGAGCCAACTTAAGAGTGTTTAGTTCTTTAGTTAGAAGCTCAATTTTCTCCTTATCATTGTCATTCGTTTGATTAGCATGATTAATTGGCGTTTCATCATAGTATTCATCACTAGAGTTGTCAACAAGTAAATCATCATCCACAAGCAAGTCATCTTCATCACTATTAAAATCAACATACTCGGTATGTGTTACCTTTGGACCTTTGGCCATGAAGCATCTTCCAACACCTTCATTTGGTGAGTCAAATATGTCATAGGAGTTGGTTGACACAAGTGCTAGACCGGCAACACCTTCATCTTGAGTATATTCGTAGTCGGAGTGATAGCTTCTCTCGGAGTGATTGTTTGAGTCGAGCGAAACCCATTCACCAACATGAGCTTGATGTCTTCGTTTTGTGTAGCTCCTTGATGACTTGTCCTTTCTTTCCAAATCCTTACTTCTCGGTGAGGGTCTTCGTTCATAATGATCATCTCTACTCCTCCTCTCTCTTGGTGGTGATTCTTCTCTTTTGCTCCTTCTTCTTGGAGAATCTTCTCTTCTCTTGTAGGGTGCCATACACTCATTGGAGTAGTGTCCGGGTCTCCCACAATTGTAGCAATTGCGCTCTCGACTAGAAGATCTCTTGTCATTGTAAGACCTTGACTTGGAGCTTCTTTCTTTGCTTCTACTTCTATAGAATTTGTTGAAGTTCTTCACCATTAAGCTCAATTCTTCATTGAAGGTTGGTTTCTCACTTGATGATGTGGGGACTTCACTTGAGGCTTTGTAAGCACCACTTGACTTGTTGTGAATTTCCTCCTTATCCTTGAGTGACATCTCATGAGCAACAATCCTTCCAATGACTTCCGTTGGCTTGAGATCTTTGTAGTTTGGCATCATTTGGATCAATGTGCACACGGTATCATACTTTCCATCCAATGCTCTTAGGATTTTCTTGATGATGAACTTGTCGGTCATCTCTTCACTCCCTAAGCCGGCAATCTCATTTGTGATAAGAGCAAGCCTAGAGTACATTTCAGCGACACCTTCACCATCCTTCATTTTGAACTTGTCAAGCTGACTTTGGAGCACATCCAACTTGGATTCCTTGACGGACTCGGTACCTTCATGCATATCAATCAAAGTATCCCAAATTTCCTTTGCATTCTCAAGACGGCTGATTTTGTTGAATTCTTCGGGGCACAATCCGTTGAAGATGATGTCACATGCTTGAGCGTTGTATTGCAGCATCTTCAATTCTTTCGCATTAGCTTCACGGTTCGGTTCTCTCCCATCAAGAATTCACCTTGCAAGCCAATACAAATAATTGCCCAAACGGCGGGTTATGTCCAAGAATATGCATTTTCATTTTATGCTTCCAACTAGCAAAATTAGTACCATCAAAGTAAGGACCTCTACGGTGATAATTTCCCTCGCTAGACGCCATACTCTCCTAGGTTGTGAAACCAAGGCTATGACCACCAAAAGCTATGGAAATCAAAGCAAATGGAGACCAACGCTCGATACCACTTGTAGGACCTTGAAGTATGTCTAGAGGGGGTGATTAGACTACTTGACCAATAAAAACTTAACCTTTTCCCAATTTTAGAGTTTGGCAGATTTTAGCTATTTTAGGACAAGTCAAGCAATCATCACACAATTCAAGCAAGCATGCAAAGAGTGTATAGGCAGCGGAAATTAAAGCATGCAACTTGCAAGAAAGTAAAGGGAAGGGTTTGGAGGATTCAAACGCAATTGGAGACACAGATGTTTTTGGCGTGGTTCCGATAGGTGGTGCTATCGTACATCCACGTTGATGGAGACTTCAACCCACGAAGGGTAACGGCATGCGAGTCCACGGAGGGCTCCACCCACGAAGGGTCCACGAAGAAGCAACCTTGTCTATCCCACCATGGCCGTCGCCCACGAAGGACTTGCCTCACTAGCGGTAGATCTTCACGAAGTAGGCGATCTCCTTGCCCTTACAAACTCCTTGGTTCAACTCCACAATCTTGTCGGAGGCTCCCAAGTGACACCTAGCCAATCTAGGAGACACCACTCTCCAAGAAGTAACAAATGGTGCGTTGATGATGAACTCCTTGCTCTTGTGCTTCAAATGATAGTCTCCCCAACACTCAACTCTCTCTCATAGGTTTTGGATCTGGTGGAAAGAGGGTTTGAGTGGAAAGCAACTTGGGAAAGGCTAGAGATCAAGATTCATATGGTAGGAATGGAATATCTTGGCCTCAACACATGAGTAGGTGGTTCTCTCTCAGAAATGGTAAGTTGGAAGTGTAGGTTCGTTCTGATGGCTCTCTCCACGAATGAAGAGGAGGTGGAGGAGTATATATAGCCTCCACACAAAATCTAACCGTTACACACAATTTACCAAACTCGGTGGGACCGAATCTTTAAACTCGGTCGGGCCGATTTAGTAAACCTAGTGACCGTTAGTGATTTTCGGTGGGACTGACATGCATCTCGGTGAGGCCGATTCGGTTAGGGTTAGGGCATAACGTAATCTCGGTGAGACCGATTACACAAACTCGGTGAGACCGATTTGGTAATAAGCTTTCCAGAGAGTTGGTCAGGTAAACTCGGTGGGACCGATTTGCTCTTTTCGGTGAGACCAAAATGTTACAAAAAGGAAACAGAGAGTTTACATTGCAATCTCGGTGGGACCGATCGCTCACTTCGGTTAGACCAAAGCGTTCTGAAGGGAAACAGAGATTGTAATCCCATCTCGGTGAGACCGAGATCCCTATCGGTAAGACCGATTCGCTTAGGGTTTGTGGCAGTGGCTATGACTTTTGGAATCGGTGGCGCCGGATAGAAAGAATCGGTGTGACCGATTTTGGCTTTAGGTTTAGGTCATTTGTGGATGTGGGAAAGTAGTTGAGGGTTTTGGAGCATATCACTAAGCACATGAAGCAAGAGGCTCATTAAGAAACACCTCATCCCTTCTTGATAGTATTGGCTTTTCCTATAGACTCAATGTGATCTTGGATCACTAAAATGTAAAATGAAGAGTCTTGAGCTTGAGCCAATCCTTTGTCCTTAGTATTTTGAGGGATCCACTTTCATCATCCATGTCATGCCATTCATTGAGCTTTCCTGAAACAATAGTCTTGGAATAGCATTAGCTCAATGAGCTATATGTTGTTATGAATTACCAAAACCACCTAGGGATAGTTGCACTTTCAGTAACCTAATATAACTAGTAATTTGTACGTGCCTTGCACGTTAGATTATTATGTGTGATCACAATACTAAATCATTCAAATTAAAAGTAAAATATTATATGCTATAATAAAATTATCATGTTGGGAACTCATGGATTGTTTTTTAGAATTCGTATCGAATCATGGTAGCACAACAATTTTCTATATGAATAATGCTTTTAAAAAATAGACTTTTATTCCAAAAGAAAATGTTATTGGCGTGTTTGTGAAATCTTTTAGCCTTTTCAATTAAAACTTGAAAATACAAATGAAGTTAGTTTGATGTTATTTTTAACATTTTCAAACTGTAAATTTTAAATAACTTAACATCCTATGAAAAAATATAAACCTGAATTTTCTATAGGTTGTTCGAATATTTCTCTCAACGAACAACAATACACCTTTCGTTCCATAACGAAGAAAAACATTTACATCTAGAATACCAAGAATACATCATTAGATTCATCGTAATTGTAAGATGTAGTCTTATATTTTATATTTTTTGCAAACCAACCTGTGGTTGGATGGTTAGAGGGACAGTGGTATCCCAGGCCACCAGGGTTCAAGCCCTGGTGCTCGCATTATTCCTGGATTTATTTCAGGATATCTGGCGATGCGCTTTCAGTGGAAGGAGACGTTCCCATCGACGACGAGGCGCCTACGTTGACTTCGTAAATCTCAAGATGATACGCCAGCTCAGTCTCTCGGAGGTGCTCATAGGAGTAGGGTGTTCGTGTGTGCGTTCATAGGGGTGAGTGTATAAGCGCTTGCGTCTGTACTGTGTTCAAATTTTTTAAATATATTTTTAGTATTGTAGATATAAATAGTTTTCTGCATAACCTTGGCCAAAGTTTAGAAAGTTTGACTTAAAAAAAACTATATGCACTACATTATACTCCCTCCGTTCCTAAATATAAGTTTTTGTAGAGATTTCATCATGAACCACATACGAATGTATATAGATGCATTTTAATGTGTAGATTCATTCATTTTACTTTGTATGTGATCCATAGTGAAATCTCTCCAAAGACTTATATTTAGGAATGGAGGTAGTAGAATAAAGGGAGTATTGCCATGCGTACAATTTTTTCAACAGCGTACTAATTCTTTTGAGAAAAATAAAAAAAATGCTTTCGTGCATGCATTCAACAGCATTCATGCGAGGATAGAATTGCTACTGCAGTAATATAGGCTGCTAGCCTCCATGTGCACACTTGTTTAGGCTTTTAGCCTAGTAATACTACATTGTCTAATAGGGCCAGTTCACAACGTAAGGCTAGCTCGGTTGCTCCTCACATGAAAGTTCTCGAGCAAGCGTCAGGTTGGTCAGATGCTAGCTGCGTTTAACTCTAGAAAGTTCCATCAACCTCGTTTTGGCGCGCGGCCGTGCGAAGCGAATCCCACAAATCATGGCCGACGGATCAGTTAGGTTCAACATTGATAAATGGCAGTGATTCATCCCGTGGAAGAAATCAACGGCTAGAAATGCTTCTGCATCACCGTGTGTCTAATCCAAATTTGAAAATTGATGTAGAGATAATGAACATATTTCTGTTTTTTGGTTCCTGACCATTAAGCCAACAAGTGAGAAATTGCCTGAAGTCAGGACTACTCCCTCCATCCGAAAATACTTTTCTTCGAAATGGTTGTATCTAAACTTAGTTTAGTTATAGATAGTATAACCTATATTTACAAATTATACAAAATTAGAAAGCAAAAGAGTTTTTTTTTTTGAAACTAGGCAAAAGATTTGCCATTTTCATTGAATAAGAGAGAAGGTTAACAAAGTATGGCCAAAGGCCAAATACAGTACATCACTCTCGCGGCATAATGTTACACAAATGTCTTGCTCCCGCAAGGCTCCAAAGCGAACATTCCTCTTTAATCTTGGCGACCAACACTCCCACCGGAACGGCCGTGTTGCGAAAAACTCTAGCGTTTCGCTCCTTCCATAGTTCCTAGGAGATAAGCATCATCAGGAAGACAAGCGGCCTTCTCGATGGAGTTTGTTTAGTGGCATTCTGACTCCACCAATCCTTAATTGAAACCATAACAATCCAATCGTTGGGCTGGACATCGTGGAGCGCAAGCCAAGATTTGATCATGCCCCAAACCCAAATGGTGTATCGACATTGAAAGAGAAGGTGGGCCGCCGATTCCTGGACTTGTTGGCATAATGGACAAAGGTTGCAGTTCGGCTATCCGCGATGGTGGAGTCTGTCATCTGTCCAAATCCTATTGTTGATAACAAGCCACGCGAAAAATTTACACTTTGGGGGCGCCCAGTTCTTCCAAACATTTTGGTTCATATCCGTGTCCACCAATCCAAAAAACTGAGCCCTGTATGCTGAGGCTGCGGAGTAATGGCCATCAGCAGTGAATTTCCAGGTGATGGAGTCTTGCATGTCCGGGTTTAGCTAGATGTGGGTGAGTCTTTTCCAAAGCGCAGCAAACTGGGCGATGTGTTCAGAGGAGACGATCGAAGCAACCTTCACCTGGGAGATCCAGTAGCCATTAAGCAAAGCCTTGTGAACTGAACAATTCTTTTATTTGGAGATGTCGTAAATTTTGGGAGCAATATCTTTGGGTCTTATGCCATCTAGCCAAGCTGACTCCCAGAAAGTTGCGCGGAGACCATCACCCACCAGAACCTTGGAGGCCGACGTGAATATGTTTCGATCATTGCTGTCGCAAGGGGTACCCAAGCCCGACCAAGGCTTGAGCGGGTCTTGCCAGTTAAACCACATCCAACGGAGACGGAGTGCAGCCGCAAACTTGCCAAGGTTTAGAATCCCAAGACCGCCATGTAGCTTGGCCTGCAGACTTGCGCCCAGTTGACCTTATATTTCCCTCCCGTGACCTTGTCACAACTCGCCCATAGGTAGGCACGTCGGAGGGCATCAATCTTTTTCAGAACTTCCACCGGAAGATTTAGAGCCGTCATACAATAGATAGCGATGGCCGTGATGACAGACTTAACAAGAACCATCCTTCCGGGCAGCAACGTGCTTGCCCATCCAAGGTGTGAGCTGGGCCGCGATCTTGTCCTCGAGAGGTTGGAAGTGAATTCTTTTCAGGCGCTTCACTGACAGTGGTAAACCAAGATATTTCATCGGGAAGGTGGTTCGTTGAGCTGGGAAGGATTGAAGAATATCCGGAAGGTCCACATTGTCACATCTAATTGGGGCAACCAAGCTCTTGGAGCAATTTGTTACCAATCCAGAAACATCTCCAAAGTTCCTGAGGGTGTCGGCAAAGAAACTGACGTCCGCCTTGAGTGGCGCAATAAAAACCGCAGCATCATCCGCGTAGAGGGAAGCCCAGATCGGCATAGCCCGTCCGCCAATGGGATGGAGGTGACCTTGTGATGTTGCCTTCTCAAGGATGTGATGCAAAGGATCAATGGCCAGCACAAAGAGAAGGGGAGACAGGGGGTCCCCTTGCCTCAGCCCACGCCCAAGCCTGAAGGGGTCGCCCGGCACACCATTGAGCAAGACACGTGAAGAGGCCGTAGACAAGAGAGCAGACACGCAGCCACGAAACCGGGGAGGGAAACCAAGGTGATTGAGCAAGTCCAGGAGGTAGTCCCAACGCACCGAGTCAAACGCTTTCTTGATGTCAAGCTTGAACAGGAGAGCAGGGGTGTTGTTGCGATGCAAGCGTCTAGCAAGGTTGCGCACGTACATGAAATTATCATGAATACATATCTTCTTGATGAAAGCACTCTAAGCTTGTGAGACAAGGTCATTCATGAGGGGTGCTAGCCTTTTGGACATCATCTTTGCAATGAGCTTTACGATGGCGTGAATTAGGTTTATAGGCCGAAAGTCAGAAATATCTTCGGCACCATCCTTCTTCGAAACGAGAGCAACATCAGCTGAGTTCAACCAATGACGGTGAGTGGTCTGTAGGTTGGAGAAGTGATTAACCGCAAGCATGATGTCAGGCTTGATTGTGTTCCAACATGCCTTGAAGAAAATGCACGTGAAGCCATCCGGTCCGGGCGCCTTGTCACCCGGTAGTTCTAGTACAGCAGCTTTGACCTCATCCTCCGTGAATGCCTCGCCCAAGCCCTGTAGATCACAGTTGGGGGTTGGAATCAAACCCCAATTGACGTCAATGCTACGAGTAGGGCCTCTTTTTGGCTATGTTCTTAAAGTGGTTGTGAACAATCTTCTCTTTTTCTTCATGCGAGGTGACCCAACCCTAGTTGTGTTTGAGGCGATGAATAAGTTATTTCCTCCTCCGGTGATTGACACGGAGGTGGAAATAGCGGGTGTTGGCATCTCCTTCTTTAAGATTGGTAATCCTCGAGTTTTGCCTTTTTCTGGATTTTTCGAGGACCGCCAAGCCAACAATCCTTCGTTTTAATCTTGTCCGAAGATCCCTTTCCTCCAGGCTTAGGCCTCTCTGTTCTTGAGCGAGGTCAAGGTGAAGGATGACCTTGAGAGCCATGAGCAACTGGACCCTGGAGTTAGAAAAGAGGGTCTTGCTCCAGGAGCGCAACTTTTGTCCTGTTCTCTTTAGCTTGTGGAATAGCGTTGATAAGGCTCGACATGACCGGAATTCACATTCCATGCCTCGGAGACGAAACGTTGGAATCCCGGCATCTTTGTCCAGAAGTTTTCAAACCGGAAGGATTTAGGCTTCTTTGGGCCAACATCATTAGCAAGCAGGAGGGGGCAGTGATCCGAAAGTGATGAGGAGAGGGCGTGCAGAATGTGGGAGGCAAACTCTAAATCCCAATCTTCATTGCAAAAAAGCTATCTAGCTTGCTCATCGTCGGGTTACTTTGTTCATTGCTCCAAGTAAATCTCCTATTTTGCATGTGAATCTCCTTGAGCTCACAATTGTTTAGGGCGTTGCGGAAACGCACTAGGCGGCTACGATCCACATTGGCGCGGTTTTTGTCTCTGGCGCGGTAGATTTGATTAAAATCACCATTGACTAGCCATTTGGTACCAGGCGAAGGCTTTTTCGAGGTCAGCTCCAGGTAGAAAGCCTCCTTGTGGATGCTACGGGTTGGGCCATACACAGTGGTTAACTTGAAAGATTTGTCGTCGCTGTAGTTGTTGATGGCAACCGTCGCCGAGAGGAAGTAGGCACCAATTTGCACATTCGACACCGTGACCGCGGAGTCATCCCACAACAGCAAAATACCGCCTTTTGTGCCATCAGCTGGTCTTTGGGCGAAGCAAAAGAGTTTATCCTATTCCAGCTTTTTCCAACATGTGGACATATTCTATTCTAAAAACTTCTTAAGGCATCATTTTAGATGATCCTTAATCCACTTTTGCAAGGTGCTTAGATGCTTACTCATATGAGCCACAAGACTTGGATCTTTTTTTAGTCTGAACTTCCAGCATCTAATACTGTGTGCTTCATTTCTGGATGCGATAATATCTTTAAATGTCCCATGCCCCCAGTAGCTTCAAACCACCCCACGATACGAATTTCGGGTCAAGCCTGAAAGACCAACCAATTGATCACAAGATTCGGATGCGTGGTGGCTGCTATCGTGCATTTCCTTCCTTCCGTGTATAACCGTCACGTTCTTTCGTCCCATTTTCTACGGCAATAATGCAGGGCGTCACCGTCGATCGAACGAATTCATCAGAAAAAAAAAACAGCATGTCCCTCTCTCGCCTTGTATGTTTACGGGCGTGCAGCACGTTGCGGCCTGCAGCTCGTACCAGCCTCCAATCTGTGAAGGCTGACCTGGCAGTGGTCCTCGTGGGCTGGTGGCCTTGCGACCCTAGCTAGCTAGTTTAACCCACTCCTGCTGCTGCTGCTGGTGGTACTAGTAACTTGGTTTTTTGTAGTAATATAAATATTTGGTGTGCTGTATCCTTCCTGCTCCATAAAGAGGAGGCCACCGTGCGCTGTACCGTTCGTGCACCATAAACAGGAGCCGCGCTTCAGCGGCAGCAACTAAGCGAGCAGAGGCAAAACCGCAAAAGGCCATCTCTGTCCTGTGCGGCATTGCACCGCCCCGGCCGCTTCCTCTGCTCGCCGAGGAAGATGGGCAAAGATGCCGGCGGCGACGGGCTGGAGGTGCCGCTGCTGAAGCGGACGTACTACCACGGCAACTGCCCCGGGTGCAGGCTGGAGAAGAGGAACGAGACGCGGAGGGGGGTGCCCTACACAGAGTTCGCCTGCATGTGGCTCGTCACCGTCTGCTCCAGTGCGTGCCCCCGCTCTCTACTCGCTGCATCCCCTCCCTAATCACATCTCTACAGTGGAATTACTGTTTACTAACTGCTGCTGCTGCTGTTGTTTTCTCTCGCGGAGTGGTATGCACAGCAGGAAGCTACAGATCTTACTCTCCGTCTGTTTCCTCCCTTTTAAACCTTTTTTTTACCAGATTAGATCTCCCTTTTGGACTTTGATTTGATTGGCGCAAACCCTTTTTTGCTACCTATCACTCGTCGTCTTTTTTCCACCGTCCGGGTCACTATCATCAACAATCTGCTAATGTCATGTCGGTTAATCCTGGCGTTCCTCGTTGTTGATTGGCCCTGCGCAGGAAGTCGAGACTGATAATTTTGCCTCAAGGCTCATGCATGCAGCTTTGATTTTCTACACTTCCACTTGCAATTGCGCTTGTCCAAAGCGATGGGGCAGCCAATCTTGCCTTTGTTAGAGTAGTGCTAGCTGCAACGATCTTTCCTTGAGCACTGTTTCTCGGATGTCTGTATCTTCCTGTCAGCCCTCTTCTAGTCTTGTACTACAAGTTTGGGTGCTGCATGCATCGTCCTAATCTCGACCAAACTCTGCCCGAAACGGGTTCATGTGTAATTACCGCTTACGTCCACATGCCACTTGCTATTTTAAGTACTTCCTCTGTAAATTAATACTCCCTCCGTCCGAAAATACTTGTCATCAAAATGGACAAAAAGGAATGCATCTAGAACTAAAATACATCTAGATACATCCCCTTTTATTCGTTTTGATGACAAGTATTTCCGGACGGAGGGAGTAGTATAAGAGGGTATTTTCCACCTCTAGACATCTTCCCTTGGTCATGATTAATTCCCTTTCGGGTCGCTTAAAATACTCCCTTCAGTCCTCACTACAGCAGCGCAGGCACGGCCACAGCACAACCTCTTGCTACGTGCCCTTGACCATCACTCGCACAGTACCAATCTCTGCCCCCGAAACACAGCGGATGCAAATCAGACAACTTGAGGAAACCTGTGGATCTTCGCAGATCCTCCAGAAAAAAAAAGGATCACCCCCCGCTTTGCCCAGTCTGGTTGATACTCCCTCCGTCCCACCATATAAGAACGTTTTAACATTAGCATAGTGTCAAAAATGTTCTTATATTCTGGGACAGAGGGAGTACTTTTTACTACACATCAACCAGTGGGAAAGTGGCCATTGCACGTAAACATGGAGATCAATTCCTAAATAAAAAACGTAAACATGGAGATCTATGATCAATTTGCCGGCCAAAGATTGCACGCGCAATACATGCACACCAACAACGGGCTGCCAACTACGTAGTCGTCTGTACGATGCATCTCGCCAAAGATTCCATCGTGTCAAACTTGGTTACCTCTTTTCCTTCATGGACAGAGATCGCTCAGACAGGTTCTCTATCATACTACTAGCCTATGTCCATCGAAATGCAATATTCGTGCCAAGTCTGGTAGCTTTTCCATTTGTTTAATTGAGAGAAGAGTGCTAATATTACTAAACACTGACAACATTTGGAACTTTATTAAACTAATAGTTACCGATACTTTTTGCTTCTATCTTGTTAGTTGTCTATTCATTACTAATTGTGAATTGATACAAATTTTTCCTTCTTCCTATTGCAGCCTTGCCGATTCAATCATTGTTTCCCTTCTTGTATTTTATGGTGAGCAACGCTACCAAGAGTATATATCTATGATGCAAGCTCTGTATAAGACTATGAAAATCTAGTTGAAACACTGCAGTCAGATGCGTATTTGAGAAAGAAAAGTTTCAACTTTACCCCATTTTTGGCTCTCACTATTCCAAATTATTCACTTGTCAACATTATTTCTTTTCTCTAGAGGATGTTTAGATAAATTTAGGCAAATGAGATGCCACTTGTTTACAAGGCGCACTTCAAAACAGTGTTACTAATGACCAAAGTCGAAAAGGAGGGGCAAAAATAAACATTGGCAGTTTTTTCTACATAATAAGTCATGTGTAATTCTTCTAATGCTTTGTTTGTTATGCTTCAAGAGTTCACACAGGGAACTAAAGTCCTGGCGAGTAGTAGCCTAGAATGAATGATTCTTGTAATGTTGTGACTTGTGACAATTTGTGTAGAAAATATGAGTGACACTTGTGAGACTTTAAGTTTAATACCATCTAATGATAACTGTGAAAATTAAATTGTATACTGTTTGTTTGGAAAATAACTAGGCTATCTTAAGTTTGGAAACATGATTTTAATTCACTATTGTTTGATAAATAGTTTGTCATTGCTCAGTGAAACATATTATCCCCAGTTTTAATAAATTATCTTCATTGGACATTTGTTCGCAGATAAGGGACTTGCACATTGCTAAGCAAGTAGAAGATATTGGATTTTATGCTGGTTTTGTTGGTGAGTTTTCCTGAAGATATTGTTTTATGTCAAACTTCTGAAGCACTTAAGCATAGTTGTGTAAGGACACTTTGATGTGAGGAGATATACATCAACTTTAAGTATTGTGATAACTTATGGTGCCTTGATTTTCTATCAATGAAGGCGCTTCATATATGCTTGGTAGAGCACTCACCTCTACAGTATGGGGAATTGTGGCCGATAAGCATGGGAGGAAACCTGTTCTTGTAATTACCCTTATTGCGGTGTAAGGATAATATTTTTTACGAAGCATAGTCTTTTCTACTCGCCAGTAGGAGATTTTCTTTGGCTATAATTTTGCACATGCACCCAAAATTTAATCATGTTTCCTCATATGTTTCAGAATTACCTTGAATACACTATTTGGACTCAGCTCTAGTTATTGGATGGCATTAACCACAAGAGGTTTGCTTGGGTTGTTGTCTGGTATGCTGGGGCCAATTAAGGTACCAAAACAATCATGAGTGTACTCATCTTTTTGGTACTACAATCTTCCATCATGTTCTTGTACTTTATTACTAACTGATCATGTACTCACATTCATATTCTTAAGTTTATTCAACAATAGCTCTTATGTTATCCACTGGACTTAATTGTCATTTTTTTGTGAGAGCGTGACATTTCAGAAATATGGTTGATGTGTAATGCACATGAATCTTTAGATTGTTAGCCTATTTCGAATGAATATTGTTATGTTTTAATGAACATGGTCTTTACTTCCCAAGTTGCAGTAGATAAATTCCAGCCAACCAGCATGTCACATGGTTAGCCCGTACACTATCCTTTCTCAAAATAGTATACATATTTCCCTAGCGTGATTGTGGTTTTTAATACAACATTAATATAAATGTTTCACTACATTAACATTTGATTGACTTATTTTTGCGCATATTCAGGCTTATGCTACAGAAGTATGCCGGAAAGAACACAGTCACCTCGCATTATCACTTGTAAGATTCTCGAGTTATTACAATATTTTCTTGTTACTATTACCCAACCCCCAACTTTACTGGGCGAAAAATAATGCTCACCGTTTCTATTGATGGGTAATCCTTCAGATTTCTTCCTCACGTGCCATAGGCCTCATTGTTGGTCCAGCCATTGGTGGTTATCTTGCACAGGTAATAGTTTGTTTAATATTCACACACAAAAACCAATTTCCAAATCTTCTTTTATTATTGTGCACTCGAACTTCCCATTTCTCAAATTATACATGCTACGAGCAAACTTTCTTGGTTGTTCTTGTTTCCCCGATCCATATATAACTCATTTACTTGCTTTGTGGGCAATTAGATTCTACATCCAGTTAGATACACGTTAATGTTTACTCACCATGACAAAAATGTGCCAAGTTCCCCATCTATACAAATTTTGTTAATGGACATGAATGAATACTCACTGTATTTGATATGCTATGTGTAAGCACACACTATCATAGTTACCTCCCGTCCCATATGGATTGTGATTAGGGCCAAGTGAATATTTTTCATTTAATTTAAAAGTGGATGTCTAACCCAATTCTAAGAAAAATGGTGCACATATAACAATAGTGTCCAGGGCTGGGGGACATGACCCCTGTTGGCCTGAACATGGCTCCGCCACTATATAACATAACACAAGATGGAAATATTACAATACCTAATAAATTATGTGAATAACATAATTAATGTAACATAATATCATGACATAATTAGTGTATCATAGTATTAATATCATGTATTATATTATATATGTGCTACTGACATTAAATTATTTTATCATGGTATCATTATATGTGTACGTACATAATACTTCAAAGCGTTGAACCAAATGAATTTTGGAATGACGTTTACATATAAAATTAGGTCTAAAAATTCATGGCTTTCCAGCATATGAATTGAAGTTGATCCCGAGTCATAATTCTCATTCTCATGAAATTAGAATTGGTAGTCAAATTCAATCTGCCAAATACAAGGCATGCAAACCAACCAAGCCCATATATTCCTTTTTAAAAGAATTTAATGTTTGCATAAAGTTATTGTAAAATAAAATGTTAGGGCCTTGCATGCTAATTTTATTTGTGTGTTGTTGTTATATCAGCCAGCAGATAAATATCCAGACATGTTCTCTCAGGAATCTATATTCGGGAGGTAAGAATTTGCTATGTGCACCCTTCTTTTGTCGGTTTATTATGTGATGCTAATTCTTCTTAAACTCGCATTCTTCTAGGTTTCCATATTTACTCCCATGCCTGTGTATATCAATCCTCGCCGTTGCTGCTTTAATTTCTTGCATCTGGCTTCCGGTGAGTTTTTCTGTGCCGTAATGCACTTAGCTATTGTCATGAGTGGTGTCAAGGCAACCAACCAAGGATATGAGTAACTAAAAAAATTAGTTGCTTAAGACATTTAATATAGTTGTACACACTCTAGAATATTTTCAACAGAGACCTTACAGCCGTTGCACATATAACCTCATCTTTACATTTCTTTGTGGGAGATCTCAGTTTAAAAATTAACATGTCTAAAATGCTACAGGAAACTTTACATAAACACAATGAAGCTACGGATTCAAATAATTCAATTGAAGCCATGGAAGAATCTCTTTCTGACTCTAATGCTGAAGAAAGTAGTGGTGGATATTGGAGTTTATTCACAAACTGGCCATTGATGTCTGCTATCACCGTATATTGCCTTTTCTCTCTTCAGGATGTGGCTTATGCAGAGGTAACATGAGTCATTTGATTGTTGATATATCCTCCACTCATGTTTATCATACCTTTTCTTTCCTGTGATAGCATCTCGTGTTTCACTTATTTTTTCCGTATCTTTTGTTGCATTACCATTACCATTGTCATTATGGATTTGATTTGTTCAAAACATACAATTGCAGGTATTCTCTCTTTGGGCTGTTAGTGATAGGAAATATGGTGGATTAAGCTTTACTTCTACTGATGTGGGCAGTGTCCTTGCACTCTCAGGTATTTAATCGTAAGAACAATAGGAAAGGTCCCTTCAAATTTGGACTAGTGAATCTATAAGTCATGACCAATATATATTTTGATTAACATTTGAAGTTTTGAACATCATAGACAATTTTGGAGATAGGAACCTAGAGAGGATCTAGCAACTCTAGCCACATGTATATATGATTATTTCTATCATAGATGTGTATTGATAGGCATATATGTTTCGATACAAAATCTATAAGATTAAATCTATGTATAAATATATTTTACTTGTTGAGGGTACTAACACTAATGAGGCAACTTTATGTAATTTCATTTGAATCATTCCTATGATCGATACTTAATTTCAAGAATTAAGCCATGCTAGAACCATATTCAAATATGAAGCATGTGTTCATGATAACTCACAAGTAACTTGACAAATCATCTTTCTGGCATCGTTATATGTTTTGTTGGATGGAGACTTTGTTGTTCTGATTATCATTTTTATCAGGTCTCTTCCTCCTAATATACCAGATTTTGATTTACCCATCGGTTGCAAAAGCTATAGAACCTATCACATTAGTCCGTGCAACTGCGGTAAGAATACCTACTACTTGATCAGCAAAGTTAATTATATTGTAATGGTTCAACTCATCAAAAATTCTCATATGCAGATCTTGACATTACCACTTCTTGCGAGCTATCCATTCATGACTACATTATCAGGGTTCAATCTTCAGTTGGTAGTAAATTGTGCATCTTCTCTGAAGAATTCCTTCCAAGTGAGTGCAAAGATCTTGTTTTTATTGTGTAGAACAAGTATTCAAACTTGGACATGCTACTAGTTCATATTATGAAATATATTCCAATTTTGGTTTATCTATCGGAGTGATTGCTAATCAATACACGTAAACAGTGTTCTCATGAACTAATTGGTGCAAGCCAGCAACAAAATCATAAAACTACTAATTTCTCATATGTTCACAAATATTTTGATTGCTTATATGTTTATCTTACTCACCACTACTATCATCCCTATATGTTATATACTAGAACTCAAGGTAGCAATTATTAATTAGTGTTACTCATGCCCTCTTGAAATGTTCCAGGTAACTACCATCACGGTGTGCAATATTTTGATGAATGATGCTGTGGTAAGTTTGCATGATTTCTAATACTTTGTAATTATATCAAAAGTTGCATTCCATATGTTCCACGAAAATTGATGATATTAGTTTCTATATTTCTGACCCTTCGATATACATGAAAAAACAGAGTCAAGACCTGAGAGCATCGGCCAATGGACTTTCTGTAACACTAATGTCCATATTCAAAGCTGTCGCTCCGGCTGTTGCAGGTGTTATGTAAGTAGCCATGGTCCACCACTTTACGCACTATATAGCAGCCACAATAAAAATTCTTCCTATGGAAAACACACACTATCTCATTTTCCCAAATATCTTTTTAATCATTTCATTGACGATGAAAAATTACATAGATGGTACTCCCTCGGATCCAAAATTTGTACTAAGTGAGCGTCAATTAATTTGGATCAGAGGGAGTAATTTATTTCTTTGATTTTAAAACTCGTATACACCATGAAATAAAACTCTATTATTAACCCTTGTTTTTCGTCAATTTTTTGGGGAAAACAATTACCTTATCATGTTTTACAATTTCCATTGTAGATTTTCATGGGCTCAAAGGCGCCAAACTGCTTCATTTCTTCCAGGTATTACAGTGTTTATACATTTTCAAGTAAAATTACATGAATTAACTACACATCTAATTTATCTACCATTTTGCTAGCAATTTTTAAAAAATCTATGTCATGACATGAAACAGTTTAATTGGAATTTTTGGGTTTAAGGATGGCTTATGGCTCTTGCCGTGCAGTAGAAAACATAGAAATTCATGCTTTTTGGATTCTTTACGTGTGTGTGTGTGTGTGTATATGTGTGTGTGTGTGTGTGTGTGTGTGTGTGTGTGTGTGTGTGTGTGTGTGTGTGTGTGTGTGTGTGTGTGTGAATAATGAATAGCTAGAAATTGGTTGAGTTGAATGTGTTATACAAAGCGATACATGTAATGGTAATTATGAAGGCCATCTCTTAAATTCTATGCATCACAATTACACGCATGATTGGTTTTTCTATTCAAATCTTAGATTTTTAGTGCAAGACGACTTCACGTCGCAGTTCTTACGGAAACACATATGCATACCAAAATAATGCAACATAGTAAACAAGATCTTATGCACTGGTTTAGTATCACATCTTAAATTTTAGTGAAGGTATATCCTATTTGAGTAGATTATCTTGAACATGCATGGATTATGCTATGATTTCAGCATCACGCAAAATTCATATTCCCTAGCTTCGGTTCACTCTATTATTTTTCCTGGTATCTGTTGTCAATCCTGCAGGCGACCACCTTGTGTTTTTCATGCTTAACGCGGCCACCATCATCGGTCTTATGTGCACCTTCGGACCACACTTTGCTAGGGGCAGCACGAAGCACTGATGTAGTAATATTGTTGCGACCTGGGAAAGAACAAGGAACTATTGTTCTGGCTTGTGACCTTCTTCCCCTTGAGCATAGTTTTGTGCTCCATGCCACATGTTATTATTATTATTATTTGTAGTACATCGGCATATAGTGTTGTTAGAAACATATATATGCCCAAGAGGCAATCATAGATGTAAACAATATTCCTTTGTATTTATGGTTTATTCGCTCTTCTTGAATAAACTCATGTGTATTTATCAGCATGTGTGTGACTTGTTTGCGGGACTCCGTGTTACTAGCATATTTGTTGGTTGATGGCCAGGTATCAAACTAATTATAGGAGTGTATGTTGGATGTTAAGCACACTGTTGGGACAGAAAGAATTTCTCGTGTGGGTCTCAAATGTTGGGCTAGAAAAAGTTTCCAACCCATTAGCATGAATCTAATTGTAACCATGTGGTCTGTTTGATGTGAATAGGAGGTTTGCCCTCATTCCCCTACTAACCGACAGCTTGAATTGTTGTGGTTGTCACCTTGCAACACACAATTTAGGGAAAGTTCATTTTCTAGAAATAATGTGGAAGTGTCGAGGCAGCAATGATGGCTCTCGGCATATCTCTTCTTCACTTTGCTCGGCTCTCCTGCCCCCTCCTCCTAGAGAGTCTTCATATACATTCATGTCAATCCATTAGGGTTATTTTGGTTCAACGGAAAAACATAGCAATAGGAAATTTTCCTATGACACTCTACTATTCAATTATTCATGCATTTTGTTGAAAGGTATGGAGCAAAATATCCACCTGGACCTACTTTTCAAAATCCTATGCATGAAAACAAGACCAAGTGCATTAGTGGCAGAATAACATTCTAAATGTACACGCTTTCATATGGTTTCACTTTATTTTGGCCATGTTTCTTTACATTCCTCTGCTCTTCCAATTCCTGTGAACCAAACACCCAAGTTGACAGAAATCCTGTGTTCACAAATGCTCCGTTTCCCATGTGCATTCCTATCATATTCCGGTGTTTTTCCTATCCCTGCGTTTTAGAATCATGCAAGCCAAATAAGCCCTTATCGAATTACTTCAGTTACAGGTAGGTGTTGAAGAAAACTTTGTGTGGTTTGCCCTACTCATGCCGCGACGTCGTCCACCTCACCTGAGCTGCTCCATCGACAAAAGCATCCACCAAACCAGACATCACGACTCCTGACCGCCTTAGATCTCCTTCCCTGCCGCCGGCACCCACCGCACGGCATCACCATCATCGACTCAACAGATGAACCTGAGGAGTACACAGGTCCACAAGAGAGGTCGCACTCTTTTGTTTCTGCTTATGTTATGCAGTGCTTAATATTACCTGCTACTTTATCGTCCTGTTCACCTCTTAGACTCCAAGTTAATGTTCAAACTTGAGTTCTAAATTAGTTGTGGGGCACATATCGAGGCAACAATGAATAGTATCTCTGTCTAATATTTGGTTCACCTAGGGTATGCCTATGTTGTTCATCTTGGGCGGGAAACAAATAGTAAAGCAATCATCATCTGTTTTTTATTAAATTAAAGCAATCATCAGCCCGCTATCATCATTTTTGGATCCACCCACTGGTTGTTACCATTACTCTAGATTTCTGCATGCTCTCCTTACATAATCTCACTATATTTTTTGTATGCATGTCAGATATTGTACACAGTCATGCTGAACATGTAGAGGAAAAGAGAAGAGTTTTGCGCGGCAATACAATGTCATGCAGATATCACTCCATGGTGGGTTCAATGGCAACCCCCCCTCTCCAGTTGTGTCTGAGAGGAAGATATCTGTTACGAGGCGGATTGACGCATGGTGACCACTCCTATTTACCCCCAAGGTGTTTGCTCTAACTTCGCATGATGATGTTAGTCATATCATGCATATGTTGCCTTGCAGTGCCTACTTTCGACATCATATATGTCATCTGCTTACTTTAGACATGTTCTGTAATGCCACCTGTTTAGTTTCAATATCATATATGGGAATTATGTAGTCTCATGTCTTTTAGCCAGCAATAATATATGTGAAATGTGCAATGCCATCCTGTTTAACCAGCCATCATATATTTGAATGATATATTGCCCATCCTTTTCTTTATTACATTTCCATTTGTCGACAATGTTTATACATTAAACTACTCTTCCTATGAATCAGCCATTTGTGTGGGTGATGGAGAAATTTGGAGTGAAAATAAGGCCTTCAGAGCAGACAGTGCTACCTGTCGAAGCAGATCTCTTGATGGGTCCCGATAGCTCCTCAGAGATGGATTCAGAGACAGATGACCAGTCCTATTCCCCCACCGAGGTGTATGCTCTAACTTGGCACGGTTATACTGCTCATATCATGCATATGGTGTCTTGCATTGCATAGTTTAGACATCATATACACAATATTCAACACCATGTTCTTAGTTAAGACATCATATATGCGAATGCCCTCTGCTTAGCATATAAATCACATATGTGAATTAAATCATGCGATCCCGATTACTTAGATAACATGTATGTGAATTATGTCATGCGATCCTGTTTAGTTAGTCATCATATCTTTGAATTATGTTATGCTATGCTATCCAGTTTAGATAGACATCATATATGTGAAATTATGTCATGCTATCCATTTTAGTTAAACAATATACATGTCAACTCTTTCATGCCCTCTTTTTTCCACACTACCTATTGCATCTGTCTCTCATACAATGTCTGTACATTCAACTATGTTTCCTGTTTATTAGCCATTTGAATTGGAGCGGGTGATGGTAGTATCTAGCGGAATAAAAACATGGTCTTCAAATAAAACAATGCTACCTCTTGGTGGAGATAGCGCCCCGGTTGTACATGCACGAGAACCAGCCCTACCACACATAACCCAGACTCTAGCAGATTGTACCCCTACTGCGATGGACAGAGAACCAGCTTCACCCAATCTAACCCCAACCCCAACAGATAGTAACCCAGTTCCTGTTGACACAACACCATCTCCACCACAGGGCTCCCAAACAAGAGCAGTTAGTAAGGCAGCTCCAGTGCCCAAAGCGCCAGTACTACCACGATGAACCCCAACTCCACCAGTTAGTACACTATTCCTGTGGAGGAAGCACAACCAGCCATTCATAGTTTAGCATCTATCGCATTTGATGTTGTTAAATCATATGTGCGTCTCTTCCCATCATGGAAATATTATACTGAAGATGAAGGAAAATGCCAGTTGCAGGTGTTTGTCTAGGAGTTATGTGTAAGTAATGTTATTCATGGGAATTACTTTGCTTTGTCCCATACATTCTACCTCCATGATGGTTATAATACAACAAATTTTCCCACTTTTCTCTATAGAGAAGGACCGATCTGGAAACTCAGGATGAGGTAACCTATGCTAATACCTCTGCTATTTTCAAGAATTCTTGGTGGCAGTATCGGAATTACCTGAAGAAAACGTACTTCACTGGCAAAAAAACTCATCAAATTCCCTTACATTCTCCTAAGATACATTTACTGGACGATGACAGGGAACACCTTATTCTGTACTGGTCCCGAACCAAGAATGTGGTAAGGTCTATGAGCTCATTTCATTTTAAGTACTATATGCTTGCATCTTACTGTACTCTGTTCATGTAGAACAAGTGCTTAAACCTGAAGAACAACTGTTCTCATTTAAGATTCCATTGCTATCGTGCATACTGCTTTGCTCTTGTATCACTGTATTTACTCATACGAACTTATTTTTAAATTGAACGATCCAATGAAAACTCCAATGGCACAACAGATATGTTTACGCATGTTTCTTTAACAGGTTTTCTCTTATAAATAGCTTTGTTGATTTCAATTTCAATTGTGTATACAGTTGACTTCTCATATCATGCACATTACTAGCATCACAACAGAGCCAATAGTGTTGTTGTACATGTAGACCCGTGGTACCCATCTGAAATCTTGTTGTGCTGTGTAGTTTCCCATGCTTTGTATTCTTTCAGTGTTGCTTTCTCTTGAACTGATATGATTTGAACCGTGTCTCTATTTTGATTTGGCAAGACAATGCAGTGAGATATATGTTTGTTTGATGCTTTTATAATGTACTACTTGGCAATATAAGACTTGGTAGTTTAATCTTGTCCACCTTACTAATGGACTGGTTCACTGAAATGAGTTTCATATACTAGTACATGCTAAACCTATTATGTGTCTGCTTGTTTCTTCTTTTAGAATGCTGACAGAATATTGGGGAAGAGTGCCTTATTAAGCAATGGCAAAGGAAGTAATTTTGATAAGGTTCAAGATAGTGAGACATCCTTGTTGGTCTCCAACAAAGCTGATAAAAAAGCTAAGGAAAACTATCTTGAAGACAGTGAGACAACCCCAAAGTCCTGTCTTGGTTTACTGTTCGAGTTACTGGCCACTACCGCTTGCACAAGCTATTCAAATTCACTGTCTGAATCAGTTCAATTTCATGAGTCTCAACTACAAGCTGAAAGACATCGATCAACTGTGCTGCGACAAGAAGCGGAAGGACTGCGGAAGTCCCTAGAGCATTCAGATGCATACTTTCTGGTGCAATAGCAATCATTGGAGGATTTTAGCGCCAAACAGAACAAAGCTAATAAGTTTGCTAAGCTCATTGCCAGCATGGTGGATACCCAGGATAATGTTTCTTGAGCTCTTCTGAAGTTGTTTTAGTTTTGGACTTGTTTTGTTGCCGCGTGCTACCTCTTGAGCACTGCGTTGGTTTTCCCTTGAAGACGAAAGGGTGATGCAATAAAGTAGCGTAAGTATTTCCCCCAGTTTTTGAGAACCAAGGTATCAATCCAGTAGGAGATCACGCACGAGTCCTTTGCACCTACACAAACAAATAACAACCTCGCAACCAATGCGATAAAGGGGTTGTCAATCCCTCAACGGTAACTTACGAGAGTGAGATCTGATAGATATGATAAGATAATATTTTTGGTATTTTTATGATAAAGATAAATAAAGATGCAAAGTAAAATAAAAGGCAAAAGAAATAACTAAGTGTTGGAAGATTAATATGATGGAAAATAGACCCGGGGGCCATAGGTTTCACTAGTGGCTTCTCTCAAGAGCATAAGTATTACGGTGGGTGAACAAATTACTGTTGAGCAATTGATAGAATTGAGCATAGTTGTGAGAATGTCTAGGTATGATCATGTATATAGGCATCACGTCCGTGACAAGTAGACCGACTCTTGCCTGCATCTACTACTATTACTCCACACATCGACCGCTGTCCAGCATGCATCTAGAGTATTAAGTTCATAAGAACAGAGTATCGCTTTAAGCAAGATGGCATGATGTAGAGGGATAAACTCATGCAATATGATATAAACCCCATCTTGTTATCCTCGATGGCAACAATACAATATGTGCCTTGCTGCCCCTGATGTCACTGGGAAAGGACACCGCAAGATTGAACCCAAAGCTAAGCACTTCTCCCATTGCAAGAAAGATCAATCTAGTAGGCCAAACCAAACTGATAATTCGAAGAGACTTGCAAAGATAACCAATCATACATAAAATAATTCAGAGGAGATTCAAATATTGTTCATAGATAAACTTGATCATAAACCCACAATTCATCGGTCTCAACAAACACACCGCAAAAGAAGATTACATCGAATAGATCTCCACGAGAATCGTGGAGAACTTTGTATTGAGATCCAAAGAGAGAGAAGAAGCCATCTAGCTAATAACTGCGGACCCGAAGGTCTGAGGTAAACTACTCACACATCATCAGAGAGGCTATGGTGTTGATGTAGAAGCCCTCCGTGATCAATGCCCCCTCCGGCGGAGCGCAGGAAAAGGCCCCAAGATGGGATCTCATGGGTACACAAGGTTGCGGCGGTGGAATTAGGTTTTTGGCTCCGTATCTGATAGTTTGGGGGTACGAGGTATATATAGGAGGAAGAAGTACGTCGGTGGAGCAACATGGGCCCCACGAGGGTGGAGGGCGCGCCCAGGGGGGTAGGCGCGCCCCCCTGCCTCGTGCTCTCCTTGTTGATTTCTTGACGTTGACTCTCAGTCCTCTGGATCACGTTTGTTCCGAAAATCACGTTCCCGAAGGTTTCATTCCGTTTGGACTCCGTTTGATATTCTTTTTCTTCGAAACACTGAAATAGGCAAAATAAAAACAATTTGGGTTGGGCCTCCGGTTAATAGGTTAGTCCCAAAAATAATATAAAAGTGTATAATAAAGCCCATTAAACATCCAAAACAGTATATAATATAGCATGGAGCAATCAAAAATTATAGATACGTTGGAGACGTATCAAGCATCCCCAAGCTTAATTCCTGCTCGTCCTCGAGTAGGTAAATGATAAAAACAGAATTTTTGATGTGGAATGCTACTTAGCATAATTTTCAATGTAATTCTCTTAATTGTGGTATGAATATTCAGATCCGAAAGATTCAATACAAAAGTTTAATATTGACATAAAAATAATAATACTTCAAGCATACTAACTAAGCAATTATTCTTCTTGAAATAACATGGCCAAAGAAAGTTATCCCTACAAAATCATATAGTCTGGCTATGCTCTATCTTCACCACACAAATTATTTAAATCATGCACAACCCCGATAACAAGCCAAGCAATTGTTTCATACTTTTGGTGTTCTCAAACTTATTGCAATACATGAGCGTGAGCCATGGATATAGCACTATATGTGGAATAGAATGGTGGTTGTGGAGAAGACAAAAAAGGAGAAGATAGTCTCACATAAACTAGGCATATCAACGGGCTATGGAGATGCCCATTAATAGATATCAATGTGAGTGAGTAGGGATTGCCATGCAACGGATGCACTAGAGCTATAAGTATATGAAAGCTCACCAAAAGAAACTAAGTGGGTGTGCATCCAACTCGCTTGCTCACGAAGACCTAGGGCATTTTGAGGAAGCCCATCATTGGAATATACAAGCCAAGTTCTATAATGAAAAATTCCCACTAGTATATGAAAGTGATATCATAGGAGACTCTCTATCATGAAGATCATGGTGCTACTTTGGAGCACAAGTGTGGTAAAAGGATAGTAACATTGCCCCTTCTCTCTTTTTCTCTCATTTTTTTATTTGGGCCTTTTCTCTCTTTTTTTATGGCCTCTTTTTTCTCTTTTTTTAATTTTATTTTTCGTCCGAAGTCTCATCCCGACTTGTGGGGGAATCATAGTCTCCATCATCCTTTCCTCACTTGGGATAATGCTCTAAAAATGATGATCATCACACTTTTATTTACTTACAACTCAACAATTACAACTCAATACTTAGAACAAAATATGACTCTATGTGAATGCCTCTGGCGATGTACCGGGATATGCAATGAATCAAGAGTGACATGTATGAAAGAATTATGAACGGTGGCTTTGCCACAGATACGATGCCAACTACATGATCATGCGAAGCAATATGACAATGATGGAGCGTGTCATAGTAAACGGAACGGTGGTAAGTTGCATGGCAATATATATCGGAATGGCTATGGAAATGCCATGATAGGTAGGTATCATGGCTGTTTTGAGGAAGGTATATGGTGGGTGTATGATACCGGTGAAAAGTGCGCGGTATTAGAGAGGCTAGCAATGGTGGAAGGAAGAGAGTGTGTATAATCCATGGACTCAACATTAGTCATAAAGAACTCATATATTTATTGCAAAAATCTACAAGTTATCAAAGTAAAGTATTACGCGAATGTCCTAGGAGGATAGATTGGTAGGAAAAGACCATCGCTCGTCCCCGACCACCACTCATAAGGAAGACAATCAATAAATAAATCTTGCTCCGACTTCATCACATAACGGTTCACCATACGTGCATGCTACGGGAATCACAAACTTTAACACAAGTATTCCTCAAATACACAACTACTCAACTAGCATGACTCTAATATCACCATCTTTATATCTCAAAACAATTATCAAGCATCAAACTTCTCATAGTATTCAACACACTCATAAGATATTTTTTTACTAATCTTGAACGCCTATTACTTTAGGACTAATTTCTCAATTTAAGCAAATTACCATGCTGTTTTCTAGGACTCTCAAAATAATATAAGTGAAGCATGAGAGAACAATAGTTTCTATAAAACAAATCCACCACCGTGCTTTAAAAGATATAAGTGAAGCACTAGAGCAAAAACTATATAGCTCAAAAGATATAAGTGAAGCACATAGAGTATTCTAACAAATTCCGAATCATGTGTGTCTCTCTCAAAAGGTGTGTGCAGCAAGGATGATTGTGGCAAACTAACAAATAAAGACTCAAATAATACAAGATGCTCCAAGCAAAACACATATCATGTGGTGAATAAAAATATAGCTCCAAGTAAAGTTACCGATGGAAGTAGACGAAAGAGGGGATGCCATCCGGGGCATCCCCAAGCTTTGGCTTTTTGGTGTCCTTAGATTATCTTGGGGTGCCATGGGAATACCCAAGATTAGGCTCTTGCCACTCCTTGTTCAATAATCCATCAAATCTTTTACCCAAAACTTGAAAACTTCACAACACAAAACTTAACAGAAAATCTCGTGAGCTCCGTTAACGAAAGAAAACAAAACACCACTTCAAGGTACTGTAATGAACTCATTCTTTATTTATATGGACGTTAAACCTATTGTATTCCAACTTCTTTATGGTTTATAAACTATTTTACTAGCCATAGATTCATCAAAATAAGCAAAAAAAAACACGAAAAACAGAATCTGTCAAAAACAGAACAGTCTGTAGTAATCTGTAACTAATGCAAACTTCTGGAACTATAAAAATTCACCCAAAATAGGACGACCTAAATAATTGGTTTATTGATCTGCTGCAATTGGAATCAATATTATATCACGTTCTGGTAATTTTTAACAATTGTTTTCGTGAACAGAAAGTTTCTGGAATTTACAGCAAGATCAAATAACTATCATCCAAGAAGATCCTATTGGTTTAACTTGCCACAAACACTAACTAAAACATAAAAACAGATCTAAACAGAGGCTAGATCAAATATTTATTCCTAAACAGAATAAAAAAGTAAAAAAACTAAAATAAAATTGGGTTGCCTCCCAACAAGCGGTATCGTGTAACGCCCCTAGCTAGGCATAAAAGCAAGGATAGATCTAGGTATTGCCATAATAATAGGATAGATCACGAAAACTCATTTCATATTATCTATGCTCGGCAGCAAGTTTTCTTTGAGGCAAGCAAAATTAGTCAAAAGGGCTAAATTTAATGGGACAGAAGTCCCCAAGATCAACCTTGGGAGGTGTAGGTTCCTCCTTCGGCCCTTCGTATTGCACAACCAATTCATCATTATAAGCATTCTTTTGACAGAATTTCATAAGCCTATACTCGAAAGAGTATCCTAGCTCATTATTTCGAATAGCAAAATCATTATTAAGTTCAGAAGTTCTATCAACTAAAATATTGGTAGGAACCCTTTTCTAAGGTTTTCATAAAAGCAACATAGTCTAGGGATTGAAAACACATTATTTCCTCTTGATCAAAGAGGACAACCTCTATGGGAGGACGACCAGCGTCCACCCTATAGTGCGCAAAGATTTCTTTGGCCTCTTTTATTATAAATCTGAACTCATGAGGCAAAAAGATAGTAGTGGCACGCTTAACAGAAGAATGCTCAATATTAGAAAATTCTAGAAAAATCCTATGTATGCAAGGGTGCATGTGCATAAATTGCCTTTCAAGTTCAACTACAAGCATGGCGATAGCGTCCGCAAGACTGCTAGTTCTATGAAGAATAGAACTACCCGTAAAAGGCAAAGCACCGACACAATTAAAGAAATCTTGAATAACCCCTTTTCCAATAATATTACCACTACCAATTCGGAATTTTTTTGTATGTAAGATAAGGGGTTCTTCAGCAAGAGCATCAGAATTTTCCATGTTATTATTATTGTCCATATCGACAATAATTTCCCCAATTTCATATATAACGGCGGCAAACTCAAGGGACACGAGAAAAGAGGAAACGAAAAAGAGAGGGCGAATAAAACGGCAAGGGTGAAGTGGGGGAGAGGAAAACGAGAGGCAAATGGCAAATAATGTAATGCGAGGGATAGGAGTTTGTGATGGGTACTTGGTATGTCTTGATTTGACTTGACTTGGCGCAAATCTCCCCGGCAACGGCGCCAGAAATCCTTCTTGCTACCTCTTGAGCACTGCGTTGGTTTTACCTTGAAGAGGAAAGGGTGATGCAGTAAAGTAGCGTAAGTATTTCTCTTAGTTTTTGAGAACCAAGGTATCAATCCAGTAGGAGATCACGAACGAGTCCCTTGCACCTACACAAACAAATAAGAACCTCTCAACCAACGCGATAAAGGGGTTGTTAATCCCTCAACGGTCACTTACGAGAGTGAGATCTGATAGATATGATAAGATAATATTTTTGGTATTTTTATGATAAAGAGAAATAAAGATGCAAAGTAAAATAAAAGGCAAAAGAAATAACTAAGTGTTGGAAGATTAATATGATGGAAAATAGACCCGGGGGCCATAGGTTTCACTAGTGGCTTCTCTCAAGAGCATAAGTATTACGGTGGGTAAACAAATTACTGTTAGGCAATTGATAGAATTGAGCATAGTTATGAGAATGTCTAGGTATGATCATGTATATAGGCATCACGTCTGTGACAAGTAGACCGACTCTTGCCTGCATCTACTACTATTACTCCGCACATCGACCGCTATCCAGCATGCATCTAGAGTATTAAGTTCATAAGAACAGTGTAACGTTTAAGCAAGATGACATGATCTAGAGGGATAAACTCATGCAATATGATATAAACCCCATCTTGTTATCCTCGATGGCAACAATACAATACGTGCATTGCTCCCCCTGCTGTCACTGGGAAAGGACACCGCAAGATTGAACCCAAAGCTAAGCACTTCTCCCATGCAAGAAAGATCAATCTAGTAGGCCAAACCAAACTGATAATTCGAAGAGACTTGCAAAGATAACCAATCATACATAAAATAATTCAGAGGAGATTCAAATATTGTTCATAGATAAACTTGATCATAAACCCACAATTCATCGGTCTCAACAAACACACCGCAAAAGAAGATTACATCGAATAGATCTCCACGAGAATCGTGGAGAACTTTGTATTGAGATCCAAAGAGAGAGAAGAAGCCATCTAGCTAATAACTATGGACCCGAAGGTGCGAGGTAAACTACTCACACATCATCGAGAGGCTATGGTGTTGATGTAGAAGCCCTCCGTGATCAATGCCCCCTCCGGCGGAGCGCAGGAAAAGGCCCCAAGATGGGATCTCATGGGTACACAAGGTTGCGGCGGTGGAATTAGGTTTTTGGCTCCGTATCTGATAGTTTGGGGGTACGTAGGTATATATAGGAGGAAGAAGTACGTCGGTGGAGCAACATGGGCCCCACGAGGGTGGAGGGCGCGCCCCCTGCCTCGTGCTCTCCTGGTTGATTTCTTGACGTGGACTCCAAGTCCTCTAGATCACGTTTGTTCCGAAAATCACGTTCCCGAAGGTTTCATTCTGTTTGGACTCCGTTTGATATTCTTTTTCTGCGAAACACTGAAATAGGCAAAAAAAAACCCAGCAATTTGGGCTGGGCCTCCGGTTAATAGGTTAGTCCCAAAAATAATATAAAAGTGTATAATAAAGCCCATTAAACATCTAAAACAGAATATAATATAGCATGGAACAATCAAAATTATAGATACGTTGGAGACGTATCACCGCGTTTATTTGCATTGGTGGCCAATTTTGACGGCCAGTGTATGTAGTATGCTGCTTTGTTCCCTATATTTGCACTGGTGGCGAATTTTGATGCCCAGTGGATGTAATATGTGTAATAGCTGTAATAGGCTAGTGTTAGTTGCTTGCTTATTTATTTCCTTATTGTCTTGTTTAGTTGTTTGTTTGTAGTCACTGCAGTTCTTTTTCCGCGTTTTTCGAGTGGCCACAATAACCTATTTTTGGCAACTAGGCCATAATAACCATGGCAACACACGGAGTGTTGTAACCATGGGCCTCCTGCGGGCCGTAGAATCCATGGGCCTTCTACTAGTCGTAGGATCCATGGGCCTTCTACGGGCCGTAGGATCCATGGACTTTCTATGGGCCGTATGATCCATGGGCCTTCTACGGGCTGTAGGATCCATTGGTCTTCTACAGGCTGTAGGATCCATGGGCCTTCTATGGGGTGTATAATCATTTCTCCAAACATGGGCCATACTATTCGTGGACCATAACGGGCCGTTAATAGGCCGTATTTGATAATGCTATGAAAACAGCCCAACGATTTAACGGGCCACAAACGAGCCGAATGTAACCATGGGCTGAATTTGGCCCACAAATGGACCACGCCAGTAACGGACCGTAACTAACCGAATTCTAGAAATGAGCCCAAGAATAAATGGGCCCTTAGAAGGCCGAAAGTTAACACGAGCTAGAAACGGCCGACGGAATAATGGGCCGTTAATGGGTATAAAGCGATACACTGTTCATTATGGGCCAGTTTCATCTCGGGCCTTTAATGGGCCCAGAGTTACAAAGGGCCTCATATGGGTCGAAAGACATCATGGGCCATACATGGGCCAGAAGTTACAACGGTCTAGAATCATATTGGACGACCCAGATGAAGCTACTAGGCTTAATTCCGATAGGTCGTAATGGGCCGGGAGTTAGTGGGCCGTAAATGGGCTATATATGAACATGCCGTCAACAGGCTTTTCATGGGCCGGACCGTTACCTGTTGACCAAGTCAAACGGGCCGGCTGAGGGAGTCCTGGACTAAGGGGTCCTCGGGCGTCCGGTCTGTTGGCCATGGGCCGGACTGATGGGCTGTGAAGATACGAAGACGGAAGACTCTACCCGTGTCCGGATAGGGCTCTCCTTGGCGTGGGAGGCAAGCTTGCCGACTAAATATGAAGATTCCTTTCTCTATAACTGAGTTTATGTAACCCTATTTCCCTCTGTTGTCTATATAAAATGGAAGGTTAGGTCTGTAGGGACGAACAATCATAACCATAGTCATACAGGCTAGACTTCTAGGGTTTTAGCCATTATGATCTCGTGGTAGATCAACTCTCGTAATACTCATATTCATAAAGATCAATCAAGAAGGAAGTAGGGTATTACCTCCATAGAGAGGGCCCGAACCTGGGTAAATATTGTGTACCCTGTCTCCTATTACCATCGACCTTAGACGCACAGTTCGGGACCCCCTACCCGAGATCCGCCGGTTTTGACACCGACATTGGTGCTTTCATTGAGAGTTCCACTGTGACGTCGAAGACAGGGTTGATGGCCCGCCTTGTTGTCAAGGATAATATCACCTCCGGAGGAGCCCTGGCTCTGGGCCAAACCCTCCGACTTGGCGGCTTTACCATGACCGCCTGATCGGCCATTAAGCTGACGATGACCTCTCAAGTCATCGAAAATCGTCTCCACGTTGACTCCGAATACTCCAAACGGATGGATCCAACGGAGTTGTCATCTTTAAATGAACTCCTAAATCACATCGCCACCTTGGGGGGTCGCTACAGACTATGATCGGATTGGGCTTAAACCTGATCAGAGAGAAATCAAATCTCTGCCGATCACCCATCAGATAGCGGTAGTGGAGGAGCAAGACAATAACTCTTCCCCTATATTGAGGACGAACTATGTTCGGATGTCCGATCTCAAGGAGCCGGATACATGTCCGCGGAACGACGCGCCCTACCCTCCGAACCTAGAATCGGACGACGGGCCTAAAACGTTAGTTGATATCCCGGAGTCCGAACTATTAAGTTGTGGAGATTTACAAACTCCGGATCCCAAATTGGGTCAGGGTTCAGATTTAAAACCACCCACCCACCCAGCTATATGCGATCTTATGTACACACGACAACAGTCTCAGGAAACGGTCCATCACTTTTGGCCCAGATTCCTCCTTGTCAAAGACAAGATTAAAGATTGCCGCGATGAAGAGCAATCTCAGTATTCTGCAGCAATTGCACGGATGAAGGAATCCCCAACACCATCAGCCACCGTCATGTATTACACTTCGCTGACTTGGCAACCATAGTATAGAAGTACTACGCAATGGAAAGTGCCTGGAAAACTCAGGCAGCTTGTTGGGAATCACCGACTTCACTCAGCCCCTCGTCCGGGCAAAAAGGACGCACCCTCGTGGGGCGCCTGACCCAATAGTAAAGAAATCAAAGCCCATCACAGGACGCGGAACCATTCTGGAGGGATGGCTCGACAGGCCATGCAAAATACATGCAACACGGATACCATACCAACCCACAGCCTTAGAGCATGTTGGATACTCCGGCAAGTGGCCAAGAGCGGCGAAGATCTCCTCACCAAAAACACCCCAGAACAACAACCCCCGGAAGACGACGACCTCAGAGTATTGATGGTCTTCGAGACATTTGCTTCGAAAAATCAGCGCGAAAGGGCACTGCGCGACCTCGCCGAAGTCTGCCAAGTAGCAGCAATAAATCCCTGGAACAACACGGCCATAACTTTCAATGCCGATGACGAACCAAAATCCTGAACAGTCCGGGCACCAGTCGCCTTGGTCCTTAGGCCAATTGTGGACGGCTTCTGGCTCACCAAAGTGCTCATGGACGGCGGCAGCGGACTAAACCTCATCTACGAGGACACACTCATAAAAATGGAAATAGATAGGAGCCACATTGAGCAAAGTAGCACAACCTTCCGGGGAATCATTCCCAGTCGGGAGGCGCGATGCGCGGGAAAAATCACGCTCGACGTGGTATTCGGCACGCTGGAGAATTATCGGTTCGAAGAAATAACCTTCCAAGTGGCCCCTTTCAACAGCGGATATCACGCCCGACTGGGGCGATACGAATTCACACACTTTCAAGCTATACCTCATTACGGGTATATGAAGCTCAAGATGCCCGAGCCCAATGGCACCATCACTCTTGCCAGTGATCTGGACATAGCACTGTGCGCCGAAAATAAAACCGCATCCCTGGCCCTCGAGGCATTGTCTGAAGCCCTCGCGGCCGAAGAGCTGACCGTGCTGCGCTCCACCGTGGATAGGGATTATGTAATCCTGGACAAGCGACCCAAATCCACCTCCTTTAAACCAGCAGACGAAATAATCAAATTTCAAGTCCACCTGACGGACCCCAAGAAGACAGCATCCATCGGGGCACAACTCGACCCAACGGTCGATGTCGCGCTACGAGAGTTCTGCGCGAGAACTAGGATATATTCGCCTGGCACCCTTCTGATATGTCAGGAATCCCATGTAGGTTGGCATAACACAACCTTAATATCTTGAAGGGATATAAACCAGTCAAACAAACATTGCGACGTTTTTCTGAACCTGAACGACAAGCCATGGTAGAGGAGCTAGCCAAGTTACTGGAGGCTGGATTGATCAGAGAAATAAAACACCCGGACTGGCTAGCTAACCTGGTGATGGTACCAAAGAAGGATAAATCCTGGCGCCTGTGCGTCGATTTCAAAGACCTTAACAAGGCCTGCCCTAAGGATCCCTTCCCCCTCCCTCTCATTGATCAGATTATCGATGCAACCGCGGGACACGACTCACTGTGTTTCCTCGATGCGTACTCCGGATACCATCAAATCAAGATGAAGGAGTTCGATCAAGCCGCAACGGCATTCATTACCCCATATGGGCCCTTTTGCTTTAACACTATGCCTTTCGGGCTCAAAAACGCTGGCGCCACTTACCAATGCATGATTCAAATATGCTTGGAGAAACAGATCGGCAAGACAGTTGAGGCATATGTGGATGACATCGTCATCAAAACCAGGCATGTCGAGTCATTGATACACGATCTACTTCTTACATTCGACAACCTCCGTACATATGACATCAAGCTCAATCCGGAAAAGTGTGTTTTAAGCGTCCCCGCCAGAAAAATGCCGGGCTTCATCGTTTCCAATAGAGGAATTGAGGAAAATCCAGCCAAAATACGAGCTCTGTCACAATTGGCTACACCAACAGACCTTAAACAGGTCCAAAAATTTGCGGGATGCGTGGAAGCTTTAAGCCGCTTTATCTCCAGATTGGGAGAAAAAGCATTGCCACTCTACCGCCTTCTCCGACGCACCGACCACTTCAAGTGGACGGATGCGGCAATGGCCGGACTGGAGGAAATAAAGGCCCTTTTAGCGAGCAACCCAATCCTGGCCGCGCCGAATGTCAGCGAACCCATGTTATTAAACATATCAGCAACACACCAGGTGGTGAGTGCCATGCCCGTTGTCGAGCGAGAGCAGGACGGACACAAGTTCCCACTCCAGAAATCGGTATACTATGTATCCACTGTCCTCATGTTGGGGAACGTAGTAATTTCAAAAAAATAATTCCTACGCACACGCAAGATCATGGTGATGCATAGCAACGAGAGGGGAGAGTGTTCTCCACGTACCCTCGTAGACCGAAAGCGGAAGCGTTAGCACAACGCGGTTGATGTAGTCGTACGTCTTCACGATCCGACTGATCAAGTACCGAACGCACGACACCTCCGAGTTCAGCACACGTTCGGCCCGATGACGTCCCTCGAACTCCGAACCAGTCGAGTGTTGAAGGAGAGTTTCGTCAGCACGACGGCGTGGTGACGATGATGATGTTCTACCGACGCAGGGCTTCGCCTAAGCACCGCTACAGTGTTATCGAGGTGGACTATGGTGGAGGGGGGCACCGCACACGGCTAAAAGATCAAACGATCAATTGTTGTGTCTATGGGGTGCCTCCCTGCCCCCGTATATAAAGGAGCAAGGGGAGGAGGCGGTCGGCCAGGGAGAGGCGCGCCAAGGGGTAGTCCTACTCACACCGGGAGTAGGATTCCCCCCTTCCAAGTAGTAGGAGTAGGAGTCAAGGAAAGGGGAGAGAGAAGAGAAGGAAGGAGGGGCCGCAGCCCCTCCCCCTAGTCCAATTCGGACTAGGCCTTGGGGGGGCGCCCAGCCTCTCCTCTCTCTTTCCCCTAAAGCCCAATAAGGCCCATATACTCCCTGGTGAATTCCCGTAACTCTCCGGTACTCCGAAAAATACCCGAATCAGTCGGAACCTTTCCGATGTCAGAATATAGTCGTCCAATATATCGATCTTTACTTCTCGATCATTTCGAGACTCCTCGGCATGTCCCCGATCTCATCCGGGACTCCGAACTACCTTCGGTACATCAAAATACATAAATTCATAATATAACCGTCATCAAAACTTTAAGCGTGCGGACCCTACGGGTTCGAGAACTATCTAGACATGACCGAGACATGTCTCCGGTCAATAACCAATAGCGGAACCTGGATGCTCATATTGGCTCCCACATATTCTACGAAGATCTTTATCGGTCAGACCGCATAACAACATACATTGTTCCCTTTGTCATCGGTATGTTACTTGCCCGAGATTCGATCGTCGGTATCTCAATACCTAGTTCAATCTCGTTACCGGCAAGTCTCTTTACTCGTTCCGTAATACATCATTCCGCAACTAAATCATTAGTTGCAATGCTTGAAAGGCTTAAGTGATGTGCACTACCGAGTGGACCCAAAGATACCTCTCCGACAATCGGAGTGACAAATCCTAATCTCGAAATACGCCAATCCAACAAGTACCTTCGGAGACACCTGTAGAGCACCTTTATAATCACCCAGTTACGTTGTGACGTTTGGTAGCACACAAAGTGTTCCTCTGGTAAACGGGAGTTGCATAATCTCATAGTCATAGGAACATGTATAAGTTATGAAGAAAGCAATAGCAACATACTAAACGATCAAGTGCTAAGCTAACGGAATGGGTCAAGTCAATCACATCATTCTCCTAATGATGTGATCCCGTTAATCAAATGACAACTATTTGTCTATGCTAGGAAACATATCCATCTTTGATCAACGAGCTAGTCAAGTAGAGGCATACTAGTGACACTCTGTTTGTCTATGTATTCACACATGTATCATGTTTTCGGTTAATACAATTCTAGCATGAATAATAAACATTTATCATGATATAAGGAAATAAATAATAACTTTATTATTGCCTCTACGACATATTTCCTTCAGTCTCCCACTTGCACTAGAGTCAATAATCTAGTTCACATCACCATGTGATTTAACACCAATAGTTCACATCACCATGTGATTAACACCCATAGTTCACATTGTCATGTGACCAACACCCAAAGGTTTTACTAGAGTCAATAATCTAGTTCACATCGCTATGTGATTAACACCCAAAGAGTACTAAGGTGTGATCATGTTTTGCTTGTGAGATAATTTTAGTCAACGGGCCTGTCACATTCAGATCTGTAAGTATTTTGCAAATTTCTATGTCTACGATGCTCTGCACGGAGCTACTCTAGCTAATAGCTCCCACTTTCAATATGTATCCAGATTGAGACTTAGAGTCATCTGGATCAGTGTCAAAACTTGCAACGACGTAACCCTTTACGACGGACCTTTTGTCACTTCCATAATCGAGAAACATACCCTTATTCCACTAAGGATAATTTTGACTACTGTCCAGTGATCTACTCCTAGATCACTATTGCACTCCCTTGCCAAACTTAGTGGTAGGGTATACAATAGATCTGGTACACAGCATGGCATACTTTATAGAACCTATGGCTGAGGCATAGGGAATGACCTTCATTCTCTTTCTATCTTCTGCCGTGGTCGGGCTTTGAGTCTTACTCAATTTCACACCTTGTAACACAGGTCTTTGACTATTCCATTTTGAACTACTTCAAAATCTTGTCAAGGTATGTACTCATTGAAAAAACTTATCAAGCATCTTGATCTATCTCTATAGATCTTGATGCTCAATATGTAAGCAGCTTCACCGAGGTCTTTTCTTTGAAAAACTCCTTTCAAGCACTCCTTTATGCTTTGCGGAATAATTCTACATTATTTCCGATCAACAATATGTCATTCATATATAATTATCAGAAATGCTGTAGTGCTCCCACTCACTTTCTTGTAAATACAACCTTCACCGCAAGTCTGTATAAAACTATATGCTTTGATCAACTTATCAAAGCGTATATTCCAACTCCGAGATGCTTGCACCAGTCCATAGATGGATCGCTGGAGCTTGCATATTTTGTTAGCACCTTTAGGATTGATAAAACCTTCTGGTTGCATCATATACAACTCTTCTTTAATAAATCCATTAAGGAATGCAGTTTTGTTTATCCATTTGCCAGATTTCGTAAAATGTGGCATTTGCTAACATGATTCGGACGGACTCAAGCATAGATACGAGTGAGAAACTCTCATCGTAGTCAACACCTTGAACTTTTCGAAAACCTTTTGCGACAATTCTATCTTTGTAGATAGTAACACTACTATCAGCGTCCGTCTTCCTCTTGAAGATCCATTTAATCTCAATGGCTCGCCGATCATTGGGCAAGTCAATCAAAGTCCATACTTTGTTCTCATACATGGATCCCATCTCAGATTTCATGGCCTCAAACCATTTCGCGGAATCTGGGCTCATCATTGCTTCCTCATAGTTCGTAGGTTCATCATGGTCAAGTAACATGACCTACAGAACAGGATTACCGTACCACTCTGGTGCGGATCTCACTCTGGTAGACCTACGAGGTTTGGTAGTAACTTGATCTGAAGTTACATGATCATCATCATTAGCTTCCTCACTAATTGGTGTAGGAGTCACAGGAACAGATTTCTGTGATGAACTACTTTCCAATAAGGGAGCAGGTACAGTTACCTCATCAAGTTCTACTTTCCCCCCACTCACTTCTTTCGAGAGAAACTCCTTCTCTAGAAAGGATCCATTCTTAGCAAGGAATGTCTTGCCTTCGGATCTGTGATAGAAGGTGTACCCAACTGTCTCCTTTGGGTATCATATGAAGACACATTTCTCTGATTTGGGTTTGAGCTTATCAGGATGAAACTTTTTCTTATAAGCATCATAACCCCAAATTTTAAGAAATGACAACTTTGGTTTCTTGCCAAACCACAGTTCATAAGGTGTCATCTCAACGGATTTAGATGGTGCCCTTTTTTAACGTGAATGCAGCTGTCTCTAATGCATAACCCCAAACGATAGTGGTAGATTGGTAAGAAACATCATAGATCGCACCATATCTAATAAAGTACGGTTATGACGTTCGGACACACCATTACACTATGGTGTTCCAGGTGGCGTGAGTTGTGAAACTATTCTGCATTGTTTCAAATGAAGACCAAACTCATAACTCAAATATTCTCCTCCACGATCAGATCGTAGAAACTTTATTTTCTTATTACGATGATTTTCTACTTCACTCTGAAATTATATGAACTTTTCAAATGTTTCAGACTTTATGTTTCATCAAGTAGATATACCCATCTCTGCTCAAATCATCTGTGAAGGTCTGAAAATAACGACACCTGCCGTGAGCCTCAATATTCATCGGACCACATACATCAGTATGTATGATTTCCAACAAATCTGTTGCTCGCTCCATTGTTCCGAAGAACGGCGTTTTAGTCATCTTGCCCAAGAGGCATGGTTCGCAAGCATCAAGTGATTCCAAAAGCCCATCAGCATGGAGTATCTTCATGCGCTTTACACCAATATGACCTAAACGGCAGTGCCACAAATAAGTTGCACTATCATTATTAACTTTGCATCTTTTGGCTTCCATATTATGAATATGTGTATCACTACGATCGAGATCCAACAAACCATTTTCATTGGGTGTGTAACCATATAAGGTTTTATTCATGTAAACAGAACAACAATTATTCTCTAACTTAAATGAATAACCGCATTGCAATAAACATGATCAAATCATATTCATGCTCAACGCAAACACCAAATAACACTTATTTAGGTTCAACACTAATCCCGAAAGTATAGGGAGTGTGCGATGATGATCATATCAATCTTGGAACTACTTCCAACACACATCGTCACTTCACCCTTAACTAGTTTCTGTTCATTCTGCAACTGCCGTTTCGAGTTACTACTCTTAGCAACTGAACCAGTATCAAATACCGAGGGGTTGCTATAAACACTAGTAAAGTACACATGAATAACATGTATATCCAATATACCTTTGTTCACTTTTGCCATCCTTCTTATCCACCAAATACTTGGGGTAGTTCCGCTTCCAGTGACCAGTTCCTTTGCAGCAGAAGCACTTAGTCTCAGGCTTAGGTCCAGACTTGGGCTTCTTCACTTGAGCAGCAACTTGCTTGCCGTTCTTCTTGAAGTTCCCTTTCTTCCCTTTGCCCCTTTTCTTGAAACTAGTGGTCTTGTCAACCATCAACACTTGTTGTTTTTCTTGATTTCTACCTTCGCCGATTTTAGTATTGCGAAGAGCTTGGGAATTGTTTTCGTCATCCCTTGCATACTATAGTTCATCACGAAGTTCTACTAACTTGGTGATGGTGACTAGAGAATTCATCAATCACTATTTTATCCGAAGATTAACTCCTCTTGATTCAAGCGATTGTAGTACCTGACATATCGAGCAAATGCTCACCGCTTGAGCTATTATCCTCCATCTTTTAGCTATATAACTTGTTGGAGACTTCATATCTCTCAACTCGGGTATTTGCTTGAAATATCAACTTCAACTCCTGGAACATCTCATATGGTCCATGACGTTCAAAACGTCTTTGAAGTCCCGATTCTAAGCCGTTAAGCATGGTGCACTAAACTATCAAGTAGTCATCATATTGAGCTAGCCAAATGTTCATAATGTCTGCATTTGCTCCTGCAATAGGTTTGTTACCTAGCGGTGCATCAAGGACATAATTCTTCTGTGCAGCAATGAGGATAATCCTCAGATCACAGATCCAATCCGCATCATTGCTACTAACATCTTTCAACATAGTTTTTCTCTATGAACATATCAAAATAAACATAGGGAAGCAACAACGCGAGCTATTGATCTACAACATAATTTGAAAAATACTATCAGGACTAAGTTCATGATAAATTTAAGTTCAATTAATCATATTACTTAAGAACTCCCACTTAGATAGACATCCCTCTAATCCTCTAAGTGATCACGTGATCCATATCAACTAAACCATAATCGATCATCACGTGAAATGGAGTAGCTTTCAATGGTGAACATCATTATGTTGATCATATCTACTATATGATTCACGCTCGACCTTTCGGTCTCAGTGTTCCGAGGCCATATCTGCATATGCTAGGCTCGTCAAGTTTAACCTGAGTATTCTGCGTGTGCAAAACTGGCTTGCACCCGTTGTAGATGGACGAGAGCTTATCACACCCGATCATCATGTGGTGTCCGGGCACACGACGAACTTTGGCAGCGGTGCATACCGAGGAGAACACTTTTATCTTGAAATTTAGTGAGAGATCATCTTATAATGCTACCGTCAATCAAAGCAAGATAAGATGCATAAAAGATAAACATCACATGCAATCAATATAAGTGATATGATATGGCCATCATCATCTCGTGCTTATGATCTCCATCTCTGAAGCACCGTCATGATCACCATCTTCACCGACGCGACATCTTGATCTCCATCGTAGCATCGTTGTCGTCTCGCCAATCTTATGCTTCTACGACTATCAGTACCTCTTAGTGATAAAGTAAAGCATTACAGGGCGATTGCATTGCATACAATAAAGCGACAACCATATGGCTCCTGCCAGTTGCCGATAACTCGGTTACAAAACATGATCATCTCATACAATAAACTTTAGCATCATGCTTTGACCATATCACATCACAACATGCCCTGCAAAAACAAGTTAGACGTCCTCTACTTTGTTGTTGCAAGTTTTACGTGGCTGCTACGGGCTTAGCAAGAACCGTTCTTACCTACGCATCAAAACCACAACGATAGTTTGTCAAGTTGGTGCTGTTTTAACCTTCGCAAGGACCGGGCGTAGCCACACTTGGTTCAACAAAAGTTGGAGAAACTGACACCCGCTAGTCACCTATGTGCATAGCACGGCGGTAAAACCAGTCTCACGTAAGCGTACGTGTAATGTCGGTCCGGGCCGCTTCATCCAACAATACCGCTGAACCATGACATGCTGGAAAACAGTATGACTTATATCGCCCACAACTCACTTGTGTTCTACTCGTGCATATAACATCTACGCATAAAACCAGGCTCGGATGCCACTGTTGGGGAACGTAGTAATTTCAAAAAAATTCCTACGCACACGCAAGATCATGGTGATGCATAGCAACGAGAGGGGACAGTGTTGTCCACGTACCCTCATAGACCGAAAGCAGAAGCGTTAGCACAACGCGGTTGATGTAGTCGTACGTCTTCACAATCCGACCGATCAAGTACCGAACGCACGACACCTCCGAGTTCAGCACACGTTCAGCCCGATGACGTCCCTCGAACTCCGATCCAGCCGAGTGTTGAGGGAGAGTTTCGTTAGCACGACGACGTGGTGACGATGATGATGTTCTACCGACGCAGGGCTTTGCTACCTCTTGAGCACTGCGTTGGATTTCCCCGAAGTGGTGAGGATGATGCAGCAAAGTAGCATAAGTATTTCCCTCAGTTTTTGAGAACCAAGGTATCAATCCAGTAGGAGGCCACGCGCGAGTCCCTCGTACCTACACAAAACGAATAGCTCAACGCAACCAACACGATTAGGGGTTGTCAATTCCTTCACGGTCACTTACGAGAGTGAGATCTGATAGAGATGATAGATAATATTTTTGGTATTTTTGGTATAAAGATGCAAGGTAAAATAAAAGGAAAAAGTAAAAAAGCAAAACAATAATAAAGTGATTGGAGATTGATATGATGAGAATAGACCCGGGGGCCATAGATTTCACTAGTGGCTTCTCTCAAGAGCATAAGTATTTCTACGATGGGTGAACAAATTACTGTTGAGCAATTGACAGAATTGAGCATAGTTATGAGAGTATCTAGGTATGATCATGTATATAGGCATCACGTCCGAGACAAATAGACCGACTCCTACATGCATCTACTAGTATTACTCCACTCATCGACCGCTATCCAGCATGCATCTAGAGTATTAAGTTAATGAAAACAGAGTAACGCCTTAAGCAAGATGACATGATGTAGAGGGATAAATTCATGCAATATGATATAAACCCCATCTTGTTATCCTCGATGGCAACAATACAATACGTGCCTTGCTGCCCCTACTGTCACTGGGAAAGGACACCGCAAGATTGAACGCAAAGCTAAGCACTTCTCCCATTGCAAGAAAAACCAATCTAGTAGGCCAAACCAAACTGATAATTCGAAGAGACTTGCAAAGATAACCAATCATACATAAAAGAATTCAGCGAAGATTCAAATATTGTTCATAGATAATCTTGATCATAAACCCACAATTCATCGGTCACAACAAACACACCGCAAAAATAAGATTACATCGAATAGATCTCCACGAGAGAGGGGGAGAACATTGTATTGAGATCCAAAAAGTGAGAAGAAGCCATCTAGCTACTAACTATGGACCCAAAGGTCTGAGGTAAACTACTCACACTTCATCGGAGGGGCTATGGTGTTGATGTAGAATCTCTTCATGGTGGATTCCCCTTCCGGCGGAGCTCCAGAACAGGCCCCAAGATGGGATCTCGTGGATACAGAAAGTTGCGGTGGTGGAATTAGGTTTTTGGCTCCGTATCTGATGGTTTGGGGGTACGTAGGTATATATAGGAGGAAGGAGTACGTCGGTGGAGCTTCGAGGGGCCCACGAGGCAGGGGGGGCGCCCTAGGGGGGGCTCCCTCCACCCTCGTGACCGCCTCGTGGCTTTCTTGACGGAGGTTCCAAGTCTCCTGGATCTTATCTGATGAGCAAATCACATTCCCGAAGGTTTCATTCCGTTTGGACTCCGTTTGATATTCCGTTTCTTCGAAACACTGAAATAGGCAAAAAACAGCAATTCTGGGCTGGTCCTCCGGTTAATAGGTTAGTCCCAAAAGTAATATAAAAGTGGAAAATAATGCCCAATATGGTCCAAAACAGCAGATAATATAGCATGGAGCAATAAAAAATTATAGATACGTTGGAGACGTATCAGGCATCCCCAAGCTTAATTCCTACTCGTCCTCGAGTAGGTAAATGATGAATTTATGCGGAGTGCTACTTGGCATAATTTCAATGTAAATCTTCTTAATTGTGGTATGAATATTCAGATCCGAAAGATTCAAGACAAAAGTTCATATTGACATAAAAATAATAATACTTCAAGCATACGAACAAAGCAATTATGTCTTCTCAAAATAACATGGCCAAAGAAAGTTATCCCTACAAAATCATATAGTCTGGCTATGCTCTATCTTCACCACACAAAGTATTTAAATCATGCACAACCCCGTTGACAAGCCATGCAATTGTTTCATACTTTTGACAGTTTCAAAACTTTTTCAATCTTCACGCAATACATGAGCATGAGCCATGGATATAGCACTATATGTGGAATAGAATGGTGGTTGTGGAGAAGACAAAAATAGGGGAAGATAGTCTCACATCAACTAGGCGTATCAACGGGCTATGGAGATGCCCATCAATAGATATCAATGTGAGTGAGTAGGGATTGCCATGCAACGGATGCACTAGAGCTATAAGTATATGAAAGCTCAACAAGAGAAACTAAGTGGGTGTGCATCCAACTCGCTTGCTCACTAAAACCTAGGGCATTTTGAGGAAGCCCATCATTGGAATATACAAGCCAAGTTCTTATAATGAAAAATTCCCACTAGTATATGAAAGTGAAAAAATGATAGACTCTTTATCATGAATATCATGGTGCTACTTTGAAGCACAAGTGTGGTAAAAGGATAGTAACATTGTCCCTTCTCTCTTTTTCTGTCATTTTTTTATTTGGGCCTTTCTCTTTTTTATGGCCTCTTTTTTTTCTTCTCTTTTTTTATTTTTCGTCCGAAGTCTCATCCCGACTTGTGGGGGAATCATGGTCTCCATCATCCTTTCTTCACTGGGACAATGCTCTAAAAATGATGATCATAACACTTTTATTTTTCTTACAACTCAACAATTACAACTCGATACTTAGAACAAATTATGACTCTATGTGAATGCCTCCGGCGGTGTACCGGGATATGCAATGAATCAAGAGTGACATGTATGAAAGAATTATGAACGGTGGCTTTGCCACAAATACTATGTCAACTACATGATCATGCTAGCAATATGACAATTATGGAGCCTGTCATAATAAACGAAACGGTGGAAATTGCATTTCAATATTCTCGGAATGGCTATGGAAATGCCATGATAGGTAGGTATGGTGGCTGTTTTGAGGAAGCTATATGGTGGGTGTATGATACCGGCGAAAGGTGCGCGGTATTAGAGAGGCTAGCAATGGTGGAAGGAAGGAAAAGTGCGTATAATCCATGGACTCAACATTAGTCATAAAGACCTCATATACTTATTGCAAAAATCTAGAAGTTATCGAAGCAAAGTATTACGCGCATGCTCCTAGGGGATAGATTGGTAGGAAAAGACCATCGCTCGTCCCCAACGGCCACTCATAAGGAAGACAATCAATAAATAAATCATGCTCCGACTTCATCACATAACGGTTCACCATACGTGCATGCTACGGGAATCACAAACTTTAACACAAGTATTTCTCAAATTCACAACTACTCAACTAGCATGACTCTAATATCACCATCTTCATATCTCAAAATAATTATCAAGTATCAAACTTTTCTTAGTATTCAACGCACTCAAAAGAAAGTTTTACAAATCTTGAATACCAAGCATATTATTATTATTAAGCAAATTACCATGCTATTGCAGACTCTCAAAAATAATCTAAGTGAAGAATGAGAGATCAATAGTTTCTTTAAAACAAATCCACCACCATGCTCTAAAAGATATAAGTGAAGCACTAGAGCAAAAACTATATAGCTCAAAAAATATAAGTGAAGCACATAGAGCAAAACTATAAAGCTCAAACGATATAAGTGAAGCACATAGAGTATTCTAACAAATTCCAATTCATGTATGGCTCTCTCAAAAGGTGTGTACAGCAAGGATGATTGTGGTAAACTAAAAAGCAAAGACTCAAATCATACAAGATGCTCCAAGCAAAACACATATCATGTGGTGAATAAAAAAATAGCTCCAAGTAAAATTACCGATGGAAGTAGACGAAAGAGGGGATGCCTTCCGGGGCATCCCCAAGCTTTGAATTTTTGGTGTCCTTGGATTATCTTGGGGGTGCCATGGGCATCCCCAAGCTTAGGCTCTTTCCACTCCTTGTTCCATAATCCATCAAAAGAATTTACCCAAAACTTGAAAACTTCACAACACAAAACTAAACAAAAATCGCGTGAGCTCCGTTAGCGAAAGAAAACAAAAGACCACTTCAAGGTACTGTAATGAACTCATTCTTTATTTATATTGGTGTTAAACCTACTGTATTCCAACTTCTCTATGGATTATAAACTATTTTACTAGCCATAGATTCATCAAAATAAGCAAACAACACACGAAAAACAGAATCTGCCAAAAATAGAACAGTCTGTAGTAATCTGTAACTAACACAAACTTCTGGAACTCAAAAAATTCATCCAAAATAGGAAGACCTGTGAAATTTGTTTAATGATCAGAAGCAATTGGAATCACTATTTTATCACGTTCTGGTGAATTTTAATAATTGTTTTCGTGAACAGAAAGTTTCAGGAAATTACAGCAAGATCAAATAACTATCATTCAAGAAGATCCTATAGGTTTAACTTGGCACACACACTAAATTAAAGATAAAACCACATCTAAACAGAAGGTAGATGGATTATTTATTCCTAAACATAAACAAAAACAAAAAACTAAAAATAAAATTGGGTTGCCTCCCAACAAGCGCTATCGTTTAACGCCCCTAGCTAGGCATAAAAGCAAGGATAGATCTAGGTATTGCCGTAGTAATAAGATAGATCGGTGGAACTCATTTCATATTCTCTACGTTCGGCAGCAAGTTTTCTTTGAGGAAAGCAAAAGTAATCAAAAGGGCTAAATTTAATAGGACAAAAGTCCCCAAGATCAATTTTAGGAGGTATAGGTTCCTCTTTCGGCCCTTCGTAATGCACAACCAATTCATCATTATAAGCGTTCTTTTGACAGAACCTTGTGAGCCTACACTCAAGAGAGTATCCTAGCTCATTATTTTGAACAGCCAAATCATCATTAAGTTCAGAGATTATATCAATTAAAATATTGGTTGGCACCTTTTTTCTAAGGTTTAGAGATTGAAAACGCATAATTTCTTCTTGATCAAAGAGGATAGATTCTATGGGAGGACGGCCAGCGTCCACCCTATAATGCACAAAGATTTCTTTGGCCTCTTTTATTGTAAATCTGAATTCATGAGCCAAAAAGATAGTAGCGGCACGCTTAATAGAGGAGTGTTCGATATTAGAAAATTCTAGGAAAATTCTTTGTATAGTAGGGTGCATATGCATAAATTGCCTTTCAAGTTCAACGATAAGCATGGCAATAGCGTCCGCAAGACTACTAGTTCTATGGAGAATAGAACCGCCCATAGAGGGCAAAGCACCGGCACAAGTAAAGAAATCTTGAATAACTCCTTTTCCAATAATATTACCACTACCGATTCGAAATATTTTTGTGTGATAGGTAGGGGATTCTTCAGCAGGAGCTTCAGAATTTTCTATGATATTATTATCGCCCATATCGGCAATAATTTCCCCAATTTGAGACATAGCGACAGAGAGGGCGAAGGGCAAAAAGAAGGCGGACAAAAAGGAGAGGGCGAGTAAAACGGCAAGGGTGAAGTGGAGGAGAGGAAAACGAGAGGCAAATGGCAAATAATGTAATGCGAGAGATAAGGGATTGTGATGGGCACTTGGTATGTTGACTTTTGCATAGACTCCCCGGCAACGGCGCCAGAAATTCTTCTTGCTACCTCTTGAGCAGTGTGTTGGATTTCCCCGAAGAGGAGAGGATGATGCAGCAAAGTAGCATAAGTATTTCCCTCAGTTTTTGAGAACCAAGGTATCAATCTAGTAGGAGGCCACGTGCGAGTCCCTCGTACCTACACAAAACAAATAGCTCAACGCAACCAACACGATTAGGGGTTGTCAATCCCTTCACGGTCACTTACGAGAGTGAGATCTGATAGAGATGATAGATAATATTTTGGTATTTTTGATATAAAGATGCAAGGTAAAATAAAAGGCAAAATAAAAAGCGAAGCAATAATAAAGTGATGATAGATTGATATGATGAGAATAGACCCGGGGGCCATAGATTTCACTAGTGGCTTCTCTCAAGAGCATAAGTATTTCTACGGTCGGTGAACAAATTACTGTTGAGCAATTGATGAATTGAGCATAGTTATGAGAATATCTAGGTATGCTCATGTATATAGGCATCACGTCCGAGACAAGTAGACCGACTCGCCTGCATCTACTACTATTACTCCACTCATCGACCGCTATCCAAAGATGCATCTAGAGTATTAAGTTAATGAAAACAGAGTAACGCCTTAAGCAAGATGACATGATGTAGAGGGATAAATTCATGCAATATGATATAAACCCCATCTTGTTATCCTCGATGGCAACAATACAATACGTGCCTTGCTGCCCCTCATCACATCGGGAAAGGACACCGCAAGATTGAACCCAAAGCTAAGCACTTCTCTCATTGCAAGAAGAACCAATCTAGTAGGCCAAACCAAACTTATAATTCGAAGAGACTTGCAAAGATAACCAATCATACGTAAAAGAATTCAGCGAAGATTCAAATATTGTTCATAGATAATCTTGATCATAAACCCACAATTCATCGGTCTCAACAAACACACCGCAAAAAGAAGATTACATCGAATAGATCTCCACGAGAGGGGAGAACATTGTATTGAGATCCAAAAAGAGAGAAGAAGCCATCTAGCTACTAACTATGGACCCGAAGGTCTGAGGTAAACTACTCACACTTCATCGGAGGGGCTATGGTGTTGATGTAGAAGCCCTCCATGGTGGATTCCCCTTCCAGCGGAGCTCCGGAACAGGCCCCAAGATGGGATCTCGTGGATACAGAAAGTTACGGCGGTGGAATTAGGTTTTTGGCTCCGTATCTGATCATTTGGGGGTATGTAGGTATATATAGGAGGAAGGAGTACGTCGGTGGAGCTTCGAGGGGACCACAAGGCACGGGGGCGCGCCCTCCACCCTCGTGACCGCCTCGTGGCTTTCTTGACGGAGGGTCCAAGTCTCTTGGATCTTATCTCATGAGCAAATCACGTTCCCGAAGGTTTCATTCCGTTTGGACCCCGTTTGATATTCCGTTTCTTCGAAACACTGAAATAGGCAAAAAATAGCAATTCTGCGCTGGGCCTCCGGTTAATAGGTTAGTCCCAAAAGTAATATAAAAGTGGAAAATAAAGCCCAATATTGTCCAAAACAGTAGATAATATATCATGGAGCAATCAAAAATTATAGATAGGTTGGAGACGTATCAGGATTCGCCTAAGCACCGCTACAGTATTATCGAGGTGGACTATGGTGGAGGGGGCACCGCACACGGCTAAAAGATCAAACGATCAATTGTTGTGCCTATGGGGTGCCTCCCTGCCCCCGTATATAAAGGAGCAAGGGGAGGAGGCGGCCGACCAGGGAGAGGCGTGCCAAGCGGGGAGTCCTACTCCCACCGGGAGTAGGATTCCCCCCCCCCCTTCCAAGTAGTAAGAGTAGGAGTCAAGGAAAGGGGAGAGAGAAGAGAAGGAAGGAGGGGGCGCAGCCCCTCCCCCTAGTACAATTCGGACTAGGCCTTGGGGGGGCGCCCAGCCTCTCCGCTCTCTTTCGCCTAAAGCCCAATAAGGCCCATATAATCCCCGGCGAATTCCCGTAACTCTCGCGTACTCCGAAAAATTCCCGAATCACTCGGAACCTATCCGATGTCCGAATATAGTCGTCCAATATATCGATCTTTATGTCTCGACCATTTCGAGACTCCTCGTCATGTCCCTGATCTCATCCGGGACTCCGAACTACCTTCGGTACATCAAAATACATAAACTCATAATATAACCGTCATCAAAACTTTAAGCGTGCGGACCCTACGGGTTCGAGAACTATCTAGACATGACCGAGACATGTCTCCGGTCAATAACCAATAGCGGAACCTGGATGCTCATATTGGCTCCCACATATTCTACGAAGATCTTTATTGGTCAGTCCGCACAACAACATACGTTGTTCCCTTTGTCATCGGTATGTTATTTGCCCGAGATTCGATCGTCGGTATCTCAATACCTAGTTCAATCTCGTTACCGACAAGTCTCTTTACTCGTTCCGTAATACATCATTCCGCAAGTAACTCATTAGTTGCAATGCTTGCAAGGCTTAAGTGATGTGCATTACCGAGTGGGCCCAGAGATACCTCTCCGACAATCGGAGTGACAAATTCTAATCTCGAAATACGCCAACCCAACAAGTACCTTCGGAGACACCTGTAGAGCACCTTTATAATCACCCAGTTACATTGTGACGTTTGGTAGCACACAAAGTGTTCCTCTGGTAAACGGGAGTTGCATAATCTCATAGTCATAGGAACATGTATAAGTCATGAAGAAAGCAATATCAACATACTAAATGATCAAGTGCTAAGCTAACGGGATTGGTCAAGTCAATCACACCATTCTCCTAATGATGTGACACTGTTTGTCTATGTCCATGGCTAGGAAACATATCCATCTTTGATCAACGAGCTAGTCAAGTAGAGGCATACTAGTGACACTCTGTTTGTCTATGTTGTGACGCCCCCGATTCATCCGTACACTAATCATACACGCAAACGTGTACGATCAAGATCAGGGACTCACGAAAAGATATCACAACACAACTCTAAAAACAAAATAAGTCATACAAGCGTCATAATACAAGCCAGGGGCCTCGAGGGCTCGAATACAAGTGCTCGATCATAGACGAGTCAGCGGAAGCAACAATATCTGAGTACGACATAAGTTAAACAAGTTTGCCTTAAGAAGGCTAGCACAAACCGGGATACAGATCGAAGAGGCGCAGGCCTCCTGCCCGGATCCTCCTAAACTACTCTCGGTCGTCGCGTCGGCAGGCTGCACAGTAGTAGACACCTCCGTGTAGTAGAAGTCATCATCGACGGTGGCGTCGGCTCCTGGTTCGACATCTGGTTGCGACAACCAGGTAGAAGGGAAGGGGAAAGGGGAGAAAGCAACCGTGAGTACTCATCCAAAGTACTGCAAGCAAGGAGCTACACTACATATGCATGGGTATATGTGTAAATGGCCATATCGGTGCAATCGAATCGCAGAATGCCATAATAAGAGGGGATAACTAATCATGTCGAAGATCGCGCTCGCAGCCTCCGCCTTGCAGCATGTAGAAGAGAGTAGATCAAGTCCTCCAAGTAGCATCAGATAGCATAATCCTACCCGACAATCCCCTCCTCGTCGACCGTTAGAGAGCGATCACCGGGTTGTATCCGCACTTGGAAGGGTGTGTTTTATTAAGTATCCGTTCCGCTTGTCATAAGGTCAAGGTACAACTCCAAGTCGTCCTGCTATCAAGATCACGGCTATTCTAATAGATTAACTTCCTGCAGGGTGCACCACATAACCCAACACGCTTGATCCCATTTGGCCGACACACTTTTCTCGGTCATGCCCGCCGCTGAAGATCAACACGCCGCAGCCCCACCTAGGCCAACAGAGAGGTCAGCATGCCGGTCTAAACCTAAGCAAGACAGGGTCTGGGCCCATCGCCTTAGCACACGCACGCGCTGATAACGCGCCGAAGCGTAACTAGCCCCTTAATACAAGAGCAGGCTTACATTCCAATCCGGCGCGCGCCGCTCAGTCGCTGACGTCACGAAGGCTTCGGCTGATACCACGACGCCGAGTGCCATATCTTTCCCACGTAGTTGGTTAGTGCGTATGGACCAAATGGCCAGACTCAGATCAAATACCAAGATCTCGTTAAACGTGTTAAGTATCCGCGAACGCCAACCAGGCCAGGCCCACTCTCTCCTAGGCGGTCTCAACCTGCCTGTCGCCCGCCACAAAGTAACAATGGGGCCGTGGGAACCCAGCCCACCTCTACCGGGATGGAGCCACCTGCCCCTTCAACCCCCACATCCAAACAATATCATAAGTAATGTAACAGTATAAAGTATATAGAATATGCCTGTGATCACCTCCCAAGTGATCACGGCCCAGTAGTATAGCATGTCAGACGGACAAGAGTGTAGGGCCACTGATGGAACACTAGCATCCTATACTAAGCAGTAGGATAGCAGGTAAGGGTAACAACTGTAGCAACAATGACATGCTATGCATCGTAATAGGATTAACTCAAGCAAGAATATGCTACATTTTCTAATGCAAGCAGATAGAGAAGGAATAGGCGATATCCGTGATCGGGGGGCTTTCTGGTTGCTCTGGCAAGAAGGAGGGGTCATCTTCGGTGTAGTCGAACACACGGACATCGGCACCGGTCTCAGAGTCTACCGGAAAGAAGTAACGGAGGGGGAACACAATAAATAACAGAGCAATCAAATGTAACACAAAGCAAGACGCAGCAATATGCGGTGCTAGGGGTTACCTAACGTAGTGGTAGGTGATACCGGCGAAGGGGGGAAACATCCGGGAAAGTATTCCCGGTGTTTCGCGTTTTCGGACAGACGGACCGGAGGGGGAAAGTTCCATGTTTGCTATGCTAAGAATGTGTGGCGGATGAACATGCTGCGTATTCGGATCCGTCTCGTCGTTCTGAGCAACTTTCATGTACAAAGTTTTTCCATCCAAGCTACGGTTTATTTTATATGATTTTCTAAAGTTTTAAACATTTTTAGAATTTATTTAATTAACTTAACTCAACATTATCCAGAACAGTGCATGCTGACGTCATCATGACGTCAGCAGTCAACAGAGGTGTTGACTGGGTCGCTGACGTGTGGGTCCCACTAGTCGTTGACTTAGTTAACTAAACTTGATTAGTTAATTTAATTAAAGTGATTAGGTTAACTAGGGTTTAGGTTAAACTAATTACTGTTTATTTAAACTAATAGGTTAATTAGATTAATTAAATATGATTAATTAACTTAGTTAATTAATTAATTAATTAAATTTATTATTATTTTTATCTAATTCTTTTAATTCTATTTTTAAACTGTTCTGTTGGCGGGGCCCATATGTCATAGGCCCCCGGGGGTTAACGGGGCGGTTAAACGGGCGTCTGGGCAGGGGTTAACGGGCGGTGGCGCCCTGCAGGCACACGCCTAGATCGACAGGAGGGGGCGCCGGCTATGGGCGCGGCAAGGCTGGCCGTCGGAGGCGACAGTGGCGAGGCCACGACGGGGCGGTGGCGCTTGGCCGGCGTGGGCGACAGCCAGCGGGAGCGATGACCAGCGGGGGTGGACCCGGCGGCGGCGAGGTGGGGGCTGCAGGAGCGGGGTACCCGTCAGGGCGAACCCGGGAGACGGCCACGGCGGGGTGTTCGGCGGCTAGTGGTGAGCTACACGGGGCGGAGCGGAGCACGGTCGCGGGCGGCGACGAGCGTCGATGCGGGGCCGTAGCAGGGTGGCGGCAACACGAGCAGAGGCGGCGGGAGCAGCGGGTGCGCGTGCGCAGGGCCGCGGGGAAAGGAGGAAGGGGGGTCTCACAGAGTGGTGTAGGGTGGTAGGCAGTGGGCTCGGGGAGGCGATGGTAGTGTCGCCGGCGACGGGGCGGCCCCGTTCGGGGGAGTTGCCCGCGTCAGGGTCGACCCGGTCGATCCGACGATGGAGCTCGATGGCGGGGATGAGGAGGCAGCGACGCGGCTCCGGCGATGGGATGCGGGCGGCACCGAGTGGCGGCGCGGCGGCGGCGTCGAGCGCCCCCGATCCCGATATGGATCGGGGAGGGAGGCAGAGGGGGGAGGTGGATCGAGGGAGTGGGGGAAGAGCGGGCGAGAGGAGTGGGGAGTGGGGCGATGGGGAGGGACCGCTAGGGTTCGGTCACCCCAGGGGTGATGTAGGCGCCGGCTGGGCCGGCCTCGTCTGCTGGGCCGGCTGGGCCTGCCTAGTGAAGGCCCCGGCAGAGAGGGGGGTCGCTTCTCCTTTTATTTTAATTTTCTTTTGTCTTTTCTTTTCGTTTACTTTTCCTCTTACTATTTTATCTTATTTAGTTTTATAAAATGCAAAAGTTGTACCTAAATTTGTATCACTAATTATACCTCTACTACAAAAGGTTTAAACCTCCAATTGAAATAGTTTAACATTTTATTAATTATAAAAGGCATTCAATTAAATTCTCTTTTGCTACTGTTATATTTATTGTAGAACATTCAAACACTTTTAAAGGATGTTGGTTTCTCCACCATAATTATCTATGCAATATTTTGCACAACCCGAACATTTTGGTTTTAATATTTGAAAACTTATGAGGTTTGCCTTTATTTTGAGGTTGAATTTGAATCGGTTTCAAACTAACACGAGATTAGCAACAATAATCGAGGTGACATGGCATCATTAGCAGAGGTTACTGTAGCTTGATTATCCAGGCGTCACAATTCTCCTCCACTACAAGAAATCTTGTCCCGAGATTTAAGGGCTGGTGTAAGGGGGGAAAGACTAGGTTACGAAATTCTAACGATTCTTCTCGGTCATAGATGCTCTTCTCGAAGAGGTCGATCCATTACATTGATGTCTTCGGTCCTCTCCTTTAGGTCATCATGATGAAGTTTGTCGTCCTTCCTTCAGGATCTTCACCGTACTTACGAAAGAATGAGGAGGGAAAACCCTATAAGGACAGATTCTAACAAGATCGAGCATTAGACGGTTAACTCAGGGGAAGAAGCATAAGTATCTCTCCAATTGAAACTTAAGAATATGTCGAGAGCAAAGTAAGAAGGTACCATGAGAAGTTTCAAACCGATAGGCAAGCGTTCGATGCCTATCGGAAGGTGAAAGGGGTTCAGAGCAACGAGAATAAGTATTGTGTCTGATACCCGAATGGATCACTTGGCAGGTGGCCCGTGAGTTACATAAGAAGTCAAGCGCGAGGAATAACTTTGGAAACTGGGGGTGTACAGGAGAGTCAGGTTTAGATCCAGTGGAACTGTGGGTTATGGGCCCACCATGTGGTTAAAAGTAGGAAAATCGTTGATATCTTGCACGGTCGTGATAGCAATACATGTCAAAGGGTAGCCTGTCAGTTATGTTGGCAACAATGTCGATACCAAGGGCGAGGGACGAAGAGAACCATTTTCCTGCTCGTTGAACGAGGCGGACCATTAGGCAAAGTTCTCGTCCATCGGTGGCTACCGTAATGTCATCAATTATAGTAATAGGGTCTTACTGGCAGAGTTGTACCACGAGGTGCTTAGCTATGCAGGGAATTGCCACTGCTCAGTTAAGTAGATTATAAGAAAGTTTGAGCAAAACAACGGAAAGGAAAATGTGTTTAAACACATATATCAGGGGTATATCCTTCCCAAAGTCAAGCAGACGATGATATCCAAGACAGGATATAAAGTAGAAAACCCTTTAGATAAGAGGAGAGAAATTTCATGACATTACCCATACAACGATGTTTGGGTAATTTCAACAAGAAACATTTAGCATGGTGCTTCAAATGTTCTTATTGAAAATCGGAGTACCATGGACATGCTTCGAGATAGCACTGCCATGTTATTCAAGCAAAGGTCAAACTTTGGATACACAAATGATTCATCGGAAACAACTTATAGGATAAGTCTTACAATTTCCTCATGGAAGAATGGATAACCTTGCTGAAAAGGAATCTATAACAATAGGGCCTCCGGCCAGGTGTGCTAGGCACGACATCACCTTACCGGGTCACATAAAGACCATTGTTATAACTCTTGGAAACATGTTCCAACCATCATATCTGATCGAGATTCAGATCTGATTGGTGTCAGGATACCTCAAACTCACGACGCTCGAGGAGAAAAGGTGCGACACAAATTGACGAGATGACATTGAAGATTCTCGGGAAATGAACTATGGAAGCGAGTTCAGAAACAAGAGTTCATCATTAAATCAAGAAGAGGATGAGGAGGTGGCTGATGGACTCAGCGATAATTCATCGAGGTATCCAAAAGATGGATCTCCACAGTTATGTGGATAAGGAGATAACATTTGTCAGATCAAATGATATAAGGAAGTATGCTCGAGGAAAACATACACAATTAAACATTGGTTGAAAGGTGCACCCGAAATATGAGTTGGGTTGCACGACCAATGTCGGAATGGCGATTGAGCAACCAACACACTAAATTGGAATTATTATCCAATAACTCTGAAGCAATAGGGTTGCTAGAGATATTAAATTTGCGCAACAGAGTTCACTCAACACGGGGACCAAGAAAAGAATGGTGATGGCGAGAAGCATCACTGTACCACAAATCCTTAAGAGGTGGTGAAATTCTCACAACATTGATGACATAAGAGATGGTAATGTTCCAAGGTAAAGAAGAACAATTGCTGGATAGCAAGGAACTCAAGGTATAACACCAAACACGAACAATCTTGTGTTGGTGGGAAGGCAATAAAGTGGTCGATGACAATAAAATTCATTGAGGGCAAGGATGGTATTTCTCATCATGAATTCAATTGGAAACCTGGAAGGAGTCAAAATGTTGATGATGATCACGACAAATTTTGTCGAGAGGCTCCAGGGAGAAATAATCGAACCTCCACTACATCAAGTAAAAGGACTGATGCAGCCAAAGATTATTTGAACCACGGATACGACACCAACTCGGAATCAAGCTTGTTGTTCAAAGTGGAATGATAAGACGAGGAAATCGACATAAGCTTAGCTCATCATCGAAGGTTGTGCTCTAGGATTAAGGACTAGGTAGCACAGTTAAAAGTCTGCACGATAATGATATAGCCGTTAAGGCTAGGAATGACTTGAAGGATTATTAAACTCGTAAGCAACAAAAATTACTTAGAGTTATTGAATAGGAGTGCGGATTCGTTTCACTTATGGATGTTCTCGGTTGACGACAACCCAGAACCCGTGGAGTCACTATGATAGGGAAGGTACTACTTGATGAAGAAATCATAAGAAGTTATGCAGTTCCATGATAATCTCGAGATACCAGGGGGTAATACTCGACGACAGATCAAACTAGAGGTTGGACTAGGGTAATGCTCTGCAGAAGACAAGTACTCTAACTTGCACGAGAAATAGTATTTAAAGGAGAACATGGTCGGAACCACGATTGCAAAAGGCCAGATCCCAGATATAAGATGAACTTATACTAAAGGAATAATTAATTTCAGAGAAGCTTTAATGATAAGATCTACATCGTGTCCATGGGCATGAACACAAAGTTCAAGGTCGACTCCCACTTCTCCAATGCATAACCTTTCATTCACTTCTCACCTTCGAGGAAGTTGTAGTGTTGAAATTTTATCTGGCAAAATACCAGAAGTGTATGACTCGTGAAAACTTTCGAGTTCACACATATTAAGGAAGGCATAGGTTCAACTCATCAGGGTATCATGGAAATATATACCACAAGCTTCAATAGTAAATAACACAAGCTCGAAAGCAGAGGCTGGTTGGCCAAATCAGAGAATAGGATTTAATAAAGGCATTATGTATCAGGGAAGAATTCAAAAGGTGATTAAATATGAAGGACATTGTCGAATAATAATCCAACAAGGGATCTGACGGTCCATAGCGAAGCTGATGTGAGCATTGGTACTCTATCAAAGGAAGAAGGAATGCAAGTGCATCGGATTATAGAAACAACTGACTAGCTCAAAGCTTAAATGCAAAGGAATTATGAATTCCAAGACAAGGGATCAGAAGCAATGCTCTGATTAGGGATTGATAAGTTGAATAAACTTAGGGGTACAACCGATCAAGGCATTGATTGGTCAAGAACCAGCTCATGTTTAAAATGACGTCTGAGCCGGAAGGATGAATTCTAGGATCTGGTTCAGGATTGCGAGCATTCACACTTATTGAATCAATGGGCTCAAAATGATAGTGGCAAAGGATGCCAATAAGATTACTATACTTATGGGATTAACCATAACGCAAGCAAGCAAGAATTTCGAGAGCAATAAGCTGCTGAGGATTTTCGGAAGATCGAATAGTATTTCAAAGACCTTTGTGAAATACATGAATCAACTGGGGTGAGTGGATACTCGGTAAGTGCGAGAAATTATCCGTAGGGGTATTTAGGTGGCAAGGAACTGCAAGGCAGTAGGCAAAAAGTATTCTTGAAACAATAGAGAGAATTTTGGTGTATCTTGTAATAACAAGATCAACTAGGAAGCATTGTATGAATGGCGTGTATACGTGGTTATCCATAGGGGTTTATCGATGGAGGGGAATTGCAAAAGCGACGCCATAAAGTCTCAAGAGAACATCGGAGAGTATCTTCGGATCCTTCTGGTGCAGCAGACAATCATCTGTAATAAGGGGCTCACCGGGAGAAAGTATTATCGAGAACCTAGAGTCCGAGTTAGTAAAATTGTTTAACCCGAATAGAAGAGATGTCAGAGTCCCAGAGTATAGGTCGAGGAATAAAAGATCCTACTACCACCCAATGGCGACGTGTGCCGGTAAGACGCACAGCCATGTTAGTAAAAGTTTTTGCAACGTCTAGACTCGACTTCGGCCAAGGAGTTGGGAAGGGGGATTCCTACAGGCAGTCGGCTCTAATACCAACCTGTGACGCCCCGATTCAATCAGACACTAATCATACACGCAAACGCAGTGCGATCAAGATCGAGGACTCACGGAAGATATCACAACACAACTCTAAAAATAAAATAAGTCATACAAGCATCATAATACAAGCGAGGGGCCTCGAGGGCTCGAATACAAGTGCTCGATCATAGACGAGTCAGCGGAAGCAACAATATCTGAGTACAAACATAAGTTAAACAAGTTTGCCTTAAGAAGGCTAGCACAAACTGGGATACAGAGCGAAAGATGCGCAGGCCTCCTGCCTGGGATCCTCCTAAACTACTCTTGGTCGTCGTCAGCGGGCTGCACGGAGTAGTAGGCACCTCCGGTGTAGTAGAAGTCGTCGTCGACGGTGGCGTCTGGCTCCTGGGCTCCGACATCTGGTTGCGACAACCAGGTAGAAGGGAAGGGGGGAAAGGGGGAGAAAAGCAACCGTGAGTGCTCATCCAAAGTACTCGCAAGCAAGGAGCTACACTACATATGCATGGGTATATGTGTAAAGGGCCATATCGGTGGGTGAACTACTGAGAATGCCGTAATAAGAGGGGATAACTAATCTCGTCAAGACTACGCTCGACAGCCTCCGTCTTGCAAACATGTAGAAGAGAGTAGGCTCAAGTCCTCCAAGTAGCATCAGATAGCATAATCCTACCCGACAATGCCCTCCTCGTCAGCCTCGTTAGAGAGCGATCACCGGGTTGTATCTCGCACTTGGAAGGGTGTGTTTTATTAAGTATCCGGTTCAAGTTGTCATAAGGTCAAGGTAGAACTCCAAGTCGCCCTGTTATCAAGATCACGGCTATTCAATAGATTAACTTCCTGCAGGGTGCACCACATAACCCAACACGCTTGATCCCATTTGGCGGACACACTTTTCGGGTCATGCCCCATGAGAAGATCAACACGTCGCAGCCCCACCTAGGACAACAGAGAGGTCAGCACGCTGTTCTAAACATAAGCGCACAGGGGCCTGGGCCCATGGCCCTTAGCACACCAAGCGTTAACGCGCGGCGAAGCGTAACTAGCCCCTTAATACAAGAGCAGGCTTACGTTCCAATCCGGCGCGCGCCGCTCAGTCGCTGACGTCACAAAGGCTTCGGCTGATACCACGACGCCGAGTGCCCATATCTTTCCCACGTAGTTGGTTAGTGCTTATGGACCAAATGGCCAGACTCAGATCAAATACCAAGATCTCGTTAAACGTGTTAAGTATCCGCGAACGCCAACCAGAGACAGGCCCACCTCTCTCCTAGGCGGTCTCAACCTGCCCTGTCGCTCCACCACAAAGTAACAGTCGGGGGCCGTCGGGAACCCAGGCCCACCTCTATCGGGATGGAGCAACCTGCCCCTTCAGCCCCCATCTCCAAACAATATCATAAGTAATGTAACAGTATAAAGTATATGGCATATGCCTGTGATCACCTCCCAAGTGATCACGGCCCAGTAGTATAGCATGTCAGACGGACAAGAGTGTAGGGCCACTGATGGAACACTAGCATCCTATACTAAGCAGTAGGATAGCAGGTAAGGGTAACAACTGTAGCAACAATGACATGCTATGCATCAGAATAGGATTAACCTGAAGCAGTAACATGCTACATTTCTCTAATGCAAGCAGTATAGAGAAGGAATAGGCGATATCTGGTGATCAGGGGGGGGGGGCTTTCCTGGTTGCTCTGGCAAGAAGGAGGGGTCATCTTCGGTGTAGTCGAACACACGGACATCGGCATCGGTCTCAGAGTCTACCGGAAAGAAGTAACGGAGGGGGAACACAATAAATATCAGAGCAATCAAATGTAACACAAAGCAAGATGCGGCAATATGTGGTGCTAGGGGTGACCTAACGTAGTGGTAGGTGATACCGGCGAAGGGGGGAAACATCCGGGAATGTATTCGGTGTTTCTCATTTTCGGACACACGAACCGGAGGGGGAAAGTTCCATGTTTGCTATGCTAGGAATGTGTGGCAGACGAACTGGTGCGTATCCGGTTTCGCCTCGTCGTTCTGAGCAACTTCCATGTACAAAGTTTTTCCATCCGAGCTACGGTTTATTTTATATGATTTTCTAAAGTTTTAAATCATTTTTAGAATTTATTTAATTAATTTAATTCAACATTATCCACAACAGTGCATGCTGACATCATCATGACGTCAGCATGACGTCAGCAGTCAACAGAGGTGTTGACTGGGTCGCTGACGTGTGGGTCCCACTAGTCATTGACTTAGTTAACTATACAGGATTAGTTAATTTAATTAAAGTGATTAGGTTAACTAGGGTTTAGGTTAAACTAATTACTGTTTATTTAAACTAACAGGTTAATTAGATTAATTAAATAGGATTAATTAACTTAATTAACTTAGTTAATTAATTAATTAATTAAATTTATTATTATTATTAGTATTATTATTTTTCTAATTCTTTTAATTCTATTTTTTAAACCGTTCTGTGGGGGGGCCCATATGTCATAGGCCCCCGGGGGTTAACGGGGCGGTTAAATGGGCGTTTGGGCAGGGGTTAACGGGCGGTGGCGCCCTGCAGGCACACACCCAGATCGACAGGAGGGGGCGCCGGCTATGGGCGCGGCAAGGCTGGCCGTCGGAGGCGACAGTGGCGAGGCCACGGCGGGGCGGCGGCGCTTGGCTGGTGGCGGCATACCACCGAGCGATGACCAATGGGTGGACCCGGCGGCGGCGAGGTGGGGCTGCAGGAGCGGGTACCCGTCGTATTAACCCGGAGACGGCCACGCACGGCGTTCGGCGGCGAGTGGTGAGCTGCATGGGCGGAGCGGAGCACGGTGCGGCGACAAGCGCCGACGCTGGGCCAGAGCAGTGGAGGCGGCAACACGAGCCGAGGCGGCGGGATCAGCGGCAAGGCGCAGGCCATGAGGAAAGGAGGAAGGGGTCTCACAGGTGGTGTAGGGGTAGGCGGTGGGCTCGGGAGGCGGCGGAAGTCGCGCGGCGACGGGCGGCGCTGTTCGGGAGTTGCCCGCGTCAGGGTCGACCCGATCGATCCGACGATGGAGCTCGACGGCGGGGATGAGGAGGCAGCGACGCGGCTCCGGCGATGGGATGCGGGCGGCACCGAGTGGGCGGTGGCGCTGAAGCGCCCGATCCCGATCTGGATCGGGGAGGGAGGCAGAGGGGGGAGGTGGATCGAGGGAGTGGGGGAAGAGCGGGCGAGAGGAGTGGGGAGTGGGGCGATGGGGAGGGACCGCTAGGGTTCGGTCACCCCAGGGGTGATGTAGGCGCCGGCTGGGCCGGCCTCGTCTGCTGGGCCGGCTGGGCCTGCCCAGTGAAGGCCCCGGCAGAGAGGGGGGTCGCTTCTCCTTTTATTTTAATTTTGTTTTGTCTTTTCTTTTCGTTTACTTTTCCTCTTACTATTTTATCTTATTTAGTTTTATAAAATGCAAAAGTTGTACCTAAATTTGTATCAGTAATTGTACCTCTACTACAAAAGGTTTAAACCTCAAATTGAAATAGTTTAACATTTTATTAATTATAAAAGGCATTCAATTAAATTCTTTTGCTACTGTTATATTTATTTTAGAACATTCAAACACTTTTAAAGGATGTTGGTTTCTCCACCATAATTATCTATGCAATATTTTGCACAACCCGAACATTTTGGTTTTAATATTTGAAAACTCATGAGGTTTGCCTTTATTTTGAGTTTGAATTTGAATCGGTTTCAAAACTAACACGAGATTAGCAACAGTAATCAAGGTGACATGGCATCATTAGCAAAGGTTACTATAGCTTGATTATCCAGGCGTCACATATGTATTCACACATGTATCATGTTTCCGGTTAATATAATTATAGCATGAATAATAAACATTTATCATGATATAAGGAAATAAATAATAACTTTATTATTGCCTCTAGGGCATATTTCCTTCACCTCACACCATGCAAATCCCGGTACCCTCATTACCAAAAAATAGCATACGCGGTCTTCATGGCATCCCAGAAGCTACGACACTACTTTAAAGAGTGCTCGATCATGGTGGCCTCCGAAGTACCACTCAATGACATAATAAACAACCGCGATGCGACAGGCCGGATTGCTAAGTGGGCCATTGAGGTCCTTTCATTCGACATAACATACAAACCGCGCCAGGCCATCAAATCCCAAGTACTGATTGACTTTGTCGCCGAATGGACAGAGGCCGAACTCCCTAAAGAGTACAACACGTATTCCAACTGGGTTATGTACTTCGATGGTTCCAAAATGCTGGCGGGGTTAGGGGCGGGCGTTGTCCTAAAGTACCCCACTGGAGACGTAGTTTAGTACGTACTCCAAATATTATACACATACTCCAACAATGCAGCATGGGCTTCGAATGGTTGTCTCCATGGGCATACAACGCCTGGAAGTGCGCGGGGACTCAAACCTCGCAACATCTCAAATAAATGGAGATTTCGATGCCAAAGATCCAAAAATGGCAACTTGCCGCAACGCCGTTCTTAAAATCTCGGCCCGTTTCGAGGGGCTCGAGTTCCATCACTTGGCTCGAGAAAGCAATCAAGCAGTGGACATCCTTGCTCGCATCGGCGCCAAGCGTGACCCTGTCCCACCTAACATCTTTCTGGAAAGGCTTTTCAAGCCGTTCGTGGTGTGGCAAGGGGAAAGCAGCAAAAACAGTCCGGACCCAACTATAACCTCAGATACCGAACACACCGATATCATTGGGGGCTCAGCCACCGAAATAACACAATCGACCCATCTCATAATGGCAGTCATTGCCCCATGGACCGAACCCTTCTTGGCCTACCTTAATAGGCGAGAACTCCCTAAGGATCAGAATGAGGCTTGCCGGATTGTCCGACGCTCTAAATCCTACAAGGTCCACGATGGGGAACTCTACAAGAAAAGCGCTACCGGAGTACTCCAAAGATGTATCTCTGAGGAAGAGGGGTGGCAGCTCTTGGCTGAAACTCACGCCGGCCATGGTGGTCACCACGCCGCGGCTCGGGCCCTTGTAAGCATGGCCTTCCGTATAGGTTTCTATTGGCCGACGGCCCGAGCAGACGCACATGACCTTGTCCAACGTTGCGTCAGATGCTAGCTCTTCGCCAACCAGAGCCACATGCCACCCACCGCTCTCCAAACAATCCTCATCACTTGGCCTTTTGCAGTCTGGGGGCTTGATATGGTTGGACCCCTTAAAGGAGGAAGCCATAAGAAAAAATATCTGCTGGTCATGGTGGATAAATTCACTAAGTGGATAGAGGCCAAGCCAGTTAAAATGGCTGAGGCCGGGCTAGTGATAGACTTTATATCCGGTGTTGTACACTGTTATGGTGTCCCACACAGCATCATCACCGACAACGGCTCCAATTTCACAGCCGATGAGGTGAAAAACTGGTGCGCCAATCTAGGCATTAAGCTCGATTACGCCTCCGTCTATCACCCGCAAACAAACGGTCAAGTCGAACGAGCCAATGGTCTCATTATGAGCGGCATCGAGCCTAGACTGGTGCGGTCTTTCAAAGAATCAGACAAGCACTGGGTTGAGGAGCTCGACTCCGTACTCTGGGGGCTACGGACCACACCCAATCGCACCACCGGATATACACCCTTCTTTATGGTGTACGGCGCAGATGCTGTGTTACCCTGCGACATTATTCATGACTCACCTCGAGTGGGCATGTATGAAGAGAGAGAGGCCGAGCTTGATCGACAGGAGAACTTAGATGCCCTGGAGGAGGAGCGCGCCGTTGCAAAAGCCCGTTCCGCATTTTATCAACAGCAGGCTCGCAGGTACCAAAGCAGAGAAGTGCGGGCCAAGACTTATAATGTTGGCGAACTCATTCTACGCCTGCCGGAGAAGAAAAAGGATAGACTCAAGCCCAAGTGGGAGCGTCCCTTCATCATTGACAAAGTTCTCACTGGAGGAGCGTACCGCCTGTGTGATGCGTCAGACAATCGCCTAGAGCCAAACCCTTGGAACGCGGCCAGACTCCGAAGATTCTATGCCTAGCGCCGGACTCTTTGTTCATCTCCTTCTCCCTATTGTTTCCATTACTTTTGCCTCTCTTTTCGCTTTTTTTCCTTTCTTAGCCTTAAAGCTTTTCGCATGGCTAGACCGTGCGCTTGTGATATACAAAGAGTTAATTATACCTGGGGGCTTGTTTGACAGAAGCTTATTATTGTTATTTTTCGAGCATCAAGCTCATCACATATGCGCATGTTCCCCATATGTACCTTTTCTTCGCCATTATATGCATCGATATGACTTAAGTTTTGGCCAAGCTAGGTTGCCTGGCTCCTGTGCTTATGCCCTACATTCTCGTTAGTTCGGCTAGGGCATAAAGGGAGCACCTCTACGATTGTTACTGCCGGGTCATCCGGATGTGTACCTCAGACTGGGTGAAGCCGAAAGCTAGAGTTCTTAACGGAATATTCGGTCGGTCAACTAAAGATGTTTTTACAGTCACTAAAATATGAACCCCCAGATGTTGAATATACTACGATTTTTTCAATTACAGTTCGGACGTGCACATTAACGCATGTATACCCAGGGAAAGGAACCCTTAACTGAACTATTCTCTCTGGAAGATGTTTCTTACAATCACAATGTAATATAACATAGCTAGCCGGATACAACTTGTCTGTTCAAGCAACTATGACCCCTACGCCTGGTTTCCACGCATACCCCTGTATATTTTGCCGCCCAGGTATTCGGAAACACTCTGCACCTTCGGGTCCAGAGATCAAAGCGAAAAGGTCTACCATGAAAATTGTTTTACAGTCCGGCTAGGGACAAATAAGTCAAGGAAAGTACATAGTCACTTGGACTCATACATTTCCTCCTCTATATCGTCTAACAGGCTATCTAACTTACAATCCTGTTGGGAATATCTGGCGGCTACTTCTACTTGGTCATCTACCAAATTCACGGGAATTTCTTTCCCATCTGACCCTAGAGGTCCGACCCGGGCCATATGATTTGGATCAAGCTTGGTATATCGTGTTTTTACCATGGCCCAAGCTTCTCGCGCACCTTCCCGGCAGGCCGATATCTTCCATAATCAAAAGCACCGCCGCGCTCCCTTGAATAGCTCTATAAGCTCCTCCATCCTTCCTGGAGGGGAGGCGGATGGCCATAAAGCCTTGGCAACACTTCGCATCGCCTGCCGAGCTTGCTCGTGCATTTGCGACAGCTCTTGTAGCAGATCGCCCGTGACTCCGGACATCTCCTCTTCGGGGCGGCTGGTCAGCATACCTACAGATATAATTCTGTCAGCCCCTTCAATCTCCGAACTACGCGGAGTTAAGTGTGACCACATACCAAATATCCCGCCGCGTAGCTGTAACGCCCCGGATTCGATGCGCCAGGTGTCTGCCAGTTATTCATCGTCTTTGCCATGTCAGGTGCTTGCGTGTTGCACTTTGCCATGTCATCATATGCATTTCATATCATGTCATAATGTGCATTTCATTTTGCATACGTGTTCGTCTCATGCATCCGAGCATTTTCCCCGTTGTCCGTTTTGCAATCCGGCACTCCTATGTCTCCTGCCGCCCTTTTACCTCTTTTTCGTATGCGGGTGTTAAACGATCTCGGAATGGACCGAGGTTTGTCAAGCGGCCTTGGTATAGCACCGTAGACCGCTGTCAAGTTTCGTGCCATTTGGAGGTCGTTGATACTCCAACGTTAACCGGTAACCGTAAAAGCCTCTTTGAGTTGCAGCCCAACACCCCTTTCCAAATGGCCCAAAACCCACCAAACTCTCCTCCATTCTCTCGGTCGTTCGATCACGATCGCGTGGTCAAAACCGCCTCATTTGGACTCTCCTAGCTCCTCTACCTATAAATAAGCCCTCCTCAAAAATCTCTTGATGAAATAGACCCCTAACCCTAAAATCGCCTCCGCCGCCATCGACACGTCCGCCGGCGCCGACATGTCCAGCCGCGCGGGCGAATCGGACGCGCCACGTGGCCTCCGCGTCTCTCTCTCTCCTCCCGCTGCCCGCAGAGCCCATCCGGGGCCAGCAGGCGGCGCCGCCGCTCGTCCGCCTCCGCCGCCGCTTGTGAGGGCCGGACCTCGCTGTCGCCGCTCGGCCTCGCCGCCCGGCTGACGGCCCGCGCCCTCGGCCGGCCTCGGGCTGGTCACAGGCCCTGGCCGCCGCCGCCGCCAAGGCGCCGGCCGGCCACAAGAGAAGCCAGCGCCCGCGCCTGCCCCCTCGCCGAGCGCCGCCGCGTCCGACCTCGCGGACCCGCCTCAAGGCTCCGGTGAGCCGCCCGACTCGCCGCCCTTCTTCTCCGCTGCCTCACCCGGCTCTCTCTCTAACCGATCTCTCTCTCCGACATGGTCACGGAGCGGAGTTTCGCCGAGCTCACGAGTTGGTCCGCCATGGTGGATGAGATCCACCCGCCATTGAACCAAACGCCTCGCCCTCGTCCCGTGGTGTCAAGGCCGTCTCCGGATCCTCCGTCCCGGTTGATTTTCCTCGAGATGAAAATCCACCAAGTCCCGAAATTGTTGCATATTTTATTGCATTTTCATCGTGATCATAACTCTCTCGCATATAGCTCCGCTTTTCATGCGTGTAATATGTCAAATTGTTCATCTCGAAGAGTAGATCATTTCCTCTCATTGCATCATTTACATTTGAGCTCATCTTGATGCCCGAAATGCTGTTAGAAGAGGGCTATGTGATGTTAGTTTCAGATTTTCATCAGAACATGCACTTTTGTCATTTTTGCCATGATTGATGTGTGCATCCTATGATCATGAGTCCTACATGTGTTTTGTAATATGCCATGCCATCTTTACAGTGGTGCTTGCTATGTATTTTTGTGATCTATGTGGTGACTAGCACAAGCATGCAAACTAGGCTTCCTGATGTTGCTGATTTCGCATCTGCTTTTGTTGATATTTTTATGCCATGTTAACTTGATGCTGAGAGAGATCCATGCATATTTTGAGATACTTCAGAAGGATGTTTTGTTATACATGTCTTGCTCTATCCATCCATGCCCTTGTTTGCAATTATGGAGTGCCATAGCTTGAGTCAATCGAGCTCTATTTTTGCTATAAAATGTTTCCTGGCAGATTGTTTACATGTTATTCAATTTTGCCAAGGTTGTTGTAGTTGATTCTTGCACCCTATGATGTTGTTCTTGCCATGTATAGCTTCTATGCCATGTCTTCTTACTGTGAGTTGCCTTTCCATCCCATTTATTGCTCTGTAGTGAGTGGTTCAAGCTCACCAACATGCCTACTTATCGTTGTTCCTGCCATGTATGAATCTGTAATATAACTTGCCATGTTTACGTGGGTGCCATCATATCTTCTGATCCTTTTTGGCTTATGGTCAGTAAAGGACTTGTAGCGACCCGACCTCAGACGGTCAAGCCTCTATGTTTCTATGCCATCCCTGGATCAGTATGCTGGCACACACAGTACATCAATGTATATATCAAAGTGCAATCACATGCATAAATAACGAAACTGATATATACCTCATAATACTCAATGAAACAAACAAACGGGTGTGGAGTCCCATCAACGCCATCGGCAGGTTGAGTGTAGACCGTAACCTCAGATCGTAACTCTTACTGTCGAGGAAATATCTGCAACATGATACGTTGCAGCCGTGTAGGTCAAGACATTGAATGTACCGCAAGATCACAATATGAGAAAACAGATGATAAAACTATTCTACATGCAATATGGCTTTATGGCTCAGATTCGAACTTTGTTTGCGTAAAAGCTGGTTTTATTTTACCTACATCAAAGGAATTAAATGAAGCCTGTACTATGGAGTTTTCTATCATGACATGGTTCCGCCAACCGATGTCTCATAGCCCAAAATCATCATAAGTTGCCCGCAATTGTTATCAATCCGTGTTGAGAGTTCCGAGATAGATCCAAGTCCAGATGCTCAAATTGTCCGTAATCGGGACACGGCTAATCGATTAGGTTATAACCCTCTGCAGAGGTTTGTACACTTTACCCGCAAGATTCGATCCTCTCTTTACGCTCTCGCACTTCAGAGTGTTTGAGAACAAGATGACCAAACATGGTCTTCCAAAGAGTTCCTCGACCACCGTCCGGTACTCAACCCATCCTACCGTAGTTCTACATCCGCTAGTACCGCCCCAGCCAGAGTCACAACTACGGTCAACCAAGCCAGAGCCCATAATGACTTGCGGTTGCAGGGTAAGCTTCCGGGCATGACGTATTCTTCCGTCTCTTTGAGTCTGGGTGAGGCTTTCCGCAAGATGTCATGGCGCTTCTCCATGCATCCCGCCAACCACTGGTTCCTCCAGGTGCCGTCAACCATCCTTCACCCAAGAGTGTGTATTGAATTCTTGTCTCGAGTCTTGAAGTCTTGAGGCCTTGAAGATGCAGTCCTTGCAGGTGCCATCATGGAGTTGTCGCCATTGACGAAATCCTTCATTCTCACACCACTCTCGAGCACTCATACCAAACCCCGCCTACTATAGCGTAGCATTAAAATAAATAACGTCCCGGCTTGGTAACAGGGTGATGGGTTCCTACCTCATGCATACTACTCAACTATAAGGATTCAATAACACTCTTGAGGGGTGGTTGCAAGGATGCCACTAAATGCAATAAAACATAGGTATGAAAGCAATGATCAAAGTGAACTTGCTCGGTGATGTTGACGAAGAAGAATTATCGTTCTCAAGAAATAACTTGATAGACTACTCGTCACTCTGATGAAATCTATATAACAAACATATCATTCACATAAGCACTCACACTAACAATCAAAACAAAAGAGAGAGAATAAGAATCCAAGGAACTTCAAATAAAACTAGGAGTCTTCTTCTACAACATTCACAAAAATAGTTTTGTCTAACGGAAAATAAAACACTAAAATAACAGAGAATAAAATATAAATTTAGTTAAGAAAAAAAAGTATTTTTTCATAAAGCTATTTTGAAAGTATTTTCAATTGGGAGTTAAAACAGTAGAAATCCATTGCAAGTTATTAGCGAACTTGAATTGATTTCACGATAACAAAATAAAATAAATATAAAAACTTGTTGAACACCTACTGTTTAACTAATAGAAACCAAACATAAACTTTCTGAAATATAAAATAAAATAATTTAAAACAACTATAGAAAAGAAGTAGCTATAATTTGAATAGAACTAAAACAGAATTTGTTTTACATGAAATAATAAGCTAAAATACTCAAACAATTTTGAAATTTTTACCACTGGTAAATATGATCACTAGTGATCAGTAGAAAAAGAATCAAATAAAAATCTATTTTAAACTCCCGAATAAGCAAAACAAGCTTTAATTAAAATCTGATCTAACTCAATTTTATAAATCCAAACATAGACAAATTATATATTTTGGAAACTACAAGAAAATTGTGATCTAACGCAAAAAGAATCAGCATCATTGGACTTCTAGATCAAAAGTTATAAGCTAAACAAGAACGGAACTAAATCTGTTACGGAAATAAATCTGAAAACGAAAAGCGACGTGGCGAGATTTGATTGGTTGTCGGTGTGCGCGTTTTAGGCTATCTAGAGGACGCCGCACATTTGAAGAAAACGGTTTGGCTATTAAGGATCTATTTGGGGCCTTAGGATCAAGATCTAACGGTGGTACGGAATAGACAAAGAAAGAGAAAAAAACAACAAGGGAGTTACCTGTACGTGAGGCAGAGATGGCAGGAAGGAGACGGCGATGTGGAGGGCTGCTCCGGCGAGGGGGCGAGGTCGCCGGCGAGGGTGGCGGTGGCGGAGGAGGGGGTCGGTGCTTGGGGAGGTGGCGCTGGGCGCCCTCAGGTGCTGCTCACTCCTGGCGTCGGGCTCCTAGGAGAGCTCCTGGTGAGCGTTTCTAGGCAGGAAAAGGAGGACGGTGGCGAGAAGGCTACGGGCAGGGAGGGGGCGTGGTGATGGGAAAAATGGAACGAGGAGAGGGAGGGGGTTTTATAGGCGGTCTCGGGAGGCGCTGGGATGGAAAGACGAGGAGATCGGGAAGGTGGAGTTTCTGTCTCCATGGATATGGAAAGCTTCAGAACGTGAGAGGAAACAGAGGAAGGAGATGATCTCTTGTTGGGCTAGAATAGGAAAGTGCTTAATGGGCCAGGTTTTTCCTAATAAAACGATTCCATTCCTATTTTTAAAATTAGGAAACTAAAACAATAAAAAGGAAATCAAATCAATTCGAATAAAGAGTTTTTATATACTAAAATTATCAGAAAAATAAAATGTAGATGATGAGCATTATTCCACGGCCAAAATAAAACTTAAAAAATGTTTTCAGAAAATCCCTAAAGGCTTTATTTCTTTTTGCAAATAATTTTAAATAAAAACTTTGGTTTTCTTGGCTCAAATATTTTCAAAAATGCCCCTGATTTTGAGGGTCATTTTCCTCCGCTCTTTCTTGCTTGCAAGAATTTATTTTTCGGGTATTTCTCGGGAAGAAAATAGAGAAGCAACTGCAAATATTTGAAAGAATTAAATTGCAAAACTCCGTTCAAATTCTTTATAGTTGAAGAAGTCATGTCATCTTCTCTCATTGATTTTAATAGGATGAATTTAAATTTACGGAGAAGGGAAAGTCATTTTATTCCTCTCTTTCAAAAGTTTTGAAAAGGTTCAAATTTCACTCAAGTTTAATTCACTCAAGCAAACAAACAAACAATTCAATTAATTATATTATCATTCCAAAATTTGGGGTGTTACAAACCTACCACACTTAAAATGAATCTCGTCCTCGAGATTCGAAGAGGCTAGCAAGAAAAGGTTAGGGGTTGGGGTCTTCTAGCAAATGTCTTGGTCGAGAAAGGTCGGGGTGCTACCACACTTAAAAACAAGGTCATGGTCCCAATAAACTAAGATATTTCCTCCGAGGGCTGACAATGTATGTCTCTTCACATATCTTACAATAGCTCCTTCATTAAAGCTCTTCTGTCAGAAGCATAGAGTTTTCCTCAAAAGCTTGGGTCGGTTCGTCAAAGTTGAAGTTCGTCCGAGACTGGATCTTCTTAGCTGATGGGTCTGTGTCCATTCTAAACAACTATCGAAACACTCATGGTGGTCTACAATTTATGGTTTTCTCTTGCAGAAAACGGGTCTGGGTTGAACCTCACCGTATAACCTACGTTTGGCAACGGTTGCCTGTAATGGGGTTCCATCGTCCTACCATTTTATGGTTTTATGGCTTATCGCGTCGACACTCTTCTAAGTTTTCAAGGCTCTCTGATTTTCCATCAACATATGATAGTTCATGATAGAAGTCTCCGGTATGGGGGCCAATCCATCCCGTACTTGAATCATTACCACATATGTAAATATCGAATCACGTATTTTAACACTTGGGCATACTCACAAGCATTGCAGAATTTCTCTTGTTCTCGAACTGAGTTCGTATAAATCCATGGTTTCTGCATGCCAAACAAAACATCTATCGTTACTTCACCACTCTCAGGTTTTTGCGTAACCTCCTACGAAGCGTAGGCTGATTGGATCACGGATTCTTCCAAATTTATTCCTTTATCAAGGTTACAACGGTTCCTTCTCAAAATCCTGGGCCTGTGGGTTATGGCCCACTTCAACACTAGTGCAGCTTTAACTCATCCTTGGAGTAACTCTCTTGTTCCATATTACACCTCCTTTAAATCCAGTAGTACTCTGTTTCTTCATACCATCATATCAAAAGCAAAACTCCAACTTTTTTTTTCCTTTGAACTACAGTCCGTGGAATATATATTTTCTTATCCATTAGTCTAGTCTTCTTCACAGGGTACTACCACCCTCAAAATGAAGTTCACAAATCCATCCATAGACCATATTTCTCATATCCTCGAAAATGGTCAAAATCTTTGTTCATAGAGTAACAACTCAAAAAAAAATCCATGTATGAAATCATGACACATTAACTTTATTGATTCATGCTTTCATTACAATCTCTGAGCACCCATTACATAACTCAACTCATCGAACTCATGAAAATGAAATTGCTTTTTACTACTCTTGTTTCCAATATCAAAATTCCAACTACTCAACTTCGGCTTTCATCTTGTCGGGACATTTAGTAGCATAATGTCATGCTTCCTTGCAGCGAAAACAAATGACTTCCGACATGTCTCGGGCTTCTTTGTGATTATGTAGGCTCCTTGGATTCTTGGCTTCTTTTACGGACATTTACTAGCGTAATGACCTAAATCCTTGCACCTGTAACAAGTGATATGACTTAGGTCCTTCTCTGCAAAAATTGCGTTGTTCTCGGGTTGCCTTCTTTTTCTCTTCTGGATTTCTCTGTAATGATCGAGCTTCTATTTCCGAGGGTCAAACTTCACTTCTGCTGTCGGGAAATCTCGAGATATTCTTCTTTCCTTGGTACAATCATGGGAAAAATGTCCTTCTTCTCCACATGAATAGAAAGCGTTGGAGTAGAATCTGATTAGGCCTTCTCCATCGGGGTCTTCAACACATTCCTTCATCATGGTTCTTTCATAACTTCTCAAGGGCTTCTTTCATTCCTTCTTCCTGCTCTGAATAGTTTGTTGCACCATGGGGTAAATGTGACACCGAGTCGGGTAGTGGGTGGCTCCTTCACACAAGAAACAAGTCACCGACTAGTTGGGCATTCCTCGGTGGGTGTTTCTCCTCACAATGAGGGCATCCATCCTTGTGTTCCTCCCGGTGTGTCCTATTTCTCCGCAAATCTTGCAGGCACAAGGTTTCTTCTTGGGTTATCATAGTGCTTCCGGATGAGACGTGATCTCAACAGGTCTTCTTGAATTCTTCCCAAGTCTTTGTTCCATTCCATCCTCAGATAGCTTGATGCATCTGCCACCATGTTGCAGCACTTCCTTCAAAGTAATCAAGAGCGTAAGATACTTCATTCTTCCTTGAAACCAAATTGCTTCCAAGTGATTCTCCATGTTCGAATCCATAGCTCGCCTCTGGCTGAGTCTTCGTCCGAGAATATCAGTCCAACTTCATTCATCATCTATGGGTCCAAAAGTTTTGGGATGAGATATGAGAGAGGTGGGGAGGATATACACACAATACAAACAATAGTTTTTGAAGAAACAAGTTTACTTCGTGGCTGTCGGAAAAACATCAAACAAATGACAGCTCACAAATCGCGGCATCTAACGTAAGTGTGTAACAGGGGTTTGGTCTTCTAAAGGTCAAATAATTCTTCAGATTCTTCAAATTCTTCTAGTCTTCGGAGTCTTCAATTGTTGCAGCTTCAACTCTTCTAATGCATGGTCAAATCCTCTTTACTCTGAAGAGGCCATCAGTTATCCAATATCTTGTCCTTCTTGGAGCGGCTTCAGTTGATTCTTCATGTGATCAAAAGGGAGAAGGGGTATATTCTAACTATTTGAGGTGAGAGTGTCTATTTGATAAAATCAGAAGAGATGAGAAGTAAGAGTCTTTTTGAAAATAAAGTTTTTGTGAGACATCCTGTCCTAGGGGCTTTCCGATTTCTAGGGTCACGCCCCATAGTCAACATGTGCTCGATACCATTTTCAGAGCGACCCGACCTCAGACGGTCAAGCCTACGTGTTTCTATGCCATCCTCGGATCGGTATCTTTGGCACACAAGTACATCAATTTATATATCAAAGTGCAATCACATGCATAAATAACGAAACTGATATATACCTCATAATACTCAGTGAAACAAACAAACGGGTGTGGAGTCCCATCAACGCCATCGGCAGGTTGAGTGTAGACCGTAACCCTGTATCGTAACTCTTACTGTCGAGGAAATAGCTGCAACATGATACGTTGCAGCCGTGTAGGTCAGTACATTGAATGTACCGCAAGATCACAATATGAGAAAACAGATGATAAAACTATTCTACATGCAATATGGCTTTATGGCTCAGATCTGAATTTTGTTTGCGTAAAAGCTGGTTTTATTTTACCTACATCAAAGGAATAAAATGAAGCCTGTACTATGGAGTTTTCTATCATGACATGGTTCCGCCAACCGATGTCTCATAGCCCAAAATCATCATAAGTTGCCCACAATTAAGTTATCAATCCGGTGTTGAGAGTTCCGAGATAGATCCAAGTCCAGATGCTCAAATTGTCCGTAACCGGGGACACGGCTAATCGATTAGGTTATAACCCTCTGCAGAGGTTTGTACACTTTACCCGCAAGATTCGATCCCTCTCTTTACGTTCTCGCACTTCGAGTGTTTGAGAACAAGATGACCAAACATGGTCTTCCAAAGAGTTCCTCGACCACCGTCCGGTACTCAACCCATCCTACCGTAGAACTACATCGCTAGTACCGCCCCAGCCAGAGTCACAACTAAGGTCAACCAAGCGAGCCCATAATGACTTGCGGTTGCAGGGTAAGCTTCGGGCATGAAGTATTCTTCCGTCTCTTTGAGTCTGGGTGAGGCTTTCCGCAAGATGTCATGGCGCTTCTCCATGCATCCCGCCAACCACTGGTTCCTCCAGGTGCCCGTCAACCATCCTTCACCCAAGAGTGTGTATTGAATTCTTGTCTCGAGTCTTGAAGTCTTGAGGCCTTGAAGATGCAGTCCTTGCAGGTGCCATCATGGAGTTGTCGTCATTGACGAAATCCTTCATTCTCACACCACTCCTGAGCACTCATACCAAACCCCGCCTACTATAGCGTAGCATTAAAATAAATAACGTCCGGGCTTGGTAACAGGGTGATGGGTTCCTACCTCATGCATACTACTCAACTACAAGGATTCAATAACACTCTCGAGGGGTGGTTGCAAGGATGCCACTAAATGCAATAAAACATAGGTATGAAAGCAATGATCAAAGTGAACTTGCTCGGTGATGTTGACGAAGAAGAATTATCATTCTCAAGAAATAACTTGATAGACTACTCGTCACTCTCGATGAAATCTATATAACAAACATATCATTCACATAAGCACTCACACTAACAATCAAAACAAAAGAGAGAGCGAATAAGAATCCAAGGAACTTCAAATAAAACTAGGAGTCTTCTTCTACAACATTCACAAAAATAGTTTTGTCTAACGGAAAATAAAACACTAAAATAACAGAGAATAAAATATAAATTTAGTTAAGAAAAAAAAAGTATTTTTTCATAAAGCTATTTTGAAAGTATTTTCAATTGGGAGTTAAAACAGTAGAGAAATCCATTGCAAGTTATTAGCGAACTTGAATTGATTTCACGATAACAAAATAAAAATAAATATAAAACATGTTGAACACCTACTGTTTAACTAATAGAAACCAAACATAAACTTTCTGAAATATAAAATAAAATAATTTAAAACAACTATAGAAAAGAAGTAGCTATAATTGAATAGAACTAAAACAGAATTTGTTTTACATGAAATAATAAGCTAAAATACTCAAACAATTTTGAAATTTTTACCACTGGTAAATATGATCACTAGTGATCAGTAGAAAAAGAATCAAATAAAATCTATTTTTAAACTCCCGAATAAGCAAAACAAGCTTTAATTAAAATCTGATCTAAATCAATTTTTATAAATCCAAACATAGACAAATTATATATTTTGGAAACTACAAGAAAATTGTGATCTAACGCAAAAAGAATCAGCATCATTGGACTTCTAGATCAAAAGTTATAAGCTAAACAAGAACGGAACTAAATCTGTTACGGAAATAAATCTGAAAACGAAAACGCGACGTGGCGAGATTTGATTGGTTGTCGGTGTGCGTGTTTTAGGCTATCTAGAGGACGGCCGCACATTTGAAGAAAACGGTTTGGCTATTAAGTGATCTATTTGGGGCCTTAGGATCAAGATCTAACGGTGGTAGGAATAGACAAAAGAAAGAAAAAACAACAAGGAGTTACCAGACGTGAGGCGAGATGGCAGGAAGGAGACGGCGATGTGGAGGCTGCTCAGAGGGGGCGAGGTCGCCGGCGAGGGTGGGGTGGCGGAGGAGGGTCGGCGCTGGGGAGGTGGCGCTGGCGCCTCAGTGCTGCTCACTCTGGCGCGGGCTCTGGGAGAGCTCTGGTGAGCGTTCTAGGCAGGAAAAGGAGGACGGTGGCGAGAAGGCTACGGGCAGGGAGGCGTGGTGATGGGAAAAATGGAACGAGGAGAGGGAGGGGTTTTATAGGCGGTCTCGAGAGGCGCTGGGATGGAAAGACGAGGGAGATCGGGAAGGTGGAGTTTCTGTCTCCATGGATATGGAAAGCTTCAGAACGTGAGAGGAAACAGAGGAAGGAGATGATCTCTTGTTGGGCTAGAATAGGAAAGTGCTTAATGGGCCAGGTTTTTCCTAATAAAACGATTCCATTCCTATTTTTAAAATTAGGAAACTAAAACAATAAAAGGAAATCAAATCAATTCGAATAAAGAGTTTTTATATACTAAAATTATCAGAAAAATAAAATGTAGATGATGAGCATTATTCCACGGCCAAAATAAAACTTAAAAAATGTTTTCAGAAAATCCCTAAAGGCTTTATTTCTTTTGCAAATAATTTTAAATAAAAACTTTGGTTTTCTTGGCTCAAATATTTTAAAAATGCCCCTGATTTTGGAGGGTCATTTTCCTCCGCTCTTTCTTGCTTGCAAGAATTTATTTTTCGGGTATTTCTCGGGAAGAAAAATAGAGAAGCAAGTGCAAATATTTGAAAGAATTAAATTGCAAAACTCCGCTCAAATTCTTTATAGTTGAAGAAGTCATGTCATCTTCTCTCATTGATTTTAATAGGATGAATTTGAATTTACGGAGAAGGGAAAGTCATTTTATTCCCTCTCTTTCAAAAGTTTTTGAAAAGGTTCAAATTTCACTCAAGTTTAATTCACTCAAGCAAACAAACAAACAATTCAATTAATTATATTATCATTCCAAAATTTGGGGTGTTACAAACCTACCACACTTAAAATGGATCTCGTCCTCGAGATTCGAAGAGGCTAGCAAGAAAAGGTTAGGGGTTGGGGTCTTCTAGCAAATGTCTTGGTCAGAAAGGTCAGGGGTGCTACCACACTTAAAAGCAAGGTCATGGTTCCAATAAACTCAGATATTTCCTCTGGAGGGCTGACAATGTATGTCTCTTCACATATCTTACAATAGCTCCTTCATTAAAGCTCCTCTGTCAGAAGCATAGAGTTTTCCTCAAAAGCTTGGGTCGGTTCGTCAAAGTTGAAGTTCGTCCGAGACTGGATCTTCTTAGCTGATGGGTCTGTGTCCATTCTAAACAACTATCGAAACACTCATGGTGGTCTACAATTTATGGTTTTCTCTTGCAGAAAACGGGTCTGGGTTGAACCTCACCGTATAACCTACGTTTGGCAACGGTTGCCTGTAATGGGGTTCCATCGTCCTACCATTTTATGGTTTTATGGCTTATCGCGTCGACACTCTTCTAAGTTTTCAAGGCTCTCGATTTTCCATCAACATATGGTAGTTCATGATAGAAGTCTCCGGTATGGGGGCCAATCCATCCCGTACTTGAATCATTACCACATATGTAAATATCGAATCACGTATTTTAACACTTGGGCATACTCACAAGCATTGCAGAATTTCTCTTGTTCTCGAACCGAGTTCGTATAAATCCATGGTTTCTGCATGCCAAACAAAACATCTATCGTTACTTCACCACTCTCAGGTTTTTGCGTAACCTCCTACGAAACGTAGGCTGATTGGATCACAGATTCTTCCAAATTTATTCCTTTATCAAGGTTACAACGGTTCCTTCTCAAAATCCTGGGCCTGTGGGTTATGGCCCACTTCAACACTAGTGCAGCTTTAACTCATCCTTGGAGTAACTCTCTTGTTCCATATTACACCTCCTTTAAATCCAGTAGTACTCTGTTTCTTCATACCATCATATCAAAAGCAAAACTCCAACTTTTTTTTCCTTTGAACTACAGTCCGTGGAATATATATTTTCTTATCCATTAGTCTAGTCTTCTTCACAGGGTACTACCACCCTCAAAATGAAGTTCACAAATCCATCCATAGACCATATTTCTCATATCCTCGAAAATGGTCAAAATCTTTGTTCATAGAGTAACAACTCAAAAAAAAAATCCATGTATGAAATCATGACACATTAACTTTATTGATTCATGCTTTCATTACAATCTCTGAGCACCCATTACATAACTCAACTCATCGAACTCATGAAAATGAAATTGCTTTTTACTACTCTTGTTTCCAATATCAAAATTCCAACTACTCAACTTCGGCTTTCATCTTGTCGGGACATTTAGTAGCATAATGTCATGCTTCCTTGCAGCGAAAACAAATGACTTCCGACATGTCTCGGGGCTTCTTTGTGATTATGTAGGCTCCTTGGATTCTTGGCTTCTTTTCTGGACATTTACTAGCGTAATGACCTAAATCCTTGCACCTGTAACAAGTGATATGACTTAGGTCCTTCTCTGCAAAAATTGCGTTGTTCTCGGGTTGCCTTCTTTTCTCTTCTGGATTTCTCTGTAATGATCGAGCTTCTATTTCCGAGGGTCAAACTTCACTTCGCTGTCGGGAAATCTCTGAGATATTCTTCTCTTTCCTTGGTACAATACTGGGAAAAATGTCCTTCTTCTCCACATGAATAGAAAGCGTTGGAGTAGAATCTGATTAGGCCTTCTCCATCAAGGTCTTCAACACATTCCTTCATCACAGGTTCTTTCATAACTTCTCGGAGGGCTTCTTTCATTCCTTCTTCCTGCTCCTGAATAGTTTGTTGCACCATGGGGTAAATGTGACTTTGAGTCGGGTAGTGGGTGGTTCCTTCACACAAGAAACAAGTCACCGACTAGTTGGGCATTCCTCACTGGGTGTTTCTCCTCACAATGAGGGCATCCATCCTTGTGTTCCTCCGGTGTGTCCTATTTCTCCATAAATCTTGCAGGCACAAGGTTTCTTCTTCGGGTTATCATAGTGCTTCCGGATGAGACGTGATCTCAATAGGGTCTTCTTGAATTCTTCCCAAGTCTTTGTTCCATTCCATCCCTGTATAGCTTGATGCATCTGCCACCATGTTGCAGCACTTCCTTCAAAGTCTTCAAGAGCGAAGATACTTCATTCTTCCTTGAAACCAAATTGCTTCAAGTGATTCTCCATGTTCGAATCCATAGCTCGCCTCGGCTGAGTCTTGATCCAGAGAATATCAGTCCAACTTCATTCATCATCTATGGGTCCAAAAGTTTTGGGATGAGATATGAGAGAGGTGGGGAGGGATATACACACAATACAAACAATAGTTTTTGAAGAAACAAGTTTACTTCGTGGCTGTCGGAAAAACATCAAACAAATGACAGCTCACAAATCGCGGCATCTAACGTAAGTGTGTAACAGGGGTTTGGTCTTCTAAAGGTCAAATAATTCTTCAGATTCTTCAAATTCTTCTAGTCTTCGGAGTCTTCAATTGTTGCAGCTTCAACTCTTCTAATGCATGGTCAAATCCTCTTTACTCGGAAGAGGCCATCAGTTATCCGATATCTTGTCCTTCTTGGAGCGGCTTCAGTTGATTCTTCATGTGATCAAAAGGAGAAGGGTATATTCTAACTATTTGAGGTGAGAGTGTCTATTTGATAAAATCAGAAGAGATGAGAAGTAAGAGTCTTTTGAAAATAAAGTTTTTGTGAGACATCTGTCCTAGGGGCTTTCCGATTTCTAGGGTCACGTCCTCTGATCAACATGTGCTCGATACCATTTCAGTAGCGACCCGACCTCGAGACGGTCAAGCCTCGTGTTTCTATGCCATCCACGGATCAAGTATCTTTGCACACACAAGACATCAATTTATATATCAAAGTGCAATCACATGCATAAATAACGTAAAACTGATATATACCTCATAATACTCAGCGGAAACAAACAAACGGGTGTGGAGTCCCATCAACGCCATCGGCAGGTTGAGTGTAGCCCGTAACCCTGTATCGTAACTCTTACTCGTCGAGGAAATATCTGCAACATGATACGTTGCAGCCGTGTAGGTCAGTACATTGAATGTACCGGCAAGATCACAATATGAGAAAACAGATGATAAAACTATTCTACATGCAATATGGCTTTATGGCTCTGTATCTGAATTTTGTTTGCGTAAAAGCTGGTTTTATTTTACCTACATCAAAGGAATAAAATGAAGCCTGTACTATGGAGTTTTCAATCATGACATGGTTCCGCCAACCGATGTCTCATAGCCCAAAATCATCATAAGTTGCCCGCAATTAAGTTATCAATCCGGTGTTGAGAGTTCCGAGATAGATCCAAGTCCAGATGCTCAAATTGTCCGTAACCGGGGACACGGCTAATCGATTAGGTTATAACCCTCTGCAGAGGTTTGTACACTTTACCCGCAAGATTCGATCCCTCTCTTACGTTCTCGCACTTGAGTGTTTGAGAACAAGATGACCAAACATGGTCTTCCAAAGAGTTCCTCGACCACCGTCCGGTACTCAACCCATCCTACCGTAGTTCTACATCTGCTAGTACCGCCCCAGCCAGAGTCACAACTAAGGTCAACCAAGCGAGCCCATAATGACTTGCGGTTGCAGGTAAGCTTCCGGGCATGAAGTATTCTTCCGTCTCTTTGAGTCTGGGTGAGGCTTTCCGCAAGATGTCATGGCGCTTCTCCATGCATCCCGCCAACCACTGGTTCCTCCAGGTGCCCGTCAACCATCCTTCACCCATGAGTGTGTATTGAATTCTTGTCTCGAGTCTTGAAGTCTTGAGGCCTTGAAGATGCAGTCCTTGCAGGTGCCATCATGGAGTTGTCGTCATTGACGAAATCCTTCATTCTCACACCACTCGAGCACTCATACCAAACCCGTCTACTATAGCGTAGCATTAAAATAAATAACGTCCGGGCTTGGTAACAGGGTGATGGGTTCCTACCTCATGCATACTACTCAACTACAAGGATTCAATAACACTCTGAGGGTGGTTGCAAGGATGCCACTAAATGCAATAAAACATAGGTATGAAAGCAATGATCAAAGTGAACTTGCTCGGTGATGTTGACGAAGAAGAATTATCGTTCTCAAGAAATAACTTGATAGACTACTCGTCACTCTCTGATGAAATCTATATAACAAACATATCATTCACATAAGCACTCACACTAACAATCAAAACAAAAGAGAGAGCGAATAAGAATCAAGGAACTTCAAATAAAACTAGGAGTCTTCTTCTACAACATTCACAAAAATAGTTTTGTCTAACGGAAAATAAAACACTAAAATAACAGAGAATAAAATATAAATTTAGTTAAGAAAAAAAAAAGTATTTTTTCATAAAGCTATTTTGAAAGTATTTTCAATTGGGAGTTAAAACAGAGAAATCCATTGCAAGTTATTAGCGAACTTGAATTGATTTCACGATAACAAAATAAAATAAATATAAAACATGTTGAACACCTACTGTTTAACTAATAGAAACCAAACATAAACTTTCTGAAATATAAAATAAAATAATTTAAAACAACTATAGAAAAGAAGTAGCTATAATTGAATAGAACTAAAACAGAATTTGTTTTACATGAAATAATAAGCTAAAATACTCAAACAATTTTGAAATTTTTACCACTGGTAAATATGATCACTAGTGATCAGTAGAAAAAGAATCAAATAAAAATCTATTTTAAACTCCCGAATAAGCAAAACAAGCTTTAATTAAAATCTGATCTAACTCAATTTTATAAATCCAAACATAGACAAATTATATATTTTGGAAACTACAAGAAAATTGTGATCTAACATAAAAGAATCAGCATCATTGGACTTCTAGATCAAAAGTTATAAGCTAAACAAGAACGGAACTAAATCTGTTACGGAAATAAATCTGAAAACGAAAACGGCGACGTGGCGAGATTTGATTGGTTGTCGGTGTGCGCGTTTTAGGCTATCTAGAGGACGGCCGCACATTTGAAGAAAGCGGTTTGGCTATTAAGTGATCTATTTGGGGCCTTAGGATCAAGATCTAACGGTGGTGCAGGAATAGACAAAAGAAAGAAAAAAACAACAAGGAGTTACCTCAGACGTGAGGCGAGATGGCGGGAAGGAGGCGGCGATGTGGAGGGCTGCTCAAGCGGGGCGAGGTCGCGGCGAGGTGGGGTGGCGGAGGAGGGGTCGGCGCTTGGGAGGTGGCGCTGGGCGCCTGGTGCTGCTCACTCGGCGCGGGCTCCTAGGAGAGCTCTGGTGAGCGTTCTAGGCAGGAAAAGGAGGACGGTGGCGAGAAGGCTACGGGCAGGAGGGGCGTGGTGATGGGAAAAATGGAGCGAGGAGAGGAGGGGTTTTATAGGCGGTCTCGGGAGGCGCTGGGATGGAAAGACGAGGGAGATCGGGAAGGTGGAGTTTCTGTCTCCATGGATATGGAAAGCTTCATAACGTGAGAGGAAACAGAGGAAGGAGATGATCTCTTGTTGGGCTAGAATAGGAAAGTGCTTAATGGGCCAGGTTTTTCCTAATAAAACGATTCCATTCCTATTTTTAAAATTAGGAAACTAAAACAATAAAAGGAAATCAAATCAATTCGAATAAAGAGTTTTATATACTAAAATTATCAGAAAAATAAAATGTAGATGATGAGCATTATTCCACGGCCAAAATAAAAACTTAAAAAATGTTTTCAGAAAATCCCTAAAGGCTTTATTTCTTTTTGCAAATAATTTTAAATAAAACTTTGGTTTTCTTGGCTCAAATATTTTCAAAATGCCCTGATTTTGGAGGGTCATTTTCCTCCGCTCTTTCTTGCTTGCAAGAATTTATTTTCGGGTATTTCTCGGGAAGAAAAATAGAAGCAAGTGCAAATATTTGAAAGAATTAAATTGCAAAACTCCGTTCAAATTCTTTATAGTTGAAGAAGTCATGTCATCTTCTCTCATTGATTTTAATAGGATGAATTTGAATTTACGGAGAAGGGAAAGTCATTTTATTCCTCTCTTTCAAAAGTTTTTGAAAAGGTTCAAATTTCACTCAAGTTTAATTCACTCAAGCAAACAAACAAACAATTCAATTAATTATATTATCATTCCAAAATTTGGGATGTTACAAACCTACCACACTTAAAATGAATCTAGTCCTCGAGATTGAAGAGGCTAACAAGAAAAGGTTAGGGGTTGGGGTCTTCTAGCAAATGTCTTGGTCGAAGGTCGGGGTGCTACCACACTTAAAAACAAGGTCATGGTTCCAATAAACTCAGATATTTCCTCTGGAGGGCTGTCAATGTATGTCTCTTCACATATCTTACAATAGCTCCTTCATTAAAGCTCCTCTGTCAGAAGGATAGAGTTTTCCTCAAAAGCTTGGGTCGGTTCGTCAAAGTTGAAGTTCGTCCGAGACTGGATCTTCTTAGCTGATGGGGTCGTGTCCATTCTAAACAACTATCGAAACACTCATGGTGGTCTACAATTGATGGTTTTCTCTTGCAGAAAACGGGTCAGGTTGAACCTCACCGTATAACCTACGTTTGTAGCGGTTGCCTGTAATGGGGTTCCATCGTCCTACCATTTTATGGTTTTATGGCTTATCGCGTCGACACTCTTCTAAGTTTTTCAAGGCTCTCGATTTTCCATCAACATATGATAGTTCATGATAGAAGTCTCGGTATGGGGCCAATCCATCCGCACTTGAATCATTACCACATATGTAAATATCGAATCACGTATTTTAACACTTGGGCATACTCACAAGCATTGCAGAATTTCTCTTGTTCTCGAACTGAGTTCGTATAAATCCATGGTTTCTGCATGCCAAACAAAACATCTATCGTTACTTCACCACTCTCGGTTTTTATGTAACCTCCTACTGAAACGTAGGCTGATTGGATCATGATTCTTCCAAATTTATTCCTTTATCAAGGTTACAACGGTTCCTTCTCAAAATCCTCGGGCACGTGGGTTATGGCCCACTTCAACACTAGTGCAGCTTTAACTCATCCTTGAGTAACTCTCTTGTTCCATATTACACCTCCTTTAAATCCAAAGAGTACTGTTTCTTCATACCATCATATCAAAAGCAAAACTCCAACTTTTTTTCCTTTGAACTACAGTCCGTGGAATATATATTTTCTTATCCATTAGTCTAGTCTTCTTCACAGGGTACTACCACCCTCAAAATGAAGTTCACAAATCCATCCATAGACCATATTTCTCATATCCTCGAAAATGGTCAAAATCTTTGTTCATAGAGTAACAACTCAAAAAAAAATCCATGTATGAAATCATGACACATTAACTTTATTGATTCATGCTTTCATTACAATCTCTGAGCACCCAATACATAACTCAACTCATCGAACTCATGAAAATGAAATTGCTTTTTACTACTCTTGTTTCCAATATCAAAATTCCAACTACTCAACTCCGGCTTTCATCTTGTCGGGACATTTAGTAGCATAATGTCATGCTTCCTTGCAGCGAAAACAAATGACTTCCGACATGTCTCGGGGCTTCTTTGTGATTATGTAGGCTCCTTGGATTCTTGGCTTCTTTTTTGGACATTTACTAGCGTAATGACCTAAATCCTTGCACCTGTAACAAGTGATATGACTTAGGTCCTTCTGTGCAAAAATTGCGTTGTTCTCGGGTTGCCTTCTTTTCTCTTCCTGGATTTCTCTCAGAATGATCGAGCTTCTATTTCCGAGGGTCAAACTTCACTTCGCTTGTCGGAAATCTCGAGATACTCTTCTCTTTCCTTGGTACAATCTTTGGGAAAATGTCCTTCTTCTCCACATGAATAGAAAGCGTTGGAGTAGAATCTGATTAGGCCTTCTCCATCAGGGTCTTCAACACATTCCTTCATCACAGGTTCTTTCATAACTTCTCGGAGGGCTTCTTTCATTCCTTCTTCCTGCTCCTGAATAGTTTGTTGAACCATGGGGTAAATGTGACACTGAGTCGGGTAGTGGGTGGCTCGTTCACACAAGAAACAAGTCACCTGACTAGTTGGGCATTCCTCAGCTGGGTGTTTCTCCTCACAATGAGGGCATCCATCCTTGTGTTCCTCCTGGGTGTGTCCTATTTCTCCGCAAATCTTGCAGGCACAAGGTTTCTTCTTCGGGTTATCATAGTGCTTCCGGATGAGACGTGATCTCAACAGGGTCTTCTTGAATTCTTCCCAAGTCTTTGTTCCATTCCATCCCTGTATAGCTTGATGCATCTGCCACCATGTTGCAGCACTTCCTTCAAAGTACTGAAGAGCGTAAGATACTTCATTCTTCCTTGAAACCAAATTGCTTCCGAAGTGATTCTCCATGTTCTGAATCCATAGCTCTGCCTCTGGCTGAGTCTTCGGTCCAGAGAATATCAGTCCAACTTCATTCATCATCTATGGGTCCAAAAGTTTTGGGATGAGATATGAGAGAGGTGGGGAGGGATATACACACAATACAAACAATAGTTTTTGAAGAAACAAGTTTTACTTTGTGGCTGTCGGAAAACATCAAACAAATGATAGCTCACAAATCGCGGCATCTAACGTAAGTGTGTAACAGGGTTTGGTCTTCTAAAGGTCAAATAATTCTTTGATTCTTCAAATTCTTCTAGTCTTGAGTCTTCAATTGTTGCAGCTTCAACTCTTCTAATGCATGGTCAAATCCTCTTTACTCGAAGAGGCCATCGGTTATCCGATATCTTGTCCTTCTTGGAGCGGCTTGATTGATTCTTCATGTGATCAAAAGGAGAAGGGTATATTCTAACTATTTGAGGTGAGAGTGTCTATTTGATAAAATCAGAAGAGATGAGAAGTAAGAGTCTTTTGAAAATAAAGTTTTTGTGAGACATCCTGTCCTAGGGGCTTTCCGATTTCTAGGGTCACGTCCTACAGTCAACATGTGCTCTGATACCATTTCAGAGCGACCCGACCTCAGACGGTCAAGCCTCGTGTTTCTATGCCATCCACGGATCAGTATCTTTGCACACACAAGTACATCAATTTATATATCAAAGTGCAATCACATGCATAAATAACGTAAAACTGATATATACCTCATAATACTCAGCGGAAACAAACAAACGGGTGTGGAGTCCCATCAACGCCATCGGCAGGTTGAGTGTAGACCGTAACCCTGTATCGTAACTCTTACTCGTCGAGGAAATATCTGCAACATGATACATTGCAGCCGTGTAGGTCAGTACATTGAATGTACCGGCAAGATCACAATATGAGAAAACAGATGATAAAACTATTCTACATGCAATATGGCTTTATGGCTCTGTATCTGAATTTTGTTTGCGTAAAAGCTGGTTTTATTTTACCTACATCAAAGGAATAAAATGAAGCCTGTACTATGGAGTTTTCTATCATGACATGGTTCCGCCAACCGATGTCTCATAGCCCAAAATCATCATAAGTTGCCCGCAATTAAGTTATCAATCCGGTGTTGAGAGTTCCGAGATAGATCCAAGTCCGGATGCTCAAATTGTCCGTGAATCGGGACATGGCTAATCGATTAGGTTATAACCCTCTGCAGAGGTTTGTACACTTTACCCGCAAGATTCGATCCTCTCTTTACGTTCTCGCACTTCAGAGTGTTTGAGAACAAGATGACCAAACATGGTCTTCCAAAGAGTTCCTCGACCACCGTCGGTACTCAACCCATCCTACCGTAGTTCTACATCTGCTAGTACCGTCCCAGCCAGAGTCACAACTAAGGTCAACCAAGCGAGCCCATAATGACTTGCGGTTGCAGGGTAAGCTTCCGGGCATGAAGTATTCTTCCGTCTCTTTGAGTCTGGGTGAGGCTTTCGCAAGATGTCATGGCGCTTCTCCATGCATCCCGGCCAACCACTGGTTCCTCCAGGTGCCCGTCAACCATCCTTCACCCAAGAGTGTGTATTGAATTCTTGTCTCGAGTCTTGAAGTCTTGAGGCCTTGAAGATGCAGTCCTTGCAGGTGCCATCATGGAGTTGTCGTCATTGGCGAAATCCTTCATTCTCACACCACTCCTCGAGCACTCATACCAAACCCGTCTACTATAGCGTAGCATTAAAATAAATAACGTCCGGGCTTGGTAACAGGGTGATGGGTTCCTACCTCATGCATACTACTCAACTACAAGGATTCAATAACACTCTCGAGGGGTGGTTGCAAGGATGCCACTAAATGCAATAAAACATAGGTATGAAAGCAATGATCAAAGTGAACTTGCTCGGTGATGTTGACGAAGAAGAATTATCGTTCTCAAGAAATAACTTGATAGACTACTCGTCACTCTCTGATGAAATGTATATAACAAACATATCATTCACATAAGCACTCACACTAACAATCAAAACAAAAGAGAGAGCGAATAAGAATCGAAGGAACTTCAAATAAAACTAGGAGTCTTCTTCTACAACATTCACAAAAATAGTTTTGTCTAACGGAAAATAAAACACTAAAATAACAGAGAATAAAATATAAATTTAGTTAAGAAAAAAAAGTATTTTTTCATAAAGCTATTTTGAAAGTATTTTCAATTGGGAGTTAAAACAGAGAGAAATCCATTGCAAGTTATTAGCGAACTTGAATTGATTTCACGATAACAAAATAAAAATAAATATAAAAACTTGTTGAACACCTACTGTTTAACTAATAGAAACCAAACATAAACTTTCTGAAATATAAAATAAAATAATTTAAAACAACTATAGAAAAGAAGTAGCTATAATTGAATAGAACTAAAACAGAATTTGTTTTACATGAAATAATAAGCTAAAATACTCAAACAATTTTGAAATTTTTACCACTGGTAAATATGATCACTAGTGATCAGTAGAAAAAGAATCAAATAAAAATCTATTTTAAACTCCGGAATAAGCAAAACAAGCTTTAATTAAAATCTGATCTAACTCAATTTTATAAATCCAAACATAGACAAATTATATATTTTTGAAACTACAAGAAAATTGTGATCTAACGCAAAAAGAATCAGCATCATTGGACTTCTAGATCAAAAGTTATAAGCTAAACAAGAACGGAACTAAATCTGTTACGGAAATAAATCTGAAAACGAAACGCGACGTGGCGAGATTTGATTGGTTGTCGGTGTGCGCGTTTAGGCTATCTAGAGGACGGCGCACATTTGAAGAAAACGGTTTGGCTATTAAGTGATCTATTTGGGGCCTTAGGATCAAGATCTAACGGTGGTGCGGGAATAGACAAAAGAAAGAAAAAAAACAACAAGGAGTTACATGACGTGAGGCAGAGATGGCAGGAAGGAGACAGCGATGTGGAGGCTGCTCGGAGGGGGCGAGGTCGCCGGCGAGGTGGGGGTGGCGGAGGAGGGTCGGCGCTTGGGAGGTGGCGCTGGGCGCCTCAGTGCTGCTCACTCTGGCGTCGGGCTCTGGGAGAGCTCTGGTGAGCGTTCTAGGCAGGAAAAGGAGGACGGTGGCGAGAAGGCTACAGGCAGGGGAGGCGTGGTGATGGGAAAAATAGAACGAGGAGAGGAGGGGTTTTATAGGTGGTCTCGGGAGGCGCTGGGATGGAAAGACGAGGGAGATCGGGAAGGTGGAGTTTCTGTCTCCATGGATATGGAAAGCTTCAGAACGTGAGAGGAAGCAGAGGAAGGAGATGATCTCTTGTTGGGCTAGAATAAGAAAGTGCTTAATGGGCCAGGTTTTCCTAATAAAAGCGATTCCATTCCTATTTTTAAAATTAGGAAACTAAAACAGTAAAAGGGAAATCAAATCAATTCGAATAAAGAGTTTTATATACTAAAATTATTAGAAAAATAAAATGTAGATGATGAGCATTATTCCACGGCCAAAATAAAACTTAAAAAATGTTTTCAGAAAATCCCTAAAGGCTTTATTTCTTTTTGCAAATAATTTTAAATAAAACTTTGGTTTTCTTGGCTCAAATATTTTCAAAAATGCCCCTGATTTTGGAGGGTCATTTTCCTCCGCTCTTTCTTGCTTGCAAGAATTTATTTTTCGGGGTATTTCTCGGGGAAGAAAAATAGAGAAGCAAGTGCAAATATTTGAAAAATTAAATTGCAAAACTCCGTTCAAATTCTTTATAGTTGAAGAAGTCATGTCATCTTCTCTCATTGATTTTAATAGGATGAATTTGAATTTACCGGAGAAGGGGAAAGTCATTTTATTCCCTCTCTTTCAAAAGTTTTTGAAAAGGTTCAAATTTCACTCAAGTTTAATTCACTCAAGCAAACAAACAAACAATTCAATTAATTATATTATCATTCCAAAATTTGGGGTGTTACAGGACTTTTGATCTATGCAATTAGTAGATTCATGCCATGCCTTTATTTGCCATGATAAGTTCCTGTAACATGTTGTTTCATAGCTCTAAACATTGCAACCTGATGTTATTTCTACTAAAGTCTGAAACTGTTATTATTTGCAATCTTGCCATGTGTTTTTGAGCATGTTCTAGTGATTTCTGGAGATAGCTCAGTGTTCATGTTTTGTAATGCTTTACCTGTACATCATGGCCATGCCTTTTGTTTTCTCGTTGAGGTCCTGTAGCTTGTTGTTTTGATGCTTGCAATATGCCTAGTTGCTGTTTTGGACAGATTGTTGTCATGACTTGTATAGAGTGTATGTGTTGAACCGTTGCTCCGTTTTGAGTGTGCTCTATATGAAACTTGCGTGATTTTGCATGTAGTTTCATATTATCATGTTGCATCCTTGTTTTGAGGTGTTTGCTTGATGTTTGTATGCATTTTGCATCAATGCCATGTTTATCTTGTTTTGCTCTTATCTTCTAGGTCGTAGCTCCGAATCTAATGAACTTTATATGTAACTTGACTAGAATTTCGTGTAGATCATCGTTGTGCATTTTAACTTGCTGTTTAACAACTTGAACATAAGGTTTATTCAGATCTGGAACAATTTCGAAATTTGCATATGAGGACTTACCGGAATTGTTATATGTTGTTTCCGGCTTGATTTAAACTTGCTTTGATGTGTTGCCCTTGTTTGCATCATCTATTGCCATGAGTAGCCTCATCTAGATTTGTCATGCATCATGTTTGTTGTGCATCTTGTCATGTTCATGTGTGGTGTGTTTACTATGTTGTGTGCTTCTTCTTGTTAGTTCCTGTTTCGTTGCGATCATGAGGATTCGTTCGTCTACGCTTGGTTCGGCTTCATCCGTTCGTCTTCTTCATGGACTCGTTCTACTTCCTTGCGGGATTTCAGGCAAGATGACCACTACCCTGGATCTCACTACTATCATTGCTATGCTAGTTGTTTCGTTCTATCGCTATGCTGCGCTACCTATCACTTGTTCCTCAAGCCTCCCAAATTGCCATGTCACCTCTAACCTTTTGCACCTTCCTAGCAAACCGTTGTTTGGCTATGTTACCGCTTTGCTCAGCCCCTCTTATAGCGTTGTTAGTTGCGGTGAAGATGAAGTTTGTTCCTTGTTGGAACATGGAGATGTTGTTCCTTGTTGGAACATGTTTACTTGTTGGGATATCACAATATATCTTATATTATTAATGCATCTATATACTTGGTAAAGGGTGGAAGGCTCGGCCTTATGCACAGTGTTTTGTTCCACTCTTGCCGCCCTAGTTTCCGTCATATCGGTATTATGTTCCCGGATTTTTGCGTCCCTAACGCGGTCGGGTGATTTATGGGACCCCTTGACAGTTCGCTTTGAATAAGACTCCTCCAAAGAAGGCCCAACATTGGTTTTACCATTTGCCTCACCACCACCTACATTTCCTTGGGAGTAATTAACCCAAGGGTCATCTTTATTCAGCCCCGGGCCAATGCTTGTCTAAGTGTTGGTCCAAACTAGAGTGCTTTGCGGCGCCCCTCAAGGAAACTTGAGGTTTGGTTTTAGTTGTACGGACTGCTCATCCGGTCGGGGCTCGAGACGAGATCTGTGGCTACTATCGGGTGTGTCGGCACGCGGGAGGTCTTCTGGTCTTGTTTTATTGTTGTCGAAATGTCTTGTAGCCGGATTCGAGACTGATCGGGTCTTCCGGGAGAAGGAATATCCTTCGTTGATCGCGAGAGCTTATCATGAGCTAAGTTGGGACACCCTTGTGGTATAAACTTTCGAGAGCCGTGCCCATGGTTATGTGGCAGATGGGAATTTGTTAATGTCGGTTGTAGAAAACCCGAAGTTGATCTTAATTAAAATACACCAACCGTATGCGTAACGCGTGAGTGTCTCTTTTCGGGTTGATCGAGAGGAGAACACGGTTTCTGGGTTATGTTTGACGTAGGCAGGAGTTCAGGATCACTTCTTGATCATTGCTAGTTGACGACCGTTCCTTTGTTTCTCTTCTCGCTCTCATTTGCGTATGTCAGCCACCATATCGTGCTTAGTCGCTGCTGCAACCTCACCACTTTACCCCTTCCTTTCCCATTAAGCTTTGCTAGTCTTGATACCCATGGTAATGGGATTGCTGAGTCCTCGTGGCTCACAGATTACTACACCACCAGTTGCAGGTACAAGTTTGCGATGATCATGACGCGAGAGCGATGTTTGCTTGCGCTGAGTTCTTCTTCTGCTTCTTCTTCGATCAGGGGATAGGTTCCAAGTCGGCAGCCTGGGCTAGCAAGGTGGATATTGTTTGAGTTTCTATTTATGTTTCATCCGTAGTCGGATGTTGATCTTGTATATGATGTTGATGTATTCTTGTGGCATTTGTGCCTTATGTATGTATCCCCGTGTATTATGTAATGTTGATGTAATGATATCCACCTTGCAAAAGCGTTTCAATATGCGGGTCTATCCTTGGTGGGACCGTCAAGTTCCTTTTGGATAGGGTCGCATAATGGGCGTGACAGTAGCCTCTTATTTTCCTTTACGGAATCAGCCAGCTGGGCCCGTACATCTTTCAGTTCTTCGCCCAGCTGGGTGTGGGCATCCTGCAGCTTGTTCTTCTCATCTCTGACTCGTGTCAGCACACGTTCGCCCGCGGCCAGCAGTCTTTTGGCTTCTTGTTCTTCCGCGTGGGCGGCTTTCAGTTACTCCTTCAGTTGATCTGAGGATCCTGCCATAAGATGAGCAAAAGTGTTAGCATCGCCGGTATATAATTATGTTTTCTCGATGGAGGTGAACATTATCGGGTGATGCCTTCTTGGATCCCTCCAGTTCGGCAGTAGCAGCAGTTAGATGGGTCCGACACTTTTCTAGTTCCTGAGACAACACGCTGTTCTTCTCCGTAAGCGCCTGGTTATACAATGATCCTTAAATCAGTTCTATCAACTGCTTCAAGTCTCGGGGGCTACTGGTATATGATTATCAGTTTTGTATAAAATAAATTTACCCGCATATCTTTTAAATGTTGGTCGGTCGCTCTGGCAAGTCCGTCTCGATCAGCCTAGATATATGCATCAGCCGAGCTGCAGGCATTGAATACCTCGTTCGTAAAGCCGGGGTCGCATAGAATGGCTCTCTGATACGTCTCCATCGTATCTATAATTTTTGATTGTTCCATGCCAATATTCTACAACTTTCATATACTTATGGCAACTTTTTATACTATTTTTGGGACTTGGGACTAACATATTGATCCAGTGCCCAGTGCCAGTTCCTGTTTGCTGCATGTTTTTTGTTTCGCAGAAAATCCATATCAAACGGAATAAGAACTGACGGAGATTTTTTTGGAATATATCTGATTTTTGCGAAGTGGAATCAACGCGAGACGATGCCCAAGGGGGCCACGAGGTAGGGGGGCGCGCCCCTGACCCTTGTGGACACCCCATAAGGCAATTGTTGCCCTTCTTTCGCCGCAAGAAAGCTAATATCGGGATAAAAATCGTGTTCAAATTTCAATCCAATCGGAGTTACGGATCTCCGGTTATAAAAGAAAGGGTGAAAGGGCAGAATCCAGAGCACAGAAACAGAGAGAGACAGAGAGATAGATCCAATATCGAAGGGGCTCTCGCCCCTCCCATGTCATGCAGACCAAGGACCAGAGGGGAAACCCTTCTCTCATCTAGGGAGAAGGTCAAGGGAGAAGAAGAAGAAGGGGGGCCCTCTCCACCTCTCTTCCGATGCCGCCGGAACGCCGCCGGGGCCATCATCATCACCGCAATCTACACCAACAACTTCACCGCCCTCATCACCAACTCTTCCCCCCTCTATGCAGTGGTGTAACCCCTCTTTTACCCTCTGTAATCTCTACTTAAACATGGTGCTCAACGCTATATATTATTTCCCAACGATGTATGGCTATCCTATGATTTTTGAGTAGATCCATTTTGTCCTATGGGTTAATTGATGATTGTGATTGGTTTGAGTTGCATGTTTTATTATTGGTGCTGTCCTGTGGTGCTCTCCGTGTCGCGCAAGTGTGAGGGATCCCGCCTGTAGGGCTTGCAATATGTTCATGATTTGCTTATGATGGGTGGCGTGAGTGACAGAAGCACAAACCCGAGTAAGTAGGTTGTTTGCGTATGGGAATAAAGAGGACTTGATACTTTAATGCTATGGTTGGGTTTTACCTTAATGACCTTTAGTAGTTGCGAATGCTTGCTAGAGTTCCAATCATAAGTGCATATGATCCAAGAAGAGAAAGTATGTTAGCTTATGCCTCTCCCTCAAATAAAATTGCAATAGTGATTACCGGTCTAGTTATCGATTGCCTAAGGACAAATAACTTTCTTGTGTGACAACAAGCTCTTTACTAAAACTAACTTAGTTGTGTCTTCATCTAAACAGCCCCTAGTTTTTATTTACGCGCTCTTTATTATCTTGCAAACTTATCCAACAACACCTACAAAGTACTTCTAGTTTCATACTTGTTCTAGGTAAAGTGAACGTTAAGCGTGCGTAGAGTTGTATCGGTGGTCGGTAGAACTTGTGGGAATATTTGTTCTACCTTTAGCTCCTCATTGGGTTCAACACTCTTACTTATCGAAAGAGGCTACAATTGAGTCCCCTATACTTGTGGGTTATCAAGACCTTCTTCTGGCGCCGTTGCCGGGGAGTTATAGCGTGGGGTGAATATTCTCATGTGTGCTTGTTTGCTTTATCACTAATTAAGTAATTTTTATTTGCTTTTCTAAGTTGTTCTCTATCTTTAGTTATGGATATGGAACACAAAATACCAAAAAAATTAGGTGTACTTGCTACTCATGGATACGGGGAACCTCCTAAAACCCTCGATGTTGGTTATGTGAAAAATATTATGTACTACTTTGATAATCCTGAGAAAACCCCATTCAATTATGTAATGGGAGACACGTTGGATCAATGTGAATACTTTTGGGATTATCGCTTGACTCAAAAAGGGAAACTATTATGGGAACAAATTCATGTGTTGCATTGGTATGCTTGGGAACTAGGCTTGAGATATGATTATACTTGTTGCTCTAGGATGAAGGCTCCACACCTTCCCTTTTCATGCAAATTTAATGATGATAAAACCTTGGCTTCTTATGCTAATGGTATATATGATTACTATGATGTGGAACGAATAGAAGAATTCGTTGCTTTTATGGGTGCTTATGAAATTGAATCTTTGTTTAAAGAGTGTGAAAATCTTGATGATTCAGTTTATAGACCTGAAAATTTAGCTATCCTTGAATATTGCTATGAGAATTGTGAATTCAATTCTGATATTGATGAGTTTATTGAAAGAGTCTCCGCTGTCCAAGGAGAGACTAATATTTTGCAGGAGTCTATGGAAGAAGAAATTGATGAAACTGTGAGCTCATTGGATGAAAAAGATGATGAGGAGAGCGAAGAACAAAAGGAGGAAGAGCGGATTAGCTAACCGTGCCCACCTTATAATGAGAGTAACTCTTCAACTCATACGTTGTTTAATTTCCCTTCGAGCTTATCGAAGGATGATTGCTATGATAATTTTTATGAGCCTGTTGATTCTTTTGAAATATCCCTTTTAGATGATGCTTGCTATGCTTGTGGCCAAGATGCCAATATGAATTATTTTCATGGAGATGAACTTGCTATAGTTCCTTATGTTAAACATGAAATTGTTGCTATTTCACCCACGCATGATAGTCCTATTATCTTTTTGAATTCTCCTGACTACACTATATCAGAGAAGTTTGCCCTTATTAAGGATTATATTGATGGGTTGCCTTTTACCGTTGCACATCATGATTTTGATAGAAATAATATGCATGTGCTTGCTGCTCCTACTTGCAATTATTATGATAGAGGAACTATATCTCCACTTCTCTATGTTTCCCACATGATAAAATTGCAAGAAACTGTTTACACTATGCATTGGCCTTTACTTTGTGTGCATAAATTGTTCTTTTATGACATTCCGATACATAGGAAGAGAGTTAGACTTCGAAATTACATGATATATGTTACTCTGTGCTCACTACTAAATTACAAATCATTGTTAATTAAAATTGGCTTTGATATACCTTGGGATCCGGGTGGATTCATTACTTGAGCACTATATGCCTAGCTTAATGGCTTTAAAGAAAGCGCTGCCAGGGAGACAAGCCAGAAGTTTTAGAGAGTCATTTATTTCTGTAGAGTGCTTTTATATAGTTTAAAAACAAAAATAAATAAAGAGGGGAACCTATAACTTTTTTGAAAAGAAAAGCGTAAGTGAGAAAGACGAGCATTGTTAAAGTGGGAGCTAGCCTTGAACTTTGTTCATGCTCACGGAAACTTTGTGAATCTTGATTACAGAAACTTTTCATAAAAAATAATTATCACCTTGTACAATTCCATTGTATAATAAAAATAATGTGCCAAGGTTTGCCTTTAGGATGTTTACAATGCTTGTTGGTTTGTGCGGTGCAGGATAGAAACTTTGGCTGTAGTGCACGATTTTACATTTTTTTACTAGAATGTCAAATGGTTCTGAAACTTTTTGCACTGTCTTCCTATACAAATGTTTTATTTTTCCTAATTTTGGAAGAATTTTTGGATTACCATAGGTATGGTGAATGTTCAGATTACTACAGACTATCCTGTTTAAGACAGATTCTGTTTTTGATGCATAGTTTGCTTGTTTTGATAAAACTATCGGTTTCTATCAGTGGATTAAGCCATGAAAAAGTTATATTACTGTAGCTATAATGCAAAAACAAAATATGAATTGGTTTGCAACAGTATTTAGAGTAGTGACTTTCTTTATTATACTAACGGATCTTACCGAGCTTTCTGTTGAAGTTTTGTGTGGATGAAGTGTTCGAAGATCGAGGAGGTCTCGATATGAGGAGAAGAAGCAGAGGCAAGAGCTCAAGCTTGGGGATGCCCAAGGCACCCCAAGTAAATATTCAAGGAGACTCAAGCGTCTAAGCTTGGGGATGCCCCAGAAGGCATCCCATCTTTCTTCAACAAGCATCGGTATGTTTTCGGATTAGTTTCGTTCATGCGATATGTGCAAATCTTGGAGCGTCTTCTGCATTTAAATTTCATTTTTTTTCTTTGATGCACCATGCTGTTATGAGATAGTCCTTGGTTGATTTATATAATGCTCATTGCACTTTACTTATATATTTTGAGTATGGCTTTATAGAATACTTCATGTGCTTCGCTTATATCATTTGAAGTTTGGATTTCCTGTTTCTCTTCACATAGAAAACCGCCATTTGTAGAATGCTCTTTTGCTTCACTTATATTTGTTAGAGCGTGGGCATATCTTTTGTAGAAAGAATTAAACTCTCTTGCTTCACTTATATCTATTTAGAGAGTTGACAGGAACTGGTCATTCACATGGTTAGTCATAAATCCTACATAAAACTTGTAGATCACTGAATATGATATGTTTGATTCCTTGCAATAGTTTTGCGATATAAAGATGGTGATATTAGAGTCATGCTAGTGGGTAGTTGTGGATTTTCGAAATACTTGTGTTGAAGTTTGTGATTCCCGTAGCATGTACGTATGGTGAACCGTTATGTAACGAAGTTGGATCATGAGGTATTTATTGATTGTCTTCCTTATGAGTGGCGGTCGGGGACGAGCAATGGTCTTTTCCTACCAATCTATCCCCCTAGGAGCATGCGTGTAGTACTTTGTTTTGAGGACTAATAGATTTTTGCAATAAGTATGTGAGTTCTTTATGACTAATGTTGAGTCCATGGATTATACGCACTCTCACCCTTCCATCATTGCTAGCCTCTTCGGTACCGTGCATTGCCCTTTCTCAGCTCGAGAGTTGGTCAAACTTCGCCGGTGCATCCAAACCCCGTGATACGATACGCTCTATCACACATAAGCCTCATTATATCTTCCTCAAAACAGCCACCATACCTACTATCATGGCATTTCCATAGCCATTCCGAGATATATTGCCATGCAACTTCCATCATCATCATATACATGACTTGAGCATTCATTGTCATATTGCTTTGCATGATCGTAAGATAGCTAGCATGATGTTTTCATGGCTTGTCCGTTTTCTGATGTCATTGCTACGCTAGATCATTGCACATCCTGGTACACTGCCAGAGGCATTCATATAGAGTCATATATTTGTTCTAGATATCAAGTTGTAATATTGAGTTGTAAGTAAATAAAAGTGTGATGATCATCATTATTAGAGCATTGCCCCGGTGAGGAAAGGATGATGGAGACTAAGATTCCCCCACAAGTCGGGATGAGACTCTGGACAATAAATAAATAAATAAATAAAACAGAGAAAGGCCAAAAAAAGAGAAGGCCCAAAAAAATGAGAGAAAGAGAGAGAAGGGGCAATGCTACTATCCTTTTACCACACTTTTGCTTCAGAGTAGCACCATGTTCTTCATATAGAGAGTCTCTTGAGTTATCACTTTCATATACTAGTGGGAATTTTCATTATAGAACTTGGCTTGTATATTCCAACGATGGGCTTCCTCAAATGCCCTAGGTCTTCATGAGCAAGCAAGTTGGATGCACACCCACTTAATTTTCAGTTTGAGCTTTTATACACTTATAGCTCTAGTGCATCCGTTGCATGGCAATCCCTACTCCTCACATTGACATCAATTGATGGGCATCTCCATAGCCCTTGATTAGCCGCGCCAATGTGAGACTTTCTCCTTTTTGTCTTCTCCACACAACCCCCATTACCATATTATATTCCACCCATAGTGCTATGTCCATGGCTCACGCTGATGTATTGCATGAAATATGAAAAGGTTTGAGAACGTCAAAAGTACGAAACAATTGCTTGGCTTGTCATCGGGGTTGTGCATGATGTGAATATTTTGTGTGGTGAAGATGGAGCATAGCCAGACTATATGATTCTGCAGGGATAACTTTCTTTGGCCATGTTATTTTGAAAAAACATGATTGCTTTATTAGTATGCTTGAAATATTATTGTCTTAATGTCAAATGATAGACTATTGCTTTGAATCACGCGTGTCTTAATATTCATGCCATGAATAGACACATGATCAAGATTATGCTAGGTAGCATTCCACATCAAAAATTATCTTTTTTATCATTTACCTACTCGAGGACGAGAAGAAATTAAGCTTGGGGATGCTGATATGTCTCCATCGTATCTATAATTTTTTATTGTTCCATGCCAATATTCTACAACTTACATATACTTTTGGCAACTTTTTATACTATTTTTGGAACTAACATATTGATCCAGTGCCCATTGCCAGTTCCAATTTGTTGCATGTTTTTTGTTTCACAGAGAGTCCAAACGGAATAAAAACTGACGAAGATTTTTTTTGGAATATATCTGATTTTTGGGAAGTGGAATCAACGCGAGACGATGCTCGAGGGGCCACGAGGCAGGGGGTGCGCCCCAGGGGGGCAGGCGCGCCCCTGACCCTCGTGGACACCCCGTAAGGCGGTTCTTTCCCTTCTTTCACCGCAATAAAGCTAATATCCGGGTAAAAATCGTGTTCAAATTTCAATCCAATCGGAGTTACGGATCTTCAGTTATAAAAGAAACGGTGAAAGGGCATAATCTAGAGCGCGGAAACAGAGAGAGACAGAGAGACAGGTCCAATCTCGGAGGGGCTCTCGCCCCTCCCATGCCATGGAGACCAAGGACCAGAGGGGAAACCCTTCTACCATCTTGGGAGAAGCTCAAGGGAGAAGAAGAAGAAGGGGGGCCCTCTCCCCCTCTCTTCAGGTTGCGCGGAACGCCGCCGGGGCCATCATCATCACCGCAATCTACACCAACAACTTCACCGCCCTCATCACCAACTCTTCCCCCTCTATGCAGTGGTGTAACACCTCTTTTACCCGCTGTAATCTCTACTTAAACATGGTGCTCAACGCTATATATTATTTCCCAATGATGTATGGCTATTCTATGATGTTTGAGTAGATCTGTTTTGTCCTATGGGTTAATTGATGATTGTGATTGGTTTGAGTTGCATGTTTTATTATTGGTGCTGTCCTATGGTGCTCTCCGTGTCGTGCAAGCGTGAGGGATCCCCGCTGTAGGGCTTGCAATATGTTCATGATTTGCTTATGGTGGGTGGCGTGAGTGACAGAAGCACATACCTCAGTAAGTAGGTTGTTTGCATATGGGAATAAAGAGGACTTGATACTTTAATGCTATGGTTGGGTTTTACCTTAATGATCTTTAGTAGTTGCGGATGCTTGCTAGAGTTCCAATCATAAGTGCATATGATCCAAGAAGAGAAAGTATATTATCTTATGCCTCTGAAATAAAATTGCAATAGTGATTACTGGTCTGTTTATCGATTGCCTAGGGACAAATAACTTTCTTGTGTGACAACAAGCTCTCTACTAAAACTGACTTAGTTGTGTCTTCATCTAAAACAGCCCCTAGTTTTTATTTACGCGCTCTTTATTATCTTGCAAACTTATCCAACAACACCTACAAAGTACTTCTAGTTTCATAATTGTTCTAGGTAAAGCGAACGTTAAGCGTGCGTAGAGTTGTATCGGTGGTCGATAGAACTTGAGGGAATATTTGTTCTACCTTTAGCTCCTCGTTTGGTTCAACACGCTTACTTATCGAAAGAGGCTACAATTGATCCCCTATACTTGTGGGTTATCACTCTCCGGCGCCGATGATTCATGGCGCTCTCCACTTCCGAGTTTGTGATGGATACATCATCCGACTCCTCCGCTGAAGGACAAACCGGCGTCACTCCCTTATCAGCCCTTGCCTTTAAAGCAGGGTCGGGAACCTGACTCGTGGAGGCGTGGCTGGCGCGATCCCTGGACATAGTCCGACGAACGCTTTTCCCGAGTGAAACATAGCGGATGATGTCACAGTTGGATGTGGCTGCCAAGGGGCATATTCACAAATCGATACCTCTTTGCTGAAGGCTCGGCCACATCTTCGAACCATTCGGAAGGCCACTCTTTGGATGTCTTCTTCGGTGTGCCGGACAGGTATCCGGTCCCAGCGATGCACCATATTTCGGCTCAGCCCACTTCAAATATTGATCCCTCGTGGTTGCACGGGACGAGACAGAATAGCTTTCTCCACAATTCAAAATGGGCCTCACAACCCAGGAATAGCTCGCAAAGAGCAACGTAACCCGCGATGTGCAGAATGGAGGCGGGAGTGAAGTTGTGCTATTGGAAGCCATAGTACTCCAGAAGCCCTCGGAGGAACGGATGAATCAGAAATCCGACGCCTCTTAGCAAATAAGGGACGAAGCACACTCGTTCCCCCCAGATGGATTGGGGAAATTATCCGCCTGGTCCTCGTCATTGAAGGAGGTCAACCCTGCTCGAACAGGACCGGATCCATGGGGAGAAATCCCTATGTTTGCAGCTTCACTAGCTGTCCGTGGGATACAGAACATTTCTCGCAGTCGCCTTTCTCTAAGGCGCACGGATGGGAGGAGGAGCTAGGAGCGCATGCCATGTTGGAGTGGTCTTTTCTAGCAAGCTCTGGGGATTTTTTCCGTGTGGTGCTGAATGGATCTGAGATCCAATCTCTTTAAATAGACACTCCTCCTTACATGGTTGGGGTGTTATGTGTAAAAACACCACCGACCTCTCGCATTCGCTCGACATGTGGAAGTTGAAGTTGTTGACGCACAGAAGCCGAGGGGTACGACATTAAATGGAAGGCCGAATACATCGCTTTGAAGTCATCGGAGGAGGAACCCTCCTTGCAATGCCGAAGACTATCCGCGCCGGACACCTCGTTATTGAAGTCTGGTTCGGGGGCTACTGAGGGAGTCCTGGACTAAGGGGTCCTCGGGCATCCGACCTGTTGGCCATGGGCCGGACTGATGGGCTGTGAAGATACGAATACTGAAGACTCTACCCGTGTCCGGATAGGGCTCTCCTTGGCGTGGGAGGCAAGCTTTATGACTAAATATGAAGATTCCTTTCTCTGTAACCGACTTTATGTAACCCTAGTTCCCTCCGGTGTCTATATAAACCAGAAGGTTAGGTCTGCAGGGATGAACAATCATAACCATAGTCATACAGGCTAGACTTCTAGGGTTTTAGCCATTATGATCTTGTGGTAGATTAACTCTTGTAATAATCATATTCATCAAGATCAATCAAGCAGGAAGTAGGGTATTACCTCCACAGAGAGGGCCCGAACCTGGGTAAACATTGTGTCCCCTGTCTCCTTTTACCATCGACCTTAGACACACATTTTGGGACCCCCTACCCGAGATCCGCCGGTTTTGACACCGACACCAGCCTTTTCACCGGAATGGCCTCTATTGGGCCATGCCACGTGTCGACGTATCATAGGCACCTCCTGTCCAATGAGTGAATGACATCTGTCCCAATGGTGAGCCAACACGTGTTTCCTCCGGCCAATGAGAATTTTACGCGTGGAAAATCCCCATTGGTCTGGGCTGTTAACGGGTTTTCGGATCCAAAACCGGACCCGATAGCTTAACGGCGACCTGTTATGGTGGATGCCACGTGTCGGTTACCCTTGACGAAAACACTTCCATGACGCGCCATTTATCGTCATGGAATTGAAAACTTCCATGATGATAATTTTGGTAATGTCATTGAACCCTTCTACGACAGCACAGGTATGACTATCTTGATTCTGTCATAAAATCGTCATGGATGTACATGCATGAGAGAAAACGTGACCTACTGTGACAAACACGTATCATCACGGAAGTGTATTTTTTTTGTAGTGCTACCACGGGATCCTGTTCATCCAACCCCCACCGGGAACTGTTCATCCAACCCCCAACCGAGAACTGTTCATCAAAAGGCAACGTCGATCGACTTCAGTTAGCAGCAGTAGCGAAGGAATCACTCGGGTTCAGTTAACAGCAAGGGATCGATCGGGGTTCAATAACGTAGCTAGTGCAATCGCTCGGGTTCAGTTAGGGCCCAACGCCTCGCTCAGGGTTCAGTTAGAGCGCAACGCCTCACACACATGCACGTACGTGTACAAGAGAAACACGCAAACCTCCGTGCATCGCTAGGCTCCGACCAGCCACCGTAACTGGGAACTCCCCGATATTTTCCTCGCCCTTGCTTCTACCATGGTTTTTTCCGTCATGGACGGCCCAAAGAATGTCATGCAACTGCGTATCCGGCCCGCCCAGGACGAAAAGCCCATTTTTTGTCATGATTTTTTGTCATAGAAGTAGGAGCCTACCACATCTATGGTGATACTGGGTTTTGTCACAATTATCATCATAGAAGTGTCATAAGAATGACAGAAAATGTCACGGATGTGTCTTTTTTTGTAGTGTGAGCTTGGACCTCATGGTTTGAAATACATGCCTCGGACAACTATCGAGTCTCAAGCACTTGTGGATTTCATCAATGACTGGACAGAGCTGCAGATGCCTGAGGAGAAGCCGGATAACACATATTGGACTATTCATTTTGATGGATCCAGGCAGTTATAAGGCTCTGGGGCTGGAGTTATTTTTACTTCCCCACGAGGTGATAAATTTTGTTATGTCTTAAGGTTGATGTTCCCTTGTACTAACAATGCAGCTGAGTATGAAGCCTTGCTCCATGGTATTCGGATGGCTAAAGAGATGAATCTAAGTCAGGTGAGGTGTTTTGGCGATTCAGATTTGGTGGCTCAGCAAGTTTCAGGAACTTGGGATTCCAAAGATCCACTCATGGCAGCTTATCACCGAGAGGTTGATGCTATTGTTGGTCATTTCAAGGGTTATCAAGTGGAACATGTTGATCGCAGGAAAAATGAGGTGGCTGATGCTTTAAGACGGCTAGGGTCCCAGCGTAAGCCGGTACCACCTAATGTTTTCCTTGATATTTTGCATAATCCTTCAGTTAAATTGCCTATGGAGGAAGATCTTGTTGTTCCTGACCCAGAGGCACAGTTGGTGGCGGCTCTTCATGCTATTCCTGATTGGACAGTTCCATATTTGGCTTATATGACCCGGGGTGAGTTACCTGAAGATGGAACTTTAGCTAGGCAGATAACCCGGCGGTCTAAGTCAACGACTATTGTCAATGGAAAGTTGCACCGATGCAGTGTCACAGGGGCATTTCAACATTGCGTTTCTCCTGAGGAGGGCCGTACGAGAGATTCATTTAGGAGATTGTGGCCATCATGTCGGCTCTAAGTCTCTCGTGGCTAAGGCTTTTCGTCATGGGTTCTATTGGCTGATGACTCATGCTGATGCAGAGGATTTGGTTAGCAAGTGTGATGGTTGTCAGAAATTTTCAAGACGAGCTCATGTGCTGGCTCAAGAATTGAGGATGATTCCAATTACTTGGCCATTTGCAGTTGGGGGGCTGGATATGGTTGGGCCTTTTAAGTGGTCCAAGGAAAAAAATACTCACCTCTTGGTGGCGGTTGACAAGTTTAGAAAGTGGTTTGAGGCAGAGCCGGTCAGTAAGTGTGACGCAGCAACAATGGTTCAATTCATCAAAAAGGTGATTTTTCATTTTGGCTACCCTCACAGCATCATAACTGATAATGGCACTAATCTGTCTAAGGGTGCTATGAAAGAATTCTGTCAACGAGAGCATATTCGTCTTGATGTTTCATCAGTGGCTCATCCCCAGTCCAATAGTCAAGCTGAAAGAGCCAATCAAGAAATCTTGAGAGGCATAAAGCCCCGGCTTATGGTCCCTTTGTAGAGGACGCCGGGTTGTTGGGTGGAGCAGTTGCCCTCAATGCTATGGAGTATCAATACTACCCCAACAGATCTATGGGTTACACGCCTTTCTTCATGGTTTACGGAGCAGAGGCGGTTCTACCTAGTGACATCCGTCACGACTCGCCCCGTGTGGCGGCTTATGTTGAAGCTGATAATGAAAAAGCACGCTAGGATGCTCTTGACCTTCTGGATGAGGAGCCTTGCGGTGTCTCGTTTGGTGATTTACCAGCAACATCTGCGTCATTATCATAGACGCTGGGTTAAAACTCAGACCTTTCAAGAAGGTGACTTGGTGCTCCGGCTCATCCAGGATCAAATAGGCATGCATAAGTTGTCCCCACCTTGGGAAGGGCCCTTTGTGGTCAACAAAAATCTGAACAACGGGTCATACTACCTCGTGATATTTGAGAGCACAAGGACTCACGCAAATCTGAGGAGGAGTCCCGCAGGCCGTGGCACATTGCTCATCTTTGGCCTTATTACACCTGAGCCACCGGCTCTTGTGATGTATATACTTTTACCAATGTATATATTATGATTAGTATAATAAATCCGGCATCCCTGATAATTCAGGGCCTCTCACTACAAAAAAATACACTTCCGTGATGATACATGTTTGTCACAGTAGGTCACGTTTTCTGTCATGCATGTACATCCATGACGCTTTTATGATGTAATCAAGATAGTCATACGTCTTTGTCGAGAAGTGTTCCATGACATTACCAAAATTATCATCACGGACGTGTCCACTTCCATGATGATAAATCACGCGTCATAGAAGTGCTTTCGTCAAGGGTGACCGACACGCGGCATCGACTGTAACGGCTCGCCGTTAAGCTATCGGGTCCGGTTTTGGATCCGATAACCCGTTAACAGCCCGAACCAATGGGGATTTTCCACGTGTAAAATTATCATTGGCCGACGGGACCACGTGTCAGCTCCTCATTGGGACAGATGTCATCCACTCATTGGACAGGAGGCGCCTATGATACGTCGACACGTGGCCGGCCCAATAGAGGCCCATTCCGGTGAAAAGGCCGACCCAGCTAAAGGGCCACCAAGTTTTTTCAGACACTAGTGGGCTGGCCCGTTAACAACCTGCCATGTTTTGGGTCAAATTGAGGCCCACATCAGACCAGGCCTGTTCACAGCCTGTCGAGTTTTGGGCCAAATTATGGCCCATATCGGATCAGGCCCATTAACAGGCCACTCTACCTTTGGGCCCATTCTCAGACAGGTTTGTATTTCAGCCTGTTAAATGCTTGTTTACCAGTTCGGCCTGATAATATTTTCGGCTTGTTAGCGGCTCGTGGAGTATCTGGGACGTTGTCGTCCCGGTTTAACTTTAGGCCATTTAACGGCCCACGCAGAAACTGGGCTATTTCTTGTCCGAAGTAACTTTAGGCCTCTTAATGGCCCATAGTCTTCGTGGATAAATTTCAGCCCAACTTGCCTATCGGCCTGTTATGGCCCATGTAATAGTTGGGCCTAATTACAACCCGCGTTGAATCTAGCCTGCTTATAGCCCATCTGATAATGGCCCGTGACACTTTTGGGCCTATGGCCCGCATGGATACCGGCCTGCTTAAAGCCCATAATTTTATTGGGCCAAACGGGCCCGAGATATATTTTGGCTTGTTAACTACTTGTCCTATTTGGGCCAAACATGGGCCTTAGGCAGTTTCGGCCTGTATTGGCCCGTGAATTTTTCGGCTCAACACTAGCCCAATCTAGGTTTTACCCTGTTAAAAGCCCATTGTATTCTCTGGCCCAGCTGGCTAGAACTTTACTCGGCCTGTTAAAGGCAGGAAACAACCATAAGGTTTAGACTTGCTAATGGCCCAAGATGATTATAGGCCCACATTTTGGCCCATATGAGTAACGGGCCGCCCTGAAGACCGACAACACTGAGATCCATTGAACCTTCCGGCCTAAATTACAGCATACCGACCAAGAATAAACCTAGACTACAAAACAAAGAAATTACAGCATATTACATCCCCTCGGCATCAAAGTTCGCCCCCAGTGATAATAAAGGGCAACCAGACAATAGATTACATAAACTGGGCAGGTCGCCACCAGTGGAAGTTAACGTGCGGACAAAATAATAGACAGAACCGACAACACTTCAACACAATTCAAGAAAGGTTAGCCCGGCCCAGTAGCTGTAGCGCAAGCAACTTAGCAACCTGATGAGACTGCGCTTCTTTGGCGCTCATATCCACCTGCTTAAGCTGCATAGCATCAATAAACGTCCTGTACTTACGGTTAATCTTGCATAGAGATTGGAGTTCCAGTCATATTTGAGCGGAAGCATGTATTTCTGCTTGAATTTTTGATCAAGAAGTCGAATGATTCGTGTGGCGACTTCATCGAGCTTGTGTCACTGAGTAAGTTTGACACTACATCAAGATGTGACTTTGTGGTTGTATCCCTACCCTCAATATGTTTTGCCTTCTCCTCTGGAATATGTGTTAGAGGGACAAACAATGGGTTCGTCTCACTATCATTGTGGCAGTTCTTCCTAACAGCAGTGTTGTCACCCTGAAAGAGAAACAAGTAGGTAGATAACAGGTTTTGCACGCAAAAGCATCAGCGCTGTCAATTAATGTCATTTCTTTGTCAGAAATAAAGACACGGTTTAAAATAGCATTAACATAATAGGCATTGTTCATAGTTAAGACGGCAGGAAATGGCATTGTGCAGGAGCGGCAGCTTCACCAGACCACCGGATTACAGATCAAGAACACATGCATAGATGTAGTTCTAAACAATGTATAAGCATGAATGGTGAGTGTACTGTCAATTTATACCATTTCAGATTGGTAAATAAAAGAGACACAATTTAAATAACATTAATATAATATGGCATTGTTCATAGTTGAGACATAGCAGCATATGACATTGTGCTGTTGTTGGTAGTCTCACCACACCACTAGATTACAGATCAAGAACACAAGCATACACATAGTGCTAAAGAAGATAACTTGCTATGTTTAGTTTAATTTACATGGTACGAATAAGGAACTAGATTGTACAACTAAAGACTGAAATTGAGAACGACAAACTTATGTTTATGTACTTCTACTTTATAAACTTTGAACAAAAAATTTGATTCAGACGACAAAAATAAACAGCATTTGCACTCATAGCTATCCAAATATAAACAACAAAATTTGAAGGCTCGAGGAGGACAAACTTACATTAGTAGTGAAGACAGGCTCTATAAAGGCTCTGTCCATATTGATGGGGTGGGGGGGGGCAATTCAAGAAGTTTACCTCACACTCTTCTTCAAGAGTATTGCCTTTATTCTAGATTTTGTTAAGAGTAAATATAGATGTGAAAATATAGGAACAAATGGCGATTATTTAACTTAAGATGCAGAGTACAAATGTAAATACAGTATATAGGCAGAAGGCACTAACAAGAGCAATGCGGAGCTAAACTTCTTCAGTAACATTGGTTTTATTCAATATTCTGACAAGAGTAAATGTAGATCTGATGTGTAGAAAATTGGAGGACAAGGGGAAATAAGCTGCAAAGTGTACATGAAGAACTAGCTGACAAATATAAGGACAACAGATACTTACAAGAACAATGCAGAACGAAATTTCTTCATAGGCATTCAGTTTATTGTACATAAATTTAAGCATTAATATAGATCTGATAATTTGGAGCGAACAGTGGATAGGCAAGCTATAATGCACAATGATGTCACATAATCCACCAGGTATGAATGTAAGGACAACGATAGGACAATAGGTACTCACAAGAGAAAAGCAACTACCAGCATAGTTGCGATATCCTAGGTTTTGAAGCGCTGGTTCTATGGCCAATATACATCAGGTGCTATGTGATTTCTCCGCTAGCACCACCTTTTTCAAGGACTTTGCTTGTACTCCTTCAGGTTCTGCAATCACCCTCTTCCTTTTGGATGTCTGAAACACAAGAACAACATTTGAATGAAAAAACATGGTATGACGACAAATGGAATAGGTGTTGATAATGGATGGGCATGGCATCTTCACATATATCACGAGTAAACTAAGCATATGGCGGTGCACCGAAGCAAAAGAAATGCAAGACACCTTATGCAAGATATGTGTAACCAATAAAACCTTGCCAAATTAGAACAGGCACCTTATTGGGTGAACATGATAGGCCATCTGCCTTTGACTCCTTGAGCTCCGAATAGTCATTAGGATCATATTCTAAATACGAATCTATAGGTCGGGAGCATGTCGGTTTCATTGCATCCATAATGGACCGCAATCCCTTGATGCCAAGTTGTTACCCATTGAACTGTTCCGCAATATTCTTCTGATGTGCACGTTCTTATATTCATTGTGATTACGTACAATATTTGTAAAGCATGAAAACACAAATAGTAGTGAGATTATCTTTGTAATGTAGAGGATATTGTAATATAATAGAGGCTCCATGTAAACCCTTATGTGCTATCACTGGATTCTGATGAGAGAGCCCATGTGTGTTGTAATATGGTGAGTATATTAATGTAATCTGGCACAACTACACAAAAAATAGGCTCCCTGTTGGGGGCCCCAGATGTAAGGATAGTTGGCAGATGATAGTTCATAATATACTGTATAGAAAGTTTATTGCCAAACCATGATAACGAGAGCGCAGAGCCACTAGGCAGATCATAGTGTAGATAATAGGGGTACACCATAACCACCATAAATAAATCAGGAAAGCGGAAATGGCTGGAAAACATAGGGTTTTGCCGCTACTAATATGCAACCTATCTTTCTGCTACATGCCAGCTCAATTCATCTGAAGGCGGACAATTGTTACTATCAGTTTAGTCTATCAAAGACCGCGCGACTCCCACCATTTTCGGGGTATTATGGCAGACCAACTCGAAGTGCGAAATCATTTAGCAGAACTGGCCCAATAGAGGTGTCGACTGCAGATGTCCCTGCTCCCCTTCCTGACAAGGAACTTAGTGTGCTTCCCATATAGAACACCGCATGGGCCGCCAGTCGAACCACCGGCCCCCACCGCCTGTGTTCCTCCACCACCACCACCCCCCAGCCCCGCCCCCACCCGCGTCGAGTTTTCTTTTTTCGGCGAGGACCCACCAGTCCCCACAACCACCGTCCCCACCCGAGCCCCTTCCTTCCCACCGGCGAACTCCAGCGAGCTCTCAAAAATCGACTAACCCAATTTTGAAATTTAGTCTACTTTCATTTAACTAGTGTGGAATATAAAAGGGGAAAACCATAAGCATTGCGAGTATAGTGTTGTGCGTGCCATGGCGGATCTGAAGGTGCAAACCGGACAAAGGCAACTTCGCAACCAATGTTTGCTTTGAACTAACAAGTAAGTGATGGACAAGTAATCAGAGTAAAGCAGTGGTGATCTATTTTCTTGCTGCAATAAATAAGTTGAGCAGATACGAAAGAGTACCGCCTCTGGTGCGGCACCGTGTATGCATCTGCTGTGATGGTACTGCGGTAGCGATGGCTGTCGGCGGCGTGGAAGCAGATCTAGGAGGGTAGACAGTGGCGGCAGGGTGCGGTGGACGAGACGGTCATGGGAGTGGCGCCGACAAGGTGGACGACGGCGGGGATGAAGTGGGAGGACGGGATGCAAGGATCCCGGTCCAATGTCATGGGTGAGCGCCGGGGTATCAGCTCCAGCATGGTGGAGGAGGACGGCTGTGGATGGGGAGGCGGATGGAGGAGGCTAGGTGGAGAGGGTGTTTTGGCGCCCACGGAGTACGAATGGGGAAATGGAGGGAGAGAGGAAGGGGGGACCATGTCTTCAGGGCGCACTTGTCTCAGATGCGAGGAAATTTACAAACTTAACCCCAGTTTAAAATTTCCTACATCACAACAATATTAGTCGGTTGGGGATAGGACGGTAATCTCGCATACACTGAATATTTGCGGAAGAGAGTTTGTTTTTGGCGCCCACCGTGTATGAATCGGGGAGGGAGTCGACTTCGGTCGAGGAGACACTGTGTTTTGGCGCCCACCGTGTATGAATCCGGGTGAGAGGCGGTTATGTCACGTTTGAGTGAAATTACAAACCTACCCCTTTCGAAACTTATAGAAATCGAGCCGATAGGCTTTGCATGGCATGGATAGGCTGTAATTTCCATATCGCAGATTTTGGTTTCGGGCGGTTACTGTGACTTTCCCCGCTTCGTTCAAATTTTTGCAGAGCAAGAGTGCACGTTTACCGTGCCAACTCAATTCGAATCCAGTTTTTATTCTATTTTTGTTTGGGCAGGATCCATTTTCGATTGGAATAAAATTATATATACATCATTTTTTATATATATACTTTCAAAAGCACAACACCCTTTATACATAAATATGGTTTACAAATGGCATGATCTCAGATTCATAAGGCTATATCCATCTTAATTTGGATTTTCAAATATTTGATACCACTTTATGTTGAAATCCAATGTATGCATTCCTCGCTAACTGTCTCCAATTAATGTGTGTTTCATGCGGGTTTTTATTTTTTTACTTCTCAAACATGTATAATGTGTTTTACACACGCAACATATAGTGTAATCCTGTTTAGACATTAATTGCATATAAACCATGCATTGTCTCTAATTAAAGAATATATGGATCACTAATATTGATAAACTATATAACATTACACGTGTCCCCAAATTCAAATGAATATGCATGTTTGATACACCAATTTGCGTTATGATATTATCGATGTCGTGATCTCCAGTTTAAATATTTGAATCCCCTTTAATCTAGATATTCGTCTCATATAGCTATCACTCATGCTTATATAGGAGTATCTCTCTAGACATATACACGTTCATCGTCTGTCGGGTATCTCTCGTGCTACCTGTATGCCGACAATGATCTTTGATCTTCATAACACACTGACGGTACTCTCTCCCTCGACCTCCATCACTCGATCTCTCTCTAAATATATCTCGCTCCCTGCTATGTGTCTCTAGCTATGATTCTCCATGTGAAATCTCTTTGTCTCAGAAAAACACAAACTTCGTCTCCCGGGGTCTCATTTCTCTCTACTATTGCCCTGTGTGCCACTCGCGCACACCCTCTCACACAGAGATGTCTTTCGCTCCTTAGGTATGAGAATCTACGACTCTTCCTCTTCAATATCTCTTTCTCACACACAAACACAAACTCTGTCTCTCAGGGTCTCATATCTCTCCACCGTTCTCTTGTATGTCGCTCACACACACTCTCTCTCCCTAGAGATATCTTGCGTTCCCTCATATGTCTCTCTACCTATCACTCTCGTTGTGAAATATCTTTCTCTCTCGCAGACAAAACTCCGTCTCTTGGGATCTCATTTCTCTCTGATATTTGTTTGTATGTGAGTCACATGCACCCTTCCTTCATCTCTCTCACACCCACATACATAACTCAGCCTTCTGATCCACTCGACTCCTATCTCTAACGCACACTAGCTAGCATCTTTATCTTTCCATTTATTTGTTTCTCCATCAACCTTCTTTCTCGCCCTCACTCTTGCTTCCTATCACGCACACTATGTATGTTTCTCTCCACATGTAGTCAAGTGCCCTCTTTTTATCTTTCTCTCTCACACACATAACTTCACCCTCTGAACCACTCGGCGGTCATCTCCAACACTCAAACTAGCCGATGTCCCTCTAGCTAGCATTTCCATCTCCAACATTCAACATTTCTTTCTCGCACGCACTCTTGCTTCCTATCACCCACACTATATATGTCTCTCCATACGTGCATTTATAGGTTGATCTCTTTTGCACAATCGTTGTGTCTCACTCCCTCTGCTCACCATAGATGCATGCTCCAGCCCACACCACTATCTCTTAAAGAAAAAACACATGCTCAATTGTCGGGCCTTCTTCCCTGCACTCTCACATGCATGCATATTGTCATACCGATTCAAATCTCCCATGTCGTTGATCTTATGACTTATGTATTCTTTCTTTTATCTCGATCATGCGCGCGCGCACACACACACACACATCCATGTATACATGTATACCTCTCGCACATGCACGTTCAAGGTCTCTATGTCTCCATACGTAGTTAATTACCCTCAACCCTAACGCCACATCGAATCGTTCTCTTCTTATGTGCACATAACTTCCGTCTGGATGGGTAAAACACACACTCACACTTAACAATCTCCTTATAGCTACCCCCTCTCACTCTTCCCCTATATCCCCGAAACTAATAAGACCATTCCTTCGTTTAATTCCCGCCTACATGCACCATCGATATATAGTAGTCTTCCTCAGTGTCTCTCAAACAAACACGTTCTCTCGATGTCGACTCCTCTCTCGCGCACACACCTTCTCTTCCCTCTCTACGGGCCTTTTCCCTCTCGCACCCCATCGTTGGTGGCCTCTTCCGTACACATCACCTCTCTGTGATGAAGCCACGCACACTTAAATTACATCCGCCACCGAGGACCCCGCATCACACACACACGCGCAGCACCCCCACCACACCCCCCACACACCCAGCCCCCCCCACACACTAAGACTCCATCTCTCTCTCTCTCACACACACACACGCACCCCCCACACACACTAAGACTCCATCTCTCTCTCTCTCTCTCTCTCTCACACACACACACACGCACCCACCCACCCCCCAGACACACACGCACACACTAAGACTCCATCTCACACACACATGCTCTAGGCGGAGCATTTGTTCCTACCACCCTTCGTCCAACCTTACCTGTATGATAAACAATCACCTTAATTTACTTGTATAACATGGACAAATTCCACTTTACTTTAGTAGTAGCAAACTTATCATCTCTACTCTTATAAAAACCCGAGTTGGTGATGATGGTGTGCCTGCCATCTTGTAATATAGATCGCCCGATCTATATCTGACGGATAGAAAGCAAACTACGATAATTTTACAAAAGATACCCACACCTCTCTCCACATCCTTATCTCCCACAACCTCATTGCTGAGCAATTAAAAAAGGAAGTCTCTGGAACAATCTAGCATGGTGGCCATTGCCGCCTGCCAGCGCCGTCCATCCCCATGCCTCCGCCTAGTCCGACCACCAGTCACCACCACGCTCCACTCCTCCTCACCTTATCTCTCATCTTTCATTTTTTCGATGAAATTCTCGAGATACCAGTTTTCCGATAAAATTCTCGAGATATCATTAGTTTTTACACATGGGATTACTCCTGCATGGGTCAATCACAATAGGTGTTTTGTAAAAAAATGCATATTGATGTTCCGTGCAATGCACGAGCATCTTGCTTATAATTATATAACGCAAATCACGAGCAGGAAGTAACATTTTTTTACACAACCACGTTAACATGGCCACGTAAATCACTAGCTAAAGAGTAATACCATTATACTTATATCCCAATGCAAAAGGTTGAGTACATGTATGAAGAGTAGAGTCACACACACGCACTCTGTCTCTCAGAATCACACACACACACACCAGTTATGTGATGCCTACTTAAGCAGACACGCATGTCACAATTTTTGCACCAGCGGGTACATGTGATGGTGCACATTTATTTAAGCTGGAAGGCGAACCCAAACAGTAGCTGCATTCATTCCTCTCCCGCCACCTCTTCTCTGGTCACTGTCGCCCAGTAGCCATGGCCCGGCCGAAGGTAACGACATACGCCATACTCCCGCCGGAGCGGCGCTTTAATCTAGAAATTTTAGTGGTCATGCATGCATATTTTTGTGCTAGCACTCCTATATAAGGGTTGACGGTCGCTTCCCATGGACGCAGCTTTGGCGGGAAGAGGAAGGAGAAGGAAGCGGGCTGTGGAGTAACATTTTTACCACAATTTCTTTGGAACCGAGTGCAATAATTGAGTAGTTTTGCGAATCGCCAATACTACACCAAACGGTTCAAAACCAATACTCCCTTGCGGTAGCGCTTCCCACGTGAAACGATCAGCGCCGCTCGAGGCGTCGATGCCGCATTAATGTCCGGCCAGAGCGGAGGCGACCTCTCACTGGCGCCGGCTTTGAAGCAGCGCGACGGCCGAGAGAGCGCCGCTTCCCGGTGCACGCAACTACTCCGTGTCGAGGCTGGCCATAGTTTGGATGAGTCTCCATCATGGGAAGCCACACTAACTGCGATGGCATGGATTGTTCCATCTATGAAGAGCACGTGGGACTGGAACTACAAGACGGACATGTACCCAGGAGTGGACGTACGAACCTGAGTAATGTAGCGCAGTAAGTGAAGTAGAAAGGCACAAATAGTATGAACAGGTGTGGCATATAGGCATTTGTCTACTATGTACCACTAAATGTTGTACGTGCAATGCACGGTGATGTTATGGAGTACGTGCCTAAGTACTCTACTACTACTATATTAATTGGAGGCACATATTAGGTTTTATATTTGTTTACGTGTATGCCCCGAGACCTTCCAACTAGACGTCTCTTTCTCTCCGGGTCGCACTTTGTATCTTTCATACCACTAGTACTACTACATGTGGTCTCCGACCTTTAAGTGGAAGAAGTGGAGACGCTCTACCACACTGTTCATGTCCCACTCCTTTCGCTGATGTGTGGGACATCCAGCACGTGTCGTGTTTGGCACTCCTTCGTCATAAGAGTTGAAACGCTAGCATTCATCAGAAAATAGAAAAAAATCAGTAGTGATGCTATACCACGCGGTTTCCTTGCTCCTCGATATCGGAAAGAATACTTCGGTTCGCCAACATGTGGGACGTCGACCATCCTGGCCCACTTGCCATGCATGCAGAACTCCAAGGGAGAGTCACCCCGGCCGTCGCGCCGTAGTAACAATGACTAATGAGCCGCCAAATCACAGGCCCAACCTTTCCCACTGTGAAGTTGCTCGGACGAAGGAACCATCATGACTTCCTTGAATTACGCTTCTTGAAGAAAACTATTGTACCAGCACTACTGCTAGCTAAGTAGTTACTCCAGCAGAGGCCTCCTTTCATTCATAGGATAGGAATTTTATAGGAATATGAAAATCATAGGAAGTGAGATGACATGCATCTCAATTCCTATAGAGAAAGAGATGGCATTTTCTTGCATAGGATAGGAATTTTCCATTGAGTCTAGGCTAATGTACTGGTAATTTGCTCTAAAAACTACAGTAGTAAATAGTAGTATTGGTACATGCTCGTACTCAGACATAGACACACACACTAACTACTAGTAGTACTACTACTTCTCACATGCTGGCTAGACGCCGTCGTTTTCCTTCCCGGATTTGTCGGTGACACCCCACCGTGCTTGGATCTCCGCCGACCTCTCCGCAGCAGCGCGTGCGTCCTCTTCTTTCTTGCGGTGGCGGGCAGTGAGAACCGGTCGGTGCTTCACAAAAAGAAGATTCTTTGAATGAAAATATAGCAGCATCACTAATTCCCCCACCTTTCCTTCGTCGGTACAGAAGAAAAATGGCAGAAGTGAGTAGCCTGGAGTGAGGTTTTCTTCAAGAAAGGGGAGAAAGGGCTTCAATGAGTGTTCTAGTGAAATGATGGTTGCTTCGTCAAGTCCAACTTCGAGGCCACTTTACCACTGCTGGTAAAGGTGGGTTTTGTGATATGACGGGTCATGACGGCCACACCGTGGTGACCGGTGAGTCTCGACTGTAGCACCTCGCTGTGACTTGGTGGATGGCACGCGGACCCGGATGCTTTGATATCCCGCATGTGGATAGAGCGGCTAGTCATATAGGAGTGCTCAATATTGTGAACCGCGACCAAGGCGGAGAGGAAAACGAGAGAACTATGTAATTAATGCATGAGTTTAATTAGGGTAGTTTTGTAAAATACGACATACATTCCTCCAATCACAAAATACCTTGGTTGATGAGATTTGAGATTTGAGCCAGTACTGCACGTGGTGAAATCTCTAGAAAGGCAAATACTCCTTTCCAGTTTACAGGGCTATACTGGCAAGTACTAGTACTACAATAGTGGGCTCAAATAGCAATTTTGTCTCATGCAAGAGCCTGGCTATATGCGTGCTCCAAGGCTCCGCACCATGCCCCACCCTGATAACCCACAAGTATAGGGGATCACAACAGTTTTTGAGGGTAGAGTATTCAACCCAAATTTATTGATTCGACACAAGGGGAGCCAAAGAATATTCTCAAGTATAAGCAGCTAAGTTGTCAATTCAACCACATCTGGATAACTTAATATCTGCAGCAAAGTATTTAGTAGCAAAGTAGTATGGAAGTAACGGTAACGACGACAAAAGTAACAGTAGCAGTTTTGAAGTAATCGTAACAGTGGCAACGGAAAAGTAACTAAGCAAAGATCAATATGTGAAAAGCTCGTAGGCATTGGATCAGTGATGGATAATTATGTCGGATGCGATTCTTCATGCAACAGTTATAACATAGGGTGACACTGAACTAGCTCCAATTCATCAATGTAATGTAGGCATGTATTCCGAATATAGTCATACATGCTTATGGAAAAGAACTTGCATGACATCTTTTGTCCTACCCTCCCGTGGCAGCGGGTTCCTATTGGAAACTAAGGGATATTAAGGCCTCCTTTTAATAGAGTACCCGACCAAAGCATTAACACTTGGTGAATACATGAACTCCTCAAACTACGGTCATCACCGAGAGTGATCCCGATTATTGTCACTTCGGGGTTACCGGATCATAACACATAGTAGGTGACTATTGACTTGCAAGATAGGATCAAGAACTCACATATATTCATGAAAACATAATAGGTTCAGATCTGAAATCATGGCACTCGGGCCCTAGTGACAAGCATTAAGCATAGCAAAGTCATAGCAACATCAATCTCAGAACATAATGGATACGAGGGATCAAACCCTAACAAAACTAACTCGATTACATGATAAATCTCATCCAACCCATCACCATCCAGCAAGCCTATGATGGGATTACTCACGCACGACGGTGAGCATCATGAAATTGGTGATGGAGGAAGGTTGATGATGACGATGGCGATGGATTCCCCTCTCCGGAGCCCCGAACGGACTCCAGATCAGCCCTCCTGAGAGAGATTAGGGCTTGGCGGCGGCTCCGTATCGTAAAACGCGATGAATCCTTGTCTGTGATTTTTTTTCTCCCCGAACGTGAATATATAGAGCTGGAGTTGAGGTCGGTGCAGCACCAGGGGGCCCATGAGGTAGGGGGGCGCGCCCAGGGGGCAGGCGCCCCCACCCTTGTGGACAGGGTGTGGGCCCCCTAGTCTTGATTGTTTCGCCAATATTTTTTATTAATTCCAAAAATATTCTCGGTGAAGTTTCAGGTCATTCCGAGAACTTTAATTTCTCCACAAAAATAACACCATGGCAATTCTGCTGAAAACAACGTCAGTCCGGGTTAGTTCCATTCAAATCATGCAAGTTAGAGTCCAAAACAAGGGCAAATGTCTTTGGAAAAGTAAATACGATGGAGACGTATCAACTCCCTGATACGTCCATTTTGCATCATGCTTTTATATTGATATTTTTTGCATTATGGGCTGTTATTACACATTATTTCACAATACTTATGCCTATTCTCTCTTATTTTACAAGGTTTACATGAAGAGGAGAATGCGGCAATGGAATTCAGGCTAGAAAAGGAGCAAATATTAGAGACCTATTCTGCACAACTCCAAAAGTCCTGAAACTCCACTGAAGTTATTTTTGGAAATAATAAAAAATACCAAGCGAAGAAAATACCAGAGGGGGCCCACACCCTGGCCACGAGGGTGGGGGGCGCGCCCTACCCCCCTGGGCGGGCCCCCGGCCTCGTGGGCCCCCTGGCTAGCCTCCGGGGCCCATATTCTGCTATATGAAGTCTTTCGTCCGAGAAAAGATCATATGCAAGCTTTCGGGAAGAAACTCCGCCGCCACGAGGAGGAACCTTGGCGGAACCAATCTAGGGCTCCGGCGGAGCTGTTCTGCCGGGGAAACTTCCCTCCGGGAGGGGGAAATCATCGTCATCACCAACGATCCTCTCATCAGGAGGGGGTCAATCTCCATCAACATCTTCACCAGCACCATCTCCTCTCAAACCCTAGTTCATCTCTTGTATCCTATCTTTGTCCCAAAGCCTCAGATTGGTACCTGTGGGTTGCTAGTAGTGTTGATTACTCCTTGTAGTTGAAGCTAGTTGGTTTATTTGGTGGAAGATCATATGTTCAGATCCATTATGCATATTAATACCCCTCTGATTATGAACATGAATATGAGTTGTGAGTAGTTACGTTTGTCCCTGAGGACATGGGAGAAGTCTTGCTATTAGTAGTCATGTGAATTTGGTATTCGTTCGATATTTTGATGAGATGTATGTTGTCTTTCCTCTAGTGGTGTCATGTGAACGTCGACTACATGACACTTCACCATTGTTTGGGCCTAGAGGAAGGCATTGGGAAGTAATAAGTAGATGATGGGTTGCTAGAGTGATAGAAGCTTAAACCCTAGTTTATGCGTTGCTTCGTAAGGGGCTGATTTGGATCCATATGTTTCATGCTATGGTTAGGTTTACCTTAGTACTTCTTTTGTAGTTGTGGATGCTTGCAATAGGAGTTAATCATAAGTGGGATGCTTGTCCAAGTAAGGACAGCACCCAAGCACCGGTCCACCCACATATCAAATTATCAAAGTACCAAACGCGAATCATATGTACGTGATGAAAACTAGCTTGACGATAATTCCCATGTGTCCTCGGGAGCGTTTTCCTTCATATAAGAAATTGTCCAGGCTTGTCCTTTTCTATAAAAAGGATTGGGCCACCTTGCTGCACTTTATTTGCACTTGTTACTTGCTACCCGTTACAAATTACCTTATCACAAAACTATCTGTTACCGATAATTTCAGTGCTTGCAGAGAAAACCTTGCTAAAAACCGCTTATCATTTCCTTCTGCTCCTCGTTGGGTTCGACACTCTTACTTATCGAAAGGAATAATATAGATCCCCTATACTTGTGGGTCACCAAGACTCTTTTCTGGCGCCGTTGCCGGGGAGTTAAGCGCCTTTGGTAGGTGGAATTTGGTAAGGAAAAATTTATATAGTGTGCTGAAATTTACTGTCACTTGTTACTATGGAAAGTAATCCTTTGAGGGGCTTGTTCGGGGTATCTTCACCCCGACCCGTAGAGCAAATAGTTTCTCCTCAACCTACTGAACCTATTGAAAATGTTTACTTTGAAATTCCTTCGGGTATGATAGAGAAACTACTAGCTAATCCTTTTGCAGGAGATGGAACATTGCATCCCGATTTACACTTAATCTATGTGGAAAGTTTGTGGATTATTTAAGCTTGCAGGTATGCCCGATGATGTTATCAAGAAGAAGGTCTTCCCTTTATCTTTGAAGGGAGATGCATTGACATGGTATAAGCTATGTGATGATATGGGATCATGGGACTACAAGCGATTGAAATTGGAATTTCATCAGAAGTTTTATCCTATGCAACTTGTTCATCGTGATCGTAATTATATATATAATTTTTGGCCTCGCGAAGGAGAAAGCATCGCTCAAGCTTGGGGAGGCTTAAGTCAATGTTATATTCATTCCCCAATCATGAGCTCTCAAGAGAAATGATTATCGGCTTTCTGACAACAATCGCTCCATGATCGATACTTCTTGTACTGGCTCTTTTATGTTGAAGACTATTGAGTTTAAATGGGATTTATTGGAAATAATTAAACGCAACTCTGAAGATTGGGATCTCGACGAAGGTAAGGAGTTAGGTATAACACCTAAGTTTGATTGTGTTAAATCCTTTATGGATACCGTTGTTTCCGTAAATTTAGCACTAAATATGGACTTGACTCTAAGATAGTAGCTTCTTTTTGTGAATCTTTTGCTGCTCATGTTGATCTCCCTAAGGAGAAGTGGTTTAAATATCATCCTCCCATAGAAGTAAAAGTAGTTGAACCTATTAAAGTTGAAGAAAAGGCTATCACTTATAATGATCCTATTGTTCCTACTGCTTATGTTGAGAAACCACCTTTCCCTGTTAGGACAAAGGATCATACTAAAGCTTCAACTGTGGTTCATAAAAGCAATATTAGAACTTATACACCTCCTGAGAAAGTTAAAGTTGAACCTAATTGTAACGCCCCGGATTCGATGCGCCAGGTGTCTGCCAGTTATTCGCCGTCGTTGCCATGTCATTTGCTTGCGTGTTGCACTTTTCCATGTCATCATCTGCATTTTATATCATGTCATCATGTGCATCGCATTTGCATACGTGTTCGTCTCATGCATCCGAGCATTTTCCCCGTTGTCCGTTTTCCAATCTGGCACTCCTATGTCTCCCGGCGCTCCCTTTTGCCTCTTTTCGTAAAGGGTGTTAAACGGTCTTGGAATGGACCGAGGTTTGTCAAGCGGCCTTGGTTTAGCACCGGTAGACCGCCTGTCAAGTTTCGTGCCATTTGGAGGTCGTTTGATACTCCAACGGTTAACCGGGTAACCATAAAAGCCTCTTTGAGTTGCAGCCCAACACCCCTTTCAAACTGGCCCAAAACCCACCAAACTCCCCTCCATGCTCTCGGTCGTTCGATCACGATCACGTGGCCGAAAACCGCACCTCACTTGGACTCTCCTAGCTCCCTCTACCTATATAAACACCTTCCCCTCCAAAAATCGCAGTCAACCCCCGAAACCCTAAAATCGTCCCGCGCTCACGGACAAGTCCGCCGCCACCGGACGCTTCGCCGCCACCGCCCGCAGCCAATGGGAGTCTGCCACGAGCCCCCACGCCTCCTCTCCTCCCTCAGACCGCATGGTTCGGCCGGGATCGGATCGCCCTTCGGCCAGCCTGGCGCCGCTGCCGGCTGAGCCTGGCCCGCCTCCGCCGCCGCCCGGGCTCGCCGTGCCCCAGCGCCGTCTGCGGCGCCTGCGCCCGCGCCTCGCCGGCGACCGCCGCCGCCGCGGCGCTGCCGCGCCCTCGCCCGGCCGGCCCGTATCTCCTCCGCCTCGGCTGCGCTGCCCGCTCCGCCGCCGTCTTCCTCCGCCGGAGGACCCCTCGCCGCCCGATCCTCCTCCGGCCGCCCGCCGCGCTGTCCGACAGCGCTCCACCGGGAGCCCGCGCCCGACCTCCGCCGCCTCGACTCCTTCGCGCCCTCCGCCGCGGGACCTCGCCGCGCCCGGCCGGATCCGCGCCCCTCGCCGGGCGCCTCGTCCCGGCCTCGCGGAACCTCCTCGACCAACTCCGCGAGCCGCCACCGCCGGACCCTCTCCGTCAAATCGGGACGAGATCCACCATCACCACCAACCAAACGGCTTCCCGAACCCGGATCTCCTCGTCCCCAAGACGCCTCCGTCCCGCGTTGACTTTCGCGGAGGTGATTTTCGTCTAAGTCCCGAATCTGTGATTATTTTGTTGCATTTTCATCGCATCATAACTCTCTGTATGTTGCTCCGTTTTGTGCGTATAATATGTCAAATTGTTCGCCTCGAAGAGTAGATCATTTCATCTCATTGCATCATTTTCATTTGAGCTCATCTTGATGCCCAAAATGCTGTTGGAAGAGTGCTATGTGACGTTAGTTTCTGTTTTCTTATCAGAACATGCACTTGTCATTTTTGCCATTATTGATGTGTGCATCATATGAACTTGAGTCCTACATGTGTTTTGTAATATGCCATGCCATCTTTACAGGGGTGTATGCCATGTATTTCTGTGATCTATGTGGTGGCTAGCACAAGCATGCAAACTAGGCTTCATGATGTTGCTGATTTCAGCCCCTGTTCTGCTGATATTTTTATGCCATGTAAACTTGATGCTACCGAGAGATCCATGCTTATTTTGAGATACTTCAGTAAGGATGTTTTGAACATATGGTTATTCTCTATCCATCCATGCCCTTGTTTGCAATTTTGGAGTGCCATAGCTTGAGTCAATCGAGCTCTACTTTTACTATAAAATGTTTCCTGGCAGATTGTTTACATGTTATTCAATTTTGCCAAGGTTGTTGTAGTTGATCCGTGTATGCTATGATGTTGTTCTTGCCATGTATAGCTTCTATGCCATGTCTTCTTACTGTGAGTTGCCTTTCCATGCCATGTATTGCTCTGTGGTGAGTGGTTCAAGCTCACCAACATGCCTACTTATCGTTGTTCCTGCCATGTATGAATCTGTAATATAACTTGCCATGTTTACAGGTGCCATCATATCTTTGATCCTTTTGGCTTATGGTCAGTAAAGGACTTTTGTTCTATGCAATTAGTAGATTCATGACATGCCTTTGTTTGCCATGTTAAGTTCCTGTTGTTGTTTGATAGCTCTAAACATTGCAACCTGATGTAATTTCTGCTAAAGTCTGAAACTGTTATTATTTGCAATCTTGCCATGTGTGTTTGAGCATGTTCTATTGATTTCTGGAGTTAGCTCAGTGTTCATGTTTTGTCATGCTTTACCTGTACTTCATGCCCATGCCTTTTGTTCTCATGTTAAGATGCTGTAGCTTGTTGTTTTGATGCTTGCAATATGCCTAGTTGCTGTTTTGGACAGATTGTTGTCATGTCTTGTATAGAGTGTATGTGTTGAACCGTTGCTCCGTTTTGAGTGTGCTCTATATGAAACTTGCTTGATTTTGCATGTAGTTTCATATTATCATGTTGCATCATTGTTTTGAGGTGTTTGCTTGATGTTTGGGTGCATTTTGCATCAATGCCATGGTTAACTTGTTTTGCTCATATCTTCTAGGTCGTAGCTCCGAATTAAATGAACTTTATATGTAACTTGACTAGAATTTCGTGTAGATCATCATGGTGCATCTTAACTTGCTGTTTAAAAACTTGAACATAAGGTTTATTCAGATCTGGACCAATTTCGAAATATGCATATGAGGACTTATCGGAATTGTTATATGTTGTTTCCGGCCTCATTTAAACTTGCTTTGATGTGTTGTTCTTGGTTGCATCATCTCTTGCCATGAGTAGCTTCATGTAGTCTTGTCATGCATCATGCTTGGTTGTGCATCATGTCTTGTCTATGTGTGGTGTGTTTACTATGTTGTGTGCTTCTTCTTGTTAGTTCCTGTTTCGTTGCGATCGTGAGGATTCGTTCGTCTATGCTTGGTTCATCTTCGTGGCTTCATCTTCTTCATGGACTCGTTCTTCTTCCTTGCGGGATTTCAGGCAAGATGACCGTCACCTTGGATCTCATTACTATCATTGCTATGCTAGTTGCTTCGTTCTTTCGCTATGCTGCGCTACCTATCACTTGCTGCTCAAGCCTCCCAAATTGCCATGTCAGCCTCTAACCTTTTGCACCCTTCCTAGCAAACCGTTGTTTGGCTATGTTACCGCTTTGCTCAGCCCCTCTTATAGCGTTGTTAGTTGCAGGTGAAGATGAAGTTTGTTCCTTGTTGGAACATGGAGATGTTGTTCCTTGTTGGAACATGTTTACTTGTTGGGATATCACAATATATCTTATTTAATTAATGCATCTATACACTTGGTAAAGGGTGGAAGGCTCGGCCTTATGCCTGGTGTTTTGTTCCACTCTTGCCGCCCTAGTTTCCGTCATATCGGTATTATGTTCCCGGATTTTGAGTCCCTAACGCGGTCGGGTGATTTATGGGACCCCCTTGACAGTTCGCTTTGAATAAGACTCCTCCAGCAAGGCCCAACATTGGTTTTACCATTTGCCTCACCACCACCTACATTTCCCTTGGGAGTAATTAACCCAAGGGTCATCTTTATTCAGCCCCCCCCCCCCCGGGCCAATGCTTGTCTAAGTGTTGGCCCGAACCGAGTAGACTGCGGGGCCCCCTCGTGGAAACTCGAGGTTTGGTTTTACTCATAGGATGTCTCATCCGTGTTGCCCTGAGAGCGAGATATGTGCAGCTCCTATCGGGATTGTCGGCGATCGGGCGGCTTTGCTGGTCTTGTTTTATTCTTTGTCGAAATGTCTTGTAGCCGGATTCCGAGACTGATCGGGTCTTCCGGGAGAAGGAATATCCTTCGTTGATCGCGAGAGCTTATCATGGGCTAAGTTGGGACACCCCTGCAGGGTTTAAACTTTCGAGAGCCGTGCCCGCGGTTATGTGGCAGATGGGAATTTGTTAATGTCCGGTTGTAGAAAACCCGAAGTTGATCTTAATTAAAATACACCAACCGTGTGCGTAACCGTGAGTGTCTCTTTTTGGGGATGATCGAGAGGAGAACACGGTTTCTGGGTTATGTCTGACGTAAGTAGGAGTTCAGGATCACTTCTTGATCATTACTAGTTGACGACCGTTCCTTTGTTTCTCTTCTCGCTCTCATTTGCGTATGTTAGCCACCATATATGCTTAGTCGCTGATGCAACCTCACCACTTTACCCCTTCCTTTCCCTTTAAGCTTTGCTAGTCTTGATACCCATGGTAATTGGATTGCTGAGTCCTCGTGGCTCACAGATTACTACAACACCAGTTGCAGGTACAGGTTTCGCGATGATCCTGACGCGAGAGCGATGTTTGCTTGTGTTGGAGTTCTTCTTCTGCTTCTTCTTCGATCAGGGGATAGGTTCCAGGTCGGCAGCCTGGGCTAGCAGGTGGTGGATGTCGTTTGAGTTTTGTTTATGTTTCATCCATAGTCGGATGTTGATCTCTATTATGTGATGTTGATGTATTCTTGTGGCATTTGTGCCTTATGTATGTATCCCCATCTATTATGTGATGTTGATGTAATGATATCCACCTTGCAAAAGCGTTTCAATATGCGGGTCTATCCTTGGTGGGACCTTCGAGTTCCTTTTGGATAGGGTCGCATATTGGGCGTGACAAGTTGGTATCAGAGCCTCGACCGACCCTAGGAGCCCCCTAGATTGATCGTGTAGTTTGGCCGATGTCGAGTCTAGAAAACTGATTTTGGAGTTTAGTTATATCGGAGAGAAGGAATTCTTTTTACTCCTCAGTCCCTTCGTCGCTCTGGTGAGGAATCTTGACGTAGGTGTTTTGAATTATTTCTCTTCCCGTTCAAAATTTTCTTTAGGATCACGCGGTTAGTTTCGTGAGTTGTCCATCCTCTTTTGTCCGGTGCATTTCTCGTCAAGTCGACTCGAACCTCTTCATCGTGGTCAAGTCCAATCCTCAGTTGTTTTCTTTTCCCACCCGCCCTCCTTTATTCCTCTCGGAACCGGAGTCCGTAATCGAGTATCCATCATACTCGTGCGAAGTCTTTGCTTTCTTTCCTCTATGATTTCAACCGGGGTTTTCCTCTTGAACTCATTCGTCGTTTCCCCTCCCGAGTTGCCTTTGTTTTTTTTCCCGCCCTCCCACCCTTTTCTTCCCGGAGTCTGACTCTCTCTCGACCATCAATTTCAGTCGTACGGAGTCTCTTCAGTCTTCCCTCAATTATCTCAACCGGTGAATTCTCGTCTTGTTCGTCATTCTTCATCCCTTTTTTTTCCGGTGCACTCAATTCAAGTTTTTCGAGTTGATCACATTCTTTTCCTTGGTCAGAGTGTTTTCCCTGCTCGTTCGCCTCTCGCTAATTTATCCCTCCGGAGTGTTCAACACATCTCAGGAGATTCGTCTGTGTTCTAATTAATTCGAGGTTGTCACCTCATTCAAATATTTCAATTGTTCCGGTGCATCATCTATCTGTTCAACAATCTTTTCCAACGGTGTTTTCTTTTAGTGGGCCCTAACCCACACGTCTTTTCCCAGGATCTTACCTGACTCTTCTAATTATTCCGGAGTTATTCTCAATTCTTTTCAAGTGTGACGTAAGAATGGATCCCATCAGTCACATGCCTTCTCCAAGTTCGCTTTCTAATTGGTTTCATTGTTGGCTCAACCTCTTCGCTTTTCATTCTCCCGGAGTACCTCAGTAATTTTGGTGGTGTTTCTCGTCTTCATTTGAAGATCGAAGTAGAGTTTCTCTTAAATCTTGTCCGTTCTCCCAGAGATTCGCGGTGCTAGCTCGATGTTATCATATCTAGTTGTTTCCAGTTGTGCAATTCTTTTCAACCATCGGAGTTTGTCAGCAGTTGTTTTTCGGAGGCCATCATTCCAGTTATCGTTCTCTATCTATCCCGGTGCTTCATTCAAGTGTTCTGTAATCAGCTCGTCATCTCTTTGTTCTTGTGCATCTAAATTTCCGTCAAGCATATTTGTTCTTCTAATTCTTCCCGGTGATTATTTCTCTTTCGGCAGTCATTTTCGAATTCTTACGGTGGTTCGTTCAAGACTCATTTTCCTTGGTTATCATTTTAATCCTTTCACTCTGTCCAATCCTACCGGTGGTTCACGAAGACCTTCTCAAGTTTGCGATATGTCAATTCTCAATCCTTTTCAAGAAGAATAAGTAGTATGCAAATCAATTGCTTCTCATCAATTTAACTGGTGGAGGATAAGCATAACATAATTCTTATTCTCATTTCATCGTGGTCAAGTTGATTAATTCTTTCTTTGGAGATTGTTCGTGATGAGTGTTTTTCTCGGATCTAAGTCGTTCGTCTTTTCTTTTCCGGAGTTCAATTTCCTCAGTCATTTCGTCGGAACCTCCATCTAAATCATCGCAATGCTCATCTTATTCTTTCATCCTTCAATTTTATCTCATCGTCCTTTTTGTCGCCGGAGTTCTTCATGGTGGTTCTTCATGATTTAATTCTTTCTTCAAGAGTTTCATCAATATTTTGGTGGAATTCAAAAATATTTTCTTCTTGCATCTCTAAGTGTAATTAATTCTCCGTATTGTTTAGAATTGGAGTTTTGCATTTCTTTGTTCTTCTCAGATATTCAAATCCACTCAATCCTTCCTTCTAAGTTCTTTTCATTCAAATTCTTTCAATTCTTCCGGAGGCATTGCGTTGTTTATCTCGTCAACAATCATTCCATCCTCTCAAGTTCATGTTCTAATCCTTCCGTTTTCAGCCGGAGTGCTGCCTAAATCCTTTCAGTCTTATTCGTTTCTTTTCTCATTCTAGCCACTCCGGTTAGAACGAGTGCTTTCAGAGTCTATCTTCATTCAGTGAGCTTTTGATTCTCGTCATTCTCGTCGTTCCTCTCTTCTTCTCGAGTGCTCTCGATTCTTTGCTTCTTCTCTTGAGTTCTTGTTTCACCTCATCCCTTTTCCCTTCCGTCTCGGTCCTAAGATCTCGGGACGAGATCTCTTGTTAGTGGAGGAGTGTTGTAACGCCCCGGATTCGATGCGCCAGGTGTCTGCCAGTTATTCGCCGTCGTTGCCATGTCATTTGCTTGCGTGTCGCACTTTTCCATGTCATCATCTGCATTTTATATCATGTCATCATGTGCATCGCATTTGCATACGTGTTCGTCTCATGCATCCGAGCATTTTCCCCGTTGTCCGTTTTCCAATCCGGCACTCCTATGTCTCCCGGCGCTCCCTTTTGCCTCTTTTCGTGTGCGGGTGTTAAACGGTCTCGGAATGGACCGAGGTTTGTCAAGCGGCCTTGGTTTAGCACCGGTAGACCGCCTGTCAAGTTTCGTGCCATTTGGAGGTCGTTTGATACTCCAACGGTTAACCGGGTAACCGTAAAAGCCTCTTTGAGTTGCAGCCCAACACCCCTTTCAAACTGGCCCAAAACCCACCAAACTCCCCTCCATGCTCTCGGTCGTTCGATCACGATCGCGTGGCCGAAAACCGCACCTCATTTGGACTCTCCTAGCTCCCTCTACCTATATAAACACCTTCCCCTCCAAAAATCGCAGTCCAACCCCCCCCCCCCCCGAAACCCTAAAAATCGTCCCCGCGCTCGCCGGACACGTCCGCCGCCGCCGCCGCAGCAGCCAATGGGAGGCTGCCACGTGGCCCCACGCCTCTCTCTCCCTCAGACCTGCCGCGCGGGCCGGGTCCGGATCGGACCCGCTCGGCCCGACGCGCTGCCGCGCCCGAGCCGCAGGGGCCGCCGCCGCCGCCCAGGCTCGCCGTGCCGCGCCGCCGTCTCTTGGCGCCTCGCGCGCGCTCCGCGGCGACCGCCGCCGCTGCCGCCCGCCGCGCCGCCGCCCGGCCGGCCCGTATCCCTCCGCCTCGCGTCTTCTCGCCCGCCGTCGTCTTCCTCCGCCGGAGGAGCCTTGCCGCCCGCCTCTCCGGCGGCCGCCGCCGCGCCGGCCCGGCAGCGCTCCACGGGAGCCCAGCGCCCGACCTCCGCCGCCTCGACTCGCTTCGCCGCCCTCTGCGCGGGACCTCGCCCGCGCCGGGACGGATCCGCGCCCCTCGCCGGAGCGCCTCGTCCCGGCCTCGCCGGAACCTCCCCTCGACCAACTCCGGCGAGCCGCCACCGCCGGACCCCTCTCCGTCCAAATCGGGACGAGATCCACCATCACCACCAACCAAACGGCTTCCCCGAACCCGGATCTCCTCGTCCCGCACGCCTCCGTCCCGCGTTGACTTTCGCGGAGGTGATTTTCGTCTAAGTCCCGAATCTGTGATTATTTTGTTGCATTTTCATCGCATCATAACTCTCTGTATATTGCTCCGTTTTGTGCGTATAATATGTCAAATTGTTCGCCTCGAAGAGTAGATCATTTCATCTCATTGAATCATTTTCATTTGAGCTCATCTTGATGCCCGAAATGCTGTTGGAAGAGTGCTATGTGATGTTAGTTTCTGTTTTCTTATCAGAACATGCACTTTTGTCATTTTTGCCATGATTGATGTGTGCATCCTATGAACTGGAGTCCTACATGTGTTTTGTAATATGCCATGCCATCTTTACAGAGGTGTATTCCATGTATTTTTGTGATCTATGTGGTGACTAGCACAAGCATCCAAACTAGGCTTCATGATGTTGCTGATTTCAGCCCCTGTTCTGCTGATATATATATGCCATGTAAACTTGATGCTACCGAGAGATCCATGCTTATTTTGAGATACTTCAGTAAGGATGTTTTGAACATATGGTTATTCTCTATCCATCCATGCCCTTGTTTGCAATTTTGGAGTGCCATAGCTTGAGTCAATCGAGCTCAGTTTTGCTATAAAATGTTTCCTGGCAGATTGTTTACATGTTATTCAATTTTGCCAAGGTTGTTGTAGTTGATCCGTGTATGCTATGATGTTGTTCTTGACATTTATAGCTTCTATGCCATGTCTTCTTACTGTGAGTTGCCTTTACATGCCATGTATGGCTCTGTGGTGAGTGGCTCAAGCTCACCAACATGCCTACTTATCGTTGTTCCTGCCATGTATGAATCTGTAATATAACTTGCCATGTTTACCTGGGTGCCATCATATCTTCTGATCCTTTTTGGCTTATGGTCAGTAAAGGACTTTTGTTCTATGCAATTAGTAGATTCATGCCATGCCTTTGTTTGCCATGTTAAGTTCCTGTTGTTGTTTGATAGCTCTAAACATTGCAACCTGATGTAATTTCTGCTAAAGTCTGAAACTGTTATTATTTGCAATCTTGCCATGTGTGTTTGAGCATGTTCTATTGATTTCTGGAGTTAGCTCAGTGTTCATGTTTTGTCATGCTTTACCTGTACTTCATGCCCATGCCTTTTGTTCTCATGTTAAGATGCTGTAGCTTGTTGTTTTGATGCTTGCAATATGCCTAGTTGCTGTTTTGGACAGATTGTTGTCATGTCTTGTATAGAGTGTATGTGTTGAACCGTTGCTCCGTTTTGAGTATGCTCTATATGAAACTTGCATGATTTTGCATGTAGTTTCATATTATCATGTTGCATCATTGTTTTGAGGTGTTTGCTTGATGTTTGGGTGCATTTTGCATCAATGCCATGGTTAACTTGTTTTGCTCATATCTTCTAGGACGTAGCTCCGAATTAAATGAACTTTATATGTAACTTGACTAGAATTTCGTGTAGATCATCGTGGTTCATCTTAACTTGCTGTTTAAAAACTTGAACATAAGGTTTATTCAGATCTGGACCAATTTCGAAATATGCATATGAGGACTTATCGGAATTGTTATATGTTGTTTCCGGCCTCATTTAAACTTGCTTTGATGTGTTGCTCTTGGTTGCATCATCTCTTGCCATGAGTAGCTTCATGTAGTCTTGTCATTCATCATGCTTGGTTGTGCATCATGTCTTGTCTATGTGTGGTGTGTTTACTATGTTGTGTGCTTCTTCTTGTTAGTTCCTGTTTCGTTGCGATCGTGAGGATTCGTTCGTCTATGCTTGGTTCGTCTTCGTGCCTTCATCTTCTTCATGGACTCGTTCTTCTTCCTTGCGGGATTTCAGGCAAGATGACCGTCACCTTGGATCTCATTACTATCATTGTTATGCTAGTTGCTTCGTTCTTTCGCTATGCTGCGCTACCTATCACTTGCTGCTCAAGCCTCCCAAATTGCCATGTCAGCCTCTAACCTTTTGCACCCTTCCTAGCAAACCGTTGTTTGGCTATGTTACCGCTTTGCTCAGCCCCTCTTATAGCGTTGTTAGTTGCAGGTGAAGATGAAGTTTGTTCCTTGTTGGAACATGTTTACTTGTTGGGATATCACAATATATCTTATTTAATTAATGCATCTATACACTTGGTAAAGGGTGGAAGGCTCGGCCTTATGCCTGGTGTTTTGTTCCACTCTTGCCGCCCTAGTTTCCGTCATATCGGTATTATGTTCCCGGATTTTGCGTCCCTAACGCGGTCGGGTGATTTATGGGACCCCCTTGACAGTTCGCTTTGAATAAGACTCCTCCAAGAAGGCCCAACATTGGTTTTACCATTTGCCTCACCACCACCTACATTTCCTTGGGAGTAATTAACCCAAGGGTCATCTTTATTCAGCCCCGGGCCAATGCTTGTCTAAGTGTTGGCCCGAACCAGTAGATCAGGGGCCCCCTCGTGGAAACTCGAGGTTTGGTTTTACTCGTAGGATGTCTCATCCGGTGTTGCCCTGAGAACGAGATATGTGCAGCTCCTATCGGGATTGTCGGCGCATCGGGCGGCTTTGCTGGTCTTGTTTTATTGCTTTCGAAATGTCTTGTAGCCGGGATTCTGAGACTGATCGAGTCTTCCCGGGGAGAAGGAATATCCTTCGTTGATCATGAGAGCTTATCATGGGCTAAGTTGGGACACCCCTGCAGGGTTTAAACTTTCGAGAGCCGTGCCCGCGGTTATGTGGCAGATGGGAATTTGTTAATGTCCGGTTGTAGAAAACCAGAAGTTGATCTTAACTAAAATACACCAACCGTGTGCGTAACCGTGAGTGTCTCTTTTCGGGGATGATCGAGAGGAGAACACGGTTTCTGGGTTATGTCTGACGTAAGTAGGAGTTCAGGATCACTTCTTGATCATTACTAGTTGACGACCGTTCCTTTGTTTCTCTTCTCGCTCTCATTTGCATGTTAGCCACCATATATGCTTAGTCGCTGATGCAACCTCACCACTTTACCCCTTCCTTTCCCTTTAAGCTTTGCTAGTCTTGATACCCATGGTAATTGGATTGCTGAGTCCTCGTGGCTCACTGATTACTACAACACCATTGCAGGTACAGGTTTCGCGATGATCCTGACGCGAGAGCGATGTTTGCTTATGTTGGAGTTCTTCTTCTGCTTCTTCTTCGATCAGGGGATAGGTTCCAGGTCGGCAGCCTGGGCTAGCAGGGTGGATGTCGTTTGAGTTTCTGTTTATGTTTCATCCATAGTCGGATGTTGATCTCTATTATGTGATGTTGATGTATTCTTGTGGCATTTGTGCCTTATGTATGTATCCCCATCTATTATGTGATGTTGATGTAATGATATCCACCTTGCAAAAGCGTTTCAATATGCGGGTCTATCCTTGGTGGGACCTTCGAGTTCCTTTTGGATAGGGTCGCATATTGGGCGTGACACTAATATTGCTATTGTTAAAGATCTCTTGGCTGGTAATATTGATGTGCATGTTACTTATTTCTGTGAGGAAACTGCTAGAATTGCTAAACCTGGTGCTAAAGATAAACATAGACCTGTGGTAGGCATGCCTGTTATTTCTGTTAAAATAGGAGATCATTGTTATCACGGCTTGTGTGATATGTGTGCTAGTGCTAGTGCAATACCTCATTCTTTATACGAAGAAGTTATGCATGATATTGCACCTGCTGAGATAGAAGATATCTATGTTACCATTAAGCTTGCCAATAGAGATACTGTATCACCGATTGGGATTGTTAGAGATGTAGAAGTCTTGTGCGGGAAGGTTAAATATCCTGCTGATTTTCTTGTTCTTGGTTCCCCACAAGATAGCTTGTGTCCCATTATATTTGGTAGACCCTTCTAGAGCACTATTAATGCTAAGATAGACTGCGAAAAGGATGTTGTTACTATTGGTTTGGGTGATATGTCTCATGAATTTAATTTTTCTAAATTTCGTAGACAATCCTGTGATGAGGTATTTCCTAGTAAGGATGAAATTATTGGTCTCGCTTCTATTGCCGTGCCTCCTAATGATCCTTTAGAACAATATTTGCTAGACCATGAAAATGATATGTTTATGAATGAAAGATGGGAAATAGATGAAGTATTCTTTAAACTGGGACCTATTCTGAAACACAACTTGCCTGTTGAAATCCTAGGGGATCCTCCTCCACCCAAGGGTGATCCCGTGTTTGAGCTTAAACCATTGCCTGATACTCTTAAATATGCTTATGTTGATGAAAAGAAGATATATCCTATTATTATTAGTGCTAACCTTTCAGAGAAGGAGGGAGAGAAATTATTGAAAGGCCGGCAAATTGATCTTCCATAACAAGATTCAACAAAGCAGTATTGATTTCACAAGATTCTGTATTGGTAAGAGGAGCAATCAGAGTGCTAAGGAAATCATTATTGTTGGTATTGGTGAAGTCACACAATTTGGTATTATCTTGAGCCATTGCGACAAACAAGCAATCCAACACACGAGCAAACAAAAAGCAAGCGAAAAAAAGGCAAACAGAAAAAGAGAGGGCGAATAAAACGGCAAGGGTGAAGTGGGGGAGAGGAAAACGAGAGGCAAATGGCAAATAATGTAAAGCGAGAGATAAGGGATTGTGATGGGTACTTGGTATGTTGACTTTTGCGTAGACTCCCCGGCAACGGCGCCAGAAATTCTTCTTGCTACCTCTTGAGCACTGCGTTGGATTTCCCCGAAGAGGAGAGGATGATGCAGCAAAGTAGCGTAAGTATTTCCTCAATTTTGAGAACCAAGGTATCAATCCAAGAGGAGGCCACACGCAAGTCCCTCGTACCTACACAAAACAAATAGCTCAATGCAACCAACGTGATTAGGGGTTGTCAATCCTTGTGGTCACTTACGAGTGAGATCGATAGAGATGATAGATAATATTTTGGTATTTTGATATAAAGATGCAAGGTAAAATAAAAGGCAAAATAAAAAGCGAAGCAATAATAAAGTGATGATAGATTGATATGATGAGAATAGACCCGGGGGCCATAGATTTCACTAGTGGCTTCTCTCAAGAGCTTAAGTATTTCTATGGTGGGTGAACAAATTACTGTTGAGCAATTGACAGAATTGAGCATAGTTATGAGAATATCTAGGTATGATCATGTATATAGGCATCACGTCTGAGACAAGTAGACCGACTCCTGCCTGCATCTACTACTATTACTCCACTCATCGACCGCTATCCAGCATGCATCTAGAGTATTAAGTTAATGAAAACAGAGTAATGCCTTAAGCAAGATGACATGATGTAGAGGGATAAATTCATGCAATATGATAAAAACCCCATCTTGTTATCCTCGATGGCAACAATACAATACGTGCCTTGCTTCCCCTACTGTCACTGGGAAAGGACACCGCAAGATAGAACCCAAAGCTAAGAACTTCTCCCATTGCAAGAAAAACCAATCTAGTAGGCCAAACCAAACTGATAATTCGAAGAGACTTGCAAAGATAACCAATCATACATAAAAGAATTCAGAGAAGATTCAAATATTGTTCATAGACAATCTTGATCATAAACCCACAATTCATCGGTCTCAACAAACACACCGCAAAAATAAGATTACATCGAATAGATCTCCACGAGAGAGGGGGAGAACATTGTATTGAGATCCAAAAAGAGAGAAGAAGCCATCTAGCTACTAACTATGGACCCGAAGGTCTGAGGTAAACTACTCACACTTCATCGGAAGGGCTATGATGATGATGTAGAAGCCCTCCGTGGTGGATTCCCCTTCGGTGAGCTCCTAACAGGCCCCAAGATGGGATCTCGTGGATCTGAGAAAGTTGCGGCGGTGGAATTAGGTTTTGGCTCCGTGATCGATCGTTTGGGGTGCGAGGTATATATAGGAGGAAGGATGCGTCGGTGGAGCTTGAGGCGCCCACGAGGCAGGCGCGCCTAGGGGCGCCCTCCACCTCGTGGCCGCCTCCCTCCTTTCTTGGCGGAGGGTCCAAGTCTCCTGGATCATATTTGTTGAGAAAATTACGTTCCCGAAGGTTTCATTCCGTTTGGACTCCGTTTGATATTCCGTTTCTTTGAAACACTGAAATAGGCAAAAAACAACAATTCTGTGCTGGCCCTCCGGTTAATAGGTTAGTGCCAAAAATAATATAAAAGTGGAAAATAAAGCCCAATATGGTCCAAAACAGTAGATAATATAGCATGGAGAAATCAAAAATTATAGATACGTTGGAGACGTATCAGGCATCCCCAAGCTTAATTCCTGCTCGTCCTCGAGTAGGTAAATGATAAAAAAAGAATTTTTGATGCGGAGTGCTACTTGGCATAATTTAAATGTAATTCTTCTTAACTGTGGCATGAATATTCAGATCCGAAAGATTCAAGACAAAAGTTCATGGAGGGCAGCACGCTGGAGATAGAACTGCACGTAAGGTATTGCAATCCGGTTTTTATTGGCCTACTCTTTTCAAGGATGCCCGAAAGTTTGTCTTGTCTTGTGATGAATGTCAAAGAATTGGTAATATTAGTAGACGTCAGGAAATGCCTATGAATTACTCACTTGTTATTGAACCATTTAACGTTTGGGTCTTTGATTACATGTAACCTTTTCCTTCCTCTATTGGGTATACACATATTTTAGTTGCTGTTGATTACGTTACTAAGTGGGTAGAAGCTATTACAACTAGTAGTGTTGATCATAACACTTCTATTAAGATGTGTAAAGAAGTTATTTTCCGAGGTTTGGAGTCCCTAGATATTTAATGACTGATGGTGGTTCACATTTTATTCATGGTGCTTTCCGTAAAATGCTTGCTAAGTATGATGTTAATCATAGAATTGCATCTCCTTATCACCCACAGTCTAGTGGTCAAGTAGAATTGAGTAATAGAGAGCTCAAATTAATTTTGCAAAAGACTGATAATAACTCTAGAAAGAATTGGTCCAAGAAACTTGATGATGCATTATGGGCCTATAGAACTGCATATAAAAATCCTATGGGTATGTCTCGGTATAAAATGATTTATGGAAAAGCATGTCACTTACCTCTCGAACTAGAACACAAGGCATATTGGGCTATTAAAGAGCTCAATTGTGATTTCAAACTTGTCGGTGAGAAGAGGCTATTTGACATAAGCTCACTTGATGAATGGAGAACCCAGGCTTATGAGAATGCCAAACTGTTTAAAGAAAAAGTTAAAAATGGCATGACAAAAGGATACAAAAGCGTGAGTTTAATGTAGGTGATTATGTATTGCTATACAACTCTCGTTTAAGATTTTTTGCAGGAAAACTTCTCTCTAAATGGGAAGGTCCTTACATTATTGAGGAGGTCTATCGTTCCGGTGCCATAAAAATCAACAACTTCGAAGGCACAAATCCAAAGGTGGTAAACGGTCAAAGAATCAAACATTATATCTCAGGTAATCCCATAAATGTTGAAACCAATATTATTGAAACCGTAACCCTAGAGGAATACATAAGGGACATTTTCCAGAATGTTTCAGACTCTAAAAAGGAATAGGTATGTGGTATGGTAAGTAAACCGACTCCAAAACAGTTCTAATGGCAATTTTTCTCCGTTTTGGAATATTTAGAAAAATAGGAAAATAAGAAGCAGTCCGGGAAGGTCACGAGGCTTCCACGAGGGTGGGAGGCGCGCCCTACCCCCCTAGGCGCGCCCCCTACCTCGTGGGCACCTTGTGTGCTCTCCTGACTTCGTTTTCTTGCACGATACTTCATTTGGTCGGTAAAAAGTCATTATATAATCTCCCGAAGGTTTTGACCACCGTATCACGCAAATATCCCCTGTCTTTGTTTCGTGGTGTCTCTGCCGCAGATTAGAGCAAGATGTCTTCTCAAGAGTCGGTCGGGGAGAGTCAGGTGTCTCATCCGACACCAGGACTAAGAACAAACAGCATTGCTGACCACTTTGGGCCAGCAATGGAGGAAGAGATGGAGGCCGACTTGAAAAGGATATATGCCATGGAGGAGGGTCAAGAAGTCACTTCTCGCTACCGAGCCAGATTCACGATGGGGGAACTACAGAGCTCGGCTATTCCAAACTCGGTTATCCCTTCCAATGTTAGATTTCTTTCTTATGAAAATATGAAGAAGAGTGTTACTTGTTCTCCCGCATCTATGCAACATCCATGGGTGCAAGGAGCTTTAACCGTCACGGGTAAGCTCCGTAAGGAGATAATGGATCTCAAGCAACAACTCAATAAGCTCGAGGAAGAGAACCGTATCCTGAGGAGTATCATCGCCAAGAATATTACATCACCGCCTCCGAAGAAAGAGATATAATCACATGGGTGTGGGCACCCCCCTTGGCAATTGCCAAGCTTGGGGGAGGTGCCCCGGTATCGTATCACCATCACGCTCGTATCTTTGCCATTTTTCTTAGTTCGATCCTTTTAGTAATATCTTGATCTGGTAAAATAAAGATTTTTGTATGATCTAGTTTCGAGTTTTGCTTTATGATCCCTTTATGTAATCGAGTCCGTGAGCTATATAATAAAGATTAGTGTTGATTCAAGGGCTTGATTATCTTGCTATGATCTTAAGGGAATAAAAGAAAAAGGAAGAATAAAAAGAAACAAAGAGATCATATTGATCTTATGGAGAGTAATAGTTTCACATATAAAGAGTATGATGGTTAAAAATTGTTGAGAGTTGACAAACATAGTTTTGGTCATCGTTGCAATTAATAGTAAGTAATAAAGAAATAGAGGTTTCACATAAATATACTATCTTGGACATCTTTTATGATTGTGAGCACTCATTAAATATGACATGCTAAAGAGTTGATGTTGGACAAGGAAGACAACGTAATGGGTTATGTTTTCTTACATTTGAAATAAATTATATTGTCATGGATCATCCAACATGTTGAGCTTGCCTTTCTCCCTCATGCTAGCCAATTCTTTGCACCAAGTAGAGATACTACTTGTGCTTCCAAACACCCTTAAACCCAGTTTTGCCATGAGAGTCCACCATATCTACCTATGGATTGAGTAAGATCCTTCAAGTAAGTTGTCATCGGGGCAAGCAATAAAAATTGCTCTCTAAATATGTATGATTTATTAGTGTGGAGAAAATAAGCTTTATACAATCTTTTGATGTGGAAGAAACAAAAGCGACGGACTGCATAATAAAGGTCCATATCACAAGTGGCAATATAAACTGACGTTCTTTTGCATTAAGATTTCGTGCATCCAACCATGAAAGCGCATGACAACCTCTGCTTCCCTCTGTGAAGGGCCTATGTTTTACTTTTATCTCTTACCCTTATGCAAGAGTCATGGTGATCTTCACCTTTCATTTTTACATTTTATCCTTTGGCAAGCACCTTGTGTTGGAAAGGTCCTGATATATATATCCAATTGGATGTAAGTTAGCATGAACTATTATTGTTGACATTACCCTTGAGGTAAATAGTTGGGAGGCGAAACTATAAGCCCCTATCTTTCTCTGTGTCCGATCAAAACTCCATAACCACAAGTATTGCGTGAGTGTTAGCAATTGTGAAAGACTAAATGATAGTTGAGTATGTGGACTTGCTGAAAAGCTCTTATATTGACTCTTTCCGATGTTATGATAAATTGCAATTGCTTCGATGACTGAGATTATAGTTTGTTAGTTCTCAATGAAGTTTCTGATTCATACCTGACATTGTGGATAGATTGTTACTTTAGCATAAGAAATATTATGACAATATTCATGTATGTTGCTGTTATGAGAATTATTATGATGCCCTCATGTCCGTATTTTATTTTATCGACACCTTTACCTCTAAACATGTGGACATATTTATCGTTATCGGCTTCCGCTTGAGGACAAGCGAGGTCTAAGCTTGGGGGAGTTGATACGTCCATTTTGCATCATGCTTTTATATTGATATTTATTGCATTATGGGCTGTTATTACACATTATGTCACAATACTTATGCCTATTCTCTCTTATTTTACAAGGTTTACATGAAGAGGGAGAATGCCGACAGCTGAAATTCTGGGCTGGAAAAGGAGCAAATATTAGAGACCTATTCGGCACAACTCCAAAAGTCCTGAAACTCCACGGAAGTTATTTTTGGAAATAATAAAAAATACCAGCGAAGAAAATACGGAGGGGACCACACCACAGCCACGAGGGTGGGGCGCCCCGCCTCGTGGGCCCTCTGGCTGGCCTCCGTGCCCATCTTCTGCTATATGAAGTCTTTCGTCCGAGAAAAAATCATAAGCAAGCTTTCGGGAAGAAACTCCGCCGCCATGAGGCGGAACCTTGGCGGAACCAATCTAGGGCTCCGGCGGAGCTGTTCTGCCGGGGAAACTTCCCTCCGGGATGAGGAAATCATCGTCATCGTCATCACCAACGATCCTCTCATCGGGAGGGGGTCAATCTCCATCAACATCTTCACCAGCACCATCTCCTCTCAAACCCTAGTTCATCTCTTGTATCCAATCTTTGTCCCAAAGCCTCAGATTGGTACCTGTGGGTTGCTAGTAGTGTTGATTACTCCTTGTAGTTAATGCTAGTTGGTTTATTTAGTGGAAGATCATATGTTCAGATCCATTATGCATATTAATACCCCTCTGATTATGAACATGAATATGAGTTGTGAGTAGTTACGTTTGTTCCTGAGGACATGGGAGAACTCTTGCTATTAGTAGTCATGTGAATTTGGTATTCGCTCGATATTTTGATGAGATGTATGTTGTCTTTCCTCTAGTGGTGTCATGTGAACGTCAACTACATGAAACTTCACCATTGTTTGGGCCTAGAGGAAGGCATTGGGAAGTAATAAGTAGATGATGGGTTGCTAGAGTGACAGAAGCTTAAACCCTAGTTTATGCGTTGCTTCGTAAGGGGCTGATTTGGATCCATATGTTTCATGCTATGGTTAGTTTACCTTAATAATTCTTTTGTAGTTGCGGATGCTTGCAATAGGAGTTAATCATAAGAGGGATGCTTGTCCAAGTAAGGACAGCACCCAAGCACCGGTCCACCCACATATCAAATTATCAAAGTACCGAACGCGAACCATACGAACGTGATGAAAACTAGCTTGACGATAATTCCCATGTGTCCTCGGGAGCGTTTTCCTTCATATAAGAAATTGTCTAGGCTTGTCCTTTGCTATAAAAAGGATTGGGCCACCTTCCTGCAATTTATTTACACTTGTTACTTGCTACCCGTTACAAATTACCTTATCACAAAACTATCTGTTACCGATAATTTCAGTTCTTGCCGAGAAAACCTTGCTGAAAACCGCTTATCATTTCCTTCTGCTCCTCGTTGAGTTCGATACTCTTACTTATCGAAAGGACTAGACTACGATAGATCCCCTATACTTGTGGGTCACCACTCCCCCAAGCTTAAACCTTTGCTAGTCCTCAAGCAATTCAGATGACAAACTGAAAGTGATAAAGAAAAACTTTTACAAACTCTGTTTGCCCTTATTGCTGTAAATATGTAAAGCTAACATTCATGTTTTCATCAAGGATAATGAACTAACCATATTCACAATAACACTTAGGTCTCATATTTACTCATATCAATGGCATAATCAACTAGCGAGCAATAATAATAAATCTCGGATGACAACACTTTCTCAAAACAATCATAATATGATATAACAAGATGGTATCTCGCTAGCCCTTTCTGAGACCGCAAAACATAAATGCAGAGCACATCTGAAGATCAAGGACTGACTAAACATTGTAATTCATGGTAAAAGAGATCCAGTCATACTCAATATAAATTGATAGTAATGGATGCAAATGATAGCTGTGCTCTCCAACTGGTGCTTTTTAATCAGAGGAGGATGACTCAACATAAAAGTAAATAGATAGGCCCTTCGTAGAGGGAAGCAGGGATTTGTAGAGGTGCCAGAGCTCGATTTTTGAAATAGAGATAAATAATATTTTGAGTGGCATACTTTCATTGTCAACATAACAACCGAGAGATCTCGATATCTTCCATGCTACACACATTATAGGCGGTTCCCAAGCAGAATGGTAATGTTTATACTCCCCCTACCAACGATAAACATCAATCCATGGCTTGTCCGAAACAACGGGTGCCTCCAACTAACAACAATCCTGGGGGAGTTTTGTTTGCAATTATTTTGATTTGATTTGAGCATGGGACTGGGGCACCCCGGTGACCAGCCATTTTCTCGTGAGTGAGGAGCGGAGTCCACTCCTCTTGAGAATAACCCGCCTAGCATGGAAGATACATACAGCCCTAGTTGATACATGAGTCATTCGAGCATACAAAAAAGAATTTCATTTGAAGGTTTAGAGTTTGGCACATACAAATTTACTTGGAACGGCAGGTAGATACCACATATATAGGAAGGTATGGTGGACTCATATGGAATAACTTTGGGGTTTTTGGAAGTGGATGCACAAGCTTATTCCCGCTTAGTACAAGTGAAGGCTAGAAAGAGATTGGGAAGCGACCAGCTAGAGAGCGACAACAGTCATGAACATGCATTAAAATTAATAAACATTGTGTGCAAGCATGAGTAGGATATAATTCACCATGAACATAAATATCATGGAGGCTATGTTGATTTTTTTTTTCAACTACATGCGTGAACATGTGCCAAGTCAAGCCACTCGAATCATTCAAAGGAGGATACCACCCTATCATACCACATCACAACCATTTTAATAGCATGTTGGCACGCAAGGTAAACCATTATAAACTCCTAGCTAATTAAGCATGACATAAGCAACTATAATATCTAATTGTCATTGCAAACATGTTTCATTCATAATAGGCTGAATCAGGAACGATGAACTAATCATATTTACAAAAACAAGAGAGGTCGAGTTCATAATAATAGTGCACGTGCATTGGACTAAGCTGGAATCTGCAAAAAATTTAATACAAGGGAGAAGACAAAGTAATATGGGCTCTTGGTTAAATCAAGAATAATGCATATAAGAGCCACTTCAACATTTTCATCACGGTCTTCTCCTCTCGACCCCCAAAGAAAAGAAAAGAAATAAAACTATTTGCACGGGAAAGCTCCCAACAAGTAAAAGAAGAACAAGAAATCTTTTTGGGTTTTCTTTTAATTACTACTACTACAGGCATGGAAAGTAAACTAGCTAAAAGCTACAACTAATTTTTTTGGTTTTTCTTAAGGTTATTCAAACACACAAGAAGAAAGAAAGAAAAAGAAAATAAACTAGCATGGATAGTACAATGAAAAAGTATGAACATGGACAACTAGAATGAGTGTGTGAACATGAATGTAATGTCGGTGAGAAATACGTACTCCCCCAAACTTAGGCTTTTGGCCTAAGTTGGTCTATGCCGATGGATCAAAGCTACTCTCTCCGTTGTACTGAGGAGTTTCCTTGGGGTGCCACTGGTTGACGATCTCCTCCGGATCCCACTGATAAACAGACTGACAGTGAGGATCAAGTGGTGGCTCCGGCTCGGGCACTGGAGCTGGTATTAGGTTCCGGTAGGCATCAATGGCCTCCGGCAGAACAAGGTACATGCCTGAAGATATGTTGAACAAAGAAGGAGCATGCAAGGTAATAGTCTCAAAGTAATTTTTATCAAATATCAGTCTATAGTTAAGCATCTTTTTCTTATTCTTAACAATAAAATCATGTGCTACCATACTCTTGTAGTCTAGAAAGACAGGGGGCAGCAACTTTTCTTCTTTCTCATAATGCCTAATAGGTATATTAAAGTGTGCAGCAAGGCACGAAGCAAAGATGCCCCCGAGGACAGGACCCTTTGCGCGATTCAGATTTAACCTTTTAGGAACAATGTCGCCTAAACTGAAAGTAGTATCAGGAAACAAGGCATGGCGCAAAATAAAAATATCAAGGGCACTAAGGTTCCCACAGTTCCCACGACCAATTAAACATCTACTAGCAAACATTGCAAAGTAACGCAGAACAGAAAAATGTATGCTAGTGATTCTCGCATCGGAAACCTTACTCGTTTCCCCTACAACAATCATATCAATAAACCCTTCCACATCATTACAATGTGGTTCCTCTATGCTGCCCTCAAAGGGTATCTTACACAGCCGGCAGAAATCAAATAGTGACATCTCCTTAAACTCATCATATAAATAAAAATCCACCGAAGGTGGTGATCTCCTAGCATGGAAATGAAAATTTTGCACAAAAATATTAGTGAGTAGGAGATACTGTTCGCGCTGGTCGCGGAGGAAGTCGGTGAGACCCGCATTCAGCCAAATAATAAAAATCATCATGAATCCCGACTGCTCTCAAGAACTCATCACAAGGCCATTCACACGGATGAACTTCCGCGGTGCGAGGAAGATTATATTTGGGCTTCTTATCCTCTTCACTTTGCTTATCCTTCGAGCTTCGGCTCGAAGAGCCCCTAAAAAATCTCTGAATCATTTTCTGAAAATTTATGAAAATTTTAGTAACTCAAAATAAAAGTGAACCAGACTCAACAAAATTGATAGCAACTACTCCTACAAGTGCGTAGTGACTATATCATGCATTAGAACTACTTGGGACCAAATAAATTTGACATGCAAGCTCAAGAACAGGGTCACCTAAGCACCAAAAATTTGCAATAAATAAAACACTAGAACAATCACTAATTGGACCATTGGAGGAGTCACATACCGAAGAACAATCCCCTAAAGCAGTTTCCTGAGTGGAGCTTTGAGCAAGGAGATCAAAAATGGCAGCAAGATGAGCTAGAACTCGTGCTTGAGCTGGTTGGCGTTGTTTTCTGGAGGGAGAAAGAGTGTGTGTGTGCTGGAATAAGTGGAGGGGGGCCACCAAAGGCCCACGAAGCAGGGGGCGCGCCCAGGGGGGTGGGCGTGCCCTGGACCCTCGTGGCCAGGTGGTGGCTCCCCCTGATGTGTTCTTAGTGCCAGATATTCTCAAATATTCTAGAAAAAAATCATATTTTATTTTTGGCGTATTTTTTTATTGCTAGGACAATTCAGAAAACAGATAGAAAATACTATTTTTGCTTTATTTAATCTAAATAACAAAAAGTAAAAGGAGGGTATAGAAGGTTGTGCTTTCTAACTTCATCCATCTCATGCTCATCAAAAGGAATCCACTAACAAGGTTGACCAAGTCTTGTTAACAAACTCATTCCGATTCGCATGAAGCTGGAGAATTTTCGAATAGCACTAGGTTACCTCAACGGGGATATGCACGTCCCCGATAATAAGAATATCATATTTCTTCTTGACAGTAGGAAGTGGAAATTCAAAACCTCCAATAATAAGCGATGGAATTTTTCCAATAGAATTGATACTGTGGACTTGAGGTTGTTTCCTCAGAAAGTGTACCATATGCTCATTACCATTAACATGAAAAGTGACATTGCCTTTTTTGCAATCAATAAAAGCCCCTGCAGTATTCAAAAAGGGTCTACCAAGGATAATCGACATACTATCATCCTCAGGAATATCAAGAATGACAAAGTCCGGTAAAATAGTAACGTTTGCAACCACAACAGGCACATCCTCACAAATACCGACAGGTATAGTAGTTGATTTATCGTCCATTTGCAAGGATATTTCAATAGGTGTCAACTTATTCAAATCAAGTCTACAATATAAAGAGAGAGGCATAACACTAACACCGGCTCCAAGATCACATAAAGAGAGAGGTATAGTTGGTACTCTTGTATCTCCTAGTTTCTTAGGTATTCCACCCTTAAAAGTATAATTGGCAAGCATGGTGGAAATTTCAGCTTCCGGTATCTTTCTTTTATGAGTAACAATATCTTTAATATACTTAGCATAAGGATTCATTTTAAACATATCAGTCAAACGCATACGCAAGAAGATAGGTCTAATCATTTCAGCAAAGCGCTCAAAATCCTCATCATCCTTTTTCTTGGATGGTTTAGGAGGAAAGGGCATGGGTTTCTGAACCCATGGTTCTCTTTCTTTACCGTGCTTCCTAGCAACGAAGTCTCTCTTATCATAACATTGATTCTTTGATTGTGGGTTATCAAGATCAACAACAGGCTCAATCTGTACATCATTATTATTGCTAGGTTGAGCATCAACATGAATATCATCATTAACATTATCACTAGGTTCATGTTCATTACCAGATTGTGTTTCAGCATCAGAAATAGAAATATCATTGGGATTCTTAGGCGTGTCAACAACAGGTTCACTAGAAGCATACAAAGTCCTATCATTTTTCTTTTTCTTCTTTCTAGAAGGACTAGATGCATCTACATTAGTTCTCTGAGAATCTTGCTCAACTCTCTTAGGGTGGCCCTCATGATACAAAGGTTCCTGAGTCATTTTACCCCCTCTAGTCATAACTCTACCAGAATTATCATTTTTCTTATTATTTAATTAATTGAGCAAATCATTTTGAGCTTTAAGCACTTGTTCTACTTGAGCGGTAACCATATAAGCATGTTTACTAATAAGTTTGAGTTCACCTTTAACTCTAGACATATAATCACTCAAGTGTTCAATCATATAAGCATTGCGTTTCAGTTGTCTACCAACATAAGCATTGAAGTTTTCTTGTTTAATAATAAAATTATCAAACTCATCTAAGCATTGGCTAGCAGACTTATAACGAGGAATATCACCTTCATCAAATATATAGAGAGAATTTACCTTTACTACCTATGTCGGGTTATCAAGACCATGTATTTCTTCAACAGGCGGCAAATTAAGACCATGCATTTCTTCAATAGGAGGTGTCGTGGTCTTGTCACGACAGATGTCCTAGAGCAAGGACTTAGTCGTGGAGCCATCGCGAAGGGTTAGCTTAAAGGGGTTAAAGCGGACAAGGGACGCAGAGAGTTTATACTAGTTCGGCCCCTTACAGTGAAGGTACAAGCCTACGATCCAGTTGTTGTGGGATTGCTAGGGTTTCGATGACCAGGGAGCGAATACGCTTTGCCTGGGTCTCGAGTTATTGTTCGTTGTCCTCAAACCGCCGCCGGGTAGTCCCCTTATATACATGGGTTAACGCCCTTTGGTTTACAGGGTCTCAAAGCCGGCTCATAAACATGTCCGGCTCGGCCTCTGATCTTTCTATCTTACAACACAAGTCTACATATCAATGTCGGTTTATCGCTGCAGACCTTTAATCCACCTTTGGGCCCTGGGCCTTCTTAAAGTGCTATTACCTTCGTTTTCATGGGCTTCAACTATAATAACTTATTATGGGGATAACCCGGCTTCTCCTGGCTGGTTTACGCCCAGTGGTAATATCCCCAACATTAGGCCCCAGATTGTTTTGAACTGGTTCATGTCAATCTTCAATACTTAAGAAAATTTTTCTCTTCAGCACCTTCGCATAATCTTGTAAACCGCCGTGACGTCACCTTCCAGGACCATGCTGATACGTCCATTTTGCATCATGCTTTTATATCTATATTTATCGCATTATGGGCTGTTATTTCACATTATGTCACAATATTTATGGCTATTCTCTTTTATTTTACAAGGTTTACATGAAGAGGGAGAATGCCGGCAGCTGGAATTCTGGGCTGGAAAAGGAGCAAATATTGGAGACCTATTCTGCACAACTCCAAAAGTCCTAAAACTCCACGGAATATCTTAAAGTAAATAAAGAAAAATCATCGCCAAAGATGAAGGCCAGGGGGCCCACACCCTGCTCATGAGGGTGGGGGTGCCCCCCCCTAGGGCGCGCCCCTACCTCGTGGGCCCCCTGGTGGCTCTCCGACGCCCATCTTCTCCTATATGAAGTCTTTCGTCAAGAAAAAAAGAGGAAGAAACCTTTCGGGACGAGACTCCGCCGCCACGAGGCGAAACCTTGGCGGAACCAATCTAGGGCTCCGGCAGAGCTGTTCTACCGGGGACACTTCCCTCCGGGAGGGGGAAATCATCACCATCGTCATCACCAACGCTCCTCTCATCGGGAGAGGGCAATCTCCATCAACATCTTCACCAGCACCATCTCCTCTCAAAACCCTAGTTCATCTCTTGTATCCAATTCTTGTCTCCAAGTCCAGGATTGGTGTTAGTAGGTTGCTAGTAGTGTTGATTACTCCTTGTAGTTGATGCTAATTGGTTTATTTGGTGGAAGATTATATGTTCAGATCCTTTATGCATATTATTACCCCTCTGATTATGAACATGAATATGCTTTGTGAGTAGTTACGTTTGTTCCTGAGGACATGGGAGAAGTCTTGCTTTTAGTAGTCATGTGAATTTGGTATTCGTTCGATATTTTGATGAGATGTATGTTGTCTAGCCTCTAGTGGTGTTATGTGAACGTCGACTACATAACACTTCACCATTATTTGAGCCTAGAGGAGGGCATTGGGAAGTAATAAGTAGATGATGGGTTGCTAGAGTGACAGAAGCTTGAACCCTAGTTTATGCGTTGCTTCGTAAGGGGCTGATTTGGATCCGTATGTTTGATACTATGGTTAGGTTTACATTAATACTTTTGTTGTAGTTGCGGATGCTTGCAATAGAGGTTAATCATAAGTGGGATGCTTGTTCAAGTAAGAACAACACCAAAGCACCGGTCCACCCACATATCAAATTATCAAAGTACCGAACGCGAATCATATGAACGTGATGAAAACTAGCTCGACGATATTCCCATGTGTCCTCGGGAGTGCTTTTCCTATTATAAGAGTTTGTCCAGGCTTGTCCTTTGCTACAAAAAGGACTGGGCCACCTTGCTGCACTTTATTTACTCTTGTTACTTGTTGCTCGTTACAATTTATCTTATCACAAAACTATCTGTTACCACTTATTTCAGTACTTGCAGAGAATACCTTGCTGAAAACCTCTTATCATTTCCTTCTGCTCCTCGTTGGGTTCGACACTCTTACTTATCAAAAGGACTACGATAGATCCCCTATACTTGTGGGTCATCAAGACTCTTTTCTGGCGCCGTTGTCGGGGAGTGTAGCGCCTTTGGTAGGTGGAATTTGGTAAGGAAAAATTTATATAGTGTGCTGAAATTTCTTGTCACTTGTTACTATGGAAAGTAATTCTCGAGGGCTTGTTCGGGTATCTTCACCCCGTCGAGAGAGCAAAGAGTTGCTCCTCAACCTCTGAACCTATTGAAAATGAAACTCCTTTTGAATTTCCTTTGGGTATGATGGAAAAACTGCTAGCTAATCCTTTTACAGGAGATGGAACAAAGCATCCTGATGAGCAGTTAATATATGTGGATCAAGTTTGTGGATTATTTAAGCTTGCAGGTATACCCGATGACGTTGCTAAGAAGAAGGTCTTCCCTTTATCTTTGAAGGGAGACGCATTGACATGGTATAGGCTATGTGATGATACAAGATCATGGAACTATAAAAGATTGAAATTGGAATTTCATCAAAAATATTATCCTATGCATCTTGTTCATCGTGATCGCAATTACATATATAATTTTTGGCCTCGCGAAGGAGAAAGCATCGCTCAAGCTTGGGGGAGACTTAAATCAATGTTATATTCATGCCCCAATCATGAGCTCCCAAGAGAAATAATTATTCAAAGTTTTTATGCTCAGCTTTCTCATAATAATCAAACCATGCTCGATACTTCTTGTGCCGGCTCTTTTATGATGAGGACTATTGAATTCAGATGGAATTTATTGGATAGAATTAAACACAACTCTGAAGATTGGGACCTCGACGAAGGTAAGGAGTCAGGTATAACACCTAAGTTTGATTGTGTTAAATCTTTTATGGATACTGATATTTTTCGTAAGTTTAGCACTAAATATGGACTTGACTCTGAGATAGTAGCCTCTTTCTGTGAATCTTTTGCTACTTATGTTGATCTCCCCAAGGAGAAGTGGTTTAAATATCATCCTCCCATAGAAGTAAAAGTAGCTGCACCTATTAAAGTTGAAGAAAAGACTGTCACTTATAATGATCCTATTGTTCCTACCTCTTATGTTGAGAAACCACCTTTCCCTGTTAGAATAAAGGATCATCCTGAAGTTTCAACTATGGTTCGTAAAAGCAATATTAGAACTTATACACCTCCTGAGCAAGTCAAAGTAGAACCTAATATTGCTATTGTTAAAGATCTCTTGTCTGATAATATTGATGGGCATGCTATTCAATTCTGTGGCGAATCTGCTAGAATTGTTAAACCTAGCGTTAAAGATAAACATAGATCTGTGGTAGGCGTGCCTGTTATTTCTGTTAAAATAGTAGATCATTGTTATCATGGCTTATGTGATATGGGTGCTAGTGCTAGTGTTATACCTTATGACTTGTATAAAGAAATTATGCATGATATTACACCCACTGAGTTAGAAGAAATCGATGTTACCATAAAGCTGGCCAATAGAGATACTATATCACCAATTGGGATTGTTAGAGATGTTCAGGTCTTGTGTGGGAAAATCAAATATCCTGCTGATTTTCTTGTTCTAAGTTCCCCACAAGATAGCTTTTGTCCAATTATATTTGGTAGACCCTTCTTGAATACTGTCAATGCTAAGATAGACTGCGAAAATAATGTTGTTACTATTGGCTTGGATGATATGACTCATGAGTTTAATTTGTCTAAATTTAGTAAACATCACCGTGAAGAAGAATTGCCTAGTAAGGATGAAATCATTGGTCTTGCTTCTATTGCCGTACCTCCTAGTGATCCTTTAGAACATTATTTGCTAGACCATTAAAATGATATGTTTATGAATGAAAGAAGGGAAATAGATGAAGTATTCTTTAAACAGGAACCTATTCTAAAACGTAATTTGCCTGTTGAAATCCTAGGGGATCCTCCTCCACCCAAGGGTGATCCCGTGTTTGAGCCTAAACCGTTGCCTGATAATCTTAAATATGCTTATCTTGATGAAAAGAAAATATATCCTGTTATTATTAGTGCTAACCTTTCAGAGCATGAAGAAGAAAGATTACTGAAAACTCTGAAGAAGCACCGTGCTGCTATTGGATACACTCTTGATGATCTTAAGGGCATTAGTCCCACTCTATGTCAACATAAAATAAATTTGGAAGAAGATGCCAAACTGGTTCGTGATCATCAATGAAGGCTTAATCCTAAGATGAAAGAAGTGGTAAGAAAAGAAATACTAAAGCTTCTTGAGGCAGGTATAATTTACCCCATTGCTGATAGTCAGTGGGTAAGTCATGTTCATTGTGTCCCTAAGAAGGGAGGTGTTACTGTTGTTCCTAATGATAAAGATGAATTGATCCTGCAAAGAATTATCACAGGTTATAGGATGGTAATTGATTTCCGCAAATTAAATAAAGCTACTAAGAAAGATCATTACCCCTTACCTTTTATCGATCAAATGCTAGAAAGATTATGCAAACATACACATTATTGCTTTCTAGATGGTTATTCTGGTTTCTCTCAAATACCCGTGTCGGCTAAAGATCAATCAAAGACTACTTTTACATGCCATTTTGGTACCTTTTCTTATAGACGTATGCCTTTTGGTTTATGTAATGCACCTGCTACCTTTCAAAGATGCATGATGGCTATATTCTCTGACTTTTGTGAAAAGATTTGTGAGGTTTTCATGGACGACTTTTCCGTCTATGGATCCTCTTTTGATGATTTCTTGAGCAATCTTGATCGAGTTTTGCAGAGATGTGAAGAAACTAATCTTGTCTTGAATTGGGAAAGTGACACTTTATGGTTAATGAAGGTATTGTCTTGGGGCATAAAGTTTCTGAAAGAGGTATTGAAGTTGATAAAGCCAAAGTTGATGCTATTGAAAAGATGCCATGTCCCAAGGACATCAAAGGTATAAGAAGTTTCCTTGGTCACGCCGGATTTTATAGGAGGTTCATTAAGGACTTCTCAAAAATTTCCCGCCCTCTGACTAATTTATTACAAAAGGATGTACCATTTGTCTTTGATGATGATTGTGTAGAAGCATTTGAAATACTTAAGAAAGCATTAGTCTCTGCACCTGTTGTTCAGCCACCTGATTGGAATTTACCCTTTGAAATTATGTGTGATGCTAGTGATTATGCTGTAGGTGCTATTCTAGGGCAAAGAGTTGATAGGAAATTAAATGTCATCCATTATGCTAGTAAGACTCTAGACAATGGTCAAAGAAATTATGCTACTACCGAAAAGGAACTTTTAGCAGTTGTATTTGCTTGTGATAAATTCAGACCCTATATTGTTGATTCTAAAGTAACTATTCACACTGATCATGCTGCTATTAAATATATTATGGAAAAGAAAGATGCAAAACCAAGACTTATTAGACGGGTTCTTGAGGGAGTCCTGGATTAGGGGGTGTCTGGATGGCTAGACTATAGCCTTTGGCCGAACTCTTGGACTATGAAGATACAAGATTGAAGACTTCGTCCCGTGTCCGGATGGGACTTTCCTTGGCATGGAAGGCAAGCTTGGCGATACGGATATGTAGATCTCCTACCATTGTAACCGACTCTGTGTAACCCTAACCCTCTTCGGTGCCTATATAAACCGGAGGGTTTTAGTCCGTAGGACGCACAACAATCATACCATAGGCTAGCTTCTAGGGTTTAGCCTCTCTGATCTCGTGGTAGATCTACTCTTGTACTACCCATATCATCAATATTAATCAAGCAGGAGTAGGGTTTTACCTCCATCGAGAGGGCCCGAACCTGAGTAAGAACATCGTGTCCCTTGTCTCCTGTTACCATCCGCCTAGACGCACAGTTCGGGACCCCCTACCCGAGATCCGTCGGTTTTGACACCGACATTGGTGCTTTCATTGAGAGTTCCTCTGTGTCATCATCTTTAGGCCCGATGGCTCCTCCGATCATCAACAACGATGCGGTCCAGGGTGAGACTTTTCTCCCTGGACAGATCTTCGTATTCGGCGGCTTTGCACTGCGGGCCAATTCCCTTGGACATCTGGAGCAGATTGAAAGCTACGCCCCTGGCCATCAGGTCAGATTTAGAAGTTTGAACTACATGGCCGACGTCCGCGGAGACTTGATCTTCGACGGATTCGAGCCACAGCCAAGCGCACCACACTGTCTCGATGGGCACGATCTAGCTCTGCCGCCGAACTGTGCCCTGGAGGCCGCACCAGTGTTTGCTCCGACCCTTAGCTCGGAGCCGACTGCGCCGATCAAGGACGGGTGGCTGGACACCGCCTCGAGGGCTGCGATATCTACGGCGATTGAGCCGAACACCAACCCTGTCCTTTGCGAAGCTCATGACTCCAAGGTGCCGGACTCCTCTCCGGACTCTGAACCTTCCGCGCCCCTACCAATTGAATCCGATTGGGCGCCGATCATGGAGTTCACCGCCGCAGACATCTTTCAGCACTCGCCCTTTGGCGACATCCTGAATTCACTAAAGTCTCTCTCTTTATCAGGAGAGCCCTGGCCGGGCTATGGTCAGCAAGGCTATGATGCGGACGACGAAGAAATTCAACGCCCACCCACCACCCACTTCGTAGCCACTGTCGAAAGTTTAAACGACGTGCTCGACTTCGACTCCGAAGACATCGACGGTATGGACGACGATGTAGGAGATAAACATGAACCAGCACCTATAGGGCACTGGATAGCCACCTCATCTCATGATGTGTACATGGTGGACACACCTAAAGGAAGCAACGACGAGGAACAACGGGACGCTACGAGGGATCATTCCCTCGAAAAGCAGTCAAAACGGCGACGTAAGCGCCGCTCAAAGTCCCGCCTCGACAAAAGCCATACAAACCCAGCCATAGAGCAGGGCGAACCGGTGGACGACGAACACGCTATCGAGCAACCGTCCGAACAGGACAACCTGGATAAACAACCCGTCCCCGGCGAAGATAACAGTCCGGACGATCTCACGCCGGACAAATTGCTGGAGCAGAAGAACCTCCACAAAAGGCTCGTCGCCACTGCGCGTAGCCTGAAAAAGCAGAAGCGGAAGGTCAAAACAGCGGAAGATGCACTCAGATTCAGATGGAGCAAAGTACTAAACACCGCAGACAAATACGGCGACAGTCGCCGAACAAAGAGCTACCCAAAGCGAAAACTACTGCCTGAATTTGATGAGGAGGTCGTAGTGCCCCCGCAATCAAAGAACAAGGAGGCCACCAGGTCGGATAGACGACCCCATGGCAAACATAGAGCGGCAAACGGCGCAGCACACAAGCCGGCACGCGATCCGCACAAGGATTCGCATCAAAAAGATGGCCCAGTTAGATCTATCTACGGGCCAAGAAAGCAAGCTCTAGCAAGCAATGCAAACACATAAAGTATCCGAACATCACGGTACACCTAAATATAGGGGTGCCGCACACCCCCTATGTTTCACCGATGAGGTGCTGGATTATGAATTTCCAGCGGGATTCAAGTCCGTAAACATAGAGGCATACGACGGAACAACAGACCCTGGATTCTGGATTGAGGATTACATCCTCGACATACACATGGCTAGAGGAGATGACCTCCACGCCATAAAATACTTACCCCTCAAGCTCAAAGGGCCAGCCCAGCATTGGCTTAAAATCCTCCCCGAAAACACCATTGGAAGTTGGGAAGAGCTCGAGGATGCTTTTTGGGCAAATTTTCAAGTGACCTATGTCCGACCTCCGGATGCAGACGATTTAAGTCACATAACTCAACAACCCAGAGAGTCAGCCCGAAAATTCTGGAACATATTCCTTACTAAAAAAACCAAATATTCGACTGTCCGGACGCTGAAGCCTTAGCAGCTTTCAAACACAACGTCCGAGACGAATGGCTCGCCACACACCTCGGCCAAGAAAAGCCAAGAACAATGGCCGCATTAACAAGCCTCATGACCCGCTTTTGCGTGGGAGACGATAGTTGGCTGGCAAGATGCAGTACCAGAGACCCAAGAACATCCGAAGTCAGGGATGGAAACAGGAAACTGCGACCCAGCAAGGACCAGCGCCGGACCAAGGGAAACAGCCCGAAGAGCACGGCAGTCAACGCCGGATTCAAAAGCTCTCGGCAGAATCATAAAAAACTGCCCCTTAAGGATAATAGGGAGGAGCTATCTAACTTAAGCAAAATCTTGGACAAGATATGCCAAATCCATAGTACTCCCGGGAAGCCTGCAAACCATACCAACAGAGATTGTTGGGTCTTCAAGCAGTCCGGCAAACTCAACGCCGAACACAAGGGGCTCGACACACCAAGCGAGGACGATGACGAACCCCACAAGCAGAGCATCGGAGAACAAAAGAATTTCCCACGAAAAGTCAAAACAGTAAACTCACTTCACGTGACAAAAGGGAAAAATAGAGCGGCGCCCATAGAGGTACGCGCCATACGGCCTATCCCAGAGGAGTCCCGCCACTGGTTGTTAAAACCAATCACCTTCGACCATCAGGATTACTCTAGAAGTATACGGAATGCAGGTTGGACTGCCTTGATATTAGATCTGATAATCGGCGGACTCCAATTTACACAAGTCCTAATGAACGGCCGCAGTGATCTAAACCTACTATATCAGGACACAATCCGCAAAATGGGGATAGACCCAACCGAAATTCGCCATAGCAACACTTCCTTTCAAGGGGTAACGCCAGGCCCTTATGCCCATTGTACGGGCTCTCTCCTGCTAGAAGTTGTGTTCGGCTCACCCGACAACTTCCGTCGTGAAAAGTTAACCTTCCACATCGCCCCATTTACAAGTAGCTATCAAGCACTATTGGGACGCAAAGCTTTCGCTCGCTTTAACGCATTACCGCATTATGCATCTCTTACACTTAAAATGCCCGGTCCGCGCGGCATCATCTCGTTAAAGGGAAATATCGAGGGTTCCTCGAGTCCGGAAGATTATTGTGCGGTTGCCTTGACAGCCACACAATAAACAGGTTTCACCAATCAAAGCACTTAAACGGGTCGTCCAGACCCCGGACACGGCTAGACGAGTCCGGCGTAAACATACAAGGGCTTACTAGACGCATACCCCCGTACAAGGGGCTCCGCGCATGTAAAACAAGAGACAATAAAGCTCAATTTTATTCATTTTTTGAATTGTACTTTGTTTATCTAATATAATGTACATTTTCGCATGATCTTTTTCAACTAAGTTCCTCTCTTTTACAGATGAACACCGTGCTACACCCGTCCAGGATACGGCACAATGGAGACACAGGCGCAGACGTGCAGTAGGGACCCGTTGCAAGGATTCTTTTCAGATTAAGACCCTGCGTAAACCTTTTTTACTCTCTCTTGTTGATACACATCCCCCGGTTTCTTGCTATAACCGAGGATGAGGCTGGCGTTTTGGCATGGGCCACGTCAGAATTTTGCGCGTACCTGGACACCAGGGGCTTATTACCAAGGGCGTTGTTCGGCCCGTTTCCATAAAGACCGAATACCTTAGGGAGTGTTCGACGTCTTGAGTTAGGCCTTATATGCATCAGCTCCGAATCATGTCTTTGGTCAAATGTTGGGTTTGCCCGGCTCCTGTGTTTTTTCGCCTTACGTTCCGCTCTATCGGCTAAGGCGGCACCGGAGAACTCTGCGATTGTGCCCGGTTCGCCAATCGAGCACCTCGATAGAAAAAGAAAACTGATGTCATGATATAGCGTGAGACTGGTCAACCACTCGATGACCAGCTGGAATCTTTAGAATTCCTCCGCGTTAACGAAGGGCCGTTTCCCGGTCAGGCACATACGCGCCCCGAGTTCGGGTGAGCGCGGTGCCCCTAGGGGCTATATAGTAGCCCCACTGTTGAACTCCTATGGCTAAGTGAAAGTGATAAAGCATTATAGTCCGGTTGCCTAGTTTGCTGCGCTATCACCTCCTTTATAGGACCAAGATGTTGGATCAAGTGTGAAAATGCGCTTTTTGCAAACACCCCCGCATTATATGCGTGGGGGCTGAAGCCGAAGACTGCCATCTTTCAGGTTATATACACATATACATTAACGACCGCACAGGAGGTATTTTAATTCTTGAAGGAACAAGTATAAAAAGCTTTTATATATTCCATCGAAACATTGTTTCACAATAATACATGTTATTCGAACATAATATCCTTCGATCACTGTGTCTCTATTAAACGAGCGCCCTGCAGAACTTCCTGAAAATAGTGCTCGACAGGTACTCGGCTTCCGTCCGAATCTTGGGATGCAACATCGGTGGCCTTCATCTCTGCCCAGTATGTTTGGACACGGGAAAGAGCCATCCGCGCACCCTCTATGCATGCTGACCTCCTCATTGCATTGATATGCGGCACCGCACCAAGGAACTACTGCACCAAGCCAAAATAACTCTTCGGCTTGGGCCTTTTCGGCCACAAATGACTCACGACGTCCTTCATGGCAAGTCCGGATAACCTATTCCGCTCCGCCCATTCGGCCAAACGATCGGTTAATGGAAGTGGGCGCTCTGGATTATGGAACTACGACCAAAAAAGCCTTTCCATTTCGTGATCCTTTTGATCCCGGAAGTGTTCGGCCGCGTCCGCGGCACTTGCCCCAAGTCCAGATAAGCATCCGCCGAACTCCACAGCCGGTCCAACTGAGCATATTTAGGATCCACGAACTTCCTCCGCAGCAGAAAGGGCTTTCCAGCCGCGATATCTCCGGCCTGACGTAGCTCCTCCTTCATAGCCCTCATCGCAGAGCAAGCATCCTTGGCCTCGGTAGTGGCCTTTTTCAGGTCCTCTCGCTCCGCTTGATCTTCTTTTTCAAGAAGCTTGCAGCGGTCGGCAGCATTCTTCAACTTCACGGCCATCTCAGCCATTTCCTTCTTGCTTCGGCAGTGGGCAGCCTGTTCGACTTTTAGCTCTTCGGCCGCCTTTAAGGCAGCCGCATCACTTTTTCTGGCCTGCTCCTTGGCTCGGGCGAGCTCCGCCCGAAGGTTCTCCATGGCAGCGGCACCATCTGCATTAAGCATACATGTTGTAAGGCACGGGCATCAAGCTTCCTTACCAGGTGTCCGTGGAGAAATTGCATACCTTGTGACTCGTCAAGCCGCTTATTGACAAGCGCGATGTCGGCATCCGCCACGTCAAGTTGCCGCTTTAGTTCGGCAAATTCATCAGTTCGACTAGCCACCAGACACTTCGCCACCTGTATAGGAAGGGAGACATATTATACCTGGGTTTACGATCCTCGGCGCGCTGTCATTTTTTGACAACGCACCGAGTCTCAGGGGCTACTATCTACACAGGGCGCATCTTATATATGCGGAACCGTCAAAAGGTACATCATTTCGCGTACCTCAAAACCCATCAGTAAACTCCTGGCGGCCTCGTACAACCCGCTCTCCGCGGACGAAATTTTTTCAATTACCATACCCATCAATGCACGGTGATCCTCTGAGATAGACGCTCGCCCGAGCAGACCCTTCAACTCCTCCGACCGTGCACCAGGCGGTGCCGGATTCGTCTGATGGCCTTTTTCGAAGGCCGGACACGGAGGGCTTTGGGGGGCCATACGACTGCCTTCCGGCCCTGCCGGATTCGGGGAAACCCTCCGCGACGACACCTCAGGGTCAACCGCCTCGCTAGGCGGTACGGCAGGGGGAGGCGTCCCGCTCTCCATCATCTCCGGACGAACATCCCCTGAAGATGAGCTCTGCTGAGAAGGGCTGAGATCCGAACTACAAGGTAAAATTTCGGTTATCTTCAGAAATAAAACAGGGATGTCTCTTCTTTTAAAACTCCCCTCTCTACTTACGGTTCGCTGGAGGGCTGATCCCCTTAGGGACATAGTACGACCGGGGCATCTCCCGGCGCAGGACCCTCTGGCGAAGATTTCTTCCCCCGCTTTGAGGGACCCGGGACTTCAGAGGCGGTCCTCTTCTTTCCCTCGATGGAGGGATTCTCGATCCCTCCTTTCCTGACTGCCTCCTTCGCGGAGGCGGTAGCTTCCTTGTTCCCCCCTTTGCCTTCTTCCAAAGGCGCAGCCTCCAGCATCTTGGTTAACACGGGATCCGGCGTGGTCTCGGGGAGGGGGCCAGACACCTGATCAGTTTTGCTTTCGCTATCCACTCATGTTTAAGGGACAACTCTTTTAAGGGCGAGTTTATGATAAATATACGGATAGCGTGTCCGGGTACAGGACTACTTACTTGAGTATCCGGGCGATTGCAGCTCAGACCTGCGTCCTCGGTCAAGTCCGGACTCATCGTTTGTGATCCGAAGAACAGTTTGTACATCTCCACGGGCGTCGCGCCCATAAAATGTTGGAGAGCTCGTGGTCCTCCGGATTAAACTCCCACAAAGGGACGGGCGGCGTTTGCGAGGCAGGTGCGATGAATCAACATGACCCGCACTACTACAACCAGATTGATCTCCTCTCCGGAGGTCTCAACACGACCACGCAATGTGGGCACGTCCTGGGCGACCCCAGTCAAGCCCTTTATTGACCCATGACGCCAGCCGCGGTGGAGGACCCGAGCGAAAGGCAGGTGGCGCCACCCATTTGGTGCCCCTGGGAGCTGTGATATAAAACCACTCTTGTTGCCATAGGCTGAGCTCCTCTTGAAAAGAGCCCTTGGGCCATGGAGCATCAGCATTCTTGCTTATAACAGCCCCTCCGCACTCTGCTTGCTGCCCCTTGATCATCTTCGGCTCCACTTTGAAGGTCTTGAGCCACAATCCGAAGTGAGGGGTAATGCGGAGGAAGGCTTCGCATAGGACAATGAACGATGAGATGTGGAGGATGGACTCCAGATCCAAGTCATGAAATTCCAAACCATAATAAAACATGAGCCCCCTCACGAAGGGGTCCGTCGGCAAGCCTAGCCCCCGAAGGAAGTGAGACACGAACACCACGCTTTCAGCAGGCTTGGGAGTGGGAATAACCTGCCCTTGGGCAGGCAGCCTATGCGAGATTTCGCCGGTTAGATACCTGGCATCTCTTAGCTTTAGCACGTCTTCTTCCGTAACGGAGGAAGGCATCCACCGGCCTTGAAGGTCGGAGCCGGACATCATCGAAGGTCCGAAGCGCCTGAATTTGGAGCTTTGGGTGTTGGAACTCGAGGCAAGGGGCGGATTCGATTGAGATTGAAAGAAAGGAGGGGAGCCTTCGTCTCTTTATAAAGAGGTTGAATACCAAGAGCCCTCGCCGTGACCGTTCGGGACTCGCCTTCAGTAGAGGAGACGTGCCAACGGGCAATACTAGGTTACCCATGCCCGTATTAATGAGAATCCCGGAATAAGGGGACACGATCTCTGCTTCGACAAGACGTGCCAAGGAAACCGCCTCGCTAAACGCACTGAGGTGGGATAGTAAAAACGATTCGAATAAAGGCTTGGCCGTGGTGTGATGTCACGCCGCGGGATACATCAGCAGATTGAATTTGTGTAAATATTATTCTCTCAACGGTAGTATGTGCAACTTATTTTGCAGAGCCGGACACTATCCTTGTGTTCAAAATCTTCTATGAAGTATTCGGAGGAGGAACCCGCCTTGCAATGCAAAAGACACTATCCAAATATTATTCTCTCTACGGTAGTATGTGGAACTTATTTTGCAGAGCCGGACACTATCCTTGTGTTCAAAATCTTCTATGAAGTATTCGGAGGAGGAACCCGCCTTGCAATGCAAAAGACAATATCGCGCCGGACTAAATCGTCATTGAAGCCTGGTTAGGGGGCTCTTGAGGAGTCTGGATTAGGGGTGTCCGGATGGCGGACATAGCCTTTGGCCGGACTCTGGACTATGAAGATACAAGATTGAAGACTTCGTCCCGTGTCCGGATGGGACTTTCCTTAGCGTGGAAGGCAAGCTTGGCGACACGGATATGTAGATCTCCTACCATTGTAACCGACTCTGTGTAACCATAACCCTCTTCGTGCCTATATAAACCAGAGGGTTTTAGTCCGTGAGGACCTTGACAATCATACCATAGGCTAGCTTCTAGGGTTTAGCCTCTACGATCTCGTGGTAGATCTACTCTTGTACTACCCATATCATCAATATTAATCAAGCAGGAGTAGGGTTTTACCTCCATCGAGAGGGCCCAAACCTGGGTAAAAACATCATGTCCCTTGTCTCTGTTACCATCCATCTAGACGCCTTGATTCGGGACCCCCTACCGAGATCCGCGGTTTTGACACCGGCAGTTCTCTTCTTTGCAAGAATTTGATTTGCATATTTTTGATAGAAAAGGAGCTGAGAACCCGTTGCTGAGTATAACTTATCTAGGTTAGCGAATGTTCTTGATGACCCACTTGCCTATTGATGATAGCTTTCCTGATGAACAATTAAATGTCATAAGCACTTCTCGTAGCACTCCATGGTATGCTGATTATGCTAATTATATTGTTGCTAAATTTATACCACCTAGCTTCACATACCAACAAAAGAAAAAGTTTTTATATGATTTGCGACATTACTTTTGGGATGACCAACATCTTTATAAAGAAGGAGTAGATGGTGTTATTAGACGTTGTGTGCCTGAGCATGAACAGGAATAAATCCTACGCAAGTGTCACTCCGAAGCTTATGGAGGACACCACGCTGGAGATAGAACTGCACATAAGATATTGCAATCTGGTTTTTATTGGCCCACTCTCTTCAAGGATGCCCGTAAGTTTGTTTTGTCTTGCGATGAATGTCAAAGAATTGGTAATATTAGTAGACGTCAAGAAATGCCTATGAATTATTCACTTGTCATTGAACCATTTGATGTTTGGGGCTTTGATTATATGGGACCCTTTCCTGCCTCTAATGTATATACACATATTTTAGTTGTTGTTGATTACATTACTAAGTGGGTAGAAGCTATTCCAACTAGTAGTGCTGATCATAACACCTCTATTAAAATGCTTAAAGAAGTTATTTTTCCAAGGTTTGGAGTCCCTAGATATTTAATGACTGATGGTGGTTCACATTTTATTCATGGTGATTTCCGTAAAATGCTTGCTAAATATGATGTTAATCATAGAATTGCATCTCCATATCACCCACAGTCTAATGGTCAAGTAGAATTGAGCAATAGAGAGCTCAAATTAATTTTGCAAAAGACTGTTAATAGGTCTAGAAAGAATTGGTCCAAGAAACTTGATGATGCATTATGGGCCTATAGAACTGCATATAAGAATCCTATGGGTATGTCTCCGTATAAAATGGTTCATGGAAAAGCATGTCACTTACCTCTCGAACTAGAACATAAGGCATACTGGGCTATTAAAGAGCTCAACTATGATTTCAAACTTGCCGGTGAGAAAAGGTTATTTGATATTAGCTCGCTTGATGAATGGAGAACCCAAGCTTATGAAAATGCTAAGTTGTTTAAAGAAAAAGTTAAAATATGGCATGACAAAAGGATACAAAAGCGTGAGTTTAATGTAGGTGATTATGTATTGCTATACAACTCTCATTTAAGATTTTTTGCAGGAAAACTTCTCTCTAAATGGGAAGGTCCCTACGTTATCGAGGAGGTCTATCGTTCCGGTGCCATTAAAATCAACAACTTCGAAGGTACAAATCCGAAGGTGGTAAACGGTCAAAGGATCAAACATTATATCTCAGGTAATCCCATAAATGTTGAAACCAATATTATTGAAACCGTAACTCTGGAGGAATACATAAGGGACACTTTCCAGACTGTTCCAGACTCCGAAAAGGAATAGGTATGTGGTACTGTAAGTAAACCGACTACAAAACAATTTCTAAGGCAATATTTCTCCGTTTTGGAATATTTAGAAAAATAGAAAAATTAGTGGCAGTTCGGGAAGGACACGAGGGCTCCACGAGGCTGGAGGGCACGCCCTACCCCCCTGGGCGCGCCCCCCTACCTCGTGAGCACCTCGTGTGCCCTCCGGACTCCGTTTTCCTCCACGATACGTATTTTGACAGTAAAAATTCATTATATATTCTCCCGAAGGTTTTGACTCTCGTATCACGCAAATATCCTCTGTTCTTGTTTCGAGCTGTTGCTGCTGCAGATTAGATCAACATGTCATCCCAGGATTCGGAAGGAGAAAGCTATGTGGATGATTACCTAGCAAATCCTAAGGTCTATGGAGACGTGAAGCACGATGGTTGGACTACGGAGGAAGAAGAGGACTATGAACCCAAGGGGAAGGAGGAGACGAGCTCAGATGAAGATGAAGCCCCATTACCTCAACCTGGGGACATGCATGTGGAGTTCAAAAAGTCAAGTCTCCCTGATGGGGTAAAGAAACCAAAGATCGAGTTTATCCCTTTTCTTCTCTTGCAGGAAAATAAGCAGTATTTGTGCAAAAAGATATTAACCCTGGAGTGGGAGATTGATGATTTGAGGGACCAAAATTCCGTCATTAAGAGCAAATTAAGGGAGAAGTTATGCCATCAACTAAGTCAGCATCACCTCCACCTTCTTCACCAACAACAAAGAAGGAGGCATAATCACATGGGTATGGGCACTCCCCTTGGCAACTGCCAAGCTTGGGGGAGGTGCCCCGGTATCGTATCACCATCACAACTCCTATCTTTACCGCTTTTCTTAGTTCGATCCTTTTAGTAGTATCTTGATCTAGTAGAATAAAGTTTATGGCACGATCTAGTTTTGAGTTTTGCTTTATGATCTCTCTATGTAATCGAGTCCGTGATATATATATATATATATATATATATATATATATATATATATATATATATATATATATATATATAAAATAAATTTAGTTGAGTCAAGGGCTTGATTATTTTGCCATGATCTTGGGTGAATAAAAGAAAAGAAAGAAGAAAAGAATAAAATAAACAAAGAGTTCATATTGATCTTATTGAGAGTAATGACTTCACATAGAAAGAGTATGATGATTAAAAGTTGTTGGGAGTTGGCAAATATAGCTTTGGTCATCGTTGCAATTAATAGGAAGTAATAAGGAAAGAGAGGTTTCACATATAGATATATTATCATTGACATCTTTTATGATTGGGAGCACTCATTAAAATATAACATGCTAAAGAGTTGATGTTGGACAAGGAAGAAAACGTGATGAGTTATGTTTTCTTATATCTGAGATAAAGTATGTTGTCATGGATCCTCTAACATGTTGAGATTGCCTTTCCCCCTCATGCTAGCCAAATTCTCAGCACCAAGTAGAGATACTACTTGTGCTTCCAAATACCCTTAAACCAGTTTAGCCATGAGAGTCCACCATATCTACCTATGGATTGAGTAAGATCGTTCAAGTAAGTTGTCATCGGTGCAAAGCAATAAAAATTGCTCTAAACATGTATGATTGATGTGGGAGAAATAAGCTTTATACGATCTTGTGATGTGGAAGTAATAAAAGCGACGGACTGCATAATAAAGGTTCATATCACAAGGGGCAATATAAAGTGACGTTCTTTCGCATTGAGATTTTGTGCATCCAACCATAAAAGCGCATGGAAACTTCTGCTTCCCTCTGCGAAGGGCCTATCTTTTATTATTATCCTCTACCTTATGCAAGAGTCACGGTGATCTTCACCTTTCCTTTTTCATTTTATCCTTTGGCAAGCCCAACATGTTGGAAAGAACATGATATATATATATCTAATTGGATGTAGGGGAGCATGAATTATTATTGTTGACATTACCCTTGAGGTAAAAGGTTGTGGGGCAAAACTATAAGCCCCTATCTTTCTCTGTGTCAGACTAAAACTCCGTAACCACAAGTATTGTGTGAGTGTTAGCAATTATGAAGGACTAAATGATAGTTGAGTATGTGGACTTGCTTTTAAGCTCTGTTATAGACTCTTCCAGATGTTACGATAAATTGCAATTGCTTCAATGACTGAGGTTATAATTTGTTGGTGCTCAATAAGGTTTCTGATTCATACTTTTGCATTGTGAAAAGATCATCACTTGAACATAAGTAATCATATGACAAAATCTATATGCGTTGTTGTTATAAGAACAATCATGATGCCTTCATGTCCGTATTTTATTTTTATCGACACCTCTACCTCTAAACATGAGGACATATTTATTGTTATCGGCTTTTCGCTTGAGGACAAGCGAGGTCTAAGCTTGGGGGAGTTGATACGTCCATTTTGCATCATGCTTTTATATCGATCTTTATCGCATTATGGGCTGTTATTTCACATTATGTCACAATACTTATGGCTATTCTCTTTTATTTTACAAGGTTTACATGAAGAGGGAGTTGGAATTCTGGGCTAGAAAAGGAGCAAATATTGGAGACCTATTCTGCGCAACTCTAAAAGTCCTGAAACTCCACGGAATATCTTAAAATAAATAAAGAAAAATCGTCGCCAAAGATTAAGGCAAGGGGGCCCACACCCTGCTCACGAGGGTGGGGGCGCGCCCCCTACCTCGTGGGCCCCCTGCTGGCTCTCCGACGCCCATCTTCTCCTATATGAAGTCTTTCATCAAGAAAAAAAGAGGAAGCAACCTTTCGGGACGAGACTCCGCCGCCACTTGGCGGAACCTTGGCGGAACCAATCTAGGGCTCCGGCAGAGCTGTTCTGCCAGGGACACTTCCCTCCGGGAGGGGGAAATCATCACCATCGTCATCACGAACGCTCCTCCCATCGGGAGAGGGCAATCTCCATCAACATCTTCACCAGCACCATCTCCTCTCAAAACCCTAGTTCATCTCTTGTATCCAATTCTTGTCTCCAAGTCCGGGATTGGTGCTAGTAGGTTGCTAGTAGTGTTGATTACTCCTTGTAGTTGATGCTAATTGGTTTATTTGGTGGAAGATTATATGTTCAGATCCTTTATGCATATTATTACCCCTCTAATTATGAACATGAATATTCTTTGTGAGTAGTTACGTTTGTTCCTGAGGACAAGGGAGAAGTCTTGCTATTAGTAGTCATGTGAATTTGGTATTAGATTCGATATTTTGATGAGATGTATGTTGTCTAGCCTCTAGTGGTGTTATGTGAACATCGACTACATAACACTTCACCATTATTTGGGCCTAGAGGAGGGCATTGGGAAGTAATAAGTAGATGATGGGTTGCTAGAGTGATGAAGCTTAAACCCTAGTTTATCGTTGCTTCGTAAGGGCTGATTTGGATCCATATGTTTCATGCTATGGTTAGGTTTACCTTAATACTTTTGTTGTAGTTGCGGATTCTTGCAATAGAGGTTAATCATAAGTGGGATGCTTGTTCAAGTAAGAACAGCACCCAAGCACCGATCCACCCACATATCAAATTATCAAAGTACGAACGCGAATCATATGAACGTGATGAAAACTAGCTCGACGATATTCCCATGTGTCCTCGGGAGCGCTTTTCCTATTATAAGAGTTTGTCCAGGCTTGTCCTTTGCTACAAAAAGGATTGGGCCACCTTGTTGCACTTTATTTACTCTTGTTACTTGTTGCTCGTTACAATTTATCTTATCACAAAACTATCTGTTACCACTTATTTCAGTACTTGCAGAGAATACCTTGCTGAAAACCGCTTATCGTTTCCTTCTGCTCCTCGTTGGGTTCGACACTCTTACTTATCGAAAGGACTACGATAGATCCCCTATACTTGTGGGTCATCACATGCTAAACCGCCATGACGTCATCTGTTATTAAAAATTGCACATAACCCACCTTCATTAATGAGCCTCCGACAATCGAGGCGACAGAGCTGTCACATATCCCATTTTTCGGGCTCCTCGATTCTCACGCCTGCCACTTATCCATTCACCTTATAAATAAGGTCGAGGGGTTCTTTTCACTTTCCCCCCTCGTGGCTCTTCGCATCATCTTCTTCCTCGCGCCGACCAACCCTTCGAGCTCCGCCGCCGCCGTCGATCTTCGCATCTGCCTCAACAACGGCCGCTGCATCAACCTGATCGCACCAGAAAACCGCGATGATCCTCCGCTGCTTCCTCAGCGTCAGTAAGTTCCTTCTTTCCTTGCTCTAGATCCACTAGTAGGGTTCAGTGTTCATCAGAGTCTATTGTAGCTCCATTGCCGTTCTTCCTTGTTCTTCTTAGTAGCATAAACGGCTAGCTTGGATCTGATACTTCTTGTGCGTCCGTGGCCATGATCCCCTTTACCTTGTTGGAGCATCTCCTTTATATAAAAACTCATCTGAACTTGACGAACTTGTTCAAACACTTGAGATTAGGTCAGAATATTTTCTGGTTTCCTATCATACCGCAGATCTGAAATTTATCACATCAATCTACGAAACTTGTTTTTCCTTCACCTAAGTACTTTAGATCTGTACCTTTCATACCAATATAGGCGGTTTAGCCTTGAAAAATGATAATCCGGTAGGTACCATTAGTTCCCTCTTAAACCGCCGATTCATTATCTTTGCCCCTTCTCCATCATAAGATTCCGGTTCGGCAATATCATATTCCGGTTTAACCATATGCATACACCTTTGCTTTGACTTACCTCACTTTATACTTGTTTATCATAAATCTTAAACCGGCAATAATTATGTTTCAGCTTCCGTTGAAATGGCCAAACAAGTCTATGAATGCAAATGGGTTCCTTCCCGGGTCACCGAAGATCAATTAAACAGATGTGTCGCAACGGGCGCTTTAGCCAAGAAAGATGTCATCCACTGGAGGGCCCCTGGTCCGGAAAATCCTCCTAAACCCAAGGATGGCGAAGTAGTCATTTTTTTTGACCATCTGGGTCGAGGCTTTAGTCCTCCTGGTTCCAAATTCTTCCGAGATGTGCTTGCCAGCTTTCAGCTTCACCCTCAGGACATCGGCCCAAACTCTGTGTCCAACATCTGCCACTTCCAAGTCTTTTGTGAGGCTTATCTTCAAGAGGAGCAAACAGTTGAAATTTTTAGAGATTTCTTCCACTTAAACCATCGCACAGAGTTCACAGATGGACCCAATACCGAACTCGGCGGAATGGCGGTTCAAAAAAGGAAATAAGTTACTTTCCCTCACGCCAAGCTTCACAGTCACCCCAAGGAGTGGAACCAGACTTGGTTTTATTGCAAAGATACATCTCCAACTGATGAAAACCCTTTGCCGGGTTATCGCCCTCACCGTCTTAGCAATACACATCCCTTTCCTCAGAGGTTAACTGCAAAGGAAAGGGCCATCTATGACCCACAACTGTCAAAACTTAGAGCCTTTATGGCGAACGGTTTAACAGGTGTTGACTGTGCTTGTTGCTGGATCAGCTGGAGCATTCTACCCTTAAGCCGGTGCCCAGGTTTGATGTGTGAATACACAGGGAGTTTGATCGACCCTCAACGACATATTAATATTCAACTGACAGAGGATGAAGTTACTGAGGCTGTCAAGAAAATGTTGAATGAACCGGAGGCTGTCTGCGGCCAGACCGGACTAAGTCCTTTCTCCACCTTCAACAAACCGCCAGCTGTAAGAATCATATAACCTTTTTGTCTTAAGTTGCTTATTTCAAAATATTCTCTGAAAGTCTTATCCATTTTTGACAGGGTGATGATCCGTTCTAGAATAAAAAACCACAAGATAAACCGGCCAAGCCACTTCGCTCGAAGACCAAGGTTGTTAAAAAACCTGCCAAGAAAAGGACCACTGCGTCTTCCGAGCCAAATGCTGATGCTGATGCAGCTAATCCAGACTCAGAGGTAGAACTTGACTCTCTTGGTTCATTTTTCATACACCTCATTGACAATGACTATTATCAGGACGACGCTGAAGGCAGTCAAGCTGATGACGTAGAGGTAATCATTCTTTCCTCCGATTCAGATCCTCTGCCAACATAAAAAATGCGTTGAGCAAACCGGAAAGTAAAATTTTCTCACCCCCTTGCTTACTTGGATCCAAACTTTCTTTTGAAGACGCAGCAACACGAAGCTCGCCGCACAACCCGGCACAGTGGCTAGGTAGTTACCTCCGCCGGTTTACCGAACACTCCGGTTCGGAAATGCCGATCAGAGGTCTCTTGTACTCTTGACACCTTTTACCCCAAGGCGGGTTGTTTCCGACAGCCTCTTAATCCGTCTGATTCAAATTATCAGGGTACTTCCCACTCATCTTCTGGCGAGTCATCAGCCACAAAGCTTCCACCCTCAAAATAGTTCCTGGGTGAGTCATACCTTTAATTTTGTTTTCAATGCCTTATGTTTGACACAATATCTTTACCTTTTATATTTGTTTCTCTCAGCGCCAAGCCAAGACCCAACAAGAAGGCTCGGCTAACTAAACCGGCTGACGATAATGTGGTTGTTGAACCGGAAAAGACTCCAGATCCGGAAGAAACCAATGCTAACGCCATGCTTAATGATCCGCCGCCTCAAGACCATGACTTCTTTGTTGAACAAGTAGAAGTTGACACCACAAGCCATGCTGACAAGCCAACCAACCCTGTCCGAACTGATGATAAACCGGTCAGTCCAGCTAAGGATACTGACAAACCGCCAACTCCAGTAAAGGCTGCTGATGATAAAGAGGATGATATCATGATTACTGGTATTGGCCACACCACTCCTGACAATCCTATCACTTTGTCAAAGCATACTGCCAAGGACGAGCTTTCTGCTATCGGCAAAGGCAAATGGAACGCCGATTTGTCAAGCTATGCCCACCTCAATGATCAAGACATTCACTCTAGCATCTTGAACCGTCTGTACACCAGCCGCGACTATGAAGCCGGTTTGGTAAACTTGATGAAGGAGCGATATGAGGTAACTACATAACTGTTTTTCTCTTATGTCCAATTGCAATTTATCAACTCCAGTAGCCTCCAAGTGACGGTTTATGATACCCAATCTGAAACGGGACTTTGTAACATCTCAATTTTGCATGCTTAGTCTCTCCGAGGGCCGGTTTAACTTATGAAGATGAACCGGGACTGTGTAGAAGAAAACCCACAATGTCACTTTGAGCAAACATACATTAGCCCCCAAGTGCCAAGAGCAATACTTGTATTGCGCTTGGGACTTTGCAGAAATTTCTGACCCAGAGCAAATATGCATTAGCCCCCAAGTATCAGGTGCTTAACTTGTTATGTGATTGGTACTTCAAATATGTACTATCAACTCATTATACGTCTGTCTCTTATAGGCTGAGCTGAGCAAAAAGGAAGCTCAAACCGCTGATCTGCAAGAAAACATCAAGTCCCAGCAAGCCGAAACCTCCAAAGCCAAGGATGAGCTGTCTGGCGCTTTAGCCGCTATGGAAAAACTGAAGGAGAGTTTCAACAAAGAGCGGGCGGATTGGGAGACAGAAAAATCCGCTTTACAAAAAAGAGCCGAGGATGCCGAAACCGCTCTTAAACCGGTGGTAGATGAGCTGACTGGCATAAAGCGGCAGATACATGCCATGACTGATGCTGTGTTCGGTAAACATCCTTTCTTTACACTTTTAACATATCATCCCAGACGTTGCCGGTTTACTGACGCTTGTAATGATGTAGTAACTCTGTAAGTGCATCTAGTGCCCCTTAGTGATTTTGGTGGATTGAAGACTTATAGGTTAAGGAACTAATGCGTTTGTGAGTGTACACAGGTCTATAAGTCTATGAGGAGTTTGATATTTAGAGAGAAAGTCGACCCCTAAAAATGAAGTTCTTCGACTGAAGACTTTGATATTCTGAAGACTTTCTGAAGACTTTGAAAGTGAAGAAATTGGTGTGACCTTGAAGACTTGGTATTCATTTGAGGAACATGAAGCGTGAAGACTTTTGTTTTCGTAGTTTCGTTTTTCTCTTTCTTGAGTCATAGGAAACACCGTCTTTGTTAAAGGGGTCGAGGAAATACTAAGGAAAAATTTCCATGTGATGCTCAACTCAAAATCCTACACCTACCAATCCCTTGAGTGAAGCCTTTGGAAATCTCATACAGCTCGGTCAATTTCTTGATGTGAGACGAAGTTCTTCAGTGTTGAGAATTTATTCGGCGACCGAGGAGTTAGGAATTCGCTAGTGCGGATTGCCTACGATGAGGAACATGATAGCCACGAGGAATTTGTGATTCAAATTTCCGACCGTTCTTTCTTCTTGGCATGACTGTCCCAAAATATCTTATCCACCTAACGGTCATATCATTGAAGGGCATTTATGTCTTATCATGTCGGGCTGCTCCTAGGCTATAAATAGCCGCCCCTACAACCACTAGCTGGTTGGCTGCTCGAGAGAACTTGACACTTGTCATTTGAGAGCAACCCATCCTCCGAGGACTTTGGCGAAAATCATCGAGTGAGGAAAAACCCCAAAACCAAACCCTACAAACCCAAAGTGATTGAGAATCATGAAGAAATTGATCTGTGTGGATCCGACGCTTATTACCTTTGAAGACTGTGCTTCTTCCAGACGGTTAGGCGTCATGGTCTAGAACATCCAAGAGGAATTGTGGATCGCCGAGTGACCAAGTCTGTGAAGGTTTGGAAGTCGCTGAAGACTTACCACAGTGATTGGACGAGGTGCATGTGACCTTAGTTCAAGGAGAATCGGTGAGGACTTGGTGTCTGAGCTACGTGCTCAGCGATTGGGTGTCCGGGACTGTGTGTCCTCGAGTTTAAATACTCAGCCGCTCAACCAGACGTATAACCGAGACAGCGAGTTGGAACTGGTCTACCAAATCATTGTCTTCACCAAACTAACTGGTTCTATTTCCTCAACCCTTTCATTTCCTCATTCTTGTGTTGAGTGTTTGTTCATATCTGTGTTTGAAGACTTTGGTGAAGACTTTCTCAATTTCCTCAGTTCAATTTCTTGATCTGTTTGTCTTCATCTTGTGCTATCTGTGTTTACGCTTCCTGTACTCTTTGTTTGTCTTCATTTCATCATGATGACCATGCCCGCATTCTCTTATGCTTACTTCTGAGTACTTATTCTGCTGCAAGTAGTTCTTCGCTAAGGAATTTCCTCTCCGGCAAATTCCTCAGTGAAGAATTCATAAAAATCGCCTATTCACCCCCCCTCTAGTCGATATAACGCACTTTCAATTGGTATCAGAGCAAGGTACTCCCTTGTTTTGTGTGATTTTGGTTTAACCACCTGGAGTTTTAGTTATGTCGACCGCAGGTATGATCAAAGTCTCAGCAGGGTGTCCTACCTTTGATGGGACGGACTATCCCTACTGGAAGAACAAGATGCGAATGCATCTTGAAGCAATTGACAACGATCTCTGGTATGTTGTGGAAAATGGTGTTCCTCGGTCACACCTTCTCACGAATGCTGCTGATGTGAAGAGATTCAAGCAACTCGATTCTCAAGCGAAGAATATCATATGTGGCCATCTGAGCAAAGGTCAATGTGGAAGAGTGAGTGCGTTGGAATCTGCCAAGCTCATCTGGGACAGACTGTCCAAAGTGAATGAAGGAGTCTCAACTCAGCGTGACTCTCGAGTTGATGTTCTTGGAATCTCTTCAACCGCTTCAAAAGACTCGACAACGAAAATGTTCAACAAACCTTGATCGCCTCTCGACATCTCAAATGAGCTTCAAGCACTTGGCGCCATGACATCACCGACCATGAGGTGGTGAAGATATTATTAAGATCGCGATTCCTCATTTGATACTCCGCACCTTGATGATACAAGAGCGTCTTGACTACAAGTCACTTGATCTGCTGATATCCTCGAGAGGCTAAATACTCATGAGTTCGACTTTTCTGAAAAGAGATCTCTATGGTTCTAGCTATGGAAAACACGTGCCCTAAAGGCCAAGGCGTGTGTCTGAATCGAGTGTGAAGACTCGGTAGTAGCCTTGGAGATCTGAAGAATTAGGCCAGGAGCTAGCCTTGCTCGTGAAGAAATTCAGAAGTTCTCAAGGCGTGGTCGATTTGGAAAATCCTCAAGGAGCGGTGATTCCTCATCCGGTGACTATAAGAAGACTTTGTCACAAATGCAAGAAACCTGGTCACTACATCCAAGATTGTCCTCGGTGGGAAAAGGAATTAAAAAGAAGAAACACAAGGATTACAGATTACGATGGCCTTGAAGAAGAAGAAGAAATCATCGAAATCTTCATCATCAAAATCCTCAAAGACTTCTTCTCACAAGAAGAGCAGCTCCAAAAAGGCTCGGGCATTCATTGGCAAGGAAATGGACTCTGAAGCTGAATCTGAGGAACATGAGGAAGAGGAGGCATCAGAAGAATCTGAGTCTGGTGTGGCGAGTCTAGCTGTTGCTACTGCTTTCGTCAGCAAGTCCATCTTCAACTCTGAAGAAAATGACCTCACCGACAATGCTGACGAAGATAGTGATGACTGCACTCCCACCTATTGCTTCATGGCAAAGGGTGCCAAGGTACTCAAATATACCTCCTCCGAATCTAGTGAAAATGAATCTGATGAAGATCTAAAGCCCAGTTACTCAAAACTTGCTAAAATTGCTGTAAAAAACAAAGGGCTTTGGAAAAGGTTCAAAACATGCTAGATAAGAGTGATGATATGTTAGGTGAAGAAATGGATCGCACTAAAGGCTGTTGAAAATCTTCAGAGACTTGATCTAGGTTTGACAACCTTCAAGGTCATCATAACACTCTCTTATCGATCATGAGAAACTTTCTTATGAATTTCTTCAAAGAAAGCAAGATCTTGAGAATCTAAGAGTGAGTTATGAAGATCTTGAAGGAGCGCGATTCATTACTTGCTCAACAAATCAGCGCTTCTCAAGAAGAATTTGTTCCTCCATGCTTAAAGTGCATTGAGCGTGAATCGCTAATTCTTCACTGAATGTTCAAATGCTTCAACTGTTACAAATTCTTCACCTGCCTCTGCTATCACTAATTCCTCATCGAGGACATTGCTAGTATCCTTGACGATCTGAGGTTGAAGGAATTGTACATGATGAGCATGTACAAAAGTCTCAAAGGGCATCAGACTCTTTGTGATGTGCTTAAAAGCAGATCCTCAACAGGAACCCTAGGAAAGAGGGTATTGCCTTTGAGAGGAAACTTAATCTTGATGGAACATATTGGAAGCTGAGCGGTATCCCAAAACCTCATGGGTTGCTGCAAAGGGACCTCGATTGATCCATCTAACTTATCTGGCTTTACATGCGAATCTCCTCATTCTTACGATGAGTCATTTGACTCAACTATAAACTGTTCAAAAATCAGAATAGTGAAGTATTTGCTAGATATGTTGGCACTAAGCTGCAGGAGCGGTTCCCCTATGAAGAAAATCTGGGTTCCCAAGAAGTGCCTTGAAAGTCTTGGTGAATTTCCTCATGACACCACCTGTGAAGAATAGGAACCCCAGATCAAATTCTTCATATGGACCAAATTCTTCATATGGATCCAAGTCCTCATACGGACCAAATTCCTCACGTGGATCAAATTCCTCAAAAGGATCAAAGTCCTCATATGATTATCATCATGCTAACAACTCTGTTTTCGAGGTAGAGCTAAGGGCTATGAATATGTGCATTATTCTTCAAACCAATATGTTCATAAGTCCTCGAAGAATTTCTACGCTTATTCATATGCTTACCCTAACCCTCTTATATGAAAGCGAAATGGTTTGGCTTCTATGCCACCATTCTCGTATGGTGCTTTCAGAGTGATGAACTCTTTGCCACCCCTTCAAATGTGGGTGGTGAAGAAAAGAACTAATCTCTTCTGCAGGGTCAGGTCTCGGGCGTGCCTCAACGTCTGAAGAATTTCTTTGGGACGACAAAATGCCTAAAAGGGCGCTTGAGCTAACCATGATGAAATGAACTTTCATTTCACCGTCCTCCTCTTGCTTATCTCGAATCTTGGTGATGAAATTCATCGATGAACTTGATATCATATTCTTCAGCGATGAAGTATATGAGATCGTAAGTTATACTAATTCATCTGCGGGATGACCAACCCAAAGCCACCGAGTGGGTTTCGATAGTGGATGTACAAATCACATGATTGGTGACAAGAATCTATTGATGGATGCTCCTTATCACCGTCACATCTGAAGCATATCATCTTTCTTGACAAAGGCAAAAGTCGGTATTGGGTCTTGGTAAGGTTGCGATCTCTAAGGACATACACATGGACAAAGTCATGCTTGTTGAGTCCTTAGGATACAACCTCATGTCGATCTCAATGCTTTGTGATCTTGATATGGTTGTTATCTTTGGCAAAGTATCGTTGTGTTGTGATTATGGAAGTGACAATTCCAAAGTCTTGAAGGCTTTAGGAGAGGAGACTTGTATATTGTTGACTTTTCTACAGGACCACAACCGCCGTGTGTTTACTTGCAAAAGCTTGAAGGCTGGTTATGGCATCGGCGACTTGGTCACGCATGAGGCATGAGGAATTTACTGCGCTTGCGAAGAAGAAGCATGTCATTGGCATTGAGAATGTCAAATTCCTCAAGGATCACTTATGCGAGCTGTGAAGCTGGAAAAATGACCAAGGCCAAGCATCCAGTGAAGACTATCATGACCACTAATCGTCCCTTGAATTGCTTCACATGGACCTCTTTGGTCCCAATCATTACTCATTTATCGTTAATGATGCATCTCTATATGGCTTTGTTATTGTTGATGATTACTCTCGTTACACATGGGTACACATTGTTACTTACAAAAATCAAGTGCGGGAAGTCTTCAAGCGATTTTCCTCGAGGGCTTCAACTAACTTTGGTGTGAAGATCAAACACATCGGGAGTGACAATGGAACTGAGTTCAAGAATTCGGTCTTGATGCCTATCTTGATGAACTTGGTATTACTCATGAGTTATCTGCTCCCTATACTCCTCGTGAGAATGGCGTCGTGGGCGCAAGAACAGAACTCTTGTTGAGATGGCTCGCACTATGCTTGATGAATACAAAACGCCTAGTCGTTTTGGATTGATGCAATTGATACCGCGTGCCACATCATCAGCAGTATATCTTCACAAATTCTTCAAGAAGACTGCCTATGAACTCCTCAGCGACAAGAAACCCAATGTAAGTTATTTCAAAGTCTTGATTGCTAAATGCTGGATTAGAGATCCTCATCACAACTCTAAATTTGCACGAAAGCACATGAAGGTTTTATGCTTGGTTACGGAAAGGACTCGCACACCTATAGAGTCTTCAACATCGCTCTTCACAAGATTGTTGACCTTTGTAGATGTCGGTTCGATGAAACTAATGGCTCGCAAAGAGATCACCTACCTTCTGTGTTAGATGAACCAACACCTGAGGAATCTATCAAGTTCAAGGCAACTGAGGATGTCATTCCTACTGAAGAAACTGCTGAAGAATTCGTTCCTGTACGCGAAGAACGTCGAGCTGATGCACCTGAAGATAATGCTGAAGACAATGGTGCTGAGGAAAATGATTAAATTCCTCGACGACGACCAGCTCATCCTCGCGTTGCAAAAGAAGTGCAAGTGGAGAAGATTAACGATGACATTAAAGCGCCAGGTCCTCTCACACGCTCAAAAGCTTCACATTTATCTAACTTTTGTGGGCACTATGTTTTGTCTCTATCACAGAGCCCACTAAGGTAGATGAAGCATTTACGAGCCGAGTGGATTCAGGCTATGCAAGAAGAATTACTTCATTCGAGCTCAACAATGTCAGGAACTGGTCAAACGTCCAGATCCTCGCAAGCATAATATCATTGGCACAAAGTGGATCTACCGCAACAAGCAAGATGAAAATGGTCTTGTGGTGAGGAATAAGGCACGACTAGTACCTCAAGGCTACACTCAGGTTGAAGGAATTGATTTCGTTGAAACTTTTGCACCTGTCGCTAGACTTGAGTCTATTCGCATATTACTCGCCTATGCTAACCATCACAATATCACTTTATATCAAATGGATGTGAAAAGTGCATTCCTCAATGGTAAGCTTGAGGAAGAAGTATATGTTGCTCAACCCCCAGGTTTTGAAGATCCAAAGAATCCTGACAAAGTCTTCAGACTTAATAAGGCCCTCTATGGTCTCAAACAAGCGCCACGAGCGTGGTATGATACATTGAAGGAATTCTTTGTGAAGAATGGCTTCACACCCGGTTCACTCGACCCTACTCTCTTTACTAAATCTTATGATGGTGAACTGTTTGTGTGCCAAATATGTGTTGATGATATTACCTTTGGCTGTACTGACCAACGTTATAGTGATGAATTTGCCTATATGATGAGTGAAGAATATCAAATGTCTATGATGGGAGAGTTGAAATTCTTCTTAGGTCTTCAATGGCATATTCATATCTCAGGAGAAATACCTCAAAGATGTCCTGAAGAAATTCGGCATGCAAGATTGCAAAGGCGTCAAAATTCCTATGCCCACAAATGGCCATCTATGCCTCGATGAAAATGGTATTGACTTGATCACAAGGTATACCGCTCCATGATTGGTTCTTTATTGTACTTATGTGCATCTAGGCCAGATATAATGCTTAGTGTTTGCATGTGTGCCCGATTTCAAGCTACAGAAGGAATCACACCATAAGGCTGTGAAGCATATTCTTGATATCTAGATCACACACCAACACTAGGATTATGGTACCCCAAGGGCTCTACTTTTGATCTCATTGGATATTCGACTCGACTATGCTGGTGATCGCGTGGACCGCAAGTCAACATCTGGTACTTGTCATTTCCTCGGACGATCTTTGGTGCATTGGTCCTCGAAGAAAGCAGAACTGCGTATCATTGTCTCATCGGAAGCTGAATACATTGCTGCTGGCTCGTGTTGTGCTCAATTGCTATGGATGAAGCAAACTCTCAAGGACTATGGCATCAACGTGAAGAATGTGCCTCTCTACTGTGACAATGGGAGTGTCATCAAGATTGCTCACAACCAGTTCAGCACTCGAAGACAAAGCACATTCAGATTCGTCATCATTTTCTTCGTGATCATGTGTTGAAGGCGACATCTCCATCGAAAGCGTGAAGGCGAAGAACAGCTAGCTGATATCTTCACTAAGCCCTTGGATGAGAAGAGATTTAGCAAGTTGCGGTGTGAGCTAAATATCTTAGAATCTTGAGCGTTCTTTGAAAAGGACACACATCCTAACACTTATGCAAAATTGATGACTTAGATGTGCAACACATGAAGAAACGCGTTTTCTACAATAAATGAAGAATAACACTCTTAGTGTGAAGAAATTAATGAAGAATTTGATTCTCGAGAACCCTCGACAATTATGCGCGGTGTCTGAAATCATCATTCTTATCTGATGGGTCACGCCACCACCAAAGTTGAAAATCTTCAATTTGAGTTTTTCCTCAGTTTTGAAATTCTTGATTTTTCAAATTCTTCAACTTTGCAAAATCTTCACTGTTCCGTCGTCTTTCTTCATTGGCTATATATATATATATATATATATATATATATATATATATATATATATATATATATATATATATATATATATATATATATATATATATATATATATATGGGTTTATGTCCTCTATAGCATTCACTTATGGCTATTTCTTCAAGTCGCTTTTACGCTAAGTGAATGTGATCGGACCCTTCCCCTCTATGCTATACTCAACCCAATCTATTCACAAATTCTTCATGTGCGTTCTATTTTGAAACTCGTTCAAAATCTTCACATATCCTTGACAGCTGAAGAAATTGCGAACGAAACTTTAAAACTGATCTTATCCAAACTTTCGGTTTTGCCGCTCAAACCGTTCCGCATCCCACGATGCATTATTTTACTCACCCAAAATCGTACACGATCTCCACTACGATGCGTGGATGACACATGTCGTGAGAAGGGAAATGGTCAGGGGCACGTTCGTCCTAAATCTTCGGGCGATCCGTTTTTCACCGTGTCTATAAATACCCCTCTCCCATTCCTCACTTCTTTTACTCCACTCGACCTCTCTCTCTCTCCCGCTCGAGCTCCTCAAACCCTAGCGCCGCCGCTACTCCATCGTCGCCGGTGAGGAAGAGCTTCTTGCCTCGACCTCGTCGCCCGGCGTACTCGCGCCGACCGCGGAAATCCTCACTCCGCCCGCCGCCGTAGCTGTCTTCCTCCGCCAAGTTAGGCGTGGAAGATCTGGCCGACGAACTTCCCAACTGTTCTTCCTAGTTCGTCGTGTTCTTCACTTGAGTAATTAAAAGTTACTTTTATTACTCGCTTTGATTCTCAAACCTTCTGAAAATCTTCAAAGGTGTTTATTCTTCAAATCTTCACACATATGAACACCTCAAACAAAATATGCTCTTGATTCGTTTCTCTAAGCAATGATTTTCTTCAAGATTCCTCAATTGTGTGGATCCTCGATCTGTACAACTCTGGAACCTAAGACAAAGAACGCTTAGTGAAATTCTTCAAAACTCATCTGGTCAAAATCCTCAAAACTTGTTCTTTTGAAAAACCTTACGAGAGCATATGACCTCTCCAAATTCCTCGCAACTATACTCTGTTCACGGTACACATGTCCGCTGCTGAATCACTAGGTTCTCATCAACTTAACTCATTTGCAGCGTTCCTCGAAGAAAAACTGCATACTTCTTGAGAGAACTCAATTGTTCAAATTCCTCAAGCTGAAGAACATGGCGGCGGTAAGAAGCCACGAAAGGAGGAAAGAAACACGAGGTTATGACTGCGTTTGAAATCCCTGAGGAAATTTATGCTGACTATTGCACACCTGATGAAGAAAACAAAAATCAACGCAAGGTGCGTATTCAGAAGATTGAACGGAGATGGGCACGGGAATGGAGGGAGTACAGATATGGTTCTGCTCGCATTAGGAAGAGGCGTTTCTGGACTGCCAGCCAAGCCAACTTATATTCCTCAGTGCTCTTCAACAAAGATAAAGTCTTCGATCATGCTCATATTCCTCATGTGGACATGGAGTCTCTGCCAGGCTTTGAGCCAGTCCTCAGTGTTCTTCACGACGCAGGACTTCTGAATTTCTGCACTGATATTTGTGACTGGAATGAAGAACTAATTCTTCAATTCTATGCAACGCTGCACATCACCGGAGGCGTCAAGAGGCGTGAACTCATGGGTATTAGGCTGGATGTGCGAAAATACTAACTACAAGGCACCAGCAACTGAATTGCTTCGTGCTCTACCACTCAGTCCTCCACTTGATGGTGCTCGTTGTATCTACAATGAACCAGAACTTTCAAATCACTATATGCAAGGGCTGATGAAGCCTTTGAAGCCAAGGCAGGCCCCCAAAACCAAATTCCTCGTCAAGGAATTATTGTATGTGCCTCAGACTGTCTATCGGATTCTGACGAAGACAATGAGTCCTATCAAAGGCCACGACTCGAATGATGAAGAAGTCGTTGGCATCATGAAGAATATGCTTTTCAACATGTTCCATGGTGTTCCCGTCAACTTCCATGACTTCTTCATGAGGACTCTGGCAAACATTGCTATGTCACCATTTGAGCTGAAGCCTTATGCGCCTTGGATAATGAGATTCATCAGGACAAGGTCTTCACTCAATTACAAGGCTGATACTTTGAACCACTGCAGCTACTTGCCCCCGATTGAAGTCCTCAAACGGACATTTACCTCAGCTGATGACAAGGGCAAGGCTACTGCTGTGATCGATGAAGGCATTCGTCCATTGGATGGACAGTTTCACAAAGCAGCATCCTACTCCACCAATGATGACTCTGCCACACGTGACTCTGCCGCAAATACCTCAGTCAAGCAAAGTCCTCAAGCTACTGCACCCAGGGTGATGACTGATCGTGAGTTACTCCTCAGTCTTCATCAGAAGGTTGATCGTAATCATAAATGGGTCAAGCGTCAGTTTGGTTCAATTCTTCACAACATGACCTCAACACACAATGCAGTGAAGAAAAACCACTACTACCTCCATGAAACCTTCAAACGCACTTGGGCTGTTCTTTCACATGTCTCTGATGAAGAAGAACTGGCGTCAATGGGACTCAAGGAAGAATTTGGTGGACTACACCTCCTCAGAAGAAATACAAGATGGTCAAAGTTCCTTCCTTGGTGGCCAGCTCCTATTCTTCATCGCGACAACGATGAAAATGAAGACTTGGGCGACACATGGCTGGTCCTACTACAACAACCGACCAGAACAGCTCTGGCGCTCTGTCTTCAACTTGAAATTCTTCAGGAGCGTTAGTCCTCAGTTTCGATCCTTTTGGTCATTCGTTGACAAAGGGGGAGAAATTTGAGTTAGTCTTCAAGCGGGTCTAGTTTATTGCCTATATCAGATAATTTATTCTTGTTAAGTTACAACTCTCGTTCTTACGAAACTTTTATTGGATTGAGTTGTAATCTTAAACCCGATGGTGCTTTGATACTTTTGATGCATTATGCTCTTGCACTATGCTCTGATTCTCTTGAGCTCCTTGAAAATCTTCATAGCAAATCTATTTGAGCTCGATACTCTTGATGCGTTATTTTGCATGCTTGTTCCTCATTAATGTTATCATACGCATGCTTGAATAACATCAAGCACCATATTTCATCATGCATTTCAAATTCTTCATATTATATGTCAAATCGTGTATGAATTACAAGATATAGGGGAGATCTCCATGATTCAACTCTTCAAATGTGCATTGCCTCAAAAGCAAATTCCTCACTATGCACATCTTTGGGGAGTTCTTCTATATGTTGCAATCAAATTCCTCATTATCAGTATTTACACTTCATATGTTTATCCTGTTGAAAACTTAACCTATATTGTCATCAATCACCAAAAGGGGAGATTGTAAGTGCATCTAGTGCCCTTAGTGGTTTTGTGGATTGAAGACTTATAGGTTAAGGAACTAATCGTTTGTGAGTGTACACAGGTCTATAAGTCTATGAGTTGAAGGAGCGTGCGTAGTAATTTCAAAAATTTCCTCTGAACGAGGAAATACTAAAGACCATGGATGATGGCATAGCGAGCGAGGGAGAGTGTCCGTCCACGTACCCTCGTGAACCGAAAGCGGAGCGTTATAACAACGCGGTTGATGTAGTCATGCGTCTTCACGATCCGACCGATCCAAGCACCGAGCGTCACGGCACCTCCGAGTTACGCACACGTTCAGCTCGATGGCGATCCCGGACTCGATCCAGCAAAGTGTCGGGGATGAGTTCCGTCAACCTGACGGCGTGGTGGCGATGTTGATGCTCCACCGGCGCGGGGCTTCGCCTAAGCTCATGACGATATGACTTCTCCGCGCGGGGCTTCGCCTAAGCTCTCTGACGATATGACGAAGTGGAATATGGTGGAGGGGCACCGCTGCGGCTAAGGAGCGATCCGTAGATCAACTTGTGTGTCATGGGGTGCCCCCTGCCCCGTATATAAAGGAGCAAAGGGGTGCGGCCGGCCCTAGGGGAGGCGCTGGAGAGTCCTACTCCCCGGGAGTAGGACTCCCCCTCTCCTAGTTGGAGTAGGATTGGGGAGGGAAGAGGGAGAGGCGCGCCCCCTCTCCTGTCCTATTCGGACTAGAGGGGAGGGGGCGGCCTGCCCTGGCGGCCCTTCCTCTTCTCCTTGTGGCCCATTAAGGCCCATATACCCCCGGGGTTCAGTAACCCCGGTGTTCGGTAACTTCTGTTTTCATTGGAACCCTTCGAAGTCAAACATAGGCTTCAATATATCAATCTTTATGTCTCGACCATTTGAGACTCCTCGTCATGTCCGTGATCATATCCGGGACTCGAACAACCTTGGTACATCAATACTTATAAACTCATAATGAGCTGTCGCCGAAGCGTTAAGCGTGCGGACCCTACGGGTTCGAGAACTATGTAGACATGACCTAGAACCATTCTCGGTCAATAACCAATAGCGGAACCTGGATGCTCATATTGGTTCCTACATATTCTCTGAAGATCTTTATCGGTCAAACCGCATAACGACATCGTTGTTCCCTTTGTCATCGGTATGTTACTTACGAGATTCGATCGTCGGTATCAATACCTAGTTCAATCTCGTTACGGTAAATCTCTTTACTCGTTCCGTAATACATCATCTCACAACTAACTCATTAGTTGTAATGCTTGCAAGGCTTAAGTGATGTGTATTACCGAGAAGGCCAGAGATACCTCTCAGGCAATCGGAGTGACAAAACCTAATCTCGAAATCGCCAACCCAACAAGTACCTTTGGAGACACACTGTAGTACTCCTTTATAATCACCCGATTCGTTGTGGCGTTTGGTAGTACCAAAGTGTTCCTCCGTAAGCAGGAGTTGCATAATCTCATAGTTACGAGGAACATGTATAGGTCATGAAGAAAGCATTAGCAATATACTAAGCGATCAAGTGCTAAGCTAACGGAATGGGTCATGTCAATCACATCATTCTCCTAATGAGGTGATCCCATTAATCAAATGACAACACATGTCTATGGTTAGGAAACACAACCATCTTTGATTAATGAGCTAGTCGAGTAGAGGCATACTAGTGACTATCTGTTTGTCTATGTATTCACACATGTATTATGTTTCGGTTAATACAATTCTAGCATGAATAATAAACATTTATCATGGTATAAGGAAATAAATAATAACTTTATTATTGCCTCTAGGGCATATTTCCTTGATCTCCCACTTGCACTAGAGTCAATAATCTAGATTACATAGTAATGATTCTAACACCCATGGAGTCTTGGTGCTGATCATGTTTTGCTCGTGGAAGAGGCTTAGTCAGCGGGTGCGCAACATTCAGATCCGTATGTATTTTGCAAATCTCTATGTCTCCCACTTGGACTTGGTCCCGAATGGAATTGAAGCGTCTCTTGATATGCTTGGTCCTCTTGTGAAATCTGGATTCCTTTGCCAAGGCAATTGCACGATATTGTCACGAGAAGATCTTCATTGGTCCCGATGCACTAGGTATAACACCTAGATCGGAAATGAACTCTTTCATCAGACTCCTTCATTTGCTGCTTCGAAGCAGCTATGTACTCCGCTTCACATGTAGATCCATACGGCGCTTTGTTTAGAACTGCACCAGCGGCAGCTCCACCGTTTAATAAAAACACGTATCCGGTTTGCGATTTAGAATCGTCCGGATCGGTGTCAAAACTTACATCGGCGTAACCATTTCGACTAGCTCTTTGTCACCTCCATATCGAGAAACATATCCTTAGTCCTTTTCGGTATTTGGGATGTTCTTGACCGCTGTCGATGATCCACTCTGGATTACTTTGGTACCTTCTGCCAAGCTTACAGCTAAGCATCGTCAGTCTGGTACACAGCATTGCATACATGATAGAGCCTATGGCTGAAGCATAGGAACATCTTTCATTTTCTCTCTATCTTCTGCTGTGGTGGGCATTGAGTCGACTCAATCTTACACCTTATGTCTGGTAAAAACCTTTCTTTGCACGATCCATTTTGAACTTCTTCAAAACTTTATCAAGGTATGTGCTTTGTGAAAGTCAATTAAGCGTCTTGATCTATCTCTATAGATCTTGATGCCCAATATATAAGCAGCTTCACGAGGTCTTTCATTGAAAAACTTTTATTCAAGTATCCTTTTATGCTATCCAGAAATTCTATATCATTTCCAATCAATAATATATCGTCCACATATAATATTAGAAATGCTCTGAGCTCCCACTCACTTTCTTGTAAATCTGAGGCTTCTCCAAAAGTGCATATAAACCCATATCTTTGATCACACTATCAAGCGTTTATTCAACTCGAGAGGCTTGCACGGACCATAAATTGATCATTGGAGCTTGCACACCTTGTTAGTACCCTTTGGATCGACAAAACCTTCTGGTTGCATCATATACAACTCTTCTTCTAGAAATCCATTCAAGAATGCAGTTTTACATCCATTTGCCAAATTTCATAATCATAAAATCGGCAATTGCTAACATGATTCGGACAGACTTAAGCATCGCTTCTGGTGAGAAAGTCTCATCGTAGTCAACCCCTTGAACTTGTCGAAAACCTTTCGCAACAAGTCGAGCTTTGTAAACAGTTATATTACCATCGGCGTCGGTCTTCTTCTTAAAGATCCATTTATTCTCAATGGCTTGCCGATCATCGAACAAGTCAACCAAAGTCCATACTTTGTTCTCATACATGGATCCCATCTCAGATTTCATGGCTTCCAGCCATTTTGCGAATCTGGGCTCACCATCGCTTCTTCATAGTTTGTAGGTTCGCCATGGTCAAGTAACATGACTTCGAATAGGATTACCGTACCACTCAGTGCGTATTTTACTCTGGTTGACCTCTGAGTTCAGTAGTAACTTGATCTGAAGCTTCATGATCATCATCATTAGTTTCCTCACTAATTGGTGTAGTTGTCACGGGAACCATTTCTTGTGATGAACTACTTTCAATAAGGGAGCAGAATCTGATTATCTCATCAAGTTCTACTTTCCTCCCACTCACTTCTTTGAGAGAAACTCCTTCTCTAGAAAGGATCCGAATTTACAGCGAAAATCTTGCCTTGGATCTGTGATAGAAGGTGTACCCAATGATCTCCTTTGGGTATCCTATGAAGACACATTTTTCGATTTGGGTTCGAGCTTATCTGGTTGAAGTTTCTTCACATAAGCATCGCAGCCCCAAACTTTAAGCGACAACTTTGGTTTCTTGCCAAACCACAGTTCATACGGTGTCGTCTCAGCGGTTTAGATGGTGCCCTATTTAGCGTGAATGCGGCCGTCTCTAAAGCATATCCCCAAAGCGATAGCGGTAAATCAGTAAGAGACATCATAGATCGCACCATATCAAGTAAAATACGATTCTGACGTTCGGACACACCATTTCTCTGTGGTGTTCGGGTGGCGTGAGTTCGAAACTATTCCACATTGTTTCAAATGTAAACCAAACTCGTAACTCAAATATTCTCCTCCACGATCAGATCGTAGAAACTTTATTTTCTTGTTACGATGATTTTCCACTTCACTCTGAAATTCTTTGAACTTTTCAAATGTTTCAGATTTGTGTTTCATTAAGTAGATATACCCATATCTACTCAAATCATCTGTGAAGGTGAGAAAATACGATACCGCTTGCGTGCCTCAACATTCATTGGACCACAAACATCGGTATGTATGATTTCCAACAAATCAGTTGCTCGCTCCATAGTTCGGAGAAGCGGCGTTTTGGTCATCTTGCCCATGAGGCACGGTTACATAAGTACCAAGTGATTCATAATCAAGTGATTCGAAGCCCATCGGTATGGAGTTTCTTCATGCGTTTTACACCGATATGACCTAAGCGGCGATTGCCACAAATAAGTTGCATTATCATTATCAACTCTGCATCTTTTGGTTTCAACATTATGAATATGTGTATCACTACTGTCGAGATTCAACAAGAATAGACCATTCTTCAAGGGTGCATGACCATAAAGATATTACTCATATAAATAGAACAACCATTATTCTCTGATTTAAATGAATAACCGTCTCGCATCAAACAAGATCCAGATATAATGTTCATGCTCAGCGCGGCACCAAATAACAATTATTTAGGTCTAAAACTAATCCGAAGGTAGATGTAGAGGTAGCGTGCCGACCGCGATCACATTGACTTTGGAACCATTTCCCAGCGCATCGTCACCTCGTCCTTTGCGGTGCTCGTCTATTCCGTAGTCCTGTTTGAGTTGCAAATATTAGCAGAACCAGTATCAAATACCAGTGCTACTACGAGCTCTAGTAAGGTACACATCAATAACATGTATATCACATATACCTTTGTTCACCTTGCCATCCTTCTTATCCGCCAAATACTTGGGGCAGTTCCGCTTCGGTGTCGATCGCTTGCGGTAAAACACTCGATTTCAGGTTTAGGTCCAGACTTGGGTTTCTTCTCTTGATCAGCAACTTTCTTGCTGTTCTTTTGAAGTTTCCTTCTTCTTCCCTTTGCCCTTTTCTTGAAACTAGTGGTCTTGTTGACCATCAACACTTGATGCTCTTTCTTGATTTCTACCTCCATGGCTTTTAGCATTGCGAAGAGCTCGGGAATTGTCTTAGTCATTCCTTGCATATTATAGTTCATCACGAAGCTCTTGTAGCTTGGTGGCGATGATTGGAGAATTCATCAATGACACTATCATCCGGAAGAGTAACTCCCGGTTGAATCAAGTGATTATTATACCCGGACATTTTGAGTATATGTTCCTTGTGAACTATTCTCCTCCATCTTGCAGCTATAGAACTTATTGGAGACTTCATATCTCTCAATCCGGGCATTTGCTTGAAATATTAACTTCAACTCTGGAACATCTCATATGCTCCATGGCGTTCAAAAGCGTCGTTGAAGACCGGTTCTAAGCCGTAAAGCATGGCTGCTGAACTATTGAGTAGTCATCAGCTTTGCTTTGCGGGCGTTCACAACACGGCTCGGCTCTGCTGGCAGGCACTGTCACCCAGCGGTGCTTCGGGGCGTAATTTTTACGTGCAGCAATGAGGATAATCCTCAAATTCGGACCCATCCGTGTAATTGCTACCATCATCTTTCAACTTTGCTTTCTCAAGGAGCGCATTAAAATTCAACGGAACAACAGCACGAGCCATCTATCTACGATAAACATAGACAAGCAAAATACTATCGGTACTAAGCTCATGATAAATTTAAGTTTAATTAATCATATTAAAAACTCCCACTTAGGCAGACATCTCTCTAGTTATCTAAGTGATTCGTGATCCAAATCAACTAAACCATGTCCGATCATCACGTGAGATGGAGTAGTTTCAATGGTGAACATCACTATGTTGATCATATCTACTATATGATTCACGTTCGACCTTCGGTCTCCGTGTTCGAGGCCATATCTGTTATATGCAAGGCTCGTCAAGTTTAACTTTGAGTATTCGCGCGTGCAACTGTTTTGCACCGTTGTAGATGGACGTAGAACTTATCACCCGATCATCACGTGGTGTGCGGGTACTCTGAACTTTGGCAGCGGTGCATACTCGGGAGAACACTTCTTGATAATTTTAGTGAGAGATCATCTTATAATGCTACCGTCAATCAAAGCAAGATAAGATGCATAAAGGATAAACATCACATGCAATCAATATAAGTGATATGATATGGTCATCATCATCTTGTGCTTGTGATCTCCATCGCTGAAGCACCATCATGATCACCATCGTCACCGTAGCGACACCTTGATCTCCATCGTAGCATCGTTGTCGTCTCGCCAACTATTGCTTCTCGACTATCGCTCTGCTTAGTGATAAAGTAAAGCAATTACATGGCGTTGCATTTCATACAATAAGCGACAACCATATGGCTCCTGCCGATTGCCGATAACTTCGGTTACAAAACATGATCATCTCATACAATAAAATATAGCATCACGTCTTGACCACATCACATCACAACATGCCTGCAAAAACAAGTTAGGCGTCCTCTACTTTGTTGTTGCAAGTTTTACGTGGCTGCTACGGGCTGAGCAAGAACCGTTCTTACCTCGCATCAAAACCACAGCGATAGTTTGTCAAGTTGGTGCTGTTTTAACCTTCGCAAGGACGGGCGTAGCCACTCAGTTCAACTAAAGTGAGAGAGAGCAGACACCGCCGGTCACCTTTAAGCAGCGAGTGCTCGGGCGGTGAAACCAGTCTCGCGTAAGCGTCTGGCGTAATGTCGGTCGGGCGCTTCATCTCACAATACCGCTGAACCAAAGTATGACATGCTGGTAAGCGGTATGACTTATATCGCCCACAACTCACTTGTGTTCTACTCGTGCATATGACATCAACGCATAAAACCAGGCTCGGATGCCCTTTGTTGGGGGCGTAGTAATTTCAAAAATTTCCTACGAACACGCAAGACCATGGTGATGGCATAGCGAGAGGGGAAGTGTCGTCCACGTACCCTCGTGAACCGAAAGCGGAAGCGTTATAACAACGCGGTTGATGTAGTCGTGCGTCTTCACGATCCGACCGATCCAAGCACCGAGCGTCACGGCACCTCCGAGTTACGCACCGTTCAGCTCGATGGCGATCCCGGACTCCGATCCAGCAAAGTGTCGGGGATGAGTTCCGTCGACCGACGGCGTGGTGGCGATGTTGATGCTCCACCGGCGCGGGGCTTCGCCTAAGCTCATGACGATATGACTTCTCCGGCGCGGGGCTTCGCCTAAGCTCTCTGACGATATGACCGAAGTGGAATATGGTGGAGGGGGCACCGCTGCGGCTAAGAGCGATCCGTAGATCAACTTGTGTGTCATGGGGTGCCCCCTGCCCCGTATATAAAGGAGCAAAGGGGGTGCGGCCGGCCCTAGGGAGGCGCGCTGGAGAGTCCTACTCCCGGGAGTAGGACTCCCCCTCTCCTAGTTGGAGTAGGATTGGGGGGGGAAGAGGGAAGGCGCGCCCCCTCTCCTGTCCTATTCGGACTAGAGGGGGGGCGGGCCTGGCCTGCCTGGCGGCCCTTCCTCTTCTCCTTGTGGCCCATTAAGGCCCATATACCCCCGGGGTTCCAGTAACCCCGGTGTTCGATAACTTCTGTTTTCATTGGAACCCTTCGAAGTCAAACATAGGCTTCAATATATCAATCTTTATGTCTCGACCATTTGAGACTCCTCGTCATGTCGTGATCATATCCGGGACTCGAACAACCTTGGTACATCAATACTTATAAACTCATAATGAGCTGTCGCCGAAGCGTTAAGCGTGCGGACCCTACGGGTTCGAGAACTATGTAGACATGACCTAGAACCATTCTCGGTCAATAACCAATAGCGGAACCTGGATGCTCATATTGGTTCCTACATATTCTCTGAAGATCTTTATCGGTCAAACCGCATAACGACATCGTTGTTCCTTTGTCATCGGTATGTTACTTACGAGATTCGATCGTCGGTATCAATACCTAGTTCAATCTCGTTACGGTAAATCTCTTTACTCGTTCCGTAATACATCATCTCACAACTAACTCATTAGTTGTAATGCTTGCAAGGCTTAAGTGATGTGTATTACCGAGAAGGCCAGAGATACCTCTCCGAGCAATCGGAGTGACAAAACCTAATCTCGAAATCGCCAACCCAACAAGTACCTTTGGAGACACACTGTAGTACTCCTTTATAATCACCCGATTCGTTGTGGCGTTTGGTAGTACCAAAGTGTTCCTCCGGTAAGCAGGAGTTGCATAATCTCATAGTTACGAGGAACATGTATAGGTCATGAAGAAAGCATTAGCAATATACTAAGCGATCAAGTGCTAAGCTAACGGAATGGGTCATGTCAATCACATCATTCTCCTAATGAGGTGATCCCATTAATCAAATGACAACACATGTCTATGGTTAGGAAACACAACCATCTTTGATTAATGAGCTAGTCTAGTAGAGGCATACTAGTGACTATCTGTTTGTCTATGTATTCACACATGTATTATGTTTCCGGTTAATACAATTCTAGCATGAATAATAAACATTTATCATGGTATAAGGAAATAAATAATAACTTTATTATTGCCTCTAGGGCATATTTCCTTGATCTCCCACTTGCACTAGAGTCAATAATCTAGATTACATAGTAATGATTCTAACACCCATGGAGTCTTGGTGCTGATCATGTTTTGCTCGTGGAAGAGGCTTAGTCAGCAGATGCGCAACATTCAGATCCGTATGTATTTTGCAAATCTCTATGTCTCCCACTTGGACTTGGTCCCGAATGGAATTGAGGCGTCTCTTGATATGCTTGGTCCTCTTGTGAAATCTGGATTCCTTTGCCAAGGCAATTGCACGATATTGTCACGAGAAGATCTTCATTGGTCCCGATGCACTAGGTATAACACCTAGATCGGAAATGAACTCTTTCATCCAGACTCCTTCATTTGCTGCTTCGAAGCAGCTATGTACTCCGCTTCACATGTAGATCCCGCCACGGCGCTTTGTTTAGAACTGCACCAATGGCAGCTCCACCGTTTAATAAAAACACGTATCCGGTTTGCGATTTAGAATCGTCCGGATCGGTGTCAAAACTTACATCGGCGTAACCATTTCGACTAGCTCTTTGTCACCTCCATATCGAGAAACATATCCTTAGTCCTTTTCGGTATTTCGGGATGTTCTTGACCGCTGTCGATGATCCACTCTGGATTACTTTGGTACCTTCTGCCAAGCTTACAGCTAAGCATCGTCGGTCTGGTACACAGCATTGCATACATGATAGAGCCTATGGCTGAAGCATAGGAACATCTTTCATTTTCTCTCTATCTTCTGCTGTGGTGGGCATTGAGTCGACTCAATCTTACACCTTATGTCTGGTAAAAACCTTTCTTTGCACGATCCATTTTGAACTTCTTCAAAACTTTATCAAGGTATGTGCTTTGTGAAAGTCAATTAAGCGTCTTGATCTATCTCTATAGATCTTGATGCCCAATATGTAAGCAAGCTTCACGAGGTCTTTCATTGAAAAACTTTTATTCAAGTATCCTTTTATGCTATCCAGAAATTCTATATCATTTCCAATCAATAATATATCGTCCACATATAATATTAGAAATGCTCTGAGCTCCCACTCACTTTCTTGTAAATCGAGGCTTCTCCAAAAGTGCATATAAACCCATATCTTTGATCACACTATCAAGCGTTTATTCAACTCGAGAGGCTTGCACGGACCATAAATTGATCATTTGGAGCTTGCACACCTTGTTAGTACCCTTTGGATCGACAAAACCTTCTGGTTGCATCATATACAACTCTTCTTCTAGAAATCCATTCAAGAATGCAGTTTTACATCCATTTGCCAAATTTCATAATCATAAAATCGGCAATTGCTAACATGATTCGGACAGACTTAAGCATCGCTTCTGGTGAGAAAGTCTCATCGTAGTCAACCCCTTGAACTTGTCGAAAACCTTTCGCAACAAGTCGAGCTTTGTGAACAGTTATATTACCATCGGCGTCGGTCTTCTTCTTAAAGATCCATTTATTCTCAATGGCTTGCCGATCATCGAGCAAGTCAACCAAAGTCCATACTTTGTTCTCATACATGGATCCCATCTCAGATTTCATGGCTTCCAGCCATTTTGCGAATCTGGGCTCACCATCGCTTCTTCATAGTTTGTAGGTTCGCCATGGTCAAGTAACATGACTTCGAGAATAGGATTACCGTACCACTCAGTGCGTATTTTACTCTGGTTGACCTCTGAAGTTCAGTAGTAACTTGATCGAAGCTTCATGATCATCATCATTAGTTTCCTCACTAATTGGTGTAGTTGTCACAGGAACCATTTCTTGTGATGAACTACTTTCAATAAGGGAGCAGATCTGATTATCTCATCAAGTTCTACTTTCCTCCCACTCACTTCTTTCGAGAGAAACTCCTTCTCTAGAAAGGATCCGAATTAACAGCGAAAATCTTGCCTTCAGATCTGTGATAGAAGGTGTACCCAACAGTCTCCTTTGGGTATCCTATGAAGACACATTTTTCCGATTTGGGTTCGAGCTTATCTGGTTGAAGTTTCTTCACATAAGCATCGCAGCCCCAAACTTTAAGCGACAACTTTGGTTTCTTGCCAAACCACAGTTCATACGGTGTCGTCTCAGCGGTTTAGATGGTGCCCTATTTAGCGTGAATGCGGCCGTCTCTAAAGCATATCCCCAAAGCGATAGCGGTAAATCAGTAAGAGACATCATAGATCGCACCATATCAAGTAAAGTACGATTCTGACGTTCGGACACACCATTTCTCTGTGGTGTTCGGGTGGCGTGAGTTCTTGAAACTATTCCACATTGTTTCAAATGTAAACCAAACTCGTAACTCAAATATTCTCCTCCACGATCAGATCGTAGAAACTTTATTTTCTTGTTACGATGATTTTCCACTTCACTCTGAAATTCTTTGAACTTTTCAAATGTTTCAGATTTGTGTTTCATTAAGTAGATATACCCATATCTACTCAAATCATCTGTGAAGGTGAGAAAATAACGATACCATGGCGTGCCTCAACATTCATTGGACCACAAACATCGGTATGTATGATTTCCAACAAATCAGTTGCTCGCTCCATAGTTAGGAGAAGCGGCGTTTTGGTCATCTTGCCCATGAGGCACGGTTACATAAGTACCAAGTGATTCATAATCAAGTGATTCGAAGCCCATCGGTATGGAGTTTCTTCATGCGTTTTACACCGATATGACCTAAGCGGCGGTGCCACAAATAAGTTGCATTATCATTATCAACTCTGCATCTTTTGGTTTCAACATTATGAATATGTGTATCACTCTATCGAGATTCAACAAGAATAGACCATTCTTCAAGGGTGCATGACCATAAAGATATTACTCATATAAATAGAACAACCATTATTCTCTGATTTAAATGAATAACCGTCTCGCATCAAACAAGATCCAGATATAATGTTCATGCTCAGCGGCGGCACCAAATAACAATTATTTAGGTCTAAAACTAATCCGAAGGTAGATGTAGAGGTAGCGTGCCGACCGCGATCACATTGACTTTGGAACCATTTCCCCGCGCATCGTCACCTCGTCCTTTGCGATTGCTCGTCTATTCCGTAGTCCTGTTTGAGTTGCAAATATTAGCAGCAGAACCAGTATCAAATACCAGTGCTACTACGAGCTCTAGTAAGGTACACATCAATAACATGTATATCACATATACCTTTGTTCACCTTGCCATCCTTCTTATCCGCCAAATACTTGGGGCAGTTCCGCTTCCGATGTCGATCGCTTGCGGTAAAAACACTCGATTTCAGGTTTAGGTCCAGACTTGGGTTTCTTCTCTTGATCAGCAACTTTCTTGCTGTTCTTTTGAAGTTTCCTTCTTCTTCCCTTTGCCCTTTTCTTGAAACTAGTGGTCTTGTTGACCATCAACACTTGATGCTCTTTCTTGATTTCTACCTCCATGCTTTTAGCATTGCGAAGAGCTCGGAATTGTCTTAGTCATTCCTTGCATATTATAGTTCATCACGAAGCTCTTGTAGCTTGGTGGCGATGATTGGAGAATTCATCAATGACACTATCATCCGGAAGAGTAACTCCCGGTTGAATCAAGTGATTATTATACCCGGACATTTTGAGTATATGTTCCTTGTGAACTATTCTCCTCCATCTTGCAGCTATAGAACTTATTGGAGACTTCATATCTCTCAATCCGGGCATTTGCTTGAAATATTAACTTCAACTCTGGAACATCTCATATGCTCCATGAGCGTTCAAAAGCGTCGTTGAAGACCGGTTCTAAGCCGTAAAGCATGGCACACTGAACTATTGAGTAGTCATCAGCTTTGCTTTGCTAGGCGTTCACAAACGGCTCGGCTCTGCAGCAGAGCTTGTCACCCAGCGGTGCTTCGGGGCGTAATTTTTACGTGCAGCAATGAGGATAATCCTCAAATTCTGGACCCAGTCCGTGTAATTGCTACCATCATCTTTCAACTTTGCTTTCTCAAGGAACGCATTAAAATTCAACGGAACAACAGCACGAGCCATCTATCTACGATAAACATAGACAAGCAAAATACTATCGGTACTAAGCTCATGATAAATTTAAGTTTAATTAATCATATTAAAAACTCCCACTTAGGCAGACATCTCTCTAGTTATCTAAGTGATTCGTGATCCAAATCAACTAAACCATGTCCGATCATCACGTGAGATGGAGTAGTTTCAATGGTGAACATCACTATGTTGATCATATCTACTATATGATTCACGTTCGACCTTCGGTCTCCGTGTTCGAGGCCATATCTGTTATATGCAAGGCTCGTCAAGTTTAACCTGAGTATTCGCGCGTGCAACTGTTTTGCACCGTTGTAGATGGACGTAGAACTTATCACACCCGATCATCACGTGGTGTGCGGGTACTCTGAACTTTGGCAGCGGTGCATACTCGAGGAGAACACTTCTTGATAATTTTAGTGAGAGATCATCTTATAATGCTACCGTCAATCAAAGCAAGATAAGATGCATAAAGGATAAACATCACATGCAATCAATATAAGTGATATGATATGGTCATCATCATCTTGTGCTTGTGATCTCCATCGCTGAAGCACCGTCATGATCACCATCGTCACCGGTAGCGACACCTTGATCTCCATCGTAGCATCGTTGTCGTCTAGCCAACTATTGCTTCTCGACTATCGCTCTTGCTTAGTGATAAAGTAAAGCAATTACATGGCGTTGCATTTCATACAATAAGCGACAACCATATGGCTCTGCCGATTGCCGATAACTTCGGTTACAAAACATGATCATCTCATACAATAAAATATAGCATCACGTCTTGACCACATCACATCACAACATGCCTGCAAAAACAAGTTAGGCGTCCTCTACTTTGTTGTTGCAAGTTTTACGTGGCTGCTACGGGCTGAGCAAGAACCGTTCTTACCTCGCATCAAAACCACAGCGATAGTTTGTCAAGTTGGTGCTGTTTTAACCTTCGCAAGGACGGGCGTAGCCACACTCAGTTCAACTAAAGTGAGAGAGCAGACACCGCGGTCACCTTTAAGCAACGAGTGCTCGGGCGGTGAAACCAGTCTCGCGTAAGCGTCTGGCGTAATGTCGGTCGGGCGCTTCATCTCACAATACCGCTGAACCAAAGTATGACATCTTTGGTAAGCGGTATGACTTATATCGCCCACAACTCACTTGTGTTCTACTCGTGCATATGACATCAACGCATAAAACCAGGCTCGGATGCCTTTGTTGGGGAGCGTAGTAATTTCAAAAATTTCCTCACGAACACGCAAGACCATGGTGATGGCATAGCAGCGAGAGGAAGTGTCGTCCACGTACCCTCGTGAGACCGAAAGCGAAGCGTTATAACAACGCGGTTGATGTAGTCGTGCGTCTTCACGATCCGACCGATCCAAGCACCGAGCGTCGGCACCTCCGAGTTACGCACACGTTCAGCTCGATGGCGATCCCGGACTCCGATCCAGCAAAGTGTCGGGGATGAGTTCCGTCGACCTGACGGCGTGGTGGCGATGTTGATGCTCCACCGGCGCAGGGCTTCGCCTAAGCTCATGACGATATGACTTCTCGGCGCGAGGCTTCGCCTAAGCTCTCTGACGATATGACGAAGTGGAATATGGTGGAGGGGCACCGCTGCGGCTAAGGCGATCCGTAGATCAACTTGTGTGTCATGGGGTGCCCCCTGCCCCGTATATAAAGGAGCAAAGGGGGTGCGGCCGGCCCTAGGGGCGGCGCTGGAGAGTCCTACTCCCACGGGAGTAGGACTCCCCCTCTCCTAGTTGGAGTAGGATTGGGGAGGGGAAGAGGGAAGGCGCGCCCCCTCTCCTGTCCTATTCGGACTAGAGGGGGGGGGGCGCGGCCTGCCCTGGCGGCCCTTCCTCTTCTCCTTGTGGCCCATTAAGGCCCATATACCCCGGGGTTCAGTAACCCCGGTGTTCGATAACTTCTGTTTTCATTGGAACCCTTCCGAAGTCAAACATAGGCTTCAATATATCAATCTTTATGTCTCGACCATTTGAGACTCCTCGTCATGTCGTGATCATATCCGGGACTCGAACAACCTTGGTACATCAATACTTATAAACTCATAATGAGCTGTCATCGAAGCGTTAAGCGTGCGGACCCTACGGGTTCGAGAACTATGTAGACATGACCTAGAACCATTCTCGGTCAATAACCAATAGCGGAACCTGGATGCTCATATTGGTTCCTACATATTCTCGAAGATCTTTATCGGTCAAACCGCATAACGACATCGTTGTTCCCTTTGTCATCGGTATGTTACTTACCGAGATTCGATCGTCGGTATCAATACCTAGTTCAATCTCGTTACGGTAAAATCTCTTTACTCGTTCCGTAATACATCATCTCACAACTAACTCATTAGTTGTAATGCTTGCAAGGCTTAAGTGATGTGTATTACCGAGAAGGCCAGAGATACCTCTCCGAGCAATCGGATGACAAAACCTAATCTCGAAATCGCCAACCCAACAAGTACCTTTGGAGACACTGTAGTACTCCTTTATAATCACCCGATTCGTTGTGACGTTTGGTAGTACCAAAGTGTTCCTCCGTGGCAGGAGTTGCATAATCTCATAGTTACGAGGAACATGTATAGGTCATGAAGAAAGCATTAGCAATATACTAAGCGATCAAGTGCTAAGCTAACGGAATGGGTCATGTCAATCACATCATTCTCCTAATGAGGTGATCCCATTAATCAAATGACAACACATGTCTATGGTTAGGAAACACAACCATCTTTGATTAATGAGCTAGTCGATAGAGGCATACTAGTGACTATCTGTTTGTCTATGTATTCACACATGTATTATGTTTCCGGTTAATACAATTCTAGCATGAATAATAAACATTTATCATGGTATAAGGAAATAAATAATAACTTTATTATTGCCTCTAGGGCATATTTCCTTCATGAAGACTTTGGTGAAGACTTTCTCAATTTCCTCAGTTCAATTTCTTGATCTGTTTGTCTTCATCTTGTGCTATCCTGTGTTTATGCTTCCTGTACTCTTTGTTTGTCTTCATTTCATCATGATGACCATGCCCGCATTCTCTTATGCTTACTTCTGAGTACTTATTCCGCTGCAAGTAGTTCTTCGCTAAGGAATTTCCTCTCCGGCAAATTCCTCAGTGAAGAATTCATAAAAATCGCCTATTCACCCCCCCTCTAGTCGATATAACGCACTTTCAAACTCGCATTAGTCATCTTCGCTCTGACGTACAGAAGAAGCTGAAGGCTGCCTACACTCTGATAGAGCAGTTGTATACCGGCGCGCAACGAATCATCTGCACCGCTTCTCACAATAAACCTCCCCCAACGTTAATCAAGGATACCTTAGAAAGGCTGTCTATGCTGCCTGCCCGGGTAGAAGATCTAAAGAGATCTGCTACTAAGGCTAGTGCTCTGACCACACTAACCCGGGCAAAGGCATGGCTGCCTGACCTTGATCCAGAGGATGTCAGCAAAGGCTATCCGAGCTTAAAAGAAGATGGATCCGAATTCGGAAATGAGGACCTACGTCCACTGGCTTGCCAATTAGCTGAAGAAGCTAATCTTTCACATTATCAGGCGAGTTATGACGTCCACAACAAACGGATTGCTGCACCAACTCCAGAGGTTCAAAATCTCATCCCGCCAATTCGTAAGGATACCTATGCCCCTGACATTGAACCGTCCACCCTTATAAGCGATGAAGCTGTGTTCCAAGCCCTAACTGGGATCGACTGGACAACTATTGACTTCCAGCCGCTGGGTAGAGATGAAGAGGATGAACCGGTGCAAGATGATCCGCAGCCGTCAGGTCAAGCTGGAGACGAATCATGATCCGGAGGCTGGTTTAATCTTCCATGTGCTGCAAAGCTTATTGAGAAACAATTATCCTTTTGGGCACTGAAACGCCTTGTAATAGCCTAGTTAAAACACTTGGTCTGTTATGCCTTCGTGCATATTTATTTGTGCCCGACACTTGTTAATCCGCCATGCTTTCGACATATTATGCTCAAAGTCTGTAGTGATTTACTCAAGCTATTCCTGCACACAAGAAGTTGATAGCGTCCTGGCGGTTTACCGCCGGACAGGTTATGATGCCCAGACATATAGCTATGGTTTATAACCAAGGCTTGTGAAAAGATAATAAAATATGAAAATAATTGATACCTGAGACCTTGAGTCATAATGTTGGCTGACCAACTATTGTAATTAGGGTAATAACCCGAATCTGGAGTAACAACAACTCCTAACAGATGACGCTGGTTTATAATAAAACTGTTCCGGGTTGATAAACACCGGTTTATCCATTTTTAATTCTGGCGACTTATAGTCAAAACCAGACCGGGCTGATATTCTCCGGATTATAACTGATCACATACTGACAACTTGTAGTTGAAAGTCAAGTCGGGTTAATGAACGTCGTTTATCAAAACATTAGAAATGTCATCAAAGGAGAAAAACTTAGCAAGTAAAAACAGATGAAACACTTGTAGTCGAGGCTTTTCACGGGCTGCCAGGCCCCAAATTCGAGGCTTTTCATGGGCTGCCAGGCCACTGAGTTAAACCATTTTACAAAGCCTTTTAAGATGGTCCTCAATCCTTAACCAATCATCGTTTTAACTTGACAAGTTCAGGGTCTTATCTGAGTAACTTGTCAAAGTTTGATGGGTCATACCAGGTTTACCTGGGCGGATTTAATTACTTAACAAGGCAGGCTAACCCGGGGTTTTAGGTGTATAGACCAGGCTTCCAAGCCATGGCTTGATAGCCTATTACAAGTGTAGATTCTTTGTTCATTGCGACAGCAAAGAATCCCCAAGTAACATTTTGAGCTGTGCTCAGTGGGTGCCTATGTTTGAGTTGCTGTTTTTCAACACTCTCTTTGGCCCCCGAGTAATTTGGCTTTGAGCCGATCAAGAGGTGTAACTATGGTTCGAATACGACCAAGCCCCCAAGTGATTTTTATATAAAGCTTTGATAAGCTGAATCAAGGGGTAAACCGGACGCCGCTTTATGAACAGAAGCCCCCATGTAACCACACATGATATAAGAAAAACAACGGATACCCCGCTTCAGCTGAGGCTCCAGTTTATTATATTAATCATAATATATACATTGTCATAACTATGTACATGAGCAGAGCCTGTGGCTCAAGTATAGTAAGGCCGAAGATGAGCAATATTCCATGGCCGGTGGGTCTCCTCCTCCAATTTACGTGAGTCTTTGCGCTCTCGAACATCTATAAGGTAGTATGACCCGTTCTGCAGATTCTTGCTGACCACAAAAGGTCCGTCCCAAGGTTGGGATAACTTGTGCATATCCGTATGATCTTGGATGAGTCGGAGCACCAGATCGCCTTCTTGGAAAGTTCTAGTTCTAACCCGGCGGCTGTGATAACGACGCAGATCTTGCTGATAAATCGCTGAACGGGCTGCTGCAATGTCACACTCCTCATCCAACAGGTCAAGTGCTTCTTGTCGTGCCTTCTCATTGTCAACTTCGACATATGCTGCCACACGAGGTGAGTCATGACAGATGTCACTAGGGAGAACCGCCTCCGCTCCATAAACCATGAAAAAGGCGTGTAACCCATGGATCTGTTGGGCGTAGTATTGATGCTCCATAACACAGAAGGTAACTCTTCCACCCAACAACCCGGCGTCCGTTGTAAAGGAACCATAAGCCGGGGCTTGATGCCTCTCAAGATCTCTTGATTGGCTCTCTCCGCTTGACCATTAGACTGGGGTGAGCCACTGACGATACATCAAGCCGGATGTGCTCACGTTGACAGAACTCCTTCATAGCTCCTTTGGACAGATTTGTACCATTATTAGTTATAATGCTGTGTGGAAAGCCAAACCGGAAAATCACCTTCTTGAGGAATTGAACCAGCGTAGCTGCATCACACTTACTGACTGGCTCTGCCTCCACCCACTTAGTGAACTTATCAACTGCCACCAAAAGGTGAGTCTTCTTGTCTTTGGATCTCTTAAAGGGCCCAACCATGTCCAGCCCCCAAGTTGCAAATGGCCAAGTGATTGGAATCATCCTCAATTCTTGAGCCGGTACATGAGCGCGTCGTGAGAATTTTTGACATCCATCACACCTTTTGACCAAGTCCTCGGCACCAGCATGAGCTGTCAACCAATAGAAACCGTGACGAAACGCCTTAGCTACCAGAGATTTTGAACCGGCGTGGTGACTGTCGGTGTCAAAACTGGCAGATCTCGGGTAGGGGGTGCCGATCTGTGCGTCCAGGCTGATGGTAACAGGAAGCAAGGGACACAGATGTTTACCCAGGTTCGGGCCCTCTCGATGGATGTAAAACCCTACTTCCTGCTTGATTAATATTGAAGATATGGGTAGTACAAGAGTAGATCTACCACGAGATCGTAGAGGCTAAACCCTAGAAGCTAGCCTATGATGGTATGATTGTAATTGAGATCGGCCTTCTAAGGACCAACCTCTCCGGTTTATATAGACACCGGAGAGGGCTAGGGTTTACATGGAGTTGGTTACAAGAAAGGAAACACAAGATCCGGATCGCCAAGCTTGCCTTCCACGCCAAGGAGAGTTCCATCCGGACACGGGACGAAGTCTTGAGTCTTGTATCTTCACGCTTCAATAGTCCGGACGCTGTATATAGCCCGGCTGTCCGGATACCCCCTAATCTAGGACTCCCTCAGTAGCTCCTGAACCAGGCTTCAATGACGATGAGTCCGGCACGCAGTCTTGTCTTCGGCGTTGCAGGGCGGGTTCCTTCTTCGAAAACTCCAAAGTAATTGTCGAACACTTGAACCGTGTCCGGATCCACAAAATGATCTTCACATGCCACCGTAGAGAGAATGATATTTCACAAATGCAATCTGCTGACAACTTTTTAGACAACACGACGTGTCATTACGGTCGGGTCATTATTCGAACCATTTTTTGCACAACCAGCCACAGCGCATATTGCGAGGCGGTTTCCTTGACACGTATTTTCAAAGCAGAGACCGTGTCCCATTATCATGGGATTCTCATCAATACGGGTATGGGTAATCCCACCACGCCATCAATCGTGGCGCTCGGGAAGCAATCGATTCCCAACGGGCAAGTGGGGAGGCGCACCGCTTTTGTCGCCTCTATAAAGGGATAAGATTTCCCCATTTTTATCCACGCTTTCTGTTGGATTCTACGGTAGGGTGCGTCGCCTGCAAATTTAAATTTTCCTACGCGCAGAACATCCAGGAACATGCTACGGGAGATGGATCACAGTTCGTTACCACTAGACGCACAGTGCCGTGCAGTGGAAGAAGAGTTGGGGCAGCGCGTCCGCGTGGATCGTGTCCTCCTCGTTCGATCTCCCTCGAACAGCCGGTCATCCGATCTCACGTACGAGTTCGCCGGAGCGGCGCAAGTGCACCGCCACTAACGGTATCCGTGCGTGCAGGAGGAACACAGCGCGACGGACTGCTAGGTCCGATCCCACAGTCCGCGGCGAGTGGAGGTGGCTATTCGCAACACATGCAAACCCTAGTCGCAGCACCGAAGCGATCAACCGCATGAGTGTGCCGCACCTCCACTTTATATAGGCATCCTCGCAGGCTCAACACTTGGGCCTTGCACGGACCCTAAAGCCCAAAGTCTACTCGGTCACGTTCCTAGTCCAGTTCAGATCACATCCGACTAGTGTCCTATGAACCGACCTTGTAGGTTCCTTCCCTTAAGCGTGCGACCCCTTAGGTTCAAGTCGGCTTGGTCACAGTTAGGATCACCTCCGACCTGCACGGTTGGTAGCGGCCTCTAGCAAGGCATGCCGACCACCAAGCGGAACTATGAAGCTGGTTAAGCGAACTTTGTATGGCGTGTCACACTACATTCCCTTTGCCACCACGATATATGGTGTCGGGCTCAAAGCGAGACTGTCATCCTTGTGCTAGCCCGACCTCTTTCTCGTTCGATGATCTGACCACAAACGGATTATCTCATAATCCTTGTCGCATAGCCATGCTTATCTGGTCGGATCACACGAGGAGCCAGTATATCTCTCCTAATCGGAGGGCAAATCCATCTTGCTCGACCATGTCTTGCAGCATGGGACTGGACAAACCGAAACCTACCTTTGTAATTACCCGATCCACGGAGTAGCGTTTGGTCAGCCCAAAGCAAATCTGTCACCATCCAGTACATGTGTCGGCTCAGGTCTTAGGACATAGAGCGTATGTTGTACTAGAGACTCACGAGATGACATATCGCGGCGTCTCATAGTTGGGTCTGTCCGACTGGACCTTATCTCGACTTCGGATCCGACTCGTCGAATCCGACCAGACCTTTCAAGTCCATATTATCCGGTTAGCATCCAATGCTCCATGGCTAGTGAGACCAAGCCATCGGCGTGTCATATGCTAGTCTAGTCGGTTCTTGGCGTCCACACAGCCCTTTTGACTAGGGACCTTTTAGGACAGTCATCATACAATGCATAGTCCCACAAAAAAGTCATGTACTTGCTGATACACATCATTGATAATGTCCAAGGACTATCTTTATTCATAAACACATAGGAAATATCATCATACATGATTGCCTCTAGGGCATATCTCCAACACTTTCTTCCTCCTTTGCCCACTCTTGCCCCCTCGAGCTCCAGCGCCCAAGCCCAAGTCTTCTCCGCACAGCTAAACATATGCGGAGCGGGAGGCAAGTGGGTGGCTTCCACCGTGAGGAGAAGCACATCATAAATCTTGGGCGGCGGATGCTTGGCGCGGACATTCTTGCACCGGCTACGGGCGTCGGGCAGGTCATTCGACCCAGGACCCACGAGAGGTTCGTGTTTGTCGCCCGCCGTCCGTGGACTGGGATTTCCACTTCACCGCTTCGTCCAGTGGGCTCATGTTCTACTACGGGCTGATTTCCATGATCTGGCCCGAATTTCATCCTCAACATCTCGGCGTTCATCGTCGTATGTGAAACCTTCCTCCGCATCCGGCCTCACTTGACTGTGGCTGCAAATCTTTGCATGAAGCCGAAGGCATGGCGGCCAGCAAGCGGAGTGCGGAGGGGCCATGGTGGGCAAGATGCCTAATGTCACCTGGCTGGACGGCTCTTTTGTGGAGACCGTAAAAGGGTGGCAATCGGGGTGGTTCTACATCACCGAGCCGCGCGGTGCCAACTGGGCGGCGGCTCCCGAGTTCCGATCAGGAGCCCCCTTGCGGCTCACCTCCTGGGAAAAGAAGGGCCTGACTTGGGGCGAACCTACAGAGCTGACCGGACTCCAAACCTGCATCAAGAGCATGAAGGACAAGAACATCAAGCTTGTCAACATGATCCAGGTCATGCTCGTTCGCCGGATTCTGCCGTGCCAAAGGCGGGCATTCAATCTGTGGGAGTTCGTCCCGGCCGAACACAAGACGCTTCAGAGGCTCTATGGCATGAAGCACAAAGACGCGTGGAAGGTGTTGTTCAAGGCCTCCGGAGCACCTCCTCCCACATCCGAGGACCGCGGACTTCATGCAGCGCGGCCCCCACGTCCGGTGAGTTTTGGGACTACCACCGGATCCGGTTTTTCCCAATACATTCATGGGGGAGTCTTAAGTATTTGTGTATATTTTATCAGGACTATGTGGAGACAGCGGAGCAGATTGACTGTCCGGCTCCGCTGCCAGAAGATCCAGCTGATGCTCTCCTGACAGAGATGTTGATCCCGGCACCCTACAATGCATCGGAGAGGAAGGCCGAAAAGAAGGCCCCGGGGACTAGGAAGGGTCTCCGGCATAAGGTTGTGCCGGAAGCCTCGTCCGAAGACGACAAGGCGCACTCCTCCCCCGAAGAGGAGGAAGAAGAAGAAGCCGCCCCATCCAGAAAGGATGAGGGGCCTGAGGAGATGGGCCATGGGGCCGGGAGAGGCCCTCGACGCAAGGCCGTCATACCCACGTTGTCCGACGACGACGAAACAGATTCCTCCCGCGGAGGCGGGGGAAAGCAAGAAGAAACTCTACCTCCCTTGACCGGGAGGAGAAAAAGGAAAGCCTTCCCGAGGGGGAGGCTGGGGCGTAAGAAGGGAAAGCGTCCCTTAGGACTACTCCACAGCAGTCGCTCATAGCGAGGAAGAGTGGCTGCCCAGGGGGAAGCCCCTAGCGCGATCGTAAGTGCCCGCACTCTACCGTGATTTTACTTCATAGTTGTTTAATAACGCCGAACATATATGCAGTCCGGCCAGGGCTCATCCGGAGGTGTCGTCTTCGGATGGGTCTCTGAGCGCTTCAGAGATGAACTCGCTCCCGACGGCCACCACTCCTCAACCTGCTGATGACACGGAGGTGTTGTCGAAGGTTCAAGCGGGGAGGTGACCACAGAGCGCCCCAAAGGCGGAGTTCCAGATGTCGGACAGCGGGTTCAAGATCCCCGCGGATCGCGTCGATGAGAGCCGCAGCAAGGCGGACTCTCGACCGAACACTGTTCCGGAACCCTTAACGGTTTTGGATTTAGGCGGGCAGCCCCTCGTTAGGGAGGCGAGCCATCCGTGCCGAGGGCTTCCGTCACACCAGCGGCGCGGATAGTCTGGTGGAGCGCGAGGCGCTTCCATGGATGACGAAAGCTTTGTACTCTTATGAGTGCGGTGATTCAAAGGTTTCATCCGTAAAAGCGGACTAACAAAGCTCTGCACAAGCCTCTGACAAGCTTCGAGGTAAGTAATAAAATATGTGAAATTACCACCCGATAGGTAGTAGCCCCTGATACTCTGTTTGGTGTTCGGAAATAAAAGCCGAACGGAGGGTCAATTATAATCCGCATGAGTCTAATAAGCGTTTATGTAAATAAGCAGGCTGTGCTGCTTGCCGCTGCTGCCCGCACAGCCGAGGTTGCCGAACTAAAGCGGGACCTGGAGCAGGCACAAGGAGAGCTCGACCTCACAAAGAGGCAGCTCGAAGAGAGCAAAGGTGAGTGATTCTCCGCTCTTATGTATGTAAAGATAGATAAAATTGTTTAGTCTGACGACGAAGCGTTGTGACTGTGTGACAGGGTCCACCGCCGAAGTGGCATCACTGAAGAAAGTGCTATCCGAGGCCAAAGACAAGGCGGCCTTCGAATGCAAGGAGCGCGAAAAGCAAAGTGCTAGAGTGGGCGAGGTACAGCAAGAGCTCCAGGACCTCGGCAAGAAGTTCGAGTCCGTGGAGCATGATCTGAAAATGAAAGAAGCCGAGCTTGCGGGCGCTTGTGAGTATGAGAGGCGCCGGGGCAGGCGAGAAGGCACTGACAGGAAATCAGGAGGCCAAAAATATAGCGGCGGGTAAGAAATTCTTTATGCAAAGTAAACATGTGGAGGCGTTTCTTTTACTTACCCAATTCGGAGCTCTCGGGGGCATTCGCAGATCTGCCACATAGCGTCTCGAGATGCCGCTGGAGTTCTACCGTGCCGAGGAGGAGCTCAACGCGAGAGCTGTTACGGTCCCGGTATCTTTGGGGCGAACATCGATACCTCGATTGACCAACTGAAACAGTTGGTCGAACTCCACAGGGCGATCGAAGTGGCTATGAAAGATTTCATAGTCCGGATGTGGCCTGGTGAGCCCCTGCCCACTAGCTACTTTGGCCTGATCAAGCGGATGGTGAATGCCTGTCCACGGCTTGAAGTAATCAAGCGATCCGTTTGCATTGAGGGTGCCCGTCGGGCCTTTGCCCGTGCGAAGGTGCATTGGGGCAAGCTGGATGCAGAGAAGCTGGTGAAGGATGGGCCGCCGGAATGCAAGGCGCATCGCCATACCGAGAAGTACTATGATGGCGTTATGAAGGGCGCTCGTCTCGTGGCCGACGAATGTACTAAAGACAATATCTTTGACTAAATGTACCTCTGCCGCTGTTGTAATTTAAGGACGGAGTTTCCTGTGCTATGTAGCACTGTTTTGATTTAAAATATTACCTTCTGTGCGGCTGTTTATCAAATTCTGAAAGTAGGCTAGTCGTCGGCTTCCGCCCCCACGTACCTAGTACTTGGGGTGTTCCTGGAAAAACCCGCATACTCTTTATCCAAATGTTTGGTCCCTTAAGGAGGTATCCGGCACAGCGAACAAGGCAATCGGACTATGTGGCTTTATAACTTTCACTTAGCCATAGAAGTCTATAATTTTAAATTTCGGCGAAGCCCCTAGAATTCGGAGGGCCGAGTCGGGCCGCTATATACGCCTAAATCGGACAAGGCCGACTCATCGCCTAAAGCGGAAAAAATCTTTAAGGATTTTAAGACCTCTCGAACAGCGACCAGCTCTCGCCACATCATGCCGGTCATTTTTCGGCTTTCTCTACTGAGGTGCTCATTCGGAAGAACCGGGACACAATCGCAGTAGTTCTCCTTGCGCTACCTTAGCCGATATAACGGAACGTAAGGTACCAAACCAAGGGAGCCGGGCTAACCCAACTGTAGACCCAAGACATGATTGAGCTGATGCATATAGTGCTATAAGTTCGGGTGCCGCCTTTGTTTAAAGTGTTAGGACTTTAGTTGCCGTAGAACGGGGCACCATAGGAAGCCCCTGGCAAAGGACCATACCAAAGTGTACGGATGCAATATGAAAGAGACATTTGTAAGAGAAATGTTCAAATAAGAATAATGAGCTGACGCTATATATATAATATCCCATTGATGAAAATACGTTTAAGCGTATGTTTACAATGAATGCATTAAGCGGAGATAAATAGGACTATTTAACATCTCCTATCCAGGGGCAGGCCGCGTATGGATATATAAAACAGGTATAACGATCGTAAATAGATTCCATCTGGTGTTTCCTTCGTCGCAAAACTGTTGCCCCATGGTTTTCTCCCTATGTAAGTCGACAATCCGGCTCTTGAAAAGGCTGCTCTAAAGCAATGTCCTAAAAAGAAAAAAAGACAGATTTACGAAGGTATGTGGCGGTTATCCCGACTTTATTGGTGAGTCGTTGTTGCGCCTCCGCCTCGCCCATGGTATCTTGAGTGCGTAATGGTATGCGCGTGTACGAATGCTGCTTTGATGGGGCTTAAGCGGAGGCCGGACTGCTAGTCGCGCTCGTGGCATGCCTGATGATCCTGTTGCGGGGTGCTACGGACTCTCTTGACGGTGCTTGAAGTTTTTGTTGCCGGATTGGTTTGTCGGAGGAGGCCGCATTGTACTTCCGCCGTGAGGGCTGCAGTATGCTCTTCTGTTCGGAGAGAGCGGTCCGTATTTCCATTCATTGTTATGAACCCGCGTGGTCCTGGCATCTTGAGCTTGAGGTATGCGTAGTGTGGTACCGCATTGAATCTAGCGAATGCGGTTCGTCCGAGCAGTGCGTGGTAACCACTACGGAAAGGGACGATATCGAAGATTAACTCTTCGCTTCGGAAGTTATCCGGAGATCCGAAGACCACTTCCAATGTTATAGAGCCCGTGCAACGGGCCTCTACTCCAGGAATCACACCTTTAAAGGTGGTTTTGGTGGCATTGATCCTTGAAGGGTCAATGCCCATTTTGCGCACTGTGTCCTGATAAAGCAGGTTCAGGCTGCTGCCACCGCCCATGAGGACGCGCGTGAGGTGGAATCCGTCGATGATAGGGTCTAGTACCAATGCGGCCGAGCCGCCGTGACGGATGCTAGTAGGATGATCCCTACGATCAAAGGTGATCGGACAAGTTGACCATGGGTTGAATTTGGGGGCGACTGGCTCCATTGCATAGACTTCCCGTAGTGCCCGCTCACGTTCCCGCTTAGGGATGTGCGTGGCGTAGATCATGTTGACCGTTTTCACCTGGGGGGAAATTTCTTCTGTCCCCCTGTGTTCGGACGCCGAGGCTCCTCGTCATCGTTGCTGTGCAGCCCCTTGTCCTTGTTTTCGGCATTTATTTTGCCGGCCTGTTTGAACACCCAGCAATCTCTATTGGTGTGGTTGGCTGGCTTGTCCGGGGCGCCATGAATTTGCACGGCGCCCGATGTCACGGTCCAGATGGATGGTCCCTGATTATTTCTTTTGAACGGCTTCTTCCGCTGACCGGGCTTGGATCCGCTGAAGCCGGCGTTGACCGCCGTGTCTTCAGTGCTGTCGCCGTTGTTCCGTCGCTTATGTCTGTTACGCCGTGGCTTGCCGTTATTGTCGCGGCCATCCGAAGTGCCAGAATGTGGCGTGGTGCTGCTGCGAGCCAACCAGCTGTCCTCGCCCGCGCAAAAGCGGGTCATTAGTGTTGTGAGAGCTGCCATGGACTTGGGTTTTTCCTGGCCGAGATGTCGAGCGAGCCACTCGTCACGGATATTATGCCGCCAGGGCTTCGGCATCCGGATAGTCGACTATTTGGTTCTTTTTAGTTAGGAGCCGAGTCCAGAATTTCCTGGCTGACTCTCCGGGCTGTTGAGTAATGTGGCTCAAGTCATCGGCGTCCGGTGGTCGCACGTATGTGCCCTGGAAGTTGTCGAGGAATGCGTCTTCCAGGTTTTCCCAACTGCCAATGGAATTTTCTGGCATGTTATTTAGCCAGTGTCGGGCTGGTCCTTTGAGCTTAAGGTGAAGATACTTGATGGCATGTAGATCGTCTCCGCGGGCCATGTGAATGTGGAGAGGGAAATCTTCGATCCATACTGCGCGGTCTGTTGTGCCATCGTATGATTCGATGTTTACGGGTTTGAACCCTTCTGGGAATTCATGATCCATTACTTCGTCAGAAGCAGAGCGGGTGCACGACGCCTCTGTGCCGGGCTATGTGGCTACGCAGTTCGAATTGCTCTGGGTGGCTGTGTTCAGCCCGGCCGTACTTGTTGAAGGTGTATCCGGCATGACGGTTGTCTTCGCGTGCTGAGGCGCGCCCCCGCGATCCGTAGATCGATCTTGGCTGTCCTGCTCTGTTGCCCCAGGCCGTAGTATGTTGGCGTGTGGGTGTTGGCTGGTATGCGGGTTGGTATGCCGTTTTATCCCGGCCACGAGGTGGCCGGTCAGCCGTATGGCGCTCGAGTCTGTATTCCTGGGCTGCGGGACTTGATCCATCATGCGTGAGCAGGTCTTGATCAGCTTGGAGTTGCTGCTGCTTCTTTTTCAGGCTCCTCACAGTGGCTATAAGCCGATGCTTGAAGCGCTCCTACTCTACGGGATCCTCGGGCACGCCAAACTCGTCGTCGCCGAGGCTAATCTCGTCTTCGGAGGGGGGCATGTAGTTGTCCTCCTTCGGGTATTCATTCGTCGCTGTTAAATGCAGGCTGACCTGCTCATCCTCTGTTCGGCCTGCTCGGCGGGCTGATCAGGGTTGTATTCTTGTTTGGCACCATTCGGATTGTTTTCGTCTCCTGGGCCGGTATTGCTGTGGCGGGGCTTGGAGTGGCGCCGACGACGCCCATTCTTTGCTTTTTTCCCTAAGGTTTTATCCTCCGTTGCCTCATCGCCATTTGTTTCCTTGGTGTCCACCATATATATATATCATAGGAAGAGGTGGCTGTCCACCGCCCGATGAGCTGGTGGTTCATGTTCTTCTCCTACATCGTCGTCCATACCGTCGATTTCTTGGTCGAAGTCCAGTACCTCGGTTAAATCATCGACCGTGGCAATGAAGTGGGTGGTGGGTGGGCAGCGAATTCCTTCATCGCCTGCCTCCCCTCGGGCGAATGTAGTTCGACCAAGAGCCTCGACAAAGAGAGAGACTTTAATGAGTCAGCATGTCGCCAAAGGGCGAGTGCTGGAAGATATCCGCAGCGGTGAACTCCATTACCGGAGCCCAACCTGGCTCGGCTGGCTCGGGAGTGTGCGGACTGGAACCAACGTCCGGATACGAATCCAGGGGTCCGGAGTCACAGGTCACCGCAAAGGTAAGACCCGTGTTCGGCTCCACCGCCGATGAGTATGCGACTTGCGGGGCGGGGTCCATCCCTCCGTCCTTAGGAAGCATAGCCTGCTCCAGATATAGGTCTGGGGCTACCGCGGGGGTGATACCCCGAGCTTTGTCCGACAGCAGGTCTAAGCCGTGCTCGTCGTGACTGTCTGGTGCCCCTGGCATAGGCCCGATCCGTCGAAGATCAAGTCTCCGTGAATGTCCACCGTGTAGTTCAGGTTTCCGAACCTGATCTGGCGGCCAGGGGCGTAGCTGTCGATCTGCTCCAGATGGCCAAGCGAGTTGGTCCGCAGGGTGAAGCCGCCAAACACAAAGATCTGCCGGGGAGAAAGGTCACACCCGTAGCGATGACACAGAGGAACTCTCAATGAAAGCACCAATGTCGGTGTCAAAACCGGCGGATCTCGGGTAGGGGGTCCCGATCTGTGCGTCCAGGCTGATGGTAACAGGAAGCAAGGGACACGGATGTTTACCCAGTTCGGGCCCTCTCGATGTAGGTAAAACCCTACTTCCTACTTGATTAATATTGAAGATATGGGTAGTACAAGAGTAGATCTACCACGAGATCGTAGAGGCTAAACCCTAGAAGCTAGCCTATGATGGTATGATTGTAATTGTGATCGGCCTTCTAAGGACCAACCTCTCCGGTTTATATAGACACCGGAGAGGGCTAGGGTTTACATGGAGTCGGTTACAAGGAAGGAAACACAATATCCGGATCACCAAGCTTGCCTTCCACACTAGAGTTCCATCCGGACACGGGACGAAGTCTTGAGTCTTGTATCTTCACGCTTCAATAGTCCGGACGCTGTATATAGCCTGGCTGACCGGATACCCCCTAATCCAGGACTCCCTCAGTGACCACAATCTCCTTCATGGATCTCACGCAAAATTTCACGACCTTCTTCAGGAGATACACAGCGTTGAAACGCCCCTGTCACACTACAATGATGTACACCACAATGATGTAACTCTCCATTGATAATAGTCATGGACTTGGACCGCCGGATTATCTGCCTGGCCGAAGTTTGATCTTCTGGTAACTCGCCCTAGTTCATATACGCCAAATATGGAACTGTCCAATTCGGGATAACATGAAGAGCCGCCACCAACTGAGCTTCTGGATCACGAAGAGCTAAATCCTCTTCACTAGGGAGCTTGACATACGGATTATGCAACACATCCAGGAAGACATTGGGTGGAACTGGTTTATGTTGGGAACCCAAACGGCTTAAAGCGTCCGCCGCTTCATTCTTCTGCCGGTCCACATGATCGACCTGATAACCTTTAAAGTGACCTGCAATAATATCCACTTCTCGATGATACGCCGCCACGAGTGGATCCTTGGCATCCCAAGTACCGGACACTTGTTGAGCCACCAGGTCCGAGTCACCAAAGCACTTAACTCGGCTTAGATTCATCTCTTTAGCCATTCGAAGACCATGGAGTAAAGCCTCATATTCAGCTGCGTTGTTAGTGCAAGGGAACATTAAACGGAGAACGTAACAAAACTTATCACCTCGTGGGGAAGTTAATACGACTCCAGCCCCCGAGCCCTCCAACTGCCTGGACCCATCAAAATGAATAGTCCAATAAGTATTGTCCGGCTTCTCTTCTGGCGCCTGTAATTCTGTCCAATCATTGATGAAATCCACAAGTGCCTGAGATTTGATCGCCGTCCGGGGCATATATTTTAACCCATGAGGCCCAAGCTCGATAGCCCACTTAGCAATCCGGCCGGTTGCTTCCCTATTCTGGATTATATCCCCCAAGGGAGCAGAGCTGACCACAGTGATGGGATGACCTTGGAAATATTGCTTAAGCTTCCGGCTTGCCATAAAAACTCCATACACCAGCTTCTGCCAATGTGGGTACCTTTGCTTGGACTCAATAAGTACCTCACTGATATAATAAGCCGTCCATTGAACCGGATACTCCTTTCCGGCCTCCTTGTGCTCCACCACAATAGCCACGCTAACAGCCCGGGCGTTAGCAGCCACATATAGCAACAATGGCTCCTTATCAACAGGAGCAATAAGAACCGCTGGATTAGCAAGCTACCGCTTTAATTCCTCAAATGCTTCATTGGTGGCGTTACTCCAAACAAGTTATCCGTTTTCTTCAACATCTGATATAAAGGGATGGCCTTCTCCCCAAGGCGACTGATAAACCGGCTCAACGCTGCAATCCGGCCTGCCATGCGTTGAACATCATTGATACACTTCGGTTTAGCCAAAGAAGTTATAGCCTTGATTTTCTCCAGATTAGCTTCGATGCCTCTGTTAGATACCAAAAAACCCAAGAGCTTGCCTGCCGGTACACCAAAGACACACTTGGCCGGATTAAGCATCATTTTATAAACCCGGAGGTTATCAAAGGTCTCCTTCAAGACATGAATCAATGTCTCCTCCTTTCTTGATTTCACCACAATATCATCCACATAGGCATGAATATTGCGGCCGATCTGATCATGAAGACAATTCTCCACACACCGCTGATAAGTCGCCTGGGCACTCTTGAGCCCCAAGGGCATAGACACATAGCAGAAGGCTCCAAAGGGAGTTATGAAGGCTGTCTTCTCCTGGTCCTTAACTGCCATTTTGATCTGATGGTAACAAGAATACGCATCCAGAAAGCTCAAACACTCGCAACCCGCCGTAGCATCAATAATTTGATCAATACGAGGGAGGGCAAAAGTATCTGCTGGACAAGCCTTGATGAGATCTGTGTAGTCTACACACATACGCCAAGTGCCGTTCTTTTTGAGTACCAGCACCGGATTAGCCAACCACTCAGGATGAAACACTTCGATGATAAATCCAGCCGCCAAGAGCCTGGCAACTTCCTCACCAATAGCCTTGCGTCTTTCTTCATTGAACCGGCGAAGAAATTGCTTGACCGGTTTATACTTGGGATCAACATTGAGAGTGTGCTCAGCGAGTTCTCTCGGTACACCTGGCATGTCAGAAGGCTTCCACGCAAAGATGTCCCGATTCTCATGGATGAACTCGATGAGTGCGCTTTCCTATTTCGGATCCAAATTAGTGCTGATGCTAAACTGCTTGGACGAATCGCCAGGAACGAAATCAACAAGCTTAGTCTCATCAGCCGATTTAAATTTCAAGGCCGGATCATGCTCTGTAGTTGGTTTCTTCAATGAAGTCATATCTACCGGATCAACATTATCTTTGTAAAACTTCAACTCTTCTGTTGCACAAACCGACTCAGCATAAGCCGCATCACCTTCTTCACATTCCAAAGCGATCTTGCGGCTCCCATGCACTGTTATAGTTCCCTTGTGACCCGGCATCTTGAGCTGCAGATAAACATAACAGGGTCGTGCCATAAACTTAGCATAAGCCGGCCGTCCAAACAGGGCATGATACGGGCTCTTGATTTTCACCACTTCAAAAGTCAATGTCTCTGATCTCGAGTCATGCTCTTCTCCAAAAGCCACCTCCAGAGCTATCTTACCAACAGGATATGCCGATTTACTAGGCACCACACCATGGAAACCCATATTGGACGGCTTAAGATTTTTATCTGTTAACCCCATGCGATGAAAAGTTTCGTAATAAAGGATATTGATACTACTCACCCCATCCATGAGTACCTTAGTGAACTATAACCTCCCACCTGAGGTGCCACCACCAATGCCAGATGACCCGGATTATCAACGTGGGGTGGATGATCCTCTCTACTCCACACGATCGGCTGCTTAGACCAGCGCAAGTAACGGGGCACCGCCGGTTCAACGGAATTCACTGCCCTTTTATGAAGCTTCTGATCACGCTTGCACATGCTAGTGGTAAAGACATGATACTGCCCACTATTCAACTGCTTCGGGTTGCTCCGATAACCCGACTGCTGCTGTTGCTGCTGGTTGCCCTGATGATTATAACCACCTTGGTTTCCCTGATTGCCTTGATTTCTATGTCTGCTCTGATTACCATGAAAACCTGAACCGGAACTGCCTCCGCCGTAACCCGGGCCATGAGATCCGGGACCTGAACCGCCGCCCGGTCCATGATCATACCGAAAAAATCAAAATTTTTGAACTCCTGCATGATATAACAATCCTTCCAGAGGTGTGTAGCCGGTTTGTCCTGCGACCCGTGCTTTGGGCAAGGTTGGTCTAACAGATAAGACATGCGCTCCGCATTAGGACTTGATCCTCCACTACGCCGAGGTGGTTTACCCTTACGCCGCTGGCCCTTGTCCTGCGTGTCGGTATTAGCCACAAAATCTAAACTGCTATCCGCTTTACGCTTACCGATGTTTCCATGACCCGCCGGGTTATGCTGCTGCCCCTTGGTGTTGCCGCTCTTCTTTCCCTTCCCTGTCTTGTCATCGTCAAACTCGGGGTCCTTGGTACTATCAGAGTCGGCATACTTTACCAGAGCTGCCATAAGTGTTCCCATGTCATTACAATGACGTTTGAGCCGTCCCAACTTCAACTTCAGAGGTGCAAACCGGCAATTTCCTTCCAATGTCAAAACTATTGTATCAGCGTTGATGCGGTCCAATGAATGCAAAATCTCTGAAAGCCGGCGCACCCAACAGGTTGTTGATTCTCTTTCCTCCTGGACACAGGCAGCTAAGTCCACAATTGACATGGGTTGCTTGCATGTATCCTTGAAATTCTGGATAAACCGGGCCCTCAACTCGGCCCATGACCCAATGGAGTTAGCTGGCAAGTTTTTCAACCAAGTGCGAGCCGTTCCTTCTAACGTCATGGTGAAGTATTTAGCGCACGCCGCATCATCCACATCCAGCATCTCCATTGCCATCTCATAGCTTTCGACCCATGACTCGGGGGATAAATCGGCGGTGTAATTCGGCACTTTCCGTGGGCCTTTGAAATCCTTGGGCAGACGCACGTTGTGCAACGCTGGGACTAGACACGACACTCCCAAAGAGCTGGAAGTAACTCCTGGCTCCACCGACATGGTTGGACGAACCGGAGTAAGCTGGCAAGCCTCATGCTGCACCGCTAACTCGGCCTCTCGACGTGCCCTAGCACAATCCACCACATCCTGAGCATCACCACCGCCACCCGCCGGGTTATGGCCATGGGGCGGATTACAGTTTCGCGCGCTGCTCGATACAGCCAGTTCATCGATATGCCTGCTGTAACTCCGGCTTGGGCGGGGAGTAGAATGGATCCTTTTGCGACTATATGAATATGCCTGCTGCTGAGTCAAAGCCGTCTGAAGGAGCTCCCTAACCCGCCGCGTCTCAACCGCTGCTGGGGACTTGCCTTCGATCGGGAGGGCTGCCAGTCGTGAAGCGGCAGCAACAATGTTATCCATCGGGTTGGAGTAATGACCCGGTGGTGTTGGGACGTGCTGCGACAAAACGTTGTTCTAACGAGGCGGATCAGTCGGACGTGGCTGAACCGGCGCCCCCGTTCCAGGTGTCTCCGTCCGGTTTACCACTGGCGGATTACTGGTCCCGCTCCTGGGGTGTTAAAGAGGTTCTTGGCCTCATAAACCGGCGGCAGGTGAGATCGGTACCTTCTTCTCATAACGTCGTTTCACGCGCTCTGATCCAACATAAGCCGGTAAGCCTGTGCATCTAATGCGGCCCGCTCCGCGGCCATCCTTGCGTCCTCAGCCGCTAGGTCGGCCTTGGCCTGAGTTATCTGATCCTTCACCTTCGCGATTTCCGCATTATGCTCATCTCGATTCACCGGATTAACCTCCGCCATCATGTTGCCAGAGCATCAAATAAATCAGATAAAACTTGAGCCGACGGTCGCACGGGGCCTCCTGCCCCGGCCGCCGTCGCCACTGCTGATCCAGAAATCATTGCCGCCACAGTCGAAGAGTGGAGCGCTAGCTCCGTACCAGCCATGAAGATCGCAACCCGGTTTGGCGGATCAAAGGGGTCCGGAATACTGTCGCCATCGGAACAGCCCCCAATCCGGCCATCCTGCAACTGGTACAATTACTCGTTCTCTCCGGTTGATGACTCGTCGCGGAATAAGCAGCAGTTTCACCACCGATTCGATCTATCTCGATTCCTCCGTGGATGACTCCCACGAAGGCACGCTTCATGACAAGCTTAACCCGGGCAGATCTCGCACGCTGAGCCGTCTCGACGATGTTGCTGCAGATGTCCGGCTCAGGGCCCGGTTCGCCAATCTTGCCAATGAAAACGTGGATACCGCTGAAGGGGACCTGGTACCCGTACTCGATTGAGCCGGCCTCGAGGCCCCAGCCCGTGTTGTCGATGTAGAGTTTGCCGCTACGACTCTTGGTCATCCGGCCCACCGCGTAACCCTTGAGACCTTCGAAGCTGCCCTCTAAGTACTCGAAACCATCGTGCAATGGCCCCACGGTGGGTGCCAACTGTCGTGGTTTTGTCACGGCAGATGTCCTAGAGCAAGGACTTAGTCGTGGAGCCATCGCGACGGGTTAGCTTAAAGGGGATAAAGCGGACAAGGGACGCAGAGAGTTTATACTGGTTCGGCCCCTTACGGTGAAGGTAAAAGCCTACGATCCTGTTGTTGTGGGATTGCTAGGGTTTTGATGAACAGGGAGCGAATACGCTTTGCCTGGGTCTCGAGTTGATGTTCGTTGTCAAACCGCCGCCGGGTCGTCCCCTTATATACATGGGTTAACTCCCATCGGTTTACAGGGTCCCGAAGTGTAACGCCCCGGATTTGATGCGCCAGGTGTCCGCCAGTTATTCGCCGTTTTTGCCATGTCATCATCTGCATTTCATATCATGTCGTCATGTGCATCGCATTTGCATACGTGTTCTTCTCATGCATCCGAGCATTTTCCCCGTTGTCCGTTTTGCAATCCGGCACTCCTATGCCCTCCGGCGTCCCCCTTTTGTCTCTCGTTGTGAGCGGGTGTTAAACGTTCTCGGAATGGACCGAGTTTTGCCAAGCGGCCTTGGTCTAGCACCGGTAGACCGCCTGTCATGTTTCGTGCCATTTGGAGGTCGTTTGGTACTCCAACGGTTAACCGGGTAACCGCAAAGGTCTCTTTTTTGCGCAGTCCAACTCCCCTTCCAAAGTGGTCGAAAACCCACCTAACTCCCCTCCATGCTCTCGATCCTTCGATCACGATCGCGTGGCCGAAAACCGCTCCTCATTTGGACTCTCCTAGCTCCCTCTACCTATAAATATGTGTCTTCCCCCAAAAATTCCGGGTACAAACCTACCCTAACCTTCCCTGCCGCCGCCGGACATTTCATCCCGCGCCGGACGCGTCCATCCCCGCAGCCTCAGCCACGTCGCCCGGGCCAATCGGCGCTTCGCCGCCGTCACCGCCGCCGCCGCCGCCGCCAACCACTCCAGCGCCGCCACCTCACCCGCTGCGGGTCTCCTCTCTCCTCCCGCCCGAGCCTGCCGGGGCCCATCCGAGGCCCGCCGGGCAGCGCTGGGCTCGCGCGCCTGGCGCCTCGCGCCGCCAGGCCTGAAGGCCGCCGTGCCGCCGGCCGTCGCCAGCTCCCTCCGGTGCCGACCGCCTCGCCGTGCCGCCTCCTCCGCCGCCGGCCGCCTGAAGCCTCCGCCGCCCGCCGCCGTCGCCGGTGAAGTCCGGCCGCCGCGCGCATGGAACTCCGGCCGCCAGCTGCCGCAGCGCCGCCTCGCGCGCCTCGCCTCCGCCGGCGGACTGCCCGGCCCCCATCCCGACCCGCGGCGCCTCCTCCGCGAGCCGCCGCCCATCTCCGACGAACCTCGCCGTCCGTGCCCAGATCTGGATCCGAAATCCCGCCGGTTGACTTCCTTTCCCCCTCCGAAATTCCTCTGTCCCCAGATTCCAGTGTTTTTTATGCATTTTCATCGCATCATAACTCTGCATCCGTAGCTCCATTTCGTGCGTGTAATATGTCAAATTGTTCGCCTCGATGAGTACATAATTTCATCTCATTGCATCATTTTCATTTGAGCTCATCTTGATGCCCGAAATGCTGTTAGAAGAGGGCTATGTGATGTTAGTTTCAGATTCTTATCAGAACATGCACTTTTGTCCTTTTTGCCATGATTGATGTTTGCACCCTATGAACTTGAGTCCTACATGTGTTTTGTAATATGCCATGCCATCTTTACAGGGGTGTATGCCATGTATTTTTGTGATCTCTGTGGTGACTAGCACAAGCATGCAAACTAGGCTTCATGATGTTGCTGATTTCAGCCCCTGTTTTGCTGATATTTTTATGCCATGTAAACTTGATGCTACCGAGAGATCTATGCTTATTTTGAGATACATAAGTAAGGATGTTTTGAACATATGGTTATTCTCTATCCATCCATGCCCTTGTTTGCAATTATGGTGAGCCATAGCTTGAGTCAATCGAGCTCTACTTTTGCTATAAAATGTTTCCTGGCAGGTTGTTTACATGTTATTCAATTTTGCCAAGGTTGTTGATAGTGATCCATGCACTCTATGATGTTGTTCTTGCCATGTATAGCTTCTATGCCATGTCTTCTTGATGGATGTATGCTTAGTTTATCATGTATTGCTCTGTGGTGAGTGGTTCAAGCTCACCAACATGCCTACTTATTGTTGTTCCTGCCATGTATGAATCTGTAATATAACTTGCTATGTTTACATGGGTGCCATCATATTTTCTGATCCTTTTTGGCTCATGGTCAGTAAAGGACTTTTGTTCTATGGAATTTGTAGATTCATGCCATGCCTTTGTTTGCCATGATAAGTTCCTGTAGCATGTTGTTTGATAGCTCTAAACATTGCAACCTGATATTATTTCTGCTAAAGTCTGAAACTGTTATTATTTGCAATCTTGCCATGTCATTTTGAGCATGTTCTAGTGATTTCTGGAGATAGCTCAGTGTTCATGTTTTGTCATGCTTTACCTGTACATCATGACCATGCCTTTTGTTATTACGTTGAGATGCTGTAGCATTTGTTTTGGTGCTTGCAATATGCCTAGTTGCTGTTATGGACAGATTGTTGTTATGTCTTGTATTGTGTGTATGTGTTGAACCGTTGCTCCGTTTTGAGTGTGCTCTATATGAAACTTGCTTGATTTTGCATGTAGTTTCATATTATCATGTTGCATCCTTGTTTTGAGGTGTTTTCTTGATGTTTGTATGCATTTTGCATCAATGCCATGTTTATCTTGTTTTGCTCATATCTTCTAGGCCGTAGCTCTGAATTTAATAAACTTTATATGTAACTTGACTAGAATTTCGTGTAGATCATCGTGGTGCATCTTAACTTGCTGTTTAACAACTTGAACATAAGGTTTATTCAGATCTGGACCAATTTCGAAATTTGCATATGAGGACTTACCGGAATTGTTATATGTTGTTTCCGGCCTCATTTAAACTTGCTTTGATGTGTTGCTCTTGTTTGCATCATCTCTTGACATGAGTAGCCTCATCTAGATTTGTCATGCATCATGCTTGTTGTGCATCATGTCTTGTCTATGTGTGGGGTGTTTACTATGTTGTGTGCTTCTTCTTGTTAGTTCATGTTTCATTGCGATCGTGAGGATTCGTTCGTCTACGCTTGGTTCGACTTCGTGGCTTCATCCTCTTCATGGACTCGTTCTTATTCCTAGCTGGATTTCAGGCAAGACGACCGCTACCCTGGATCTCACTACTATCATTGCTATGCTAGTTGCTTCGTTCTATCGCTATGCTGCGCTACCCATCACTTGCCCTGTCACTTGCTGCTCAAGCCATCCCAAATTGCCATGTCAGCCTCTAACCTTTGCACCCTTCCTAGCAAACCGTTGTTTGGCTATGTTACCGCTTTGCTCAGCCCCTCTTATAGCGTTGTTAGTTGCAGGTGAAGATGAAGTTTGTTCCTTGTTGGAACATGGAGATGTTGTTCCTTGTTGGCACATGTTTACTTGTTGGGATATCACAATATATCTTATTTAATTAATGCATCTATATACTTGGTAAAGGGTGGAAGGCTCGGGCCTTATGCCTGGTGTTTTGTTCCACTCTTGTCGCCCTAGTTTCCGTCATATCGGTATTATGTTCCCAGATTTTACGTCCCTAACGCGGTCGGGTGATTTATGGGACCCCCTTGACAGTTCGCTTTGAATAAGACTTTTCCAGCAAGGCCCAACCTTGGTTTTACATTTGCCTCACCTAGCCCTTTTTCCCTTGGGAGTCGCTCTCTCGAGGGTCATCTTATTTTACCCCGGGCGGTGCTCGTCGTGAGTGCTGGTCCAAACCGTCGACCGCCGGTGGCTACTGTGGGCAACTCTGGGTTCGCCTACGGAAGTTTGGACAATCCGGTGTGCCACGAGAACGAGATATGTGCAGCTCCTATCAGGATTTGTCGGCACATTCGGGCGGCTTTGCTGGTCTTGTTTTATTCTGTCGAAATGTCTTGTAGCCGGATTCCGAGACCGATCGGGTCTTCCGGGAGAAGGAATATCCTTCGTTGATCGCGAGAGCTTATGATGGGCTAAGTTGGGACACCCTGCAGGTATAAACTTTCGAGAGCCGTGCCGCGGTTATGTGGCAGATGGGAATTTGTTAATATCCGGTTGTAGTAAACTTGAAGTAAACTCTTCTAAAATACACCAACCGTGTGCGTAACCGTGAGTGTCTCTTTTCGGGGTTGATCGAGAGGAGAGCACGGTTTCTGGGTTATGTCTGACGTAAGTAGGAGTTCGGGATCACTTCTTGATCATTACTAGTTGACGACCGTTCCTTTGATTCTCTTCCCGCTCTCATTTGCGTATGTTAGCCACCATATATGCTTAGCCGCTGCTGCAACCTCACCACTTTACCCCTTCCTTTCCCTTTAAGCTTTGCTAGTCTTGATACCAATGGTAATGGGATTGCTGAGTCCTCGTGGCTCACAGATTACTACACCACCAGTTGCAGGTACAGGTTTGCGATGATCATGACGCGAGAGCGATGTTTGCTTGTTTGGAGTTCTCTTCCGCTTCTTCTTCGATCGGGGATAGGTTCGGTCGGCAGCCTGGGCTAGCAGGGTGGGTGTCGTTTGAGCTTCTGTTTATGTTTCATCCGTAGTTGGATGTTGATCTTGTATATGATGTTGATGTATTCTGGTGGCATTTGTGCCTTATGTATGTATCCCCACTATTATGTAATGTTGATATCCACCTTGCAAAAGCGTTTCAATATGCGGGTATATCCTTGGTGGGACCTTCGAGTTCCTTTTGGATAGGGTCGCATATTGGGCATGACAAGTTGGTATCAGAGCCTCGACCGACCCTAGGAGCCCCCTTGATTGATCGTGTAGTTTGGCCGTTGTTGAGTCTTGAAGAAAACTGTTTTCGAAGTCTAGTTATATCGGAGAGTAGGAATTTTTTTACTCCTCGGTCCTTAAATCGCTCTGGTGAGGAATCTTGACGTAGGTGTTTTGAATTACTCCTCTTCCCGTTCAAATTTTTCTTTAGGATCACGTGGTTAGTGTCGTGAGTTGTCCATCCTCTTTTGTCCGGTGCATTTCTCGTCAAGTTGACTCGAGCCTCTTCATCCTTGAGTTCAATCCTCAGTTGTTTTCTTTTACCACCCGCCCTCCCTTTTTCTTCTTTGGATCGGAGTCCGTAATCGAGTATCCATCCTACTCGTGCGAAGTTTTTGCTTTCTCTCCTCAATGATTTCACCCGGTGTTTTCTCTTCAAGATATTCGTCAATTTCCCCTTCCAAGATGATTTTGTTTTCCCGCCCTCCCACCCTTTTTCTTCCCGGAGTTCGAGTTTCTTACGACCATCAATTTAATTCGTGTGGAGCCTTTTCAGTTTTCGTCAATTGTTTCAACCGGTGAATTCTCGTCTTGTTCGACATTCTTCATCTCTTTTTCTTCTCCGGTGGACTCAATTCAAGTTTTTCATTGTCGATCGTATTCTTTCCCTCAGCTCAAATATCTCCCTTTGCTCATTCGCCTCATGCCAGTTTATCCTTCCGGAGTGCTGAAGACATCTCAGGAGATTCGTCTGTGTTCCAATTAATTCGAGGTTGTCACCTCAGTCAAATATTTCAATTATTCCGGTGCATCATCTATCTGTTCAACATCCCTTTCCAACGGTGTTATCTTTTCATGGGCCCTAACCCACGGTCTTTTCGAGTGATCTTACGACTCTTCTAATTTCCCCGGAGCTATTCCCAATTCTTTTCAAGTGTGACGTAAGAATGGATTTCATCAGTCACATGCCTTTTCCAAGATCGATTTCAAATTCTTTTCATTGTTGGCTCAACCTTTTCGGTTTTCATTCTCCCGGAGTATCTCATTAATTTTGGTGATGTTTCTCGTCGTCATTTGAAGACCGAAGAAGAGTTCCTTCTAAATCTTGCCCGTTCTCCCGAAGATTCATGGTTCTAGCTTCATATCATCCTCTCGAATTATTCCATTTGTCAGATATTCCTTTTTCCTACCCATCTGGAGTATGTCAGGAGTTGTTTTCCCATTTTCTTTTCACCGGAGGCCATCGTTTCAGAAGAATTCTTCGTCCTCACATTTCAGCTACCGTTATCCAATTATCCCGGTGCTTCGTTCAAGTGTTTTCTTTAATCAGCTCATGATCGCTTTGTTCTTCTGAATCTAATCCCCTCTAGCTTATTGGTTCTTCTAATTCTTCCCGACGATTCATTATCTTTCATAAGTCATTTCCGAATTCTACGGTGGTTCGTTCAAGATTCTTTTCTTTGATTGTCATTTTAATCCATTCGTTCTTTTCAATCCTACCGGTGGTTCATGAAGCCCTTCTCAAGTTTGCGATATGTCACTTCTCAATTCCTTTTCAAGAAGAATAAGTAGTTTGCAAAATCCATTGCTTGTCATCAATTTAATTTGATGAAGGATAAGCATACAATAAATCTTATTCTCATTTCATCAAAGTGACTAATCTTTTTCTTCGGAGTTTGTTCGTGAGGAATAAATTCTAGTTTCAAGTGTTTTCATCTTTTCTTATCCGGAGGTTCAGTTTCCTCGGCCATTTCGTCGGAACCTCCATCGGAATCATCGCAATGCTCATCTTATTCTTTCGTCCTTCATTCTATCTCGTCATCCTTTCGTTACCGGAGTTCTTCATGGTGGTTCTTCATGATTTAATTCTTTCGTCAAGAGTTTCATCAATATTTTTGGTGGAATTCAAATATCTTTTCTTCTTGCATCTCTAAGTGTAATTAATTCTCCGTATTCTTTAGAAGTGGAGTTTTGCATTCCTTCGTCCTTCTAAGCTATCCTATCATTTCCGTTTGTGGTCGGTTACCACCTCATAATTTTTGAGATGTTATCCATAAGCCCACAACAAGCTTATTCTTTCGTTGTTGATTTTCTCAACAACTTCATTCAATCCTTCCTTCTAAGTTCTTTTCATTCAATTTTTCCAATTCTTCCGGAGGTATTGCGTTGCTTATTTCGTCAAGTGTCATTCCATCTTGTGAAGTTCGTGTTCTATCCTTTCCTTGTTCAACCGGTGTGCCTGCCTAAATCCTTTCAGTCTTATCCGTTTCTTTTCTCATTCTAACCACTCCGGTTAGAACGAGTGCTTTCATAGTCTATCTGATTCCGTGAGCTTTCAATTCTCGTCATTCTCGTCATTCCTCTCTTCTTATCGAGTGCTCTCGGTTCTTTGCTTCTTATCTTGAGTTCTTGTTTCACCTCAACCCATTTTCTCTTCCGTCTCGGTCCTAAGATCACGGGACGAGATCTCTTGTTAGTGGAGGAGTGTTGTAACGCCCCGGATTCGATGCGCCAGGTGTCCGCCAGTTGTTCGCCGTTTTTGCCATGTCATCATCTGCATTTCATATCATGTCGTCATGTGCATCGCATTTGCATACGTGTTCTTCTCATGCATCCGAGCATTTTCCCGTTGTCCGCTTTTGCAATCCGCACTCCTATGCCCTCGGCGTCCCCCTTTGTCTCTCGTTGTGAGCGGGTGTTAAACGTTCTCGGAATGGACCGAGTTTTGCCAAGCGGCCTTGGTATAGCACCGGTAGACCGCCTGTCAAGTTTCGTGCCATTTGGAGGTCGTTTGGTACTCCAACAGTTAACGGGTAACCAAGAAGGTCTCTTTGTGCGCAGCCCAACTCCCTTCCAAAGTGGCCCAAAACCCACCTAACTCCCCTCCATGCTCTCGGTCGTTCGATCACGATCGTGTGGCCGAAAACCGCTCCTCATTTGGACTCTCCTAGCTCCCTCTACCTATAAATATGTGTCTTCCCCAAAATTCGGTCCAAACCTACCCTAACCTTCCCTTGTTGCCGGACATTTCATCCTCGCACGGACGCGTCCATCCTGCAGCCTCACCACGTCGCCGGGCCAATCGGGCGCCGCCACGTGCCGCCGCCGCCAACCACTCCGCGCCGCCACCTCACCCTTGCTGGTCTCTCTCTCTCCTCGCAAGGCCAGTTCGCCGGGGCCCATCCGAGGCCGCCCGGGCGCGCCGGCTGGCCCAGGCCGCCCATACTGAAGGCCGCCGTGCCCGCCGGGCGTCGCCAGCTCCTCGGCGCCGACCGCCTCGCCGTGCCCGCCTCCTCCGGCCGCCCGGCCGCCTGAGCCCTCCGCCGCCGCCGGCTCCCGAACGCCACTGTCGTCGCGTGGTCCGTCCGGCCGCCGCCATGGAGCTCCGACCGCCATTGCTGCAGCGCCGCGCCCCTGCTTGCCTCCTCGCCGGCGGACTGCCCAGCCCGCCATCCCGACCCCACCGGCGCCTCCTCCGGCGAGCCGCCGCCACTTCTCCGACGAACCTCGCCGTCCGTGCCCGGATCTAGATCCGAAATCCCGCCGGTTGACTTCCTTTCCCCCTCCGAAATTCCTCTAAGTCCCCAGATTCCAGTGTTTTTTATGCATTTTCATTGCATCATAACTCTGCATCCGTAGCTCCGTTTCGTGCGTGTAATATGTCAAATTGTTCGCCTCGATGAGTACATCATTTCATCTAATTGCATCATTTTCATTTGAGCTCATCTTAATGCCCGAAATGCTGTTAGAAGAGGGCTATGTGCTGTTACTTTCTGATTCTTATAAGAACATGCACTTTTGCCATTTTTGCCATGATTGATGTTTGCACCCTATGAACTTGAGTCCTACATGTGTTTTGTAATATGCCATGCCATCTTTACAGGGGTGTATGCCATGTATTTTTGTGATCTCTGTGGTGACTAGCACAAGCATGCAAACTAGGCTTCATGATGTTGCTGATTTCAGCCCCTGTTTTGCTGATATTTTTATGCCATGTAAACTTGATGCTACCGAGAGATCTATGCCTATTTTGAGATACTTCAGTAAGGATGTTTTGAACATATGGTTATTCTCTATCCATCAATGCCCTTGTTTGCAATTATGGAGTGCCATAGCTTGAGTCAATCGAGCTCTACTTTTGCTATAAAATGTTTCCTCGCAGGTTGTTTACATGTTATTCAATTTTGCCAAGGTTGTTGATAGTGATCCATGCACTCTATGATGTTGTTCTTGCCATGTATAGCTTCTATGCCATGTCTTCTTGATGGATGTATGCTTAGTTTATCATGTATTGCTCTGTGGTGAGTGGTTCAAGCTCACCAACATGCCTACTTATTGTTGTTCCTGCCATGTATGAATCTGTAATATAACTTGCTATGTTTACATGGGTGCCATCATATTTTCTGATCCTTTTTGGCTCATGGTCAGTAAAGGACTTTTGTTCTATGCAATTAGTAGATTCATGCCATGCCTTTGTTTGCCATGATAAGTTCCTGTAGCATGTTGTTTGATAGCTCTAAACATTGCAACCTGATGTTATTTCTGCTAAAGTCTAAAACTGTTATTATTTGTAATCTTGCAATGTCATTTTGAGCATGTTCTAGTGATTTCTGGAGATAGCTCAGTGTTCATGTTTTGTCATGCTTTACCTGTACATCATGACCATGCCTTTTCTTATTACGTTGAGATGCTGTAGCATGTTGTTTTGGTGCTTGCAATATGCCTAGTTGCTGTTATGGACAGATTGTTGTTATGTCTTGTATTGTGTGTATATGTTGAACCGTTGCTCCGTTTTGAGTGTGCTCTATATGAAACTTGCTTGATTTTGCATGTAGTTTCATATTATCATGTTGCATCCTTGTTTTGAGGTGTTTGCTTGATGTTTGTATGCATTTTGCATCAATGCCATGTTTATCTTGTTTTGCTCATATCTTCTAGGCCGTAGCTCCGAATTTAATAGACTTTATATGTAACTTGACTAGAATTTCGTGTAGATCATCGTGGTGCATCTTAACTTGCTGTTTAACAACTTGAACATAAGGTTTATTCAGATCTGGACCAATTTCGAAATTTGCATATGAGGACTTACGGAATTGTTATATGTTGTTTCGGCCTCATTTAAACTTGCTTTGATGTGTTGCTCTTGTTTGCATCATCTCTTGACATGAGTAGCCTCATCTAGATTTGTCATGCATCATGCTTGTTGTGCATCATGTCTTGTCTATGTGTGGGTGTTTACTATGTTGTGTGCTTCTTCTTGTTAGTTCTGTTTCATTGCGATCGTGAGGATTCGTTCGTCTACGCTTGGTTCGACTTCGTGGCTTCATCCTCTTCATGGACTCGTTCTTATTCCTAGCTGGATTTCAGGCAAGACGACCACTACCCTGGATCTCACTACTATCATTGCTATGCTAGTTGCTTCGTTCTATCGCTATGCTGCGCTACCCATCACTTGCCCTGTCACTTGCTGCTCAAGCCATCCCAAATTGCCATGTCAGCCTCTAACCTTTGCACCCTTCCTAGCAAACCGTTGTTTGGCTATGTTACCGCTTTGCTCAACCCCTCTTATAGCGTTGTTAGTTGCAGGTGAAGATGAAGTTTGTTCCTTGTTGGAACATGGAGATGTTGTTCCTTGTTGGCACATGTTTACTTGTTGGGATATCACAATATATCTTATTTAATTAATGCATCTATATACTTGGTAAAGGGTGGAAGGCTCGGGCCTTATGCCTGGTGTTTTGTTCCACTCTTGCCGCCCTAGTTTCCGTCATATCAGTATTATGTTCCCGGATTTTGCGTCCCTAACGCGGTCGGGTGATTTATGGGACCCCCTTGACAGTTCGCTTTGAATAAGACTTTTCCAGCAAGGCCCAACCTTGGTTTTACATTTGCCTCACCTAGCCCTTTTTCCCTTGGGAGTCGCTCTCTCGAGGGTCATCTTATTTTACCCCCCCCCCCCCCGGGCCAGTGCTCGTCGTGAGTGCTGGTCCAAACCCGTCCACCGTGGTGTACCAGGGCAACTCTGGGTTCGCCACCGGAAGTTTGGACAATCCGGTGTGCCCTGAGAACGAGATATGTGCAGCTCCTATCAGGATTTGTCGGCACATTCGGGCGGCTTTGCTGGTCTTGTTTTATTGTTGTCGAAATGTCTTGTAGCCGGGATTCGAGACTGATCGGGTCTTCCCGGGAGAAGGAATATCCTTCGTTGATCGCGAGAGCTTATCATGGGCTAAGTTGGGACACCCTGCAGGGTATAAACTTTCGAGAGCCGTGCCGCGGTTATGTGGCAGATGGGAATTTGTTAATATCCGGTTGTAGTAAACTTGAAGTAAACTCTTCTAAAATACACCAACCGTAAAGCGTAACCGTGAGTGTCTCTTTTCGGGTTGATAGAGAGGAGAGCACGGTTTCGGGTTATGTCGACGTAAGTAGGAGTTCAGGATCACTTCTTTATCATTACTAGTTGACGACCGTTCCTTTGATTCTCTTCCCGCTCTCATTTGCGTATGTTAGCCACCATATATGCTTAGCCGCTGCTGCAACCTCACCACTTTACCCCTTCCTTTCCCTTTAAGCTTTGCTAGTCTTGATACCAATGGTAATGGGATTTTTGAGTCCTCGTGGCTCACAGATTACTACACCACCAGTTGCAGGTACAGGTTTGCGATGATCATGACGCGAGAGCGATGTTTGCTTGTTTGGAGTTCTCCTTCTGCTTCTTCTTCGATCAGGGGATAGGTTCAAGGTCGGCAGCCTGGGCTAGCAGGGTCGATGTCGTTTGAGCTTCTGTTTATGTTTCATCCGTAGTCGGATGTTGATCTTGTATATGATGTTGATGTATTCTGGTGGCATTTGTGCCTTATGTATGTATCCGCACTATTATGTAATGTTGATATCCACCTTGCAAAAGCGTTTCAATATGCGGGTCTATCCTTGGTGGGACCTTCGAGTTCCTTTTGGATAGGGTCGCATATTGGGCGTGACACGAAGCCGTCTCATAAACATGTCCGGCTCGGCCTCTGCTCTTTCTATCTTACAACACAAGTCTACATATCAATGCCGGTTTATCGCTGCAGGCCTTTAATCCACCTTTGGGCCCTGAGCCTTCTTAAAGCGCCATTACCTTCGTCTTCATGGGCTTCAAGTATAATAACTTATTATGGGGATAACCCGGCTTCTCCTGGCCGGTTTACGCCCAGTGGTAATATCCCCAACAGGAGGTAAATTCTTAACATCGTCAGCTTTAGTACCCTTTTCTTTCATAGATTTCTTTGCCTCTTGCATATCTTCAGGACTAAGAAATAGAATACCCCTTTTCTTCGGAGTTGGCTTAGGAGTTGGTACAGGAAGTGTCCAATTATTTTCATTAGTCAACATATTGTTCAATAGCAATTCAGCTTGATCGACAGTTCTTTCCCTGAAAACACAACCAGCACAACTATCCAGGTGGTCTCTGGAAGTATCGGTTAGTCCATTATAAAAGATATCAAGTATTTCATTTTTTTAGAGGATGATCAGGAAAAGCATTAAGTAATTGGAGAGGCCTCCCCCAAGATTGTGGGAGACTCTCTTCTTCAATTTGCACAAAATTATATATTTCCCTTAAGACAGCTTGTTTCTTATGAGCGGAGAAATATTTAGCAGAGAAGTAGTAAATCATGTCCTAGGGACTACGGACACAACCAGGATCAAGAGAATTAAACCATGTTTTAGCATCACCCTTTAATGAGAGCAGAAATAATTTAAGGATATAGTAGTAACAAGTTTTCTCATCATTAGTGAATAGGGTGGCTATATCATTTAATTTAGTAAGATGTGCCACACCAGTTTCAGATTCATAGCCATAAAAAGGATCAGATTCAACCAAAGTAATTATCTCAGGGTCGACAGAGGAATCATAATCCTTATCAGTAATACAAATAGGTGCAGTAGCAAAAGAAGGGTCATATTTCATTCTAGCATTCAAAGATTTTTCTTTCAGCTTAGCTAATAATTTCTTAAGATCATTCCTATCATTGCAGGCAAGAAAATCTCTAGTAGTTTCTTCATCCATAACATAACCCTCAGACACAACAGGCAATTCATATCTAGGGGGAGAATCTTCATCATCACTTTCATCAATATTATCAGTTTCAATAATTTCATTCTCTCTAGCCCTAGCAAGTTGTTCATCAAGAAATTCACCTAGTGGCACAGTAGTATCAAGCATAGAAGTAGTTTCATCATAAGCATCATGCATAGCAGAAGTGGCATCATCAATAACATGCGACATATCAGAATCAATAGCAGAAGCAGGTTTAGGTGTCGCAAGTTTACTCAAAGCAGAAGGAGAATCAAGTGCAGAGCTAGATGGCAGTTCCTTACCTCCACTCGTAGTTGAGGGATAAATTTTGGTTTTCTCGTCTTTCAAGTTCCTCACAGTGATCAGCAGATATAAATCCCAAGTGACTCAAAGAATAGAGCTATGCTCCCCGGCAACGGCGCCAGAAAATAGTCTTGATAACCCACAAGTATAGGGGATCGCAACAGTTTTCGAGGGTAGAGTATTCAACCCAAATTTATTGATTCGACACAAGGGGAGCCAAATAATACTCTCAAGTATTAGCAGCTGATTTGTCAATTCAACCACACCTGGATAACTTAATATCTGCAGCAAAGTATTTAGTAGCAAAGTAGTATGGAAGTAACGGTAACGGTGGCAAAAGTAATAGTAGAAGTTTTGTAGTAATCGTAACAGTGGCAACGGAAAAGTAACTAAGCAAAGATCAATATGTGAAAAGCTCGTAGGCATTGGATCAGTGTTGGATAATTATGTCGGATGCGATTCTTCATGCAACAGTTATAACATAGGGTGACAGAACTAGATCCAATTCATCAATGTAATGTAGGCATGTATCCTAATATAGTCATACGTGCTTATGGAAAAGAACTTGCATGACATCTTTTGTCCTACCCTCCCGTGGCAGCAGGGTCCTATTGGAAACTAAGGGATATTCTGGCCTTTTTTAAAGAGTACCAGACCAAAGCATTAACACTTAGTGAATGCATGAACTCCTCAAACTATGGTCATCACCGGGAGTGATCTAGATTATTGTCACTTAGGGGTTACCGGATCATAACACATATTAGGTGACTATTGACTTGCAAGATAGGATCATGAACTCACATATATTCATGAAAACATAATAGGTTCAAATCTGAAATCATGGCACTCGGGCCCTAGTGACAAGCATTAAGCATAGCAAAGTCACCAACATCAATCTCAGAACATAATGGAAACTAGGGATCAAACCCTAACAAAACTAACTCGATTACATGATAAATCTCATCCAAACCATCACCGTCCAGCAAGCCAACGATGGAATTACTCACGCACGGTGGTGAGCATCATGAAATTGGTGATGGAGGAAGGTTGATGATGACGACGGCGACTGATTCCCCTCTCCGAAGCCCCGAACGGACTCCAGATCAGCCCTCCCGAGAGAGATTAGGGCTTGGCGGCGGCTCCATATCGTAAAACGCGATGAATCCTTCTCTCTGGTTTTTTTCTCCCCGGACGTGAATATATAGAGTTGGAGTTGAGGTTGGTGGAGAACCAGGGGGCCCACGAGGCATGGGGCGCGCCCAGGGGGCAGGCGCTGTCGGTGTCGAAACCGGCGGATCTCATAGTAGGGGTCCTAAGCTAGGCGTCTGGGAGCGATGGTAACATGGACACGGGGTTTTACCCAGCTTCGGGCTCTCTTGATGAGATAATACCCTACATGCTGCTTTTGATTCTTTTCATATGGGTGTAGTACAGAGTACGTGTATCTACCACGAGATTGTAGTAATGAATATGAGATTGTCTATTGGCTAGCATGGCCTCGGTTTATATATGCACCATAGGCCTAGGGTTTAGAGGAGTCCTTGTCTTGGGAGCCAAGTCTTGTGGAGTCTTCCTTGTATGCGGCATGGGCTGTCCGAACTGGCCCAATAGTGAACCGCCATGGGGGTCCTCGGCCCTATCCAACTGGTCGAGAGACGACGTGGTGAGTACCCCCTAGTCCAGGACACCGTCAGTAGCCCCCTGAACCGGTCTTCAAGTTGGGGACGCTCCTCAATTCTTCCGAACTGTTCTTCATCTTCGGTCGTCGATCTTGAAAACTGGTTCAACAAATCTTCTCAAATTTGATCTTGAGGATTGCCGAAGTGCATCTGAAGAGTATACACGTCGGGTATCCGAGGAGCCCCTTTAAATTTCTGGCCTTTATCAATGCCTTGTTATTTTTATGCCATACCTCGGAATTTGAAGTTGTTCCCGGGCGGCAGCGTCCTCTTGCGTCTGAGCTCCAATGCCGAACTGCATTCGAGGTATCTTTTGCAGCCGAGCACCAACGCCGGACCACTTACGAGCTCCAACACCGGAATCTATCCGAGCTCCAACGCTGAACTATGTCCAAGCTCCAACGCCGGACTGTATCCGAGCTCCAACGCTGGACTACGTCCGAGGTGTCATAAATCACCTTGGTTCAAAAAAGTTGAAGGAGTTTAGCCGAGCTTAATGCCGGAAATGCCCTCTATGGAGCCAGCTACTCGCGCCCGAGCTCTATGCCGGACTGCTTCCGAGGTGGTGCACCACCCTGACAGCGGGCTGATTTTTTGTGAATATTTTTTATTTGTGCAATTTATTCTCTACCAAGATATATAGCTAGTATCCCTCAAGGTGTGTATCGGTCTAAAATTCCGAGATGCACTTTAGAGGAGATAGTGATCGGCGGACGGACCCTGGAGAGAGTGTTTTGAGAAGTCGCCGTAATATACTAGCGTGATGCCGGATAGGTCCATATGGTACCTATTGTTGTGCAAGACGCAGCTTTTGCATAGTTCGATGAAGCCAACACCGAAAGCACTTTGAATTTTTGCATTGAATAGGCAATGCAAGAGCCCCGAGACACCGGTCGGGTGGCAACACCAGATCGGGGATCGATGTACCCCTTTAATATTTGCAAATAATAAGCACGAAGCTCAAGAGCCCCGAACCTTAATGTGGGCATGGGTGGTCAATTAAGGATCGATATCCGAAGTAAAATCACAAATTATGTGTAATGATTCTATGTATCCAAGTACTTTACATCATTAATGCTCGGATCTGCATTGTACAAAACTTTGTTGACCAACCATCGGCTTCAACCTCTTCGGCCAGTAGCCGAGGAGTGTTTTCCTACTTTATAAATCCGTTATAAGGGCAAATATTTATGGAAAACAAGGCAATCCGGCCATACGGTTTTATAAACAAAGGTACACGGAGAGATATATTATATTACGTTTTTAACGTAAGAAACATCTTCCAAAGAAAATAGTCCCGCTATCGGTTCCTTTCTTTGGGTCGTCATGCTTATCATGATCATGAAACCTCACCTCCGATCAATGTGGGAGGAAAATATTGAGGATTTAGTTCAGGGAAAGTTCCCGAACTTTGTGGTATTAATGAACCAAAATTTTCACTTCCGTCGTTGCCGACCAATGTGATCCTTTAAGATTGCAAGCTTTCGGCTTCACCCAGTCTGAGGTACTTACTCAGATGACCCGGTAGTAACAATCATAGTGGTGCGCCCTTTACCACCTAGCCGAACAATCGGGAACGTAGGGGTAAGCATAGGAGCCAGGCAACCCAGCTTGGCCAAAATCTTAAGTCAAATTGATGCATATGTATGGCTTTATAACAATGATTACGGAAGTGACTTGGGTAAAAAAGAATTTTATATATAATGATTGTATGTACCGAAGTACTTATATCATATCTATGTTCACCCGAACTTTAAACGCGTCTTAACCGACCGTCGGCTTCTCCCTCTTCGGTCAAGGACCAAAAAGTGTTATGTACTCCACCTATCGAGAATATCAATGGTGTTTCCGATAACTAGGCAATCGAGCCATAAGGATGTAACAGACAAAGCGCGCTCCGGGAACTTATGCTATATTACTGATGAAGTGTAAGAAGCATCTTCGAAGAAAATAGTACCTCCACCGATGCCTTTCTTCGGTTGCTCATTGTCACTATGAGACTTGTGAAATAGATTTGTTGTACTCATGAGTTCCATTGTGTGCCGACCATGATTGAAAACAATAAGAGCGCTAGCTTTCGGCTTCACCCAGTCTGAGGTCCGAGCTCGGATGACCCGATCATGACAATCGCAGAGGTGCTCCCTTTACTCCCTAGCTGAACAATCGGGAACGTAGGGGTAAACACAGGAGCAAGGCAACCCAGCTTGCAGAACACTTAAGTCAATATGGTGCATATTGTGGCGTAATACACGAACAAGGAACGAAGCCGTACAAGTATAATCATATGCAAGAGGAAAGGCTTCATATAGGAAGCCCCCAAGTAAATAGGGTGTTTGAATTTGTGTGTCACAAACGAAGTTTTGACAAAGAAGTTTTTCACATACAACTTTTTACCAAAAAGGTATAATGCTTGGTCGAACCAAACAAAATTTAAAACTGAAAGTTTTTGAGCATGAAAGCGACTTAGCTGGTTAATGTGCTCGGTGTCGATGCGCGGCCCGAGCTTACAGCGGGAAAAGGTCCCAGCACCCAAGCCGGTCCCGAGGTGGCGGAGCGAAGAGCTCGACACTGCGAAGTGGCGACATAGCACGGCCAATGCAGGCCCGCAGTGTGACGCCGAAGTCCCCGTCGTGGGTTAATGAAGTGATGACGAAGCCCTCGGTCCAGCCGAGGTGACGTGGTACGTCGGTACATAGAGGTGACAGCGGTGCCCGATCCGGATCCTTTATCTATGCATAGAAAATAGTGCGAGCCGGAGATAATAGGAATAATAGTAATTTTAAAAAAAATGTTGCATAATTAATAATTTATGCAAAGTGAGTAATAAAATACATATGGCTTGTGTGCCGAACACTCGATGAGGTAGAGCTCTCTCAACGATGCTGAAGTCCCCGAGGCAACTGAACACGTCGGTATGGCAACACGACCAACGAGGTGATCACCCGAGCCGATTTACGCCGATTGGGACGACGGCGTCGGCGTGCCGAAGAGACCATGTGACGTAGTCGAAGTCCGTTAACGAACCGCCACGTGACCGTCGTTAATGCGGCCACCATTTGATAGACCTCCGTACAGATGATGGACAAAACCAGAGTAATAATTACTTTGGAAAAATAAACCCAAACAAGCAAAAATTACTAGGATAAATAGCACCTGGTTTATTTGTTATAGCAATCCGAAGAAAGGTGACTCACAAAATTGGGACTTGATCCGCACACCCATTGCCTGATGGGCAATAAAGCGACGACATGGCGATGCTGGCAAAGGTTGACTTGCCAAGACAAAGCCCTCGGTCCAGCTAACGTGACGATGCTTGTCGGCTGGTGACGCCGAAGTCACCGGAGTATGTTGATGAAGAAATAGCCAAGTCCCCAGTCCAGCCGAGGTGACGGAGCAGGTCGGTGAGGAGACATTGCAGCTGCCATGTTGGCCGAGGTGTTGAAGCAGGTCGGCGTGATGGACATTGACTTGAAGAAGCAATATTGCGGCCCTGCTGACGCAGGTCGTGACTTGTGACGCGGTCAATGACGGCTTGATGAAGTGACCATGCTATGATGCCGGAGTGCCCACTCCGTGTAATCCGTTGGGCAGCGATGTTGGTGATGATTTATCCTTCGCGATGCCGAACTCTTGTTCGGCTTGCCGAGATGATGATCGAAGGAGTAGAGCTCGACTCAACAAAGCGGCGATGTGTCTAGCACGGGTCAGCAGCCATGGAGCAATATTGCCGGACTGGTTTGACACCAGCGTGATGGTGAAGATTACCTCGGAGGAGGCTTAAAATTTTATGGGTACGTGTTTAAAAACGACGCACAATACCCTAGAAAAAAAATCCTTCAAAAAGGGTTGTCCAATATTCCGTTCATGAAGAAACATGAACTCGGGCCGGATTCGTATTCGCGCAGAAAAAAGATCCGAAAATTGGTCCACTCATCGGAAGGTTCCCGGAGTTTGAACCGTCAGATCGAGCTGAAATTTGGAGGGGTGGTAGATATGGGAATTCTGCAGCAGATGAACGATTGGATCTTCCCAAGGACCTCTGAGCTGGGCTCTGGAGACCACGCCCTAAACTCGTCCAGATTCCTGTCCAGATTTGACAGGGCTCCGGTATATCGTAGATTGCCAGAGATTCCTCCATCAGAACTCGACGAAATTTGGCATGGTTGTTGTACACTTAATTCCACACAATTCCACCGAAGGAATCATCAAAGCGATGCTCGAGGAGGTGGTGGCAGCGGATACAAGTTTGCTGTTCGGAAAAAAGAACATGGTCGCCCGAGGGCAATGTTGACGTTGAGCCCCCGAACTCCATGGATGATTCTTCCATGATCATGATAGAGATCGCAGTTGATGTTGACGAAGGCCCTCGTCCGAACATGATGATTGGAGGTAGGGCACAGTCATTGGTTAAGCCAAGGTGACCAGTCGAGCCGGCGACAACATGCCGACATCGACCATAAAGCTCGGCTCCGATGCGTAGATCGCGCCGGAGACGATCCGAATTCCCATCGCCCCGTGGTGACCGCCAGTAGGCTCTCAATGAAAGCACCAATGTCGATGTCAAAACCGGCGGATCTCGTAGTAGGGGTCCTAAGCTAGGCGTCTGGGAGCGATGGTAACATGGACACGGGGTTTTACCCAGCTTCGGGCTCTCTTGATGAGATAATACCCTACATGCTGCTTTTGATTCTATTCATATGGGTGTAGTATAGAGTACATGTATCTACCACGAGATTGTAGTAATGAATATGAGATTTTCTATTGGCTAGCCTGGCCTCGGTTTATATATGCACCGTAGGCCTAGGGTTTAGAGGAGTCCTTGTCTTGGGCGCCATGTCTTGTGGAGTCTTCCTTGTATGCGGCATGGGCTATCCGAACTGGCCCAATAGTGAACCGCCATGGGGGTCCTCGGCCCTATCCAGCTGGTCGGGAGATGACGTGGTGAGTACCCCCTAGTCCAGGACACCGTTAGGCGCGCCACCACCCTCGTGGGTGTGGGCCCCTGGTCTTGATTCTTTCGCCAATATTTTTTATTAATTCCCAAATGTCACAGCCCCAGAATTGGTTGTAAATAGTTGCATTTGCATCCATGCATCATGTCTAAGTTTAAGTGAATTTGAAATAGGGGTGATCAATCCCTAGCACCCAAAAGAACTCAACTAGGTTCAACTTAAAAACATTTTCAATGATCCCAGAATGCCCTTTAGAAAAGTTCATTATTTTCGATAAAGGTGAAAACCTCTAACAAAAATGATGCACATATTTCTAGGCCATTTATGGACATTTGAATTAAATCATTATGTATTTGGATGTCAGGACCCCGATTCCAAGTCACATCGATCTAGCCGGTAACACCTCATATCACTTTGCGGCCTCAGGCACGGTATTCCATGTGTGTCGCTTACCATGGCCCGGGACCGCTTATGCCTTTTGGCTCACGTATATGATAGTGTCGCTAGCATCCATATGACAAAGAACCCGGCCAACATGGCTAGTCGTGAACCCAAAGCGGCACTAACCCATGGGGACAGCATACATGAATCACATCGAGCATGTCGGTCAAGAGCGCAGAATCCGGGCTGTAGCACTGGTCTAACAGACTCGGGAACCCGGCTGTAGCAGCTAGGCAGGACTCGGATGTCACCGCGTGACATTTCAAGGACGGACACAGAACAAAGTGAAACACATGCCGCCTACCAAGTGTCCCGAGCAAGAGTCTTTGGGCTAGTGACTCCGTGAACTGGTCAGCGGACTACTATGGCTCATGGAAGCACTAGACTACATTTCCCCATAAGAGAGGCTGCCAAGGATAAACAACTAGATTGTCGGATCCCACACATACCAAGCATTTCAATCATACACACAATATGCTCGATATGTGTAAATACAACATGGCATCACAACATAACTCTACGACTCAAGTATTTATTCATTAGGCTCCGAGGAGCCAAGATATTACAAACATGGGTCTCATGACCCAACACTCTGAGCATACAAGTCAAAGCACAAGCGGAAGCTTAACATGTCTGAGTACAGACATCTACAAATGAAAAAGGCTTAGAAGCCTGACTATCTACCAGATCCTGCCGAGGGCACAAGATCGTAGCTGAGGTATCAAGCTAAACGTCGAAGTCCACACGGAACTACTAGCGAGACTGACGTCTCTCTGCAAAACATAAATTAAGCAAACGTGAGTACAAATGTACCCAGCAAGACTTACATCAGAACTAACTACATATGCATTGGTATCAACAAAGGGTGGTGGTGGAGTTTAACTGCAGCAAGCCAGCTTTGACTCGGTGGCTATCCTAAACTACGACTGAAAGTAACTCTTTTGAGGTGGCGCACACGAGTCCACATATTCACCATATCAATACACCACTATGGATCCGCTCCCGTCTCCCTACGAGAACGCCATCCATAGCACTCAAGCTTATCTTGCGCATTTTAGAGTATCCACTTTCACTTATCTATGAACTGTTATAGGCAACCTAGAAGTCCTTTACCGCAGACACGGCTATTCGAATAGATGATGTTAACCCTGCAGGGGTGTACTTCTTCACACACGCTCTCGCCACTTACCACCATGTACACGTCGTGTATCTCGGCAACCTTCCAAATGAAGCTTCGGCGAGGGAGTCGGCCACGACCGACTAACCACACAAGTCTCTAGTCTAGGTTTATCGCCTATTCGGTTCCATCCGCGAGGAGATCCGGCCGGGTGTCGCCACGGCCCCAAACGATGAGCAGGGTTCCCGAGGCACCAAACGGGCGCCCCAGACACCGTGCCTCGGTGTATCTACCACAACATAGCCCACCCCTAGGGTCAGCGCTACGCACAGCCCCCAACACATATCCTACAAACACCAGAAACTAGTTGCCACTCCTGGACAGAGATCGAGGCGATTAATAAGCCGAGAGGGGTCGAGTTACCGGAACCCAATGTGTGGTAGTAACTGTTCATGGATCACAAACACAGAACTCAGTTCTTGAGGACAGCTTCAATGAGACAACCCACCATGTACTCCTATATGGCCTCTCGCCGCTACCTTTACCAAATCATGTTCACACACTTAGCTCACACACAGTAGGACATGTTCACACACCTCTGATTCATCCTCGATGAATCAGACCTGACTCAACTCTAAGCAGTAGTAGGCATGACAAACAAGCATGAATGAGTAGGCACAACAGGGCTCAAACAACTCCAACTCATGCTAGTGGGTTTCATCTATTTACTGTGGAATGACAGGTCATGCAGAGGATAAAGGGGTTCAGCTACCGCAGCAAGTAATGATGAATCGTTGTTGTCCTAATGCAGTAAAAAGAGCAGGAGCGAGAGAGTGGGATTGTATCGGAATGAACAAGGGGGTTTTGCTTGCCTTGCACTTCTGAAGATAATATAGCTCTTCATCGGTGTCATCAAACTCATCGTCGGAAGCACGTCTATCGAGAGGGAAAAAATACCGGCAACAGAGAAATAAACACAATCAATGCAATGCACAATATGATGCATGATCATGACATGGCAATATGCTGTGATATAGTCTAATGCAACTAGCAACAAGTTAAATGGAGCTGGTTTGAACACTAGGTTCAAATTCAAACTCCATGTAAGGCATTTCAAATGCCAATTATTCAAATTGTCTTATACAGCAACTTTAAGTTGTTCAAACATGCATGAAAATGGTAAAGATGGATAGATTAGATTTTTTCTGATCATATTTCATATATAACTTATTTGATTTGGAGCTACGGTTGAATTACTATGATTTTTAGAAGTTTAGGCAATTTTCTGGATTTTCCTGAATTAAATTAGATCCAGAAAATGACTTATTGCGTCAGCTCTGCGTCACTGTGACGTCAGCTGGTCAACTGCGGCCGACCAGGTCAAACCTCACTAGTGGGGCCCATTGGTTAGTGACTCAGGGCTGGTTAGTGTCACAGACAAGTGGGCCCAGTCAAAGTCCACGTCAGCTTGGTCAAAGCTGACGTGTGGGGGCCACTGTGATTAGTTAAGACTAAACAGGAAACTAACTGTTGTTGATTAAGGCGTGGGGCCCATATATAAGTGGGTCGGGAGGTTAATTAGTGGGTAATTAGCGCTAACTTGATGGCCACGTCGACAGTCGCCAGAGCCTCGCCGGCGGTGACCTCGAACCGCGGCGGAGTTCGCTCGGAACTCGCCAGAGGCGACGGATCGACGCGCCAGGGCACCAGAAGATAGCCCGTGCCCGTGTGCATCTAGGGAGACCAACGGGAGGTGCGAGGGTGGCCCGAGTTCGTCGGAGTGGAGCCCGCGGCGGCTGCCGGAGTTCGGGGTTGGTGCGGGTTAGTGCTACGGTGTGCAAATGAGCGAGGTGAAGGGCTAGCGGAGCGCTACGCGATGCGGGGAGCAAGTTAGGCATGCCAGGGTGACCAAATGGTCACCGGAGCTATGCCGACGATGAGCTCAGGCGGCGGCGTGCTACGGCCAGCTACGAGTCGACGGCTATGGCGAGCGGCAAGCCACGGGGTTAGGGCAAAGCGTGCGGAAGCTCACGGTGGGTCGGATGAGGTAGACGACGAGCTCGAGGAGGCGGATACGGCGGCGAATTGGCGCGTGCGGCTTCCGGCGACCGAGGAGGAAGAAAATGAGACAGCCGGCGATGCAGGCCGTCCCAGCGCTCGGGGCCAGGGTGGGGCGAAGCGGCGGACGATGGCGGAGACCGTGGACAGCATGGGGCGGCGAGGGGAGCATGGTGGCCGTGGTAAACGGCGGCGTCGGCGATGGCGAGCTCCGCTCGGGTGTGAGAAACAGAGGAGGGGGAGAGCGTTCGGGGGAGAGAGGAAGGGTCCAGGGCGTCCAGGTGTCGCGTTGGCGTCGTCTAGGCGCGACGAGGGGGAGCCAGGCATGCTAGGAGGGAGGAGGTGGCAGGGGCGCGTGCGTGCGCGCGTCGGCCACACGCGCATCCTCCTGGCAGAGGAGGAAGGCGACAGGGGAGTTGGCGGTGGTGGGCTACGTTGTACAATGCTGGGCCAGCACAGGAGCTGGGCCGGTTGGTGGGCGCCAGGTAAGTTTCTGCTTCTTCTTCTATTTATATTTTCTGTTATTTGTTTTGATTTAGTTTGAGACCTAAATCATTTTAAAACTTTCTGTAAATTTTTGTGTGAGCTCAGAGAGATAGTCCAAGGCCACAAGCAAATTTACAAAAATATTTGAACATTATTTCTTATATAGCAGAAATAATTCCAACCCAAATATGTTATTGATTTAAATCAAAGGCCCAAAATAAATTATTTCTGTGACTCCAAAAATATTGGTTTGAATTTTACCTCATGCCAATATTTTCATAGAATAACAGGATCATTTTCTTGGACTCATTTGATGAGATTTAAATGTTGGTTACTTTTAGAGGTTTTTCTGAGGCTTTTTGAAAATTCCTCAATTCAAGTTTCATTTGAATTTAAACATGATGCTCACATGGAAACTAGCCTAGGTTAGACCAGAATTAGGGATGTGACAACTCACCCCCACTAAGCAAGAATCTCGTCCCGAGATTCAGGACGTGAGGTAAGAAGACAAAGGGACACAAGTTAATACAATCTTCACGATCCAGATGTCTTTCTTGAGGATATTGACTCATTGCATCACCTTGATCTCGACGTCTTGCCTTGAGAACTAAATCCAACATGACAACGAGAAGAAAGGGGGGATTTTAGAAGAATCGATCTTCTTGAGGTTCGAACAATTTAGGATCATCTTAATGATCACAAGATCAACTCACGGAATGAGACATAGAAACATCTCTGGAGCTGAGAGGCAAAGCATGCATCAGGAGCGACAGAAGAAACAATCTGATGAGGGTTTCAAAGTAGCGAGGGAAATTGCCATGATTCCAAAACGGGGCACCTCAGGGAAGGTGACTCGAAGAACTATTCCCTTAAGTGGCAAAAAGAATTACTTTTGATATCTAGATCATTGAAACTCTTTATACCAGCCTAAGGCAATCACAAACGATCATTTGGCGGAGTTCAAAGGAATGACACATCCGGATTCGAATGGATGATGTGGACTACCTTGTTGAAGACAACACAATGGATGTCTTTTGCTTATCACCGGAAATGGATGGGACCCATGACAGGACTACTTTTGAGGATGATCCTGGACAATAATTACTGAGAGGGCAGCCCATGGGAATTGGCACAATGGCAGTGCAAGCTGGAACAAAATGCAAATGATGGGAATGTTCCAACCATCATATCTGCCTGAGATTTAGATCTGGTTGGTACAGGGATATTTTAGACATCCACGTGCCTGAAAGGGAAAGTTTGCAACACAACCGATGGGATGATGTTGCGAGATTCTCGAGAGATGAACTACGATAGCAAGCTCCAAAACATGAGCCGGTTCTGCTACACACATGTGAACACGCTATCCCAGACAAGCATGACCACATAGTAGTCTTACAACGCAACACTACCGAGTTCCGATTGGGAACCATCATTGCGGAGAGCGAAGTCCTGCGCATGCACCTTTGGGTCCTTAAGGATTAGCATTTAAGAACTTCTTTTCCTTGAACAAATCAATCAGTGGCTTGGTGTGCTAGGGATTACACATGTAGTGGAGGTAGCGAGCCTATCAAACCATGGAATACTTCACACATGCATGAATGACTTGGGATGATTCCGGAGAAAGCAAAAACAATCTTTCTCAAACTCACGACAGCAACTTGCACCTGATGCACATGAACTTGGAGAAAGTCACCTCTTACACCAAACATATACTTCATGAACGAAACATGAATGCATTGCTTACAAAGTTTTCAACACTAGGTTGATGTTCAACATGAATCATGGGGGAGACAAAATGCTGCTGATGGGCTCAACAGCAACTCATCGGAATTTCCTTATCACTGGACTTCCACCATCATGTGAACACGGTGATAGCATTGGTCAGAGCAAAGGATGTAATGGTGTATGCTCGAGGGATCAACCATGAGTAAGACAACATTATGAACATCGTTGGTTCTGATTTGACTTGACAATAGCCCGTACTCAAATCAAAGATTGTTTAAGATAATAGATCCAACAACTGACCACAGGGAACAATCGATGAAGATATCATCTTTCTTCAACACACACACACACCTAAGGATATCCCTTTGAATGAACCGGGTCAAATAAAGCTTTTATCTTCCAACTCTCCAAGTTGTTGTTTGGCTTAACCAACTAGCTCAGGGGTATCCAACACAGATTCTTGGAGAATGGGTGGTTTGGAGAAAAACCAGCATGATCACGAACTCAACATAGCGGTCAGGTGACAACCTAGTAATACTTCCGAGAAGATATTCGGAACATCACGAACCACCGATATGTTACTAAGCTCAAGAACAATCTTGCTTTTCAGAGCAAGACGATATGAACAAATAAGCAAGGGATTGAATAATCCGAACTCATTGATCCAAGAGTGCACCGGAAATAAGGACTAGGTAGCACAATCAACCTTAGGGTGATGATCCAATAATCAACTCGCTAAGGATGAGGTTATTGTCCATTTAACTACCAAGCAACGGAGTTGCTAGGAGTATTGATTTCACACACCACGATTCACTTGTCGACATTCCGATTACAATAACATGGAAACCGAGGAATGAACAATGATGGCCAGAAGTATCACTGCATCAAGAATTCAGAAGAGGTAGTGCAATTCTCATGACGTTCCTGACGTAAAGAGGGTAACACTTCAGAGTAGAACGGATCAAAAGCTTGATTGCATTTTGATCTGCGGAGTACAACTGCTTTGACCCAATACTGGATATGGATGAGGTACTGGAGTTTGTTTCTCCTAGTCATTCTGGAATAGAATGGCTTGACGAACCACAAGAGTAATAGGCATCGATAACACGAGTGCACGACTACTCCTGACTAACAATTGACAGACGAGGGTCGGAATACAACTAAAGAGGGTCAACTCAAGGAACGTATAACTTTCTGAGTTGTGGATGCATAGGTTAGTATGTCGAATCAAGTTCAACAGGTTTCTTCCGGATAACCCATGCAAAAGGTAGAACAGGCAAAGTCACAATATGAATGGAGTACTCCTCAAGAGCACCCTGGTTGTGATCTTTTGATCCAACAAACTTCTGCCATAAGTGGTTCATGGTATTGGAAGAATGAGATACCACGGACCTCGAGGACTGTCGCAAGGTTACTAATATCCTAAAGGAACTAGCAAATACTAACAACATGAAGTAGGGTGAATCTCGGGTTCAAGAACCCAGGAATAGAATGCCTACTAACTAATAACATCACGGGATGCTTTCAAGAATAATGGCCAGAATCATCACACTCGGGATACAAAAGCATTGCTAAATTATGAGTGGTTCTCGAAGACACCTAGGGTCATAATACTAACTCCAACATACATGTCAAGGCAACGGAGTACCTCAACAGACCGATTAGTGTGCTTAATCTGGCCAAAAGGAACATTGAGAACAGGAACAAGGGATTTACAAATGCATCAGATTGTTTAGAAACTTGGGATAACTCGGACAGCATAACGGCTGTAAATGCTCAAAAAGACTTGAGACATCTTGCAAAATGGAGGCATAACCACTTAACATCGCAATATCAAGGTTCTGAGATCAACTGTCAACACATAGAAGTAGTAGGAACTGAACTGAGGCCTAGAACCAACAATCCTATAAGTCTCTATCATAGTAACTCGTCATCCTAATAGATAGATGAGAAGGTCTAGTTCTTAAACCCCGTAGAAGAGAAGAGGATGACTCAGATCAGAAGGCCATGAGGTATAAGGAGTAAAAAGAGCCTTACGTTCCCTTCCACAATCAATTCCCTTACATAACTAAAGCATTTCTAGACACAACTTCGACCAGTTTGGCTTGGTAATCCTGACAGCAACAAAGCTCGATACCAAAGCTGTCAGACCCCGATTCCAAGTCACATCGATCTAGCCGGTAACACCTCATATCACTTTGCGGCCTCACGCACGGTATTCCCACAGTGTCGCCTTACCATGGCCGGGACCGCTTATGCCTTTTGGCTCATGTATATGATAGTGTCGCTACCATCCATATGACAAAGAACCCGGCCGACATGGCTAGTCGTGAACCCAAAGCGGCACTAACCCATGGGGACAGGCATACATGAATCACATCGAGCATGTCGGTCAACAACGTGTGAACCCGGGCTGTAGCACTGGCTAACAGACTCGGGAACCCGGCTGTAGCAGCTAGGCAGGACTCGGATGTCACCGCGTGACATTTCCTCAAGGGATGAACACAGAACAAAGTGAAACACATGCCGCCAATCAAGTGTCCCGAGCAAGAGTGCTAGGCTAGCAGGACTCCGTGAACCGGCAGTAGCGGATTACTATGGCTCATGGAAGCACTAGACTACATTTCCCCATAAGAGAGGCTGCCAAGGATAAACAACTAGATTGTCGGATCCCACACATACCAAGCATTTCAATCATACACACAATATGCTCGATATGTGTAAATACAACATGGCATCACAACATAACTCTACGACTCAAGTATTTATTCATTAGGCTCTGAGGAGCCAAGATATTACAAACATGGGTCTCATGACCCAACACTCTGAGCATACAATTCAAAGCACAAGCGGAAGCTTAACATGTCTGAGTACAGACATCTACAAATGAAAAAGGCTTAGAAGCCCGACTATCTACGCGAGATCCGCCGAGGGCACAAGATCGTAGCTGAGGTATCAAGCTAAACGTCAAGTCCACATCGAACTACTAGCGAGACCGACGTCTCTCGCAAAACATAAATTAAGCAAACGTGAGTACAAATGTACCCAGAAGACTTACATACGAACTAACTACATATGCATCGGTATCAACAAAGGGGTGGTGGAGTTTAACCGCAGCAAGCCAGCTTTGACTCGGTGGCTATCCTAAACTACGATCGCAAGTAACTCTTTGAGGTGGCGCACGAGTCCACATATTCACCATATCAATACACCACTATGGATCCGCCCCGCCTCCCTACGAGAACGCCATCCATAGCACTCACGCTATCTTGCGCATTTTAGAGTATCCACTTTCACTTATCTATGAACTGTTATAGGCAACCCGAAGTCCTTTACGCGGACACGGCTATTCAATAGATGATGTTAACCTTACAGGGTGTACTTCTTCACACACGCCTCGCCACTTACCACCATGTACACGTCTGTATCTCGGCAACCTTCAAGCGGAAGCTTTGGCGGAGTCGCGCCATGACCGACAAACCACACAAGTCTCTAGTCCAGGTTTATCGCCTATTCGGTTCCATCCGCAAGGAGATCCGCCGGGTGTCGCCACGGCCCCAAATGATGAGCAGGGTTCCCGAGGCACCAAGCAGGCGTCCGACACACCGTGCCTCGGTGTATCTACCGCAAGATAGCCCACCCTAGGGTCAGCGCTATGCACGGCCCCCAACACATATCCTACAAACACCGTAAACTAGTTGCAACTCCCGGACAGAGATCGAGGCGATTAATAAGCCGAGAGGGTCGAAGTTACGAACCCAATGTGTGGTAGTAACTGTTCATGGATCACAAACACGTAACTCAGTTCCTCGAGGACGGCTTCAATGAGACAACCCACCATGTACTCCTACTCGGCCTCTCACCGCTACCTTTACCAAATCGTGTTCACACACTTAGCTCACACAGAGAGGACATGTTCACACACCTCCGATTCATCCTCAATGAATCGACCTGACTCAACTCTAAGCAAGAGCAGTGCATGACAAACAAGCATGAATGAGTAGGCACAACAGGCTCAAACAACTCCTACTCATGCTAGTGGGTTTCATCTATTTACTGTGGAATGACAGGTCATGCAGAGGATAAAGGGGTTCAGCTACCGCAGCAAGTAACAGATGAATCATTGTTGTCCTAATGCAGTAAAAAGAGCAGGAGCGAGAGAGTGGGATTGTATCGGAATGAACAAGGGGGTTTTGCTTGCCTGGCACTTCTGAAGATAATATAGCTCTTCATCGGTGTCATCAAACTCATCGTCGGAAGCACGTCTATCGAGAAGGGACAAATACCGGCAACAGAGAAATAAACACAATCAATGCAATGCACAATATGATGCATGATCATGACATGGCAATATGTTGTGATTTAGTCTAATGCAACTAGCAACAAGTTAAATGGAGCTGGTTTGAACACTAGGTTCAAATTCAAACTCCATGTAAGGCATTTCAAATGCCATTTATTCAAATTGTCTTATACAGCAACTTTAAGTTGTTCAAACATGCATGAAAATGGTACAGATGGATAGATTAGATTTTTTCTGATCATTTTTCATATATAACTTATTTGATTTGGAGCTACGGTTGAATTACTATGATTTTTAGAAGTTTAGGCAATTTTATGGATTTTCCTGAATTAAATTAGATCCAGAAAATGACTTATTGCGCCACTTCTGCGTCCATGTGGACGTCACCTGGTCAATCATGACCGACCAGGTCAAACCGACGATGGGGCCCATTGGTCAGTGACTCGGGGCTGGTTAGTGTCATAGACAAGTGGGCCCAGTCAAAGTCCACGTCAGCTTGGTCAAAGCTGACGTGTGGGGGCCACTGTGATTAGTTAAGACTAAGCAGGAAACTAACTGTTGTTGATTAAGGCGTGGGGCCCATATTTAAGTGGGTCGGGAGGTTAATTAGTGGGTAATTAGCGCTAACTTGATGGCCACATCGACAGTCGCCGGAGCCTCGCCAGCGGTGACCTCGAACCGCGGCGGAGTTTGCTCGGAACTCGCCAGAGGTGACGGATCAACGCGCCAGGGCACCAGAAGATAGCCCGTGCCCGTGCGCATCTAGGGAGACCAACGGGAGGAGCAGGGGTGGCCGGAGTTCGCCGGAGTGGAGCCCGCGGCGGCTGCCGGAGTTCGGGGTTGGTGCGGGTTAGTGCTACGGTGTGCAAATGAGCGAGGTGAAGGGCTAGCGGAGCGCTACGCGATGCGGGGAGGAAGTTAGGCACGCCAGGGTTACCAAATGGTCACCAGAGCTACGCCGACGACGAGCTCAGGCGGCAGCGTGCTACGGCCAGCTACGAATCGACGGCTATGGCGAGCGGCAAGCCACGGGGTTAGGGGCAAAGCGCGCGGAAGCTCACGGTGGGTCGGATGAGGTAGACGACGAGCTCAGGGATGCGGATACGGCGGCGAATCGGCGCGTGCGGCTTTCGGCGACCGAGGAGGAAGAAGATGAGGCAGCCGGCGATGCAGGCCGTCCCAGCGCTCGGGTCCAGGGTGGGGCGAAGCGGCAGACGATGGCGGAGACCGTGGACAGCATGTGGAGGCGAGGGGAGCATGGTGGTCGTGGCAAACGGCGTCGGCGACGGCGAGCTCCGCTCGGGTGTGAAAACAGAGGAGGGGGAGAGCGTTCGGGGGAGAGAGGAAGGGTCAGGCGCCCAGCCATCGCATGGCGCTGCCTAGGCGCGACGAGGGGGAGCCAGGCAGGCTAGGAGGGAGGAGGTGGCAGGGGCGCGTGCGTGCGCGCGTCGGCCACACGCGCGTCCTCCTGGCAGAGGAGGAAGGCGATAGGGGAGTTGGCGGTGGTGGTCTACGCTATACAATGCTGGGCCAGCACAGGAGCTGGGCCGGTTGGTGGGCGCCAGGTAAGTTTCTGCTTCTTCTTCTATTTATATTTTCTCTTATTTGTTTTGATTTAGTCCCTAAATCATTTTAAAACTTTCTGTAAATTTTTGTGTGAGCTCAGAGAGATAGTCCAAGGCCACAAGAAAATTTACAAAAATATTTGAACATTATTTCTTATATAGCAGAAATAATTCCAATCCAAATATGTTATTGATTTAAATCAAAGGCCCAAAATAAATTATTTATGTGACTCCAAAAATATTGGTTTGAATTTTACCTCATGCCAATATTTTCACAGAATAACAGGATCATTTTCTTGGACTCATTTGATGAGATTTAAATGTTGGTTATTTTTAGAGGTTTTTCTGAGGCTTTTTGAAAATTCCTCAATTCAAGTTTCATTTGAATTTAAACATGATGCTCACATGGAAACTAGCCTAGGTCAGACCAGAAATAGGGATGTGACATTGGATTTGGGCATTTAATTGCTATAATTATTTTAAATGCTCAAATAATTTTGAAACTAAATGTGGGTTGTTGGAAATATTTTCAAAAGTGCCCACAATTATTTCAGGATTTTACGAAATGAATTAGTATTTTTTACTAATTCAAGACAGAGGCAAACAATAGAAAACAGAAACAATTTAAAACAGAGAAGAAAGAGATAGAACTCTCACTGGCACGGAGACTGTTTCTTTGGCCCAGCCCGCTGAGCAACATGCCGCCATCCCTTCCTCTCGCCAGTGTGCATTGTGTGTGGCGCACGCACATGAGGCGAGGGCCACCTCCTGCTTCGCGCTGGAGGCTCGGCCTCCTCCCTGACCCCGTGCATGGAGACGCCCGAGCCCCCTCTCACTTTTCCCCCACCGTAGCCGTGCAAGCCACCGTACCGAGCACCGCCGTCCGCCATGGATGTCGGGCATGGCGCTGTCGTGCCGCTCCGCTCAAGCCGACAAGCCTAGCGAGCTCCTAGATGTACCAGGAGGCCGCAGATCCCTTTAGCTGGCCTCGCCGTACCCTGCAGCCCCGAGCCCGCATCTAGCCGAGCTCCAGCCACCGCCATGGTTGCTGTGGCCATCGTCTCCGGCCACCCCGCAGCTTCCCGCGTGATCCCCTGGATGCGCGAGAGGATGGGCATCCCTCTGGTACTTCCAGCGTGTCGAGCCGACGCCTGTAGCGCCGTCCCGAGCAACTCCGGCGATCCTCCGCCGTCGGGTTTGGTCACCGGCGTCCAACTCTGGTGGCTGGTCACATGGCACCGTCATTAGCGCCTAACTAACCCCCCTAGAGTCATTGACAGTGGGCCCTGCCAAGCTAATTATATTTAGTTAGGATTGAATAAGCCACATAATTAGCACTGTTACACTCACATGTAGGTCCCACCGGTCAGATTTGACTTTGGTCAATGCTGACGTCACCCTGACATAGTGCTGACGCAGTAAATGTTTTCTGGGATTTTAGATAAATTAGAAAAAAATTATGAATTCCAGAAAATAGTTAAAACTTCTAAAATTCATAAAAATTCAACCGTAGCTCAGTTTGAAATAATTTATATATGAAAAATTATCAGAAAAATCCAAAGAATCTGTTTATGGCATCCTCATGCATGTTTTAACAACTTACAGCAACTATATATGACAATTTGAATGAATGCCATTTGAAATGTCTTGTATAGAGTTTGAATTTGAACCTTTGGTTCTAAATCAACTTCATTTAATCTGGTTGCTAGTTGCATTAGCTCAATCAACAACATATTGCTGTGTCATTATCATGCAGCATATTGTTGCATCGCATTGATTGTGTTTTCTCTCTCTTGCCGGTAATTGTCCCCTCTTAGTAGACGATGTTTCCGACGACGTGATCGATGACACCGATGAAGAGCTATACTATCTTCAGAAGTGCCAGGCAAGCAAAACCCCCTTGTTCATTCCGATACAATCCCACTCTCTCGCTCTTGCTCTCTTTTACTGCATTAGGACAACACCGTTTCAACTGTTACATGTTGCGGTAGCTGAACCCCTTTCCTCTGCATGACCTGTCATTGCCACAGTAAATAGATGAAACCGACTAGCATGAGTAGGAGTTGTTTGAGCCCTGATGTGCCTACTCACTCATGCTTGTTTGTCATGCCTGCTACTTCCTAGAGTTGAGTCAGGTCTGATTCATGGGGGATGAATTAGAGGTGTGTGAACATGTCCTGCTGTTGTCAGCTAAGTGTGTGAACACGATTTGGTAAAGGTATTGGTGAGAGGCCATGTAGGAGTACATGGTGGGTTGTCTCATTGAAGCCGTTCTCAGGAACTGAGTTCTGTGTTTGTGATCCATGAACAGTTACTACAACACATTGGGTTCCGGTAACTCGACCCCTCTCGACTTATTAATCAACATGATCTCTGTCCAGGAGTTGCAACTAGTTTTTCGTGTTTGTAGGTAGTGTTAGTAGTCTACCAAGTGGCACCCGGTACAGGTGGGTTTGGGACAGACTAGGCACCATGGCTGGGTATGCCAAGCGCCGCCCGTTTGGTGGGCTTGGAACCCTGTACACATTGTTTGGGGCCGTGAGCGACACCCCGGCCGGATCTCCTTGCGGATGGAACCCGAATAGGCGATAAACCTAGATGAGAGACTTGTGTGGTTAGTCAGGTCGTGGCCGACTCCCTCACCATGCTTCCGCTTGAAGGTTGCCGAGATACACGACGTGTACATGGTGGTAAGTGGCGAGAGCATGTGTGAAGAAGTACACCCCTGCAGGGTTAACATCATCTATTCGAATAGCCGTGTCCGCAGAAAAGGACTTCTGCGTTGCCTGTACAGTTCATAGACAAGTGAAAGTGGATACTCTAAAATGCGCAAGATAAGCGTGAGTGCTATGGATGGCATTCTTGTAGGAAGACGAGAGCGGATCCATAATGGTGTATTGATATGGTGAATACGTGGACTCGTGTGCGCCACCTCAAAAGAGTTACTTGCAGTCGTAGTTCAGGTTAGCCACTGAGTCAAAGCTGGTTTGCTGCAGTTAAACTCCACCACCCCCTTTATTGTTACCGATGCATATGTAGATAGTTTTGATGTAAGTCTCGCTGGGTACATTTGTACTCAAGTTTTCCTATTTTATGTTTTTGCAGAGAGACTTCAGTCTCGCTATTAGTTCCGCGTGGACTTCGACGTTTAGCTTGTTACCTCAGCTACGATCTTGTACCCTTGGGAGGGTCTTGTGGATAGTCAGGCTTCTCAGCCTTTTTCATTTGTAGTTGTTTGTACTCAGACATGTTTATGCTTCTGCTTGTTGCTAGTATGCTCTGTATGTTGGGTCATGAGACCCATGTTTGTAATACTTGGCTCCTCGAAGCCTAATGAATAAACACTGTGAGTCGTAGAGTCTTGTTGTGATGCCATGTTGTATTGCACATATTAAGCATATTGTGTGTATGATTGAAATGCTTGGTATGTGTGGGATCCGACAACCTAGTTGTTTATCCTTGGTAGCCTCTCTTATGCGGAAATGTAGTCTTGTGCTTCCATGAGCCATAGTAGTCCGCTACAACCCGGTTCACCAGAGTCCTGCTAGCCCAGCACTACTACTCTGGAACACTTGACTGGCCGACATGTGATTCACTTGCTCGTTCCGGTCTGTTCTTCGGGAAATGTCATGCGGTGACATCCGAGTCCTGCTTAGCTGCACAGCCTCAGTTCACCGGAGTCCTCATAGCCCAGCTACAGCCCGGATTCAAGACGTCGCTGGATGTGAGACATGCTCGATGTTGATTCATGTATGCATGTCCCCGTAAGTTAGTGCCACTTTGGGTTCACGACTAGTCACGTCGGCCGGGTTCTTCGTCATATGGATGCTAGCGACACTATCATATACGTGAGCCAAAAGGCATAAACGGTCCCGGCCATGGTAAGGCGACACCGTGGGAATGCCGTGTGTGAGGCCGCAAAGTGATATGAGGTGTTACCGCTAGATCGATGTGACTTGGAATCGGGTCCCGACAGCTTTGGTATCGAGCTTTGTTGCTGTGAGGATTACCAAGCCAAACTGGTCAAGTCGTGTCTAGAAATGCTTTAGTTATGTAAGGGAATTGATTGTGGAAGGGAACGTAAGGCTCTTTTTACTCCTTAACCTTATGCCCTTCTGATCTGAGTCACCCTCTTCTCTTCTGCGGGGATTAAGAACTAGGCTTTCTCATCTTCTATCAGGATCACGTGTTACTAATCCGTAGACTTATAGGATTGTTGGTTTCAAGCCCGAGTTCAGTTCCTACCACTTCTGTGTGTTGTTAGTTAATCCCAGAACCTTGATACTGTGATGTTGAGTGGTTATGCCACCATTTTGCAGGATGTCTCAAATAATTTTGAGCATTTACATCCGTTATGCTGTCCGAGTCATCCTAGGTTCCCAAACAATCTGATGCATTTGCAAAATCCTTTCCCTCTGTTTCCGCGTTCCGTTGGGCCAGATTAAGCACACTAACGATCTGTTGAGGTACTCCATTGCCTTGACATATATGTTGGAGCTATTATTATGACCCTAGGTATCTTAGAGGATCACCTAGTAATCTAGCCATGTTTTGTGTACCTAGTGTGATGATTCTGGCTATCATTCTCGAAAGCATCCCGTGATGCCACTTAGTTAGTACGCCTTCTATTTCTGGGTTCTTGAAACCAAGATTCACCCTACTTACTTCATGTTGATAGTGTCTGCTAAGTTCCTTTAGGATATTAGTAACCTTTGCGATAGTCCTCGAGGTCCGTTATATTTCCTTCTTCCAAATACTATGAACCGCTTATGGCAGAATTCCTCGCTGAACCGAAAGATCACAGCCAGAGTGCTCTTGACGAGTTCTCGATTCTATGTTGTGACTCTGCCAATCCTACATTTCTGCATGGGTTATCCGGAAGAAATATGTGGAACTCGTTCGACATACTAATCTATGCATCCACAACTCAGACAATCATAGGCTCTCTGAGTTGTCCCCCTTCAGTTATATTCCGATCTTCATCTATCAATTGATAGTCAAGAGTATGTGTGCGATCGTGTTCATCGATGCCTATTATTCTTGTGGTCCGTCAAGCCATTCTATTCCGGAATGACTAGGAGAAACAAACTCCAGCACCTCATCCATTTCTTGGACTGGTCAAAGCAGTTGCATTCCGCAGATCAAATGCCAATCCAGCTTTGATTATGTTCTACCTTGAAGTATTGCCCTCTTGATGTCAGGAATGTCGTGATAATTGCACCAACTCTTATGAATTCTTGATGCAGTGATACTTCTCGCCATCATCATGCGCTCCTCGGTTCCATGTTGTTGCAACCGGAATACCGACAAGTGAACCGTGATGTGTGAAATCAATACTCCTAGCAACTAGTTGCTTGGTAGTAAATGGACAATACTCTCATTCTTAGCGTGCTGGTTATTGAATCATCATCCTAAGATTGATCGTGCTACCTAGTCCTTATTTCTGGTACACTCTTCGATCAATGAGTTAGTATTATTCAATCCCTTGCTTATTTGATCATATCGTCTTGCTCTGAAAAGCAAGATTGTTCTCGAGGTTAGTAACATATTGGTGGTTCGTGATGTTTTGAATATCTTCTCGGAAGTATTACCAGGTTGTCACCTGACCGCTATGTTGAGTTCGTGATCATGTTGGTTTTCCTCCAAACCACCCATTCTCCAAGAATCTGTGTTGGATACCCCTGAGCTAGTTGGTTAAGCCAAACAACAACTTGGAGAGTTGGAAGGTAAAAGCTTGTCTGACTTAGTTCATGTTAAGGGATATCCTTTTGCGTGTGCGTTGAAGAAAGATGATATCTCCATCGATTCGTCCTGGTGATCAGTTGTTCGATCTATTGTCTTGTCAAAACTTTGACTTGAGTATGGGCTATCGTCAAGTCAAATCAGAACCAACGATGTTCGGAATGTTGTCTTACTCGCGGTTGATCCCTCGATCATACACCATTATATCCTTTGATCTGACCAATGCTATCACCTTGTTCAAATAGTCGTGGAATTCCATTTTATGGAAATCTTGATAAATTTTTGTTGAGCCCACTGACAACATCCTTATCTCCTCCATGATGTTGTTGAACATCAAGCTAGTGTTGGAAACTTTTGTAAGTGTTATCTTCATATCCCATTTATGAAATACATGTTTGGTGTAAGAAGTGACTTTCTCCAAGTTCACGTGCATTAGGTGCAAGTTGCCGCCGTGAATTTCTAAAAGTTAGTTTTGCTTCCCCTGGAATCTTCCCAGGTCAGTCATGCATGTGCGAAGTATTCTGTGGTTTGGTAGATTAATTACCTTCATTCCATATGTATTCCTAGCACACAAGCCACTGATTGATTTGTTCAAAGATAAGAAGTTCATCGATAAGTATACAAGGACTTTGATATCCTCATTGATGGTTCCCCACCTGAACTCGGTAGTGTTTCGTTGTAAGACTACTATGTGGTCATGCTTGTCTTGGACAGTATGTTCACATGTATGTAGCAGAACCAGCTCATGTTTTGGAGCTTGCTATCGTAGTTCATTTCCTGAGAATCTCGCAATGTCCTCTCGTCGGTTTGTGTTGCAAACTTTCTTTCCAGACATGTTGTCTGAATTGTCCTGTTACCAACCAGATATGAATCTCAGGCAGATATGATGGTTGGAACTTCTTCCAAGAACTATGATATAGGTTCCAGTGAAGTGGACGCACCTAGCCGGAAGCACAATTATTGTAGTATCTTGATTAAGCCGTTTGGTCACTTCCCATGAGGATCTCGCATGACTTATTCTAGAAGTTGATCCTTATGGATTCTTGAGCTCCCGAAGTCCGACCTTTACTTGATGGCCATGTTGATGCTTTAAGCATGATCGTGGTATCTAGTACATCAAGGAGAACATGAGAAGCGGAGTGCTAGATGTCTCTCGGTCGATCATCCTGGTTTTGTCTCCTTGGCATTGCTAAGGTAAAATCTGAGAAGGTGTTGTCTTCCTTTGCATCTGCATCATCCATCACTATTCATCATGGTAGTTTGAAGTGTTGCCAGGATCCTCGGCACGGGTGTTGGTAAGACCTTGATGGATATGGAAATGCTAAATTTCTTGAGAGCACGCTCAGACACTAGGTTATATCTTCGGTATCAGTCGGATTGTGCCTTCCATTTGCCGATTGTTCTATAACCATTGCTCCTTTCCAAACTGAGTGTCGGGGGAGAACTGGTCGTGCCCCACGAGCACCTACGGGACCTGGATCCCTTGTGGTTCGGTGGGGGCCGGAGATTGCACAAAGAGCGGATCGAGGCGATGCACACAAGCGGATTTACCCAGCTTCGGAGCTCTCCGGGGAGATAATACTCCTACTGCTGCTTTGTGGATTATCTTGTGTTCTTACTAGGGAGCGATGGGAGCTACAAGACCTAGCCTGAGTGTGGTTTCGTATGAATGTGATGAACTAAGCCCGAGCTGGACCGAACCTAGCCCCCAACCCTTTCTACGTTGCCCTTGGGCCTCCTTTTATAGGCACAAGGGGTTACCACGTGTGGCAAGTAGACGAGGTAAGATAGTAAAACATAGGTTGGTACACCGCTTTGTACAAAGGTACAAGAATCTATACCTAACTCGACGGCAAGGGACAAGAGTCATCAATGCCCGCCTCGGTCGCCTCAACGATATAACGGGGACCGTCAAGGCGCCTCTGCTTGCCACGATGGTGGCTTGTCAGCCGCGCTTGTCGCTACTCCTCGCTGGCTGCACAGCCCGTCGACCGCTGCCCTGGGAGAGCCCGTGGTGACACGCTGGCGTGAGCTGGAGCGGAGATGAAGAGAGGTCGCCCGCCCGGCAAGCGCCTTGCCACGGCAGGAACCTTGTCGCGCTTGGGGCTCGGCGCGCCAAACCTTCCGGCAAGCTCCTCTTGCCGGGCCTTGTTTCCTTCGTGCCTCGAGTGGCCTTCCGGCAAGCTCCTCTTGCCGGGTCTTGACTACTTTGTTCTTGAACGGCTCCAAAGGAGCCGCCGAGGACTTTAGCGGTCATCAGGCCCGGCCCGCCGTGGGCGCTGTAACTGCCCTGCAGACGGTTCGGGTACTAGGGTACCCTACTCTAGTACACCGACAGAGCCCCGGCCTGGGCCACACACGGCGCCGAGCTTTGTTGGACCAGGCCCAAAACAATCTGCACGGGCACGCGTGGTCTTGATTACGCCGTTATTTGCCTTGGGCTCACCACGTCTCCCACGAACGGCACGCATCGGACGTGGCGCCGTGGGGAGATCGTGGGGCTTTTAATGGGAAAATCGAACGCCCGCCCCTCTCCCCTTTATAAGCGGGGAACCGGGGCAGGACGTCCACTTGCCCTTGCTGTCACATCGGAAACCCCCGTTGCTTTCCCCTTTCTTCTCGAGCCCAAAGAGAGTGACGCTCCGCCCCCTCCATTGTCGCCGGTGCCACCAACGCCGTCGGCTTCCTCCACCATGACTCCCTATGGCTCCGAAGGCCGATAAGGGAAAAGGCGTGAAATCTGCCGAGGCGCAGCGGCTCGCGGCGCCGCGGAAGGAGCGGGCCCTCTTCGATCCCCGCTCAACAGAAGGAGCTGGGAGCTGTATTACTTCTTCGTCGACGGTGACCTGGCGCATCCAAGACGAGGGTCATCTCCGCCGCCACATCTGCTAAGGTCTCCATCGGGTACACCTTCTTTGCGATTTTTTTACAGTGCGGGCTCGCCACTTTTCCGAATTCTTCCGTGATGTCATGAACACATACGGCCTCCGCCTTGACTTCACCCCAAAGCCATCCTCACCATGGCAAGTTACAAGATCTCTGCGAGAACTTTGTCGGGTCCACCCAAACGTCGACTCTTCCGCCACTACTTCTCACCCCGCAGAGAGAGAGGAGAGCCGCCACGGAGGAATTGCATGGACCTCTAGGATCGGCAAGAAGGAAGCGATCTTGACGGAGAGTTGCGCAGCAAGTGGGAGGAGTGGAGGGCTGGCTGGTGCTGGATCTTAGAGGAGGAACCACAGCCTTTACTGCCTCAAAGACGACCCCCATAGTTCGCGTAACGATCGAGCAACTTGGCGCCGGAGGACGACAAGTTGAAGATTGCCACGACTAGATTTTATGTCTCCGCAAGCAGGGCTTACCGTAGGAGCAGTTGGCGCGGACTTCCTTCGCCGCCGCATTGCGCCCTTGCAGGAGAAAGGGAGGCCTGCTTGGGAATTCCAGAACGCGGCGGATGTCATGAGGCTGCGCCCAGGTCTGAATTGGAATTTCACTACCTTGGAGCTTGATGGCATGCTGCGGGAGCTGTTCAAGCCTGAACCGGATAACCCAGGATGGTGCATGTTGCCGAGGGGAGTTGTGCCCTTGTGCAACAACTCGTCGCTTGATAGCATCCGTGCGATAATGCCGTTGTGCGATTCCCATGGGATCGTTCCAACCTGGCAGGAGCCCGTCGATGACATAGTGCAGCAGTTCTTCGACAACTTGGTTGAAGTGCCGATCCGCGCCGACGAGAAGAGGCGGCTCACCCGCGACACCCCTGCTCAGGAAATGGCGCGCATCGCCACAAGGTTGGAGGAGGCTGCAGAGGCCGCTTCCGCCGGCGTGTTTGGGTTCACTGTCGAGGAGGTAGAGAGGGCCGAGGCGGCAAGCCTTGCCGACCAAGAAGAGCTCGTCGGTGGGGAGGAGCAGACCGAGCCCGACAACGACCCGAGTGAGCCTGCCGGGGACGTCTCTCCTCCGCCGTCAAGTATCTTGCCGCAGGAGGAGCTCGCTGCCCCGCCAAGGAGACATCTCCGGAAGACCGGAGAAGTGGCGGGGGAGCGTACGGTCCATCAGCTGCCTCGCCGCCCGACACGCTCCACCGCTGCAAGTATTGTTGCAGGCGCCTTATTCGCCATGGCGACGGGCGCAGGCCCACGGAGCCGCTGCCCCGCACCCGCCAAGAGTCGAGGAGTCTTCTCCCCAACTGTCGCGCCGAGCAGAGTTTGATCTCTCCGCCTCAGCCCGAGGAAGAAGAGGAAGAGTAAGATCTTGTCGCTGCTATTTGTAATCTCCCAATTTATTGTTTTATCTTATATCTGACTGGTTCCTCTGAACTTTCTTCTTCAGGACGTTGGTTCGAGAGAGCGTCAAGAGGGCCAAGACGCCGTGGTTGTCGTCTCAGATGACTTCAGCAGCAACAGGGGCACGTCCGAGACTCCTTGCCGGATCCGCAACCCTTCAACAGAGCAGCCCCAAGACAGCCCCCCAGCCGTAAGTATCTGGTATGCTTCTTGTGGTTAGCGCGCTTAGGTGCTTTCGTTCATTGATATCTGGTTTGTCGGATTTCAGAGGAGTAGAGCAGCCACATCATGGAGCACCGGAGGCTACCCCGAGGTTCAGCCTCATCAGAGGCCCCGGAGGTCACTCCCAAATTCTGCTTGCTTCAACCACGCCACCAAGGGAGAATTCTCCGCCAAGGAGTGCTCTCCGCAAGGGAGGCTTCTCCGACAAGGGGCTTCTGACAAGGGCTGGCGCCGACGATCCTCCGGTGGTGGAGATCGCGCCACGCACCCCATTGCCGGTAATCTTCTTGTTTGATAGTTTCCTTGGGCTCTTTTCTTCCGTTTTTCTTTCAATATCTGCTGATTTGTGCTTTCTTCTTGACCATCGATCCATCTGCCGGAGATCCGATGGAAACCGAGGCTGCCGGGCGAGGAAGACGCTATACGACAGCCGACGCCGCCAACATGGAGGAGGAGGAGGCTGGCGCCGACAGCCCGCCGCCAGGAGGCTGCCGAGGCCATCGGGCGCAGAGGCTGGGAGGAACTGGCGATCGTGACCGACGGCCCGGAGGCCGCAGGAGCGCCAGCAGCCGCGCCGACCGCCGATCCCCCGCCACCGATGCCGCACCGGACCGAGGAGCCCCAGCCCGGCGCCACCAAAGCCGGGCGAGGGCGTCTTCATCAAGCTCCCATGGGCATCAAGCTCCGTGGCACCGCCAAGGGGAGACCTTCGATGCGGAATCTGCTTGCCTCCACGGGGCTGTCGCTGGTTGATGCCCCGAGCAGCAGCAGTGGTGAGCCCGAGGAGGAGCAGCTGCTAAGGAGGTTGTTGTCGCTCTACCGCGCTCGACAAGCCAAACTAGAGTCTGTGGAGGCGCTTGTCGCGAGGGCGGAGCTGACTTGGAGAAGGCGGCGGAAGAGCTCCGACGCGCCAACAAAGAGACTCTCCGGGACATAGCAGACGCCGGGAGCAGCTTGTCGAGGAGCGCACGGCCTTCATCTTGGAGAAGGGCGAGGTTGAGGAGCAGCAGAGGCTTGCCGGTGAGAAGCTCTCCGCCGAGAAGGTGATCTCGCGCAGCGGAAGATCAACCTCGACAGCTTTGAGGAAGATCTCATGAGCAAACGATTGGCGGGCCACCCAAGAGGCAAAGATGCTGCGCTGCTGCCGAGGCCGCCAAGAGGGAATTGGAGACGTAGGTGGCTCAGCTGGAGTCCACCCTCCGTAAGAGTGCCGAGGAGGTCGCCGGGTTGAAGCGCGAGCGTGAGAAGGACGCTTACACCTCGGTGAGTTGCGTGGTCGTTTTGCTGAAAAGATCAAGGAGATCGATGCCGCCAAGGACGCCAAGGCGGATCTCGAGCTGAAATTGACCACCTTGACGGAGGCGTTGAACGGCGCCAAGGAGCGGGAAACGGGCCTACTGGAAAAGATCAAGGCCACCGAGGAGTTGCTGTCGAATGCTGTGACTACCCAGAATAATCTTCGGGACAACATAATGCTTTGGACAGAAGGTCTTGTGGATACCGCCGCCGTTATCCATAATGAGCTGATGGAGTTGGGGATGACGGATCTTGGATACTCCATCAATGAGAAACTCCAACCCAGCGTCAAGCTCAGCCTGTTCTTCAAAGGCGTGTTGGCGGGTATTCAGCGGCTCCGGGAAGAGGTTCCGAAACAATTGGCGGAGGAATCGCGCCAAGTATGCGCCGAGGCTCTCCAGAAGGTGTTGATGAAGGTGGCCTTCCGCAACCCAGGCGTCGACTTCTCCAAAGCCCTCAAGTCCCTGCCTCCGTCCGCTGATGTTGAAGCGCTCAAGGCCCTCGTCGCACCCATTGTGGACAGGGTGAGCGGAGTTAAGAGGCTCGAGGGCGACCGCGTGGACTAGGCCGCCAAGTCTATCTTTCTCTTGTCGCTGTAGATCATGTTTAGGAGAAAAGTCTATTAGATCTGCGACAAGTTATTATGTAATATACACTATCTTAGGCAATTGAATGCACTGTTATTTCCTTTACTCGATTTCTTCCTTGTATGTTACTGCCCAACGCTTTGTGGAAACTTGCGGTGCAGTAGCACCCTTGCCATGAAAGGCCGAAAGTGCTAAACTTCAGCAGCTTTGTCAATGGGTCGCCATCGACAAGCAACCTCTTCAGCGGACTAGCCGCAGCTCACTTAAGTTGTTGAGCGGACTCGAAACAAAGTAAGGGCGCGACCGATCACGATTTGGTTCCTCCGCGCACAGGTTTTCCATACAAAGTACTATCGCTCGAGGAAGATAACTTAAAATTTAAAACTGGTCGCTTAAACTTAGCAACTTAGCTTTTCTGTTGTCCATTTTCCGGCAAGGCGACAGTTCCTCGAGCGATGCTTGTCGGCCCACACCATTATCTCCTCCTCCCCCCGGCTAACTTGTGGGTGGATGAACCTTCTTCTTGTTTGAGAAGAAAGAAGAGAAAAATAAGGTTATGGAGCCTAACGGCTCATTATCGCTTACCGGGTGCTGGTGCTGCACAAGATGTTAGTAAACACATGCACATATGATTATGAAAGCATGTATTGACAAAATGTGCGCATCCATAGGCTTTACTGATGCACGGGGTCTGCGCCCGGCTTTGTACAAAGGATAACATGCAACAGCGGCAAGACTTGTACAAAAGGGTGGTTGCCGGAACGGGTTCCGGCAACCGCGCCTTATGGGTAAAACTTGCGAAGATGCTCTATGTTCCAGGAGTTTCTCACCGGAAGGCCATCTTCGGTCTCAAGGCGGACAGCGCCAGGCCTAGTGACTCGTTTCACCCGATAAGGGCCTTCCCACTTCGGCATCAACTTGTTGGAATTCTTGGCGGATTGAACGCGTCGAAGAACAAGGTCGCCTTCCTCGAAGCTTCTGGCATTAACTTTGCGGCTATGGTAGTGTCGCAAAGCTTGCTGGTAACGAGCAGCTCGTACAGCAGCCTGAAGACGATCTTCCTCGAGGAGCAGCGCGTCATCTTGTCGCAGCTGCTCTTGCTCAAGCTCATCATAAGCGAGCACTCGAGGTGACCCGTATACGAGTTCCGTGGCGAGAACTGCCTCTGCTCCGTAGACTAGAGCAAAGGGTGTCCGCGGTGGCTCGATTTGGCGTCGCTCGATCGACCAAAGAACCACCGGCAACTCCTCGATCCAGTTCCTTCCGTGACTTGTGCAGCCTGTCGAAAGTTCTGGTCTTGAGTCCTCGCAGCACTTCAGCGCTTGCTCTCTCGCTTGACCGCTGCTTCTCGGATGAGCAATGTATAAAGCAAATCTTGGCGCCAAGATCTTGGGCGATTGCATCAAGGTGCGGCTCGTGAACTGTGTGCGTTGTCGATGATGATCCGGTTAGGAATCCCAAAACGGCAAACAATTGACTGAAGAACTTGACGGCCGATCGTGCTGTCACCTTTCTCACTGGTTCCACTTCCGCCACTTTGTGAACTTGTCGATTGCGACGTATAAGTATTCAAAGCCCCGACAGCTCGGGGAAGGGCCGAGGATGTCGAGCCCCTGCACCAAAAAAGGGCCAGGATAAAGGGATCGTCCGGAGAGCTTGAGCTGGTTGGTGTATCTGTTTGGAATGGGCCGCACGCTTCACACTTGGTTACTTGTGCAGTTGCATCTGGAGGGCTTCGGCCGGAAGAAACCTTGCCGGAAAGCTTTGCGGCAAGTGCTTTTGGCGCCAATGTGGTGACCACATATGCCTCCATGTATCTCTGCCAACAGCTTCATCCATCTTCCCGCAAATACACTTCAATTTCACACCGTTGAGCCTTCTTCATGCATGCAGGATGTTGTCAACAAACTGGTACATACTTGATCGCCGGGCTACTTTTTCCGCTTCTTCTTGCTCTTCGGAAGTTCTCCTGTCTCAAGGAAATGGACGATTTGCTGTGCCCATGTTGGAGCCTGTGGCTCGACAACAAGGACTAAAGGCTCACCTATCACTGCGGGAACATCAGCTTCTACGGCAAGGACCCGCGGGTCCGCCGGAGCTCGATGATCCCCGGCAAGCTTGCCGGAGCTAAACTTGTCGGGAGTGTTTGCTTCAACGATACAAATTGCATAGTTTGTCGGAGCAGACTGCTCCTCAGTGATATTTGCGTTGGTTTTGGGGACCTTCTTGGCGGTGGCTTTAGAGAGCTCTGCCGAAAAGTAGTCGCCAGAAACCAGTTTTCTCTTCTTGCTCTGTCCTGTTGATGGTGTTACGGTTGGCTAAGTTAGCTTGAGCACAAAAATCCCTGGTTCCACAGGTAACTTAAGTGCGGCACATTTGGAGAGGCCATCAGCTACATCATTCATGCTCTTGGAACGTGCTCCATTTGCAGGCCTTCAAAGTGCTCTTCCAGCTTCCTCACTTCATCGACGTACGCTTCCATCAGCGACTTTGATAATCTTTATTTACTTGGCGGACGACGAGTTGCGAGTCCCCCGACAATGAGCTTCTTGATCCCAAGGTCCACGCAATCTGAGACCGCAAGCAAGCCTTCATACTCTGCAGTATTATTTGTTGCTTGTTCCTTGGGAAAGTGCATCTGGACTATGTACTTGAGGTGCTCCCGGTGGGTGCTATAAGCAAGACGCCCGGCACCGGGGCCTTGCAGCGAGAAGGCACCATCAAGTACATCAACCACTCTTTATTTGCCTCCTTGACGGGATGCTTGTCTCGAATTTCCTCATCTTGCGTTGGCGTCCACTCGCTATGAATTCTGCCAACGCCTCGCTCGGATAGTTGAAGTGCTTTGAACTTGAGACCAAAGCTTGACAGTTCAGCGCCCACTCAACAATCCTGCTGTTGCTTCGGATTTTGCAAAATCTCTTCAGCATGAAGCAGTGACAACTGTTATCTCATGTGCTTGGAAGTAATGGCGCAGCTTTCTCGAGGCCATGAGGAGGCCGAAAAGCAGCTTCTGCACACCTGAGTACCTTGATCTAGTCCCCTGCAGAAGGGAACTGACAAAGTACACTGGCGATGTACCATCTTCTTCTGTATCTTGTAGCGACCCTGCGCTGATCCGTCCTTGTCGGGACCAGAGCTTGACGGCGAGGCCCCTTGCTTGTCGCTGGATGCGATTGCCTCGGTTGCCGGCTCATCATCTGCCTCCCTCTCCGCTACTAACGCAGCACTAACCACTTGATTGGTTGCCGCTATATACAGCAGCAACTTCTCTTGTGGCTTAGGTGCGACAAGTATTGGAGCGGAGGACAGGTACCTCTTCAAGTCCTGCAGCGCAGCCTCTTCTTCGGGAGTCCATTTCATTGGACCTGCCTTTTCAAAATCTTGAAAAGCGGCGAGCGCGTTCAGCAGAGACTTAGAGATGAACCTGCCGAGAGCAGCCACGCAACCGCAAGTCTCCCGACATCTTTGGCGCTTTGGTGCTTGATTTGCTCAATGGCCTTGATCTTGTCGGGATTGGCTTCAATTCCCCGCTGAGACACAAAGAACCGAGAAGCTTGCGGAAGGGACTCCAAACACGCACTTCTCGGGGTTGAGCTTGAGGTTGATCTTGCGCAGATTTGCAAATGTCTCATCAAATCCTGAACCGAGTTGCTCTGTCTTTGCTCTTGACCACTATGTCATCCATGTAAGCTTCTATATTTCGTATCCGTGGTCCAAAGGCCTCATGGACTACTCTTGCAAAGGTTGAACCAGCATTCTTCAAACCGAAGGCATCCGTATAAAGCGAGACGTGCCACATGGTGTGATGAATGCGGTTTCTCTTCATCATCTTCGCCATGAAGATCTGATGATATCCTGAATATGCATCAAGAAGCGAAGCAGATCGCATCCAGGTGTGGAGTCAACAATCTGGTCGTACGCGGCAAGGGAAGCGGGTCTTTAGGACAAGCTTTATTAACATCGGTGAAGTCAATACAAAGCCTCCATTTCCCATTAGCCTTGCGCACAACTACGGATTGGCCAACCCGTGGGGTGGAGGACTCCTCGACAAGCCCTGCTGCTTCTAATTTCTTGATTTCTTCGCTATGAACTCTTGGTGCTCCTTTGCTGTTTCCTAACTTTTTTGCTTGACGGGCGCAGCGTGAGGACAGACAGCTAGGTGGTGCTCAATTACTTTCACTGGGAACACGGGGATGTCGGATGGTTGCCATGCAAACACATCGACATTCGCCCTTGAGAAAGCAACGAGCTCGCCTTCCTATTTAGGATCAAGCGTGGCATCGATGGTGAAGGTACCACCAGCGCCGTCCTCCTTGGCGGGCACCTTCTTGGTCCTTGGCGGAGCTGCCGTCGTCTTGTTGCACTTGCCGGTGGAGCTCGATGGTGCGTCCTCGACGGTAGCGCAGCACTCTGAAGAGGTGCGCTTGCGAGTAGGCAGCAGAGCTCTTGCGGACCTGGTGGTCTTCTTCCCCCGGAGCTTCAGCGGTAAGTGGTTTGCTACTTTTCGCTGCTGCATCCCGGTAAATCTTGTCGGCGCAGATAAGTGCATCTCTCTTGTCGCCATGGACGGAAATGACGCTTATCGGGCGGGCATCTTGAGTAGGTTGTATGCATAATGAGGCGGCCATGAACTTGGCGAGTGCTGGACGGCCAAGTATGCCATTGTAGGCAATGGGAAATCGGCGACGTTGAGCGTGACCTCTCTCGTTCGAAGTTGAGCTCCTTTGCCGAATGTTACCGCAGCGTGATCTTCCCTTTGGGCTTGCTCCTTCTGGGTTGATTCCTTGAAAGTACCGGTTTCTTGAGCTCATTGTCGAGGATTTGAAGTTTCGGAGCCTGCGCAGAGGAGATCAAATTCAGGCCGGCCCGCCGTCAACCAACATCTTTGTGACCTTGAGGTTGCGGATGGTTGGTGAGACCAACATCGGCAAGCACCCGACCGCAGTGATGCGATCAGGGTGATCCTCAATGTCAAATATGATGGGCGTGCTGGACCATTTCAGAGGTTTGCGTGACTCTATGGATGGTTCTGCTGCATTGACCTCACGCATCCATTGTTTGAGTTGGCGGTGCGAGGTATGCAGAGACACCCCCCCGTCGATGCAAAGGACCTCCCTTGCCTTTTGAAACTCCTGCTCATCAGTTTCATCGTCTTCATCGTCCTCGTCATCTTCATCTTTATCTTCTTCCTTGTCGCAGCCACAGGGAGGTCTGTCTCCTTGCCGCTGCTTGGCTTTGCCACGGCGCCCTCCCCGACCGGGTCTCTTCTTACTTGTCGTACCTGCACTTTCTTGGGCCTTCTCCTTGTCTCGCCGCTCGTACTCAGCTCTCTGTAGCTCATCAAGCTGCTCGACTTTCTTGCAGCTCTGGAGATCGTGGCCTTTGGTGCGGTGGATTTTATAGTACTGCTTGTTGGAGCTGTCAGGCTTGTCGGCGGCCGCCATAGCTTGGCGGTCGGCGTCAACGGCAACCTCCTTGCCGGAGCCATCGGCCTTGGCTTTGTTGGCGGCACCATCCTTGCCGGACTACTCGACAACTAGTACTTCTTGGTTTTCTTCCTCTTGTTGTTCCGCCCGGCTATTTCTTGCGGGCGATCCCTCACTGTCGAGACTCCGCCCCACATTCTCTCCAGGAGTCTTCTTCCTTCTTCAGCGTGTGCACACTTGTCGGCCGGGCGTAGAGCTCGTTGGACGTCTTTCACTTTGCACATTGCCATCTCCTCCTCATCCTGCGATTTCGTACATTACGATGGAATGCAATCGATCCTGCAGCAGGGTGGACATCCGGGATGTTGTAGTGCACTCGACTGAATCTCTGGATGAATTTGCGCAGAGACTCCCCCTCCTTCTGGGCAAGCAGGTGGAGATCACTCTCCTGGCCATGAGGCTTGTGTCCGCCTGTGAAGGCGCCAACAAACTGGTGGCACAAATCTGCCCAAGAAGAAATAGAGCCATCCGGCAAGTGCATGAGCCAAGATCTGACGTTTGTCTTGAGCACCAAGGGAAAGTAGTTGGCGAGGATCTTGTCGTCTTGTCCCCCCGCAGCTTGCACCGCGATGGTGTAGATGCTGAGGAACTCCGATGGGTGTGTCCTGCTGTCATACTTCTCCGGCACATCTGGTTTGAAGTTTTTCTTGTTGGGCCACCGGACTTGCCGCAGCTCACGAGTAAACGCAGGGCAACCTACCGCGTACGGCAAGTCGCCCGGTTCCCCTGGCGCATGCATGTCGACAGTGGGCCCGGCGTTGGTCGATTGACGGTGCGCTTCTCTTGGCGCTTCGTCACGGGTTCGAGCGTCTTCCTCTTGCCGTTCTCGAAGAACTTGGCGTTGGTCGCGACGAGCTCGCGGATCCGACGACGCTGTGGAGTCGCTGTCGAGGTGGATCCGGCGAGTCGGCGATCTTGGCCTTCGGGAAGGGGAGTGCACGGTGGCTGCACCCTCGCAAGTCTCGTCGCCATCAGCTCGCGCCTTGTCGCCTTGCCGCGGCTGCGAGGCACTCGGTTGCCGCGGGATGTCACCGTTGGCGAAGCCGATGAGACTCTGAATCATGGCCCTCCATTCGTCGACCTTATCGGCCGTTGGAGGGTAATCTAGTAGTAACTGAGCTCTTGCCAAGGCTTCCGCTGGTGTGGTTGGCGGCAACGGCGTACGGAGCGAAGAACGAGATGTGCTCGGACTCCTAACCAAGTTAGGAGGAGCAGTATCCCGCCCAAGTGACCGTACTCCACTCGTACCGGCAGGCTGAGGTGCATGCGGGTCTCGAGGGCCTCGGGACCCTCCAGCTTGGCCTTAATCCAATGAGCGTATGGCGCCGCGAGTATCATGACGCTGTCTGTCCCGCGCCTCCTGCGATGGACGCGGTGCAGATTCGGACGCCGACGCCTGCGCCGCCTTGTCCTTGGACCTGGCTGCATCGTGGGCTCTCGATGACGCGGTCCTCCTCAGCGCTTTCCCCACCACCGGCGGCTCCGGTGGTGGTGGGTTCAACGCAGACGGCTCAGCTGCTGCCGAAAAGCTTCTTCTTGGCGCCATGTCGACGAGGATGTCGATGAAGTTGCTCGTGCGACCGCCGGATCGGGTTCACACAGCCTCGGCGCTTCTACCTGGCGCGCCAAAGATGTCGGGGAGGCTGGTCGTGCCCCACGAGCACCTCTGGGACCTGGATCCCTTGTGGTTCGGTGGGGCGGAGATTGCACAAAGAGCGGATCGAGGCGATGCACACGAAGGATTTACCCAACGGAGCTCTCCGGGAGATAATACTCCTCTGCTGCTTTGTGGATTATCTTGTGTTCTTGCTAGGGAGCGATGGGAGCTACAAGACCTAGCCTGAGTGTGGTTTCGTATGAATGTGATGAACTAAGCCCGAGCTGGACCGAACCTAGCCCGAACCCTTTCTACGTTGCCCTTGGGCCTCCTTTTATAGGCACAAGGGGTTACCACATGTGGCAAGTAGACGAGGGTAAGATAGTAAAAACATAGGTTGGTACACGCTCTGCACAAAGGTACTGATAATCTATACCTAACTCGACGGCAAGGGACAAGAGTCATCAATGCCCGTCTCGATCGCCGAACAAGATAACAGGGACCGTCAAGTGCGCCTCCGTTTGCCACGATGGTGGCTTGTCACGCCGCTTGTCGCTACTCCCGCTGGCTGCACAGCCCGTCGACGCTGCGTCCTGGGAGAGCCCGTGGTGACACGTTGGCGGGTGAGCTGGGCGGAGATGAAGAGAGGTCGCCGCCCGGCAAGCGCCTTGCCACGGCAGGAACCTTGTCGCGCTTGGGGGCTCGGCGCCCGCCAAGCCTTCCCGGCAAGCTCCTCTTGCGGGGCCTTGTTTCCTCGTGCCTGAGTGGCCTTCCCGCAAGCTCCTCTTGCCGGGGTCTTACTACTTTGTTCTTGAGCGGCTCCAAAGGAGCCAGCCGAGGACTTTAGCGGTCATCAGGCCGCCCGGCCGTGGGCGCCGGTAACTGCCCTCGCTGCGGGTTGGGGTACTAGGTACCCTACTCTAGTACACCGACACTGAGTATGCCATTTCTTCGAATTCCTTCAAACGTTCGTTTGTGAATTGCCATTAGCCTGGCATGAAGAGCTCCAATGATCCTTTCCGATAGAGTTTCTTTCTGTCATCAACATGTTGGATGAAGATATCGAAAGCAAAGACGTCAAGATCAATATGAAGCAATGAATCAACATCTTTGAGAAGGGCAGTTGGATCGAGGAGATTGTGTTGGCTCTGTTTCCCCTCTGCCATCTTACCTCACGTCTTGAATCTCGGGACGAGATTATTGTTTAGTGGGGGTGAGTTGTCACAGCCCCAGAATTGGTTGTAAATAGTTGCATTTGCATCCATGCATCATGTCTAAGTTTAAATGAATTTAAATAGGGGTGATCAATGCCTAGCACCCAAAAGAACTCAACTAGGTTCAACTTAAAAACATTTTCAATGATCCCAGAATGCCCTTTAGAAAAGTTCATGATTTTTGATAAAGGTGAAAACCTCTGACAAAAATGATGCACATATTTCTAGGCCATTTCTGGACATTTGAATTAAATCATTATGTATTTGGATTTGGGCATTTAATTGCTATAATTATTTTAAATGCTCAAATAATTTTGAAACTAAATGTGGGTTGTTGGAAATATTTTCAAAAGTGCCCACAATTATTTCAGGATTTTACAAAATGAATTAGTATTTTTACTAATTCAAAACAGAGGCAAACAATAGAAAACAGAAACAATTTAAAACAGAGAAGAAAGAGAGAGAAGTCTCACCTGTGGCCTGGCACTGTTGCTGGCGGCCCAGCCCACGAGGCAACATGCCAGTCATCCCCTTCCTCTCGCCAGTGTGCCTTGTGCGTGGCGCATGCACAGGAGGCGAGGGCCACCTCCTGCTTCGCGCTGGAGGCTCATCCTCCTCCCTGACCCCGTGCCTGGAGACGCCCGAGCCTCCTCTCACTTTTCCCCGCCGTAGCCGTGCTAGCCACCATACCGAGCACCACCGTCCGCCATGGACGCCGGGCATGGCGCTGCCATGCCGCTCCGCTCAAGCCGACAAGCCTAGCGAGCTCCTAGAGGTACCAAGAGGCCGCAGATCCCCTTAATTGGCCTCGCTGTACCCTGCATCCCCGCGCCCGCATCTAGCCGAGCTCCGGCCACCGCCATGGTTGCCGTGACCATCGTCTCCAGCCACCCCGCAGCTTCCCGCGTGATCCCCTGGATGCGCGCGAGGATGGGCATCCCTCTGGTACTTCCAGCACATCCAGCCGACGCCTCTAGCGCCGTTCCGAGCAACTCCGGCGATCCTCCGCCGTCGGGTTTGGTCGCCGGCGTCCAACTCCGGTGGCTGGTGACGTGGCACCGTCATTAGCGCCTAACTAACCCCCCTAGAGTCACTGACAGTGGGCCCCGCCGAGCTAATTATATTTAGTTACGATTTAATAAGCCACATAATTAGTAATCATTATAATCGATGTAGGTCCCACCAGTCAGATTTGACTTTGGTCAATGTTGACGTCACCCTGACATAGTGCTGACGCGGTAAATGTTTTCTGGGATTTTAGATAAATTAGAAATAATGTATGAATTCCAAAAAATAGTTAAAACTTCTAAAATTCATAGAAATTCAACCGTAGCTCAGTTTGAAATAATTTATATTTGAAAAATTATCAGAAAAATCCAAATAATATGTTTATGGCATCCTCATGCATGTTTGAACAACTTACAGCCATTGTATATGACAATTTGGATGAATGCCATTTGAAATGTCTTACATGGAGTTTGAATTTGAACCTTTGGTTCTAAACCAACTTCATTTACTCTGGTTGCTAGTTGCATTAGCTCAATCAACAGCATATTGCCATGTCATTAGCATGCATCATATTGTTGCATCGCATTGATTGTGCTTTCTCTCTGTTGCCGGTAATTGTCCCCTCTTAGTAGACGATGTTTCCGACGACGTGATCGATGACACCGATGAAGAGCTATACTATCTTCAGAAGTTCCTGGCAAGCAAAACCCCCTTGTTCATTCCAATACAATCCCACTCTCTCGCTCCTGCTCTCTTTTACTGCATTAGGACAACACCGTTTCAACTGTTACATGTTGCGGTAGCTGAACCCCTTTCCTCTGCATGACCTGTCATTGCCACAGTAAATAGATGAAACCCACTAGCATGAGTAGGAGTTGTTTGAGCCCTGATGTGCCTACTCATTCATGCTTGTTTGTCATGCCTGCTACTTCCTAGAGTTGAGTCAGGTCAGATTCATCGGGGATGAATCAGAGGTGTGTGAACATGTCCTACTGTTGTCAGCTAAGTGTGTGAACACGATTTGGTCAAGGTATTGGTGAGAGGCCATGTAGGAGTACATGGTGGGTTGTCTCATTGAAGCCGTTCTCAGGAACTGAGTTCTGTGTTTGTGATCCATGAACAGTTACTACCACACATTGGGTTCCGGTAACTCGACCCCTCTTGACTTATTAATCAACATGATCTCTGTCCAGGAGTTGCAACTAGTGTTTGGTGTTTGTAGGTAGTGTTAGTAGTCTACCAAGTGGCACCCGGTACAGGTGGGCTTGGGACAGACTAGGCACCATGGCCGGGTATGCCAAGCGTCACCCGTTTGTTGGGCTTGGAACCCTGTACACATTGTTTGGGGCCGTGAGCGACACCTCGGTCGGATCTCCTTGCGGATGGAACCCGAATAGGCGATAAACCTGGACGAGAGACTTGTGTGGTTAGTCAGGTCGTGGCCGACTCCCTCACCAGGCTTCCGCTTGAAAGTTGCCGAGATACACGACGTGTACATGGTGGTAAGTGGCGAGAGCGTGTGTGAAGAAGTACACCCCTGCAGGGTTAACATCATCTATTCGAATAGCCGTGTCCGCGGAAAAGGACTTCTAGGTTGCCTGTACAATTCATAGACAAGTGAAAGTGGATACTCTAAAATGCGCAAGATAAGCGTGAGTGCTATGGATTGTGTTCTCGTAGGAAGACGAGAGCGGATCCATAGTGGTGTATTGATATGGTGAATATGTGGACTCGTGTGCGCCACCTCAAAAGAGTTACTTGCAGTCGTAGTTCAGGTTAGCCACTATCATATACGTGAGCCAAAAGGCGCAAACGGTCCCAAGCCATGGTAAGGCGACACCGGTTGGAATACCGTGCGTGAGGCCGCAAAGTGATATGAGGTGTTACCGGCTAGATCGATGTGATTTGGATTCGGGGTCCTGACACAAAAATATTCTCCGTGAAGTCTCAGGTCATTCCGAGAAATTTTATTTCTGCACAAAAATAACACCATGGCAATTCTGTTGAACAGCGTCAGTCCGGGTTAGTTCCATTCAAATCATGCAAGTTAGAGTCCAAAACAAGGGCAAAAGTGTTTGGAAATGTAGATATGATGGAGACGTATCACGCCCCTACACAAAGACTGCCACGCGAGTGTTCGCAACTGCCATGTTTGGGTTGCGCTTGGCTCTTCGCCCCTTCGAGAAGACGAACATGATGTTACTACTACTTCTACAGTAGTATCGAATCCACTGTTGCATGTCCATCCACCGCGTGCGGGAGGGATAGCCACCACGCACATGGGCGAGGGAGAAGGCGTATAGTAGTAAAATCAAGCTTCTCCTCTTTGTATGAGTTGACGCGACAAATCATAGCACTGGCCCCACATGGTTGCCTCTAAACTTGGCTGAAAGACCCGCAGTGTACAATACTCCATTTGCTGCAACCTCGAACATTTACCCCACCACAAATTAAAATATATATTCCTGTCTTGACCAGATGAGCATGCAAACTAGAATCACCAGGATGACAGGTAGTGCCACAAGATTATTTTAATAAAAAAAGCTTGGAGCCGACCCCAACGATTTTAAGCTTACAGGCACGGTACACACTATCCTAGACTACTCTACACATGAAACTGCCACACAAGCGTCTGGGCTGCACTTGGCTCTTCGCATCTTCGGGAAGTCAAACAATGATGGAGTACTACTGCAGTGGAGGAGTACTACAGTATGCTTCTGGCCATCTGACACCGATTGAACTGCTGCATGTCCACCGCGTGCGGGAGGGAGAGCGTGTAGCAAACGAAAGCTTCTCCTAGTCCTGCCAGCCGCCACGCTCATGGGCGAGGGAGGGATGCAACTTCATTGATTTATTGCTCCTGCCTTTGCGTCTATGATAGGTGGGCCCAACAGGTCGTTGACCCACCTGTCATGCAGCCAAAGGCAGGTGCGGGGGCGTTGTAGTAATCAAACTTCTCGGTCTTGTACGAGTTGACGCGACACATAAAAGCACTGCACTCGATATATTTCAATAATTTGCGTTTACCAATGCATTAGTTACTCCCTCTGTTCCTAAATATAAGTATTTTTAGACATTTCAAATGGACTACAACATACAGATGTATGTAGACATATTTTAGACTGTATATTCACTCATTTTGCTTTCTATGTAGTCACTTGTTGCAATCTCTAAAAAGACTTATATTTGGAAATGGAGGGAGTACAACGCATGCATGCATGCTGTGACTTTCCTTTTGATACTTGCATGTGTTGATTTGATGCACCTTGCCAAATTTTGACTATAAATTTAACTAACCAAATGTTCATGCATGTCACAAAAAATTAAGGGGATGTTTGGATTGCGACTATGTTTGTCTTATGTTGCCACATTATTTTTGCCACACTTGCCTAACTTGAGTTGCTCAAATTGTTAGACCCACTTTGGCTTGCCTAAGGGAATCTTGCCACACCTTTTGTGTCTATGACATGTGGGGTTCACTGCTAATAAAAAATTCTTGTCTTAGGTGTGGCTAGAACCAAACATCCACCTAACTTGGTCAAATTTGCCTAAGGTGAGGTGTGGCAAAGTGTGGCAATATGTGGCTGGAAACCAAACAACCCCTACATCATTGAAAACTCTGTTCAAATACGAATCAAACGATATAATTTTTGTTAACATGCACTAACATTTTGTCAGTTAAATCTTTGGTTAGAATTTAGCACCGATTACAAAGGGGCCCAATAAATATTGTACTCTCACATTTTGTTTTGAGGATACTCCCACATACTCCATCTGTTCCCAAATATAAGTCTTTTTAGATATTATAACAAGTGACTACATACAGAGCAAAATGAACGAATCCATACTTTAAAATATGTCTACATACATCCGTATGTTGTAGTCCATTTGAAATGTCTAAAAAGACTTATATTTGGGAACAGAGGGAGTAGAAAATATAAATAATAATGCATGTTGGGGCAGCACACGTTTCCGATAATTTTAGCCGTGGGCTTGTTCACAATTTTTACGAGGGGGTGGTTGTTCATTTAATGGAGGGTCTTATTCCAGACTTGAATGATACAAAGCGCGACCTGGCACACCGTAACACCACTTGGAATAAGCGGGTAGCTATCTCAAAAAACAATCAACAACTAAAAAAACTGCGACCTGGCACGTACACAATTTTAAATGATTGTTTTGATGGAGTGAAAAAAGAAAACTACCCCACTACGTATATATAGGCTGGAGCCTCCGCGCTTGCTTGCTAGGATTGCTCTATTCACACACTCTCATCCTCTCCGGATCTAAACAAGATATTGGTGGTAACACTGTCTTTCTCACTTCAAAAAACACTATCTATCTATCCTCGCCGCTGGTTACAGATCCGGACATATCCCCCTCCACCGGTGCAGGGGAGGAGGGGCAGCGTTTAGGCCGTCGTCGACAGTGAGGGAGGAGACCCACTGCCGGCCGCACCGTTATCTCTTTCCGAGCGCCGGCGCAGGAGGTCCTCCAATCCCTTCGTCGTTGCCCTAGTGTGGGCGGATTCGGCCTCCCGCCGCCCACCTATCCACATCCCGACGACCTTCAGGTATATCTTCCTTCGAAACCGCCGTAGCTCTACTTCCCTAGCTCGCTATGTCGCTGCATGTGCATCATTTTCTGCCTCTCAGCCCCTCTCGATCGGATGGTCCAATGTCACCTATTTTTTTTCTTCTATTGTTAGAGGTAAAGCTACTTCATGGAGTCGATTCTTGTACTTGGTTCAAACAATAAATAAAGTGGGGGTGGGGGAATTTAGTATGTGCATCGGACTTGGTACAAACGGGACGGATAGGGGGTGAAAGTAGTACAGACTGGTCATCCAACCGGTCTCTTGGTCAAAAAGGGGAATATAGGGGAAAAGCTGTACACAGTGGTATGACCAGGACTAGATTTGCTATCCACACATAAGATGGCTGCATGCATCATTATGATGCAGAGGCCGGGGGCACGCCTCCATTTCCAAAAAAACCATAGGAGTAGGTGGCTAGAGTGAACAAAAATGGGACCAACCCAGATATGTTTCTTGGATGTTTGTTTTTCGGGGCAACAAACTCTGAATCACCACTTTATGCCTCGGTTTAGGTACATGGTGTTGGACTGCTGGTGCACCCACTGTCCCATGCCCTTATACCAAATATTTAGCTGTTATTAATCTAATGCCCCTGGTAAAATGAAGCCATGCCACTGTTATAAGCCATGAGAAGTTTAGCCAAATGTTTTTTCCTGTAATTGTATGAGACTCTGACTGTTTCCTCTGTAGCTATTTGTGCAAACAGGTATATCCATTTCACCTGGTTGCTGTTGTGACCTTTTGGTGCACTGCATAAAACACTTCTTAAAAGAAGTGAATTTTGTGCTGTTTAAATGGAATGTCAGAATGGAACAGTTGGTTCATTTTGGTGGAACTGCACAAAGGGAGATCTGTGTTCGAATCCTCATCATCCATATTGGCACCATAACCTTCCTTTAGGTAAGAATGATATTAAATGCATGTGTTCATCTCTATTTTGCGACTGCCATGAGAAAATAATGCTATTTTTTACGACTAGTGAGGAGAAAGAGAAACAGAGCATGAAGAGGAAGAAGAAGAATAAACAGTGCCAAGGTGATACTACTGAAGCCGAGGCCTCAGTCGAGGCCATTCAAGGGCTCCGGCAACGTCTACCTTACATGTGAGACGATCCTCCAGGGAGCCCTTCCACTTCTGCGTATTGTCCATGATGAATTTGATGCTACTGTTAGATTAATATGCTAATGTATTTCTATCCTTTCTCACTAAGCTAATGAAGGTTTCGCCTTGTTCCTACTTGTGCAAACCGGGATCATGTTGTGCCAATCATACATTTTAGTGGAAATACACAAGACAATACAATGAACTATATCCTAGCCAGTGCTTTAACTCAGCTGGAAGTTCTTGATAATCTTTTGATATAATCTCAGCACTGGTAAACAAGAGTGATTTCAACCATACATTTGAAGTGCACAAAAATATATACTATTGAGTGATTCCAGTGAGTGCTTTATCATCTCTTCTGGGACTACATGAATAAGCTTTTTTGCTCAGGTTGGTAACGGCCTATGGCCTTCATCCATATTAGTTTGCCGTCATCTCTATTTGTATCATGCTACTATCATGAGAAACTCCTTTATCTTTGCACGTTAAAGTTTTGCAACCTATGATACATGGCAATGCTTTGAGTGTTGAGCTAATTGGCACTGATTAAATAAACAAATACCTCTCTTTAAGCAAGACTACTTTGTTGCTAACTTTACCCATTAAGATAATGAGGGTGCTTCTATTTGTTAGTGTATGTTTCATCAACTAGTCCCACTATTACAGTAATCTCACTCTCTCACTATATGTGCCAACAGGGATGCTCGATTTTGGTGGAACAGCAAAAAAACTTTGGGTGCTTCATTGCCTTGACAGCTTCCTTCCTTTCCTGTCAGTCGCTAATCTCGGCTTGCATTCTTCCTTTGATGTCAGTCGCTTGGCTTATCTCGGCTTCCAGTCAAAGGAAATAGTAATTGATATGCTACCTCACACAGGTTGGTACTGGTCTTTATCCTGATTATTGTGCTTGTCATATGTATTGGTAATTTGGTATTGTGCTACTATTTGCCGATTTCATAAAGGAGTAACTTGGAGCCTGAACTTGCAGGCAAATCATTACATTGGGTGATTTCAGTAGAACTGCACAAAAAGATCAGAAGGACAGGTACTTATGCTGCTACTATGTACTCCGAAGTTCACTCAGACAAGCATCGATGTTGGCAAGAAGAAGTTCCTATATTCATTCGAGTATCAACCGGCGTCAACCAGTTGTCAAACTCCAAGTATTAGGAGAGTGAATGCCAAAAATATTGCTTGGCGATAGCCCGTAAAAACGCAGATCCATCTTTGGTCCCACTTGTGCCTTTTGGTTATCGGCACATATGGTAGCGAATCGTATGGCATGGAGTCTAAAGATTCCGACATGTTGGTTGACGCGATATTCATCGGCACTTAATCGGTCTGCACGCTGTGGATGCTCCATTTCAGTTGAACTGCACAAAAAATTTGGGTGGTTCATTTTCTCAACCACCTCCTTTCTTGTCTGCAATGTAGAATTTTGGTGAGCTACAGGACCAAGATGAGCCAGTAAACTAGTTGGATGAAAGTAGTCGCCAAGTTGCTCAAACCTTCCTCGTCACGAGGCCACTATTTGAGGATAAACCTACAAGTAAAGTTCAGATTGTCTGTGCTGCCTCTTATGTACTCGAAAATTTACTCGTACAGGCATTAATTTTAGCAAGAAGTACCTCCGACTGAACACCATTTACCAGTCTGTACCCTAGGTAATTAAAGTTCATCCATGGATGATATTTGTTGTGATCTCAATCATTTGGATTCATAAACATACTGAACATGTGTATATCTGAATCTTTTTGTGAATTATCTATGAATATTTTCGTGTGATCTATCAATCATTTGGATGCAGAAACATGCTGAACTTGTGTATATATGAATCTTTTGAGTTGTTGATTGTGCATGTTGGCTATGAATATGAACGTGTCCTGTGAACCTGAGTTTGATACGAATGTTTACCTTTTATGATGTACTTGTGTGTGAACTTGTTAGTATGCCTACTGTGGGATTCGTGACGTGTGGGTGTCAACGGCGCACCTTCTTCCCGAGAAGAATTGCACCGACTTTGTTACGGTAGCAACGTCGCATCAGCTCTTTTTAATCTTTCTGCTCTGTCTTCCCCCCTCCCCCGCTCAACCCCAACCGTAATGTTTTCGGCCTCAAAACAAACATTGTACTGCGTTGTTTTTGGGGCTTGATGAAAAATCGAGTACTAGTTTCTGTAGGTTGGCCCGCCCAGCAAATGGGCTGCTGGTCCACCACGGACTGGGAGCCTAAAAATACAAGTTGTATGGTGCAGAGGCAAGTAAAAAACGCCATCGAGAGTCATCCACTTAAGAAAAAAAAATTGCTCCTGATGTGCTTCTTCAATCGTGCCGCCGGCACCCTCTTTAATCCAGTTCGCTCGGGGATCTAGTTGGTATCATTTTTTTCCAGAGGGCGAACAAGTATCAGCTAGGCCTAGGTTTTGTTTTTTAACATGCGTAGCCCACCATATACGGAGATAGTGGTTTCAACTTATTTTTTGAGGTCCATACCGGCCTATGGGCTTTTTCTTAAAGATCGGCAGCCCAATGTATTTTTCTTAGTAAAACGCAGATCTCTGTTCTATTTATCTATATATAAGAAAAATAATGATGTCTCCAATTTATGTTTTCCCTTCTAACCACATTATATATGTTTATATTATTACTATTATCGTATATTTTATAGAGACTTATATATACATTATAAAAACATCCCACGTGTTATTAACTTATAAGAGTAAATGTTTAACAGAAGTTGGGAAGGAAAATCCTGGTGGTTTTTGACTCATAGGCAAGGAAAATCCTGGTGATTGCGTACAAAAGCTTGTGAAGATTTTAAGGACCAATGTAATAATAACGCGCTCATTTTTATGTTGAGCAATAACTTCGCTAATTTTATATATATATATATATATATATATATATATATATATATATATATATATATATATATATATATAATGTGTTGCTCGGTTTATTTTTTGATATTAATTGCTCCTTCTAACCTAACATTATATATAGAACGAGCCGAGCTAATTCGTGTATTTCAAGAAAGTGCAAATGGGCTGGGATTTCTTAGAAAATATAAATGGGCCGCATTGGCACGAAATTATTTGTTCACCCAGCCCAGCAAATGGACAAAAAGTGGGTTAAATATATGCCACATTTTTGCAGGCTGACATGTGGGCCAATAGGTCGAAGCCTATGCAGGGCGTTGTCAACTTGGTCAACAATTGATTATGACATCCACAGCCATTGGATTTATATCCAACGGCCATCATGCACCTTCAATCTCTCGTCTTCTTCCTCCAGCGTCACCGGGACCGCCTGGTCCGGCCTCCAGCGGCTAGTGGCTCTGCTTAGCACGCACCGCTGCGAAGCGCTACCCCACTGCCGGCCAGGCTATCCCTCCACCCCTCCACACCTCCTGTTATTCTCCACCGACTGCAGCCCCATGCCGCACCAGAACCAGTTATGACCCTTCTCCTCGTCTCAATCTGTGACTCCACTGCCACGTCTTCCCATCTCCGGGTCGTTCCCGCCCGGGGCCTCGCCGTCGTCCACCGCCTCGCTACACTCGGTGCGGCATGGTCAACAAACGAGAGTCATCGGAAGAGGACTGTACGTGGAGGGCCTGACCGCTGGAACCCACGAGGTCCATGGTCGCATGCAAGGAAAGTTCCTCCTTATTAAGCTCGAAAAAATGTTTCCTCCCCCTGACAGCTGGGACCCACCGGCTGTATCTTCACACAGAATGAAGTGCCTCCTTGTTATGCAAAAAAATTATTCCTCCCGTTGACAGCTGGGACCCGTCAGATTTGATGGCTGACTTGTGGGCCTACTAAGCGGACGTGTACGCAGGGCTTTGCCAACTTAATCAACAAATGATTCTAGCACCTGGACCGTTGGATGTTAATCCAACAGTCGTGCTCCTTCTTCAACCTCTGTTCTTTCTCCTGTCTCCCGTGGGCGGCACCGCGGCAATGCTGCGGCGCACCCGAACCAGTCAAGTTTCCCACTCCTCTCCATCTGCGACTCCACTACCGCGCCTTCCCCATCTCCGGGTCGTTCCAGTCTGGGGCCTCGCCATCGTCCATCGGCCTTGGTGCGCTCGGCACGGTGTGGTCAACATGGTCAACAACCGAGAGTCATCGGAAGATGACTGTACGTGAGAGGCTGACAGTGGGGACGCACCACGCCCATGGACACATGCATGCAACTGCATCCTTTTTACCCTGAAAAATAATGTTTTCTCCCCCTAACTGCTGGGACCCACCAGCTACATCTTCGCACGCAAGGAAGTGCGTCCATATTACAAAAAAATGATTCGCCCCCTGACTGCTGGGACCCACCAGCTACATCACCGCACGCAAGGAAGTGCCTGACAGTCGGGACCCACCTGGTCGAAGTGTATGTAGCGTTGTCATTCTGGTCGCGAACGTGTACGTACATACGATCGGTCTGTCTGCAGTCTGCAACGATGAACCGTGGGCATGCAAGGAAGGGCACGTGTCGTAGTAGAGGCACGCACGTAGCATGTACACGTACGTACAGCGGCCAGGGTGCAAGAAAGTAAATATGGCCACGTACGTACATACGGGCGGGGTCTCGAATGCATACTCGCGCATACGTACGACCAGGGCTCGTGTACATGGTTGTGGCTGGGTCGGAACGGAGAAACTGCATCGTCGTCGTGTTCGTGGGGAGGCAACGGAATGCGTCATGTTCATCAGGAGGCAACAAAACGCGTGCTATTCATCGGGAGCCAACCAGCTTGGACGGAACAGGCGATGGAAATAAGGCCTGGCGTACCGTACAACCGAGGAAACGGCCTTGTGTTCAGCCGGCCACAGTGGAAAAGGGATCCTGTTCATCGGGAGGGGTCTGGCATACCGCAAAACAGAGGAAACGGACCTCCTACGGTCGAAACGGGGTCCCGTTGATCGGGAGGGGTGTGGCGTACCGCAAAACAGAGGAAACGGACTTGTGTTGGAGCGCTACGGTCGAAACGGGGGTCCTGTTCATCGGGAGGGGTGTGGCGTACTGCAAAACGGGACTCCACGGGATTCTGTTCATCTCCACCGTCGACCTCCTCCAGCCTCCACGGGCTACTGTTCATCCACGATCGACCTCCTCCAGCCTCCAGCTGTGATTGTTCATCCACGGGCTCCTGTTCATCCAGCCTCCACCGCGCGCCTGCACCGGCTACTGTTCAACCAGCCCTCTCCACGGGGTCCTGTTCAACCACCCTCCACGGGCTGCTGTGCATCCAGCCCTCCACCAGCTACTGTTCAACCAGCCCTCCACCGGCTACTATTCATCCAGCCCTCCACGTAGTCCTGTTCATCCAGCCCTCCATGGGGTCCTGTTCATTCACCGGCTCGATCGATCGGGGTACTGTTCATCCAACGGCAATGACCTCTACTACCACGGGTTCCTGTTCATCCAACCCCCACCAGGAACTGTTCATCCAAACCCCCCAACAACGCTCATTGTTAATCTAGAGGCAGCATCGATCGGCTTCAGTTAGAAGCAGTAGCGAAGGAATCACTCGGGTTCAGTTAACAGCAAGGGATCGATCGATCGCTCGGGTTCAGTGTAACGCATAGCTTGCAGTGCAATCACTCAGGTTCAGTTAGAGCCCAACGCCTCACACCCACGCACGTACCTGTACGAGAGAAACGCGCATCGCTCAGCCCCCGACCACCCACCGTAACCGGAACTCCCCGATATTTTCCGCGCCCTTGCTTCTACCACGGTTTTTCCGTCATGGACGGCCCAAAGAATGTCATGCAGCTGCCTCTCCGGCCCGTCCAGGACGAAAAGCCCATTTTCTGTCATTATTTTTTGTCATAGAAGTAGGATCCCACCAGATCTATGATGATACCGGGTTTTGTCACAATTATCGTCATAGAAGTGTCATAAGTATGACAGAAAAGAATTCGCTTGGCCCAAAATGTCTCGGATGTGTCTTTTATTTCTAGTGTATGTCGTTTCATTTCTGAGTATCTGAGTCTTTATTGTCTTCATAAGATCACTTGGGGGCTTCCTGCTCATTGAGCATAGCTGTGACTACTCTCTTGATTCGGCTTGTACGCCTTGATAAAAATTACTTGGGGGCTTCCTGCTCATTGAGCATAGGTATGACTACCCTACTGATCCGGCTTGCATGCCTTGATTGCAAAATACTTGGGGGCTTCCTTTTTAATGAGCATAGCTTCATTTACCATTGTGATCGGCTTGGACGCCAGGTGTATTCACCAAAAATCCGGGTTATCCTGCCTTTGTATGTCTGCCACTCCTGCCAGGTAATCCTGGAATGACTCGCTGAACTCTTGACATTCAATCTTATAAAGACCCTTAACTTGTCAAAGTTAAAACGGCGATTGGTCATGTGAGGCCCGACTTACAGGTTTGAATAAAGGATTAACTCAATGGCTGTGTGGCCCTTGAATAGCACTTGAGATTGAGGTTTGGTAGCCTATGAAAGCCTTGTTTTTTCTGGTTTGTTGTTTTATTTGAACATTTTTTGGGTTCATCTTTTGTACCATATTGACATATGGTTTAAAATGATTCAGTCCATGTAGCCTTAATCTTTTTGCTCATATTTGAGCGAATTCGAGGTTTTTGATAACCCGGCCTGGCTTTGGACGATAAGTTGCCAGTGTGCTTTGATTATGCGCTTGGAGTTCTGCGCTCTAAGTCTTTGGGATGTTACCCTTGCTGCATATGGCGTTGTAAGCCGGCAGTATGAGTAAATTGCAGAGGTATGTTATTTATTTGTTATATGAATATGCGAGGTTTTGATAACATGCCCTGGTTATGGACTATACAGTCACCAACAATTTTATATGGGGCATTATGACCCTCCCTAGGGTAAACCGCCAGGGCACATGTTATCTTCTTGTGTGTAGGAAGTATGATACATATGGTCTGCGTGATTGAATTATGAGCATAAGCAACAGATCTTCAACATCAGATCAGCGGTTCAAAGTGTTATGCAAATAAACATCCACGATGGCATGATAGATCATTGTTTTCAACTAGCCTATAACAAGGCATCATGTGTCCCAAAAGAATAAGTGTTTTTGATACGCACAACATCCAATGTTGTGGATGATAAAGCGGCCCTTGGGTTAGTTGTCTTGGCCTTGATGTGTTGAAGATTCTGGGTCATATGGCATCGGCTCTTCTTCTTCTTGATCACCCATTGGCTAGAAGTCATATGTGGCCCAGTCGATCCTGGTCAAAGCTCTAAACACAGCTTCATCATATATAAGGCTTGATGGATCAATGTTAGGAGCGAAGGTGTGCTTACGTGTGGGCGGGATAAGATCCACAGCTTCATGAACCGTCGCCTTCCCTTTGGTGTTCTCATCATCATAAACCGGGTGATACTTGGAGAGGTCTGTCTCCTCAGCCAGTTTGCTTGCCCAAGGACGCATCTCTCTTACTATTTTGGTGAAGTCATCAGCGTTGAAGGGAGACACATCTTCTTCTAAACTGGGATAGCTGGTTGATATCTCTTCCGGGTCAAGCTCAGCTTGCCATGCCTTTTCCCGGCTCAAGCCAGTGATGGGAACGGCTCTGGCGGCTGATCGCTTTAATTCCTCAACCCTTTGTGGCAGCACAGACAACTTCTCTAACACTTCCTTGATGAGGGAAGGTGGTTGCTTCTTATGCAAGGCAGCAGAAATAGCCCGCTGAGCACTAGTGTACAACTGCTCCACAAGGGTATATACAGCTTTCAGCCTTATGCGCATATCATCACCCAGCTTGGAGCTTTTGGAACCTACATTAGCAAGTATATTTATGAACCGACTCAATGGTTGTTCAACATTGATGAAGAAAGATTGAAGTATACTATTACTTACCAAAGATGGTCGCTGTCATGTTGTTGATTTGGTACTTTAAACCAGACAACTCATCGGTTACCGGCTTAAGGGCAGCTTCAGCGTCTTCTGCTGTTTTCCATAGAGCTGCCTTCTCGGTGTCCCAGCCGATTCTCTCAGCACTAAAGTCCTTTTTAAGCTTTTCATTGTTTTCCAAAGCGGTCTTCAGTTCTGACTTGGCCTTTGAAGTTTCTGCTTGTTGGGACTGGATGTTTTGCCTCAGATCCACCACTTGAGATTCCTTCATATTCAATTCAGCCTACAAGATAAGACGAGTCAGCAGCAATATATGGTTATGACAATCACTTTATTTGAAGTCCCAAGTATAATACCAGTATTTTACTTGGCACTTGGGGGCTAATGCACATTGCTCTTTTTGAATACGAATCTTTAATGACCCGGCTAAGTTTTCTACGACTACAGCCGGCTCATGGGGGCTACATATTCGGGTTTTTATTCATAAATATGGTGATAAGTCCCGGCTTAGCCATATTGATTAAGCCAGCCCTTGGGGGATACATGTGCAAAGTTGAGTATTATAATTTCAAGGCCCCGCTTAACTTTCCAGTTTAAGCCGACCCTTGGGAGCTATATGTGCTGACTTTGCAGATTACACATTACTATGGTTTAACTTCAAGATTAACAAGGATATTTAAGTCTACATCATATTCAAGTTTTTCATATTCAATAGACTTGGCGGCTGGTAGATATATATTGGTATGAGAAATTTTTTTGCTTACCTCAAAATGCTCCTTCATGAGATTAACCAAGCTGGCATCAAAGTCACGGTTGGTGTGAAGGCGGTTTAGATAACCTAAATGAATCTCCTAGGCATTGAACTGGGCATAGCTTTCCAAATCCACTTTCCACTTGCCCTTATCAATAGAAGAAAATTATTCTTTGGCGTTGTGCTTGGATAAGGTGGTGTGGTTACCTGGTGCTGTGTAAGCCGTCCCAATAACTATTACATCTTAAGTTTCTTGAGCCGGTTGAGCGGGGCTGAGCGGCTTAGCATTCTCCGGATCAATATTCATGGGGTCCATGGTGACAGGGTGTTCTTCTGGTGGCGGATCATCCATGGATGCTTCACAAGTTTGATGCAAAGACTCAGACATCGTCTGCTTCTCCAGGTCAGTTACCTTGGGATCTTCGGCCGGCTTAGTAACTTTCAGCTTCTTGCTAGATTTGGCCATAGCACTGAAGGAAACACATGATTAGATTAGTATATCAATTGAATAAGGTGTTAAAATAGGCAAGCTTAAGTGTTCTTACCTAGGTACAGTCTTGAAAAGAGGGACCCGAGTCCCAGTTGAGTCGCCAGAAGAAGAGTGAGAGGTTCCCTAATAGTTTGAATCAGAAGGGTTAAGAGGTTGTCGAAAAAAACCTACCTTTGGAAAAACTAAGTCGGAAATTTGTGAAACCTCTGCTTGGCGCTTGCGAGGAACCGGCGTGTTGGGTAAGCCGGAAGATAATATCCCACCACCGTTGTTCCGGGTTGTGCGACGAGCTTCATGTTGCTGTTTCTTCTAAAAAAAGTTGGGATCCAAGTAAGCTAAAGTGCGAGAAAACCTTACTTTCCGGCTCGCCTGACGCACTCTCTGTCTCATCAGAGGTTCAGAGTCGGAGGAAAGGATAGTTACCTCTTCAACATCTGCTTGGCTTCCTTCCGCATCATCCCGAGAGTTTTCAGCGTCAATAAGATTTAAAAAAATGAGCCAAGGGAGTCAAGTTCTACCTCCGACTCATCATCATCCAAGTTAAATAACTCGGAGGGGTTGGTCTTCTTCTTGGCAGGCTTTTTAGTAGCCTTATTCTTCGCCCGGGTCTTCTTGGCCGGCTTATCCTGCATCTTCCTATTACAAAAAGGGGAATCGGCCTGCGGAAATCAAATGGTTATAAGAGGACTGTTTAAGTGAAGAAATGATTAAACTGGAAATTGTTTAAAAGCTTACAGCTGGCGGCTTGATGAGAACGCAGAAAGGATTCAACCATGTTTTGCTGCAATCTGCCAAGTTATGTTCAGTAGGGACTTGGTCATATCATTGATATCATCATCATTCAGCTCTGTTTGGTTATGGTGCTGGGGGTCTTTGATGTTTCTAGTATACTCGCACATTAAGCCGGGGCGGCAGCTTAAGGACAAAATTCTCCATGCGACCCAACATCAAACTAGGTCGATACTAGTCAAGCCATTAGCCATTAAGGCTCTGATCTTTGAAAAAACGGACATATATTTGGCCTGGTCTTCTGTGCTAATCCGTTCCGGGAGGTGGTGCCTATTGCTAAGCCGGTTTTCACGATAACCTGGCAGAGGATTTTCCCCTTCTGGAGAGGTATCTTGGCGGTAAAACCATGCGTGGTTCCAGTCCTTAGGGTGAGTGGGCAACTTGGCAGCTGGGAAGGTGGCTTCTTTCCGCCTATGGATCGAAATACCGCCTAACTCTAGGCTGGGTCCATCTATAAACTCGGTCTGCCGGTTCAGGTAATAGAATTCCCTGAACAGCTCTAAAGTGGTCTCCTGTTGAAGGTATACTTCACAAGACACGTGAAAGTTACAAATGTTTGAGACGGAGTTGGGCCCGATGTCTTGGGGATGAAGCTGGAAGAAGTGCAGTACATCACGGAAAAACTTTGAGCTGGGTGGGGTAAAACCCCGGAGCAGATGATCAGTAAATAAAATCACTTCACCTTCCTTGGGCTCAGGAGGGATTTCTGTGCCTGGGACCCTCCAATGGATGACATCTTTTTTGGCTAAGACGCCCATTTTAACATACTCGTTCAGAGTTTCCTCAGTAACCCGGGAGACAACCCAGTTGCATGAAGTGACAGTCTTGGTCATTTTGAGGATGAAGGCCGAGAAAGAAAAGATTGCCGGTTTAAGATTATGCTGTTAAGACGGCTAATGATCAAAAAGTAAGTGCTACAAAGGTTGACATGATTAAACCGGAAGACAGTGCCGGGTTATGCGAATTATGAACGCATATTGGCGGCTTAACAAGGGGACTAATGCTATATGGTGGGTTATGGTTTATTATATAAGTCGCCCGTATGGTCGCAGTGTGACAGATTTGAAAGTGAATTTTTGCTAAGTAATGGACAAACAAATTCCATAGATTGATGCTACGGTTTTGGACCTGCAACAGTTTAGAAAATAAAATAAATTCTAAAGCTAAGGTGAAGGAAGTGGAAGAACTCATGTGTTCGGATGGATCTTATACAGAAAAAGTATCTACTGCAATTGGAAAAGGGATACTAAGCTACTACCGCGCGTCTTCAATATCATGTTCAGATTCAACTACGTGATCTAAAGAAGGAAAAGAAGAACAAAGAAGAACTCCGACGAACTGGGCAAACACTAATGGAGATCTCCTACATGGGAGGAGGAGTACTTACTAATGCTGTTGAACAGCGGAGGTGCGCCACAGTGCTCTCGTCCGTTCAGGTTGATGCAGCGGCTGGAGTTGAGGCAGTTGACAAAGGCCGACGGCGGCAAAGCTTGGGCGTGCAGGGGCGTTGCGAGGAGGAAGAAGAAGACGAGGGGGCAAGGATGAAAAAATGAAAAGGGCCCCTGTCCCTATTTATAAGGAGGTGGATAAATGGCATACGCAGGAATCGACGAGGCCGAAAATATGATTATGTGGTTACGCGGATGCCTCGATTTTCGGACCTAAGCATGCACCCAAGGACACATATTTGATTTTTCAACCAATTTATATGCACTGGAGCATGTGCATGTAGTTCAAATTCCAATTATGCACATATATGCATTGAAAACTCAGTTAATGCATAAAAATGTCCAAAAGAACCCCGAAAAATCACAAAAATTGACACAACACTCCTGTTGTTGTATGTTGACACGAGAAAAAATTTGGAAGCAATAAGAGGCAGTGGATATCGTTTCGTCCCCAAAGGTGGGACGTTCCCTACCGAAACAATGATGCTTGTTGTGAAAAGCTCTGGTTTGTGAGAAGCATATACCCAAACCAGCCCCAGACGGGACAAAAATTTTACCACGGCATGTTGATGCCGCTCCATGAAAGCATGCCAAGTTTCATAAATTTTAGACGAGTTTTGGAATTACTAGAATTTAAAAACGAGGCATCTCAACGTTTTGCCGGCAATCAACGGTGCCCTGGTATTTGAAATTCAATCCCATTTCTTGCATGGTACCTAAGCATGCACCCAAGGACACAGATTTGATTTTTCAACCAATTTATATGCACTGGAGCATGCGCATGTAGTTCAAATTTGAATTATTCACATAAATGCATTGAAAACTCAGTTAATGCATAAAAATGTCCAAATGACCCCCGAAAAATCCCAAAAATTGACACAACACTCCTGTTGTTCTATGCTGACACGAGAAATTTTTTGAAAGCAATAAGAGGCAATGGATATTGTTTCGTCCGCGAAGGTGGGACGTTCCCTACCGAAACCATCATGCTTGTTGTGAGAATCTCTGGTTTGTGAGAAGCATATACCCGATCCTGCCCCAAATGGGACAAATTTTTTAACACGACATGTTGATGCCGCTCCATGATAGCATGCCAAGTTTCATGAATTTCAGACGAGTTTTGGATTTACTAGAATTTAAAAACCATACATCTCAATGTTTGGCCGGCAATCAACAGTGCCCTCGTGTTTGAATTTCATTCCCATCTCTTGCATGGGGACCTAGAAATTCACCCAAGGACGAATATTAGATTTTTCAACCAACCTTAGTGCATAGGAGCATGTGCTTGTAGTTCAAATTTGAATTATGTACATAAAATGCCTTGAAAACCTAGTTAATGCATAAAAATGTTCAAACGAACCCCGAAAAATCACAAAAATTGACACAACACTCCTGTTGTTCTATGTTGACACTAGAAAATATTTGAAAGCAATAAGAGGCAATGGATATCATTTCGTTCCCAAAGGTGGGACGTTCCCTACCGAAACCATGATGCTTGTTGTGAGAAGCTCTGGTTTGTGAGAAGCATATATCTAAACTAGCCCCAAACGGGACAGAAATTTTATCACGGCATGTTGATGCCGCTCCATGAAAGCATGCCAAGTTTCATGAATTTCGGACGAGTTTTGGATTTACTAGAATTTAAAAACGAGGCATCTCAACGTTTTGCCGGCAATCAACGGTGCCCTGGTGTTTGAAATTCATTCCCATTTCTTGCATGGGACCTAAGCATGCACCCAAGGACACAGATTTGATTTTCAACCAATTTATATTCACTGGAGCATGTGCATGTAGTTCAAATTTGAATTATGCACATAAATGCATTGAAAACTCAGTTAATGCATAAAAATGTCCAAACGAACCCCGAAAAATCCCAAAAATTGACACAACACTCATGTTGTTCTATGTTGACACGAGAAAATTTCTGAAAGCAAGAAGAGGCAATGGATATCGTTTCGTCCTCGAAGGTGGGACGTTCCCTACCAAAACAATCATGCTTGTTCTGAGAAGCTCTGGTTTGTGAGAAGCATATACCCGAACCTGCCCCAAATGGGACAAAAATTTTAACACGGCATGTTGATGCTGCTCCATGATAGCATGCCAAGTTTCATGAATTTCAGACGAGTTTTGGATTTACTAAAATTTAAAAACCAGGCATCTCAATGTTTTGTCGGCAATCAACAGTGCCCTGGTGTTTGAATTTCATACCCATCTCTTGCATGGGACCTAGAAATTCACCCAAGGATGGATATTAGATTTTTCAACCAACCTTAGCGCATGGGAGCATGTGTTGTAGTTCAAATTTGAATTATGCACATAAAATGCCTAGGAAACCCAGTTAATGCATAAAAATGTCCAAACGAACCCCGATGAATCACAAAAATTGACACAACACTCCTGTTGTTCTATGTTGACACTAGAAAATATTTGAAAGAATAAGAGGCAATGGATATCGTTTCGTCCCCAAAGGTGGGACGTTCCCTATCGAAATCATCATGCTTGTTGTGAGAAGCTCTGGTTTGTGAGAAGCTTATACCCGAACCTGCCCCAAATGGGACAAAATTTTCACCACGGCATGTTGATGCCGCTCCATGATAGCATGCAAGTTTCATGAATTTCAGATGAGTTTTGGATTTACTAGAATTTAAAAACCAGGTATCTCAACGTTTTGCTGGCAATCAATAGTGCCATGGTATTTGAATTTCATTCCCATCTCTTGCATGGGGCCTAAGCATGCACCCAAGGACACAGATTTGACTTTTCAACCAATTTATATGCACTAGAGCATGTGCATGTAGTTCAAATTTGAATTACGCTCATAAATGCATTGAAAACTCAGTTAATGCATAAAAATGTCCAAACGAACCCCGAAAAATCCCAAAAATTGACACAACACTCCTGTTGTTCTATGTTGACACGAGAAATTTTTTGAAAGCAATAAGAGGCAATGGATATCGTTTCGTCCCCAAAGGTGAGACGTTCCCTACCGAAACCAACATGCTTATTGTGAGAAGCTCTGGTTTGTGAGAAGCATATACCCAAACCTGCCCCAAATGGGACAAATTTTTTAACATGGCATGTTGATGCCGCTCCATGATAGCATGCCAAGTTTCATGAATTTCAGACGAGTTTTGGATTTACTAGAATATAAAAACCAGGCATCTCAATGTTTTGTCGGCAATCAACAGTGCCCTGGTGTTTGAATTTCATTCCCATCTCTTGCATGGGACCTAGAAATTCACCCAAGGACACATATTAGATTTTTCAACAAACCTTAGTGCATTGGAGCATGTGCTTGTAGTTCAAATTTGGATTATGCACATAAAATGCCTAGAAAACCCAGTTAATGCATAAAAATGTCCAAACGAACCCCGAAAAATCACAAAAATTGACACAACACTCCTGTTGTTTTATGTTGACACTATAAAATATTTGAAAGCAATAAGAGGCAATGGATATCGTTTCGTCCCCAAAGGTGGGACGTTCCCAATCGAAACCATCATGCTTGTTGTGAGAAGCTCTGGTTTGTGAGAAGCTTATACCCAAACCTGCCCCGAATGGGACAAATTTTTTACCATGGGATGTTGATGCCGCTCCATGATAGCATGCCAAGTTTCATGAATTTCGTACGAGTTTTGGATTTACTAGGAAAACAAGGCATCTCAATGTTTTGTCGGCAAACAACAGTGCCCTGGTGTTTGAATTTCATTCCCATTGCTTGCATGGGAACAAGAAATTCACCCAAGGACACACATGTGATTTTTGAACCAACTTTAGTGAATTGGAGCATGTGCTTGTAGTTCAAATTTGAATTATGCACACAAAATGCCTAGAAAACCCAGTTAATGTATAAAAAGGCCAAACGAACCCCGAAAAATTCCAAGATTGAACACAACACTCCTGTGGTTCTATGTTGACACTAATTTTTTTTTGAAAGCAATAAGAGGCAAAGGATATTGTCCCGTCACCAAAGGTGGTACGTTCCCTATCGAAACCATCATGCTTGTTGTGAGAAGCTCTGGTTTGTCAGAAGCTTATACCCGAACCTGCCCCAAATGGGACAAAATTTTCACCACGGCATGTTGATGCCACTCCATGATAGCATGCGAAGTTTCATGAATTTCAGACGAGTTTTGGATTTACTAGAATTTAAAAACCAGGCATCTCAATGTTTTGCCGGCAATCAACAGTGCCATGGTGTTTGAACTTCATTCCCATCTCTTGCATGTGACCTAAAAATTCACCCAAGGACACACATGTGATTTTTCAACCAACTTTGGTGCATTAGAGCATGTGCTTGTAGTTCAAATTTAAATTATGCACATAAAATGCCTAGAAAACCCAGTTAATGTATTAAAAAGGCCAAACGAACCCCAGAAAATTCCAAGATTGAACACAACACTCCTGTTGTTCTGTGTTGACAATAGAAAATTTTTGAAAGCAATAAGAGGCAACGGATACCGTCTCGTCCCCAAAGGTGGTACGTTCCCAATCGAGACCATCATGCTTGTTGTGAGAAGCTCTGGTTTGTGAGAAGCTTATACCTGAACCTGCCCCAAATGGGACAAAATTTTCACCGCGTCATGTTGATGCCGCTCGATGATAGCATGCCAAGTTTCATGAATTTCAGACGAGTTTTGGATTAACTAGAATTTAAAAAACCAGGCATCTCAATGTTTTGCCGGCAATCAATAAAGTGCCTCGGTGTTTGAAATTCATTCCCATCTCTTGCATGGGACCTAGAAATTCACCCAAGGACACACATGTGATTTTTCAACCAACTTTGGTGCATTGGAGCATGTGCTTGTAGTTCAAATTTGAATTATGCACATAAAATGCCTAGAAAACCCAGTTAATGTATAAAAAAGGCCAAACGAACCCCGAAAAATCCAAGATTGAACACAATACTCCTGTTGTTCTATGTTGACACTAGAAAATTTTTGAAAGTAATAAGAGGCAACGGATATCGTCTCGTCCCCAAAGGTGGTACATTCCCTATCGAAACCATCATGCTTGTTGTGAGAAGCTCTGGTTTGTGAGAAGCTTATACCCAAACCTGCCCCAAATGGGACAAAGTTTTCACCACGACATGTTGATGCCGCTCCATGATAGCATGCCAAGTTTCATGAATTTCAGATGAGTTTTGGATTTACTAGAATTTAAAAACCAGGTATCTCAATGTTTTGCTAGCAATCAACAATGCCCTGGTGTTTGAAATTCATTCCCATCTCTTGCATGGGACCTAAAAATTCACCCAAGGACACACATGTGATTTTTTAACCAACTTTAGTGCATTGGAGCATGTGCTTGTAGTTTAAATTTGAATTATGCACATAAAATGCCTAGAAAACCCAGTTAATGTATAAAAAAGGCCAAACGAACCCTGAAAAATTCATTCCCATTTCTTCCATGGGACCTAAGCATGCGCTGAAGGACAAATATTTTATTTTTCAACCAATTTGTGTGCACCGGAGCATGTGCATGTAGTTTAATTTTGAATTGTGCACCTGAAATGGCTAGAAAACCAGTTGAATGTATGAAATGTCCAAACGAACCCTGAATATTTCCAATTCTTTTACGACACACATACAGTTGCATGTTCACTGCAGATAAAAGGTCTAGCAATTCAAACACCGTCCATTTCCACTGTGACCTCATTTTGTAATTCAAATCAAGTAGATCCCACACAGTTTGTTCTCACCAACCGTGTGAGATGTAGTACAAAATATCTTGGAGCACGTTGGTGTATAGTACGCCTATGGCTTACGCGAGAAGGTGCGTCGACTACAGTCCACAGCCGGTGTGTCAAGCACACTAGCTCGCTCCCCCAAAACTCCCGCCTCTCCATCCCTCTCTACTTCAGTCCCTTGATTCAAATTTTCAGTAGCCCCGTCATTTTACTCCCGCCTTTGCATCCCTCGCAATCTCAAAAATATATGCTCGCCCTTGATCCAAATTTTCAGTAGCCCCGCCTTGTTACTCCCGCCTAGTAATATTTTCAGTTGCCGCAGTATTTCCTCAAACACAACCTCTGCACACACAGACACACACAACCCTCGAAACCATTGGTAGGTCGCCGCCATCGCCGGCGCCTCCATCCTCAACCTCTGCCGGTGTGCCGGGGAGCTCGAGTAGCCAATGGTCAAAAAGAGGTTTATCGCGACCTTTTCGCCCGACGCCGGCGAGGTGGCCGCTGAGGTGTCCCCGTCGTCCTCCGCGGGCCCGATCCGCTGTCGCCGGTCCCCCGATCCGCTCGCCGCCGCACCCCTACGCCGGTTCGAGGACTTCCCCGTCCTCCTCCGGACCCGGCAGTCGACGAAGTCCTACCTTGGGGTCCGGCAGCGGCGGTGGGGGACGTGGGTTGCCGAGATTACAAATCAAGAGACCCACACCCGTCGGTGGCTCGGTAGCATCCACAAGGCCGAGCTCGCGGCCATGGAGTACGAACGCTGGCAGGTCTATTACCACGGCGCGGCGACTAGGCTCAATTTCCCCTTCGGCACATGTCCGATCCACCTCGTTCTGCCGGAGCCAGGGGTGGTGAGCTCGGCTATGGCGCGGGAGGACCGCGAGGCGTGGGAGCGTCTCGAGGCTGAGCCCGCCGACAAGGCCTACATGCAAGAGCTCCGCCGGCAGCACCCGGAGCTCGTGGAGGCCGAGCGGGCGATCTTTGCCGGTGCAGAGGGCGGCGAGGTTATCGCGCTCTCCTCCAATGACGAGGTCGAAGGCGGTGAGGACAGCGGCGCAGAGGGTGGGTTATCATGCTCTCCTCTGATGACGAGGTCGAAGGCGGCGGCGACGGCGGCGCGGAGGGCATCGATGTGGGCCCCCAGGACGAGGAGATCGACATCGACGAGTGGAGGAGTGCCTTCCCCAACGACCCCGACGACGGTACTGGACCGGACCCGGCTCGCGGGACACCGTACATGACGAGGAAGGATTGGCTCGACCTCTACTTAGACCGAAAGTAGTTTAGCTTAGTTTAAATTTATGTTTTATGTTCGGTTATGCAAAACTATCTATGTTTATGTTTGAATGCATGCTACTTCGGTTGAACCTGCTTTGAACTTGATCAAATTGAAGTTTACAACCTTAAGTTTAGGGGATCGACTATAAAAGGCCAAAAATTACTGGAGTATATATATATCCACTAAGGGTTTTAGTCCTTTAACTTTTTAAGGATCGCCTAGAGATGTCCTTATGACTTGTTTATTTCAGTTCTTCACAATGTGATGCTCTATATGTGCAACTATTTGATGTGCAGTTCAATTTCATCAATAACAGTTTCAACAATACCACTATGAATTACGATATTTGGTTGCTGTTAAGTATATTGCAGTTAACATGCCTTTTCGTTTTTCAATTGTTGTTTAGAAACATGAATTGTACTGAATGACTAAATATGCAATCCCAGGCTACATAGCAACAAGGAAGAGTGTTACCTTAATGTTATGATGATGTCTAGATATACATGTAATAAAATCTTATATAATGGGATGGATGGAATGTTGTACTACATCATTTTTCAATTGTTGTTTAGCTTCTAATATTAACTTGGTGCTTTTAGGTACATATATCATTGCCAAAGATCCACACTTGACCCTTTCTGCAAGATGGGGCAATGAGATATTCATGAACCAAAGATCAAGTGAGGAAACCGATAAAGATTGTTACTAATATGGGTCAAAAGATGTCAATCGAACTATTTGTTTACACTTTATGCAAGACAAAGATGAACTGTAGGATGGTAAGTAAGAACCTGTAGCCTTCTTTTTACCGCCCGTAATGAGTTGTGTTAGATGACAATATCTGAATCTTTTTTCTTTTGCTGTGGATCCTGAAGTAGTTTACTCAAGATTACCACTCAAACTACATGATTGGCGGTCGGCCATCACAAGGGGTTGACTAGAGTCCTGCATGCCTTCTGCATCCAGGAGAGCACAATAGGGCCATTTCGCTTCACCTTGTTCAAGAATCTGGAATGTCTGTCGCCTCTTTCTTTACCATCTGTAATAGTACAAGTACAGAACCCTGGTACATCATTCTTTATTTGGTGCTTCTGTAATTCTTATACATATGTACCTATGAATCGAATAATGCATTGGTTGTTTGAACCTGATGGATATGAATAAAGCTATAGCCTACTTTCAAGTTTAAATTAGGTACAATTTTAAATAGCAGCAATTAAATTAGGGCGAAATTACGTTGTGCGGGTCATTACGGCACACACGGTTGGTAAAACCAAAACGTTTGCGATATACACCATAATCCGAGACGGTTCACAGAGAGGAAACGTGTGCAAGCATGCACACAGTTGCTGTTCGCAAAGCGTGTGTGATGTCAGGCACTATCACATACGGTGCGGGAAAACTAAATGTGTGTGATTGTCTACCTATCGTACACAGTTTATAATCATTAACTGTTTGTGATGTGCCAGGCATCATAAATCTCCTGTGCCTGGAATCTGCCTAGAATCTGCCTGGAAAGCTCCCGTGCCTAGAATCTGCCTGGTTTTAGGCAGAACCACAAAACTCCGACTGCGATGGCAATGCAAGCACAAACGAGTAGCAAGAATGAAGCGTTTGCGATATTCGAGATATCAGAAATGGTTATATAGGGACAACTGTATGCATCAAGGCTCCCTATCCCCAACGGTTTCTTGGTCGTGTGGGAAGGACCCCCCTATCGCCCACACTCACTTGGCGATGGTTCGAAATGCCGTCGCGGAAATGGGTAAAAAACCGTTTGTTTAGGACCGACGCGCACCAGTGTTTATTCGTCACATGATATGTGGTTTGCTTGGAGCGTCTTATATGATATCAGTCTTTGCTTGTTTTATTTTGTGTTTTAAGTCATCAATCCTTGCAGGACACACTTGTTTGAGAGAGCCAAAATTATATCATGACTTGTTAGAATTGCTCTCTGTGCTTCACTTAAATCTTTTATGAGCTAGGACTTGCTCTAGTGCTTCACTTATATCTTTTTGAGCACAATGTGCTTAGTATTTTTGAAGAAATTCTCTCTTGCTTCACTTAAATTATTTTGAGAGAAAGAAATTTATTATGCTCATGATCTTCACTTATATTTGCTTGAGCTTGTGAAAAGCAACACATGAAAATTAGTCCCAAAGTGATAGATATCCAGGCAGGATAAAGTAAAAAATTGTCATGAAGATCATTGGACAAAATAAATTTGATTCTTAATAATAGTTTTGAGATATGATGATGTGATATGTGAGTTATGTTGATGAGTAATTGTGCTTTAGTAAGAATATTGGTGTTAAGGTTTATGATTCCCTATGCAAGCACGAAAGTCAATAATCATGCAATGAAATTATATCCTACTTGTGGTGCATTATTCGGTGTTAATTATGCTCAATGCTTACTTATCAGATTATTCTTTTCTTGGTTGGTCGCTTCTCAATCGTTTGCTAGCCTTCATTTTGCACTAAGTATGACCTCTACTTGTGCATCCAAAATCCTTTAAACCAGTTTTGCCATAGGAGTCCACTATATCTACCTTTATGCGGTATTCTTTTGTTGTTCTAAGAAAATTTGCATGTGCCATCTCTAATTTTCAAAATAAAATTCTCTTTTGTGTGTGTGTTTCGCTCGCGGAACCGTAACGGGTGGCTAATATTTTCCATGCTGGATGTGTTATTCTCACGATGAGTGTTTATTCACTTGTCATTGCACGAGAGTAAGGCAAAGGTTTTAGGCATGCCCAGTCCCGAAATGCAAAAAATGAATTTACTTTATGTTTTCAAATAATAAATTCCTTGGAAAGTGTTGGTATGGAGGGCAACCGTGGATACGGTTAGCCATGGAAAGTGAAAGAATGGTGGAAAAGGGAAAAAACTTTATTTTCTGTTTGGGAACCGCCTATGGCATATCTAGCATGGAAAGTGTTCGGAACTCTGAGTCGTTTTCGTTGGTGGGATGGATACATCTCCCAAAAAAACTTCATCTCTAATTTTTTCGCTTTGAGCTCTGGCACATCTACAAATCCCTACTTCCCTCTGCGATGGGCCTTTCTTTTACTTTATGCAATTTTTATTTTTGTTTTGAGTCTCCATCTTCTCTTACAAAAGCACCAACTAGGAGGCAATATGATCGTGCTTAAGTATTGGGTATAGCTAATATTCGAGTATGTTTCATGAATGGATCAATGTTTGAGCATGATGGGCTAGGGATAACTTATTTTAGCATTGATATTTTGAGGGACATGGTTGCTTGTTAATATGCTTGAGTATCTAAATTATTATGTCAAAACTAGACTATTGCTTTGAATCACATAAAAGTCCAATTGTCTATGCTATAAAGAAAAGAATATGATATGACATGATGAACAACGCTCCACATAAAAAAATCTGTTTTATCACTTACCTACTCGAGGACGAGTAGGAGTTAAGCTTGGGGATGCTGATACGTCTCCAACATATCTATAGTTTTTTATTGTTCCATGTTGTTTTATTATCAATCTTGGATGTTTTATAATCATTTTATAGTCATTTTATATCATTATTTGGTACTTACCTATTGTCATAGTGCCAAGTGCCAGCTGTTATTTTTTCCTTGTTTTTTACATTGCAGAAAATCAATATCAGACGAAGTCCAAATGCCACGAAACTCCACGATGATTTTTTATGGGCCAAAAGGAAGAAGTTGGGCCCTGGTTGCACCTGGGGGAGTCCCAAGGAGGGGACAACCCACCAGGGCGCGCTAGGAGGCCCAGGCGCGCCTTGGTGGGTTGTGCCCACCTCAGGTGCCCACCGGACCGCCTCTTTGCTCTATAAATACCCCAAAAATTCTAGAACCCTAGAAGCGTCGACGAAATATTCATCCAGCCGCCGCAAAGTCCAGAACCACCAGATCCAATCTAGAGACCATCTCGGATGGGGTTCACCACCTCCATTGGTGCCTCTCCGATGATGTGTGAGTAGTTCTTTGTAGACCTTCGGGTCCGTAGTTAGTAGCTAGATGGCTTTTTCTCTCTCGTTGAATTCTCAATACAATGGTCTCTTGGAGATCCATATGATGTAACTCTTTTTGCAGTGTGTTTGATGGGATCTGATGAACTTCGAGTTTATGATCAGTCATATCATTTTATATCCATGAAAGTTATTTGAGTTTCTTTGATCTCTTATATGCATGATCTCTTATAGCCTCGTATTTCTTCTCCGATATTTGGGTTTTGTTTGGCCAACTTGATCTATTTATCTTGCAATGGGAAGAGGTGCCTGGTAGTCGGTTCGATCTTACGGTGCTTGATCCCAGTGACAGAAAGGGAACCAACACGTATGTATCGTTGCTACTAAGGATAAAAAGGTGGGATCTATATCTACTGCCATAGATAAACGGATCTTGTCTACATCATGTTATCGTTCTTATTGCATTACTCCATTTTCCACGAACTTAATACACTAGATGCATGCTGGATAGCGGTCGATGTGTGGAGTAATAGTAGTAGATGCAGGCAGGAGTCGGTCTACTTATCTTGGACGTGATGCCTATGTAATGATCATTGCCTAGATATCGTCATAATTATTTGAAGTTCTACCAATTGCCCAACAGTAATTTGTTTACCCACCGTTTGCTATCTTTCTCGAGAGAAGCCACTAGTGAAATCTACGGCCCCTGGGTCTTCTTTCTCATATATTTGCTTTGCGATCTATTTTTATTTGCACTTTTTATTCAGATCTATTAAACGAAAAATACAAAAATACTTTGCTGCACTTTATTTTATTTGCGATCTATTTATTCAATCTAGTACAACTTTCTCCCGTCAACACACAATTTCTGGCGCCGTTACCCGAAAGGGATTGACAACCCCTTTAACACGTCGGGTTGCGAGGTGTTGTTATTTGTGTGCAGGGGCTGTTTACGTTGTGTTGCTTGGTTCTCCTACTAGTTCGATAACCTTGATTTCATATCTGAGGGAAATACCTACCGTCGCTGTGCTGCATCATCCTTTCCTCTTTGGGGAAATACCGACGTAGCTTCAAGCGACATCAGGGAGTGCCGACTCCACCGGCGTCCTCCAACAATCCAGAGGTGCCGGACACTTTGAGGGAAGAACTTCGCAGTGCTTCCGTCGTGGAGGAGCACTGTACCCTGATGGGTACGGTGGTTGAAAAGGTTCAGTCCGCCAAAATCGGGCTGAACGAAGCCTTCACGTGCCTGTTAACAGTCTTTGAGGTATGCGACGTAATATTCTTAGCCGCTTTTTCATATGAAAAAATATGCCTGTGTATAGATAGTAGCCCATGAGACTCTGTTTGGTTCATGGAAAGGGGGCCGAACATAGGATCAAATATTTGCCGGAGATAACATGCTTGTCTATTTTGATAAGCAGGCTTCATTGTTAGCGGCTTTCGCCCAGGCCGCTGAAGTTTCTGAACTCAAGCGGAAGCTGAAGCTGGCCGATGAGGAGATCGACCGCATTAACAAGCTGTTCGATGAGGCACTGATACGTCTCCAACTTATCTATAATTTATGAAGTATTCATGCTGTTATTTTATCATTCTTGGATGTTTTACAATCATTTTATAGCAACTTTATATCATTTTTTGTGACTAACCTATTGACCCAGTGCCGAGAGCCAGTTGTTGTTTTTTGCTTTTTTTTACATCGCAGGAAATCAATACCAAACGGAGTCCAAACGCAACGAAACTCCATGGAGATTTTTTATGGGCCAGAAGACTCCCGATGGGCCAAAGCAGCACCTGGGGGATGCCCCAAGGGTGGCACAACCCACCAGGGCACGTCAGACCCCCCAGCGCGCCCAGGTGGGTTGTGCCCACCTGGGTGGCCTCCCGTACCCCTTCTTTGCACTATAAATTCCCAAATATTCAAAAACCCATCAGGGTTAACCTAGATCAGAAGTTCCACCACCGCAAGGTCTCTTTATCCATGAAAACCAATCTAGACCCCGTTCCGGCACCCTGTCGGAGGGGGGAATCAAATCCGGTGGCCATGTTCATCATCCCGGCGGCCACCACGATGAGGAGGGAGTAGTCCACCCTCGGGGCTGAGGGTTTGTACCAGTAGCTATGTGTTTGATCTCTCTCACTCTCGTGATCTATATCATGGGCTTTGTTAATATAGTCGGATCGTATGATGTTTCTACCCTCTATATTCTTGTTATCATGAATTGAATCTTTAACCTTCAAAGTTTTGTCTTGTCGGATTGAATATTCATAGATGAGAACACATGATATATGTCTTGCAATCTGAATACTTGAGGTGACAACGAGGTATCCTATTGATTCACTTGATATGTGTTATGGCATTCAACTCACGGATTCCGCGGTGATATTGGGGTAATCTATGCATAGGGGTTGATGCACGTTTTTCTCCGACGGAAACTTTGGGGTCTTTATACTTATTCGTGTGTATTCAGTATTATGAATATGAATTTGCTTTGGTTTATTCTAGTACGAACTCTAGGATAGATCGAACGGAAAAAAAATAGCTTTGTGTTATTTTAGTACGAACTCTTGAATAGATCGAACGGAAGGAATAGCTTTGAGGTAGTTTTGTGCCCTACAAACAATTCCTATCTTTTGTTCTCCGCTAATAGGAACTCGGGAGTGATTATTTATTGCACTTTGAGGGATAGTCATATGATCCAACTATGTTAGCATTGTTGAGAGATTGCACTAGCGAAAGTACAGACCCTAGGCCTCATTTTTAAGCATTGCAATACCATTTTTGTTGCCCGTTTACTACTTGCTACCTTGTTGTTTTTATTTATTCAGATTATAAAAATATATTTCTACCATCAATATTACACTTTTATCACCATCTCTTCGCCGAACTAGTGCACCTATACAATTTGCCATTGTATTGGGTGTGTTGGGGACACAAAATATTTCTTGTATTTGGTTGCAGGGTCGTTTGAGAGAGACCATATTCATCCTACGCCTCCCACGGATTGATAAACCTTAGGTCATCCACTTGAGGGAAAATTGATACTATCCTACAAAACTTTGCGGTTGGAGGAACGACGCGAGTCTATAAGAAGAAGGCCGCGTAGTAGACTTCAAGCTCTTTTCTGGCGCCGTTGCCGGGGAGGTGAGTGCATGAAGGTATATCTTTAGATCTTGCAATTGAATCTTTTAGTTTCTTGTTTTATCACTAGTTTGGTTTATAAAAGAAAATTACATAAAAAATGGAATTGAGGTTGCAACATATTAATGATCATCTTTATAATATCTTTCTTGAAATGATGGTTCGGAAAATTGTGCTCAATTGTTAGAAGAAGTAGTCAATAAAATGCTTGCCACAAAATATTTGAATGATGAGCATGATTGCAATGTTGTTGGTATGAACTCTTTGAATATCCATGATGCCAATGATATGCAAAGCCATAAGCTTAGGGATGCTATATTTGATGAAGATGATATTTTTAGTCCCCCAAGTTTTGATGAGAAAATTTATTATGATGATTGCATGCCTCATATTTATGATGATTATATTGATGAAAGTGGATTTGGAGAGGTCCTGACTTTATTTAATGATGAATCCACTATTTTGGAGGAGGTTGCAATTGATTATGACAAAAAAGTTCCTATATATGATGATTATGGTGATGACATGTATGCCATATTTAATAATGATAACCATGAAACTTGTCATCATGATTTTAATTTCCAATCACATGATAGTTATTTTGTTGAGTTTGCTCCCACCACTATTGATGAGAATAAATTTGCTTATGCGGAGAGTAACTAAATTTCTATGTTTATGTGTCATGAAAATAATGCTTTATGTGATAGTTATATTGTTGAATTCATTCATTATGCTACTGAAAATTATTATGATGGAGGAACATATGCTTTTAGGAATTGCAATAATATCAAGTTTCCTCTCTATGTGTTGAAAGTTTTGAAGTTATGCTTGTTTTGCCTTCCTATGCTAGTTGATTTTTGTTCCCATAAGTTGTTTGCTCACAAAATCCCTATGCATAGGAAGTGGGTTAGACTTAAATGTGCTAGTCATATGCTCATGATTCTCTTGTTATGTTTCAATCCTTATCTTTGAAATCATCATGCCTAGCTAAAAGACATTAAAGAAAAGCGCTTGTTGGGAGACAGCCCAACACTTTTACCTACTGTTTTTATGTGTTAACATGATTAAGCTACTGTATTAATCATGTTTTATTGATTTTGTTTCAATAAAGTGCCAAGTAAAGCCTTTGGGATCATGTTGGGTGATAGTTGAGTTGACCCTGCTGAAAAACAGAAACTTTTGCGCTCACGAAAATAAGTATCATTTTTAACAGAAGAGTGATTTTGAGTTGATTCTTTTTGCAGAAGTTTAATATACAAATTCTTCACGTGGTACAATTTTTTCATAATTGTTTGAGTAGCAGAAGTATGGTTTGAGTACAGATTACTACAGACTGTTCTGTTTTGACAGATTCTGTTTTCAATGCATAGTTTGCTTGTTTTATAGTTTCTATGGCTTATATTGATCAATATAAATTGTGTAAATGATATGCTACAGTAGTCATTGTGTGGAAAAAATTATGAATCTTGTCTTTGACAGTACCAAAGTGAAATGGTTTGCTCTTTATCATACTAACCTATCTCACGAAGTTCCATTAAGTTTTGTGTGATTGAAGTTTTCAAGTTTTGGGTGAGATGTCGATATGAGGAGAATAAGGAGTGACAAGACCCTAAAATTGGGGATTCCAAATCCACCCCATGGTAATATTCAAGGAAAATCCAAGCAAATAAGCTTGGGGATGCCCCAGAAGGCATCCCCTCTTTCGTCTTCAACATTATCGGTAACCTCACTTGGAGCTATGTTTTCATTTATCACATGATATGAGTTTTACTTGAAGCGTCAATTTATTTCTTTAAGATTTTCTTGCTGTTATTTAGAATAATATTTTGCATCTTTTATTCAATAAAAGTGGCATTGATAAAATGTTTATCTTGCAAGTATACATGTTGCTCTTTGAAAACAGAAAGTTTATCGATGTTGCAAAAATTCCCGAGGAAAGTCAGAATGTGATAAAATGTTGAAACTTTTTGCATAATAAGCTCTGATAAATTTTCTACAGTGTGGTAGAATTTCATAATGTTTGGAATTGAATAACTATGATGAATCTTGCATTCTTTACAGACTGTACTGTTTTGGCAGATTGTTGTTATGTTTGCATATGTTTGCTTGTTTAATGATTCTATTTGAGGATAGGAGTATTAAATATGCAAAGGCATTTAGTATGAAATGTTGAATAATAATTTTAGTGATTTTCTATAGTAGAGTTTGATAAAGTTTTTGCATTGGTTTATACTAACTTATCTCACGAGTTCTTGTTGAGTTTTGTGTGGATGAAGTTTTTAAGATTTAGGGAAACCGTGATATAAAAGGAATTAAGGAGACACAAAAGCTCAAGCTTGGGGATGCCCAAGGCATCCCAGGGTAATATTTCAAGAAGTCTCGAATATCTAAGCTTGGGGATGCCCTGGTAGGCATCCCACCTTTCTTCTTCAACAATTATCGGTTAGTATCGGTTGAGCCTAAGTTTTTGCTTCTTCACATGATGTGTGCTATCCTTGAAATGTCACTTTATTTTGATTTTGCTTGCTGTTTTAATAAAATACTTAGATCTGAAAGTTTTAAGTAAGAGAGGGTCCTCACATAGCTATCTATTTACTTAACTACTCATTTGATCTTCACTTATATCTTTTTGGAGTAGCTTGTCATTTACTCTTGTGCTTCACTTATATCCTATGAGTAAACTGTTGAATAAATTGAATGTCATGAAGTTGAAATCATATCATGCCTAGTGGTAGATTCACATTGGGTTTATAAAGTGAAATCTTTTGAGGCTTGACAATCACAATGTTGGTCATACAAGCAATTCACGAATAATTAGTATAAGAGAACTTTCACATGCAAATACAATATCATGGAAATCTTTTGTGATTGTGAGCCCCCATCAAAATATTATATGCCAAAATTGTTGACGTTGGACAAGGAAGACAACGTAATGGTTTACGTTTGTTCATATTCACATAGAAGTCATATTGTCATAGATCCTTCAACATGTGGTGCTTGCCCCCCATCTTTGCTAGCCAAAAATTCCGCACCAAGTAAAGATACTACTTGTGCATCCAAAAACCCTTAAACCCAAATCTTATCTTCAAGAGTCCACCATACCTACCTAAGGATTGAGCAAGATCCTTCAAGTAAGTTGTCATTGGTGCAATAAGGCAATAAAAATTGCTTCTAAAAGTGTTAGATCATTTAGTGTAAGAGAAAATTGGGCATTGTACGAACTTGTGACGGCAAAGCAATAAAAGTGATGGACTTCATAATAAAGGTTGTCATCATAAGTGGCAATATAATGTGATGTTCTTTTGCACTAAGGGGTTGAGAATACAAACAAATAAGCGCATTTCAACCTCTGCTTCCCTCTGCGAAGGGCCTATCTTTTAAATTTTCAGTATTTATTTTTATGCAAAGAGTCAAAGTTATTCTCTCTATTCCTTTTTGTTTTTCTCTTTTGGCAAGCATCATGTGGTGAGGAAAGATCTAGGCACATATATCCGGTTGAATATGGGTAGCATGAGTTATTATTGTTGACATCACCCTTGAGGTGAATACGTTGGGAGGCAAAACAATAAGCCCCTATCTTTCTATGTGTCCGGTTGAAACGTTTTGCTCACGTGTATGCAGTGAGTGTTAGCAATCATAGAAGACTATATGATGGTTGAGTATGTGGAGCTCTTACTTAAACTCTGTTGAATAAGTTGAATTGCAATTGCTTGGTGACTAAGAACATAGGTTGTTGAGTTTCAACAGAGTTCATTGTTTGAACCTTAACATGTGAATTGGTTGCTACTATAACATGAGAAGTTTTATAAGAAAGAATTGATGTTATGATGCTAGTAAAAGTGATTGAAATTATCATTGATCAAACTTTTGCACTTTGCTAGCATTCACACTTCATAAATTATTTATTTTATCATTTACCTACTCGAGGACGAGTAGGAATTAAGCTTGGGGATGCTGATACGTCTCCAACGTATCTATAATTTATGAAGTATTCATGTTGTTATTTTATCATTCTTGGATGTTTTAAAATCATTTTATAGCAACTTTATATCATTTTTAGGACTAACCTATTGACCCAGTGCCCAGTGCCAGTTGCTGTTTTTTTCTTGTTTTTTACATTGCAGGAAATCAAAACCAAACGGAGTCCAAACGCAACGAAACTCCACGGAGATTTTTTATGGGCCAGAAGACTCCCGATGGGCCAAAGCAGCACCTGGGGGTGCCCCGAGGAGGGCACAACCCACCAGGGCACGCCAGGCCCCCCTGGCGCGCCCAGCGGTGGCCTCCCGTACCCCTTCTTTGCACTATGAATTCCCAAATATTCCAAAACCCATCGGGGTTAACCTAGATCAGAAGTTCCACCGCCGCAAGGTCTCTGTATCTGCGAAAACCAGTCTAGACCCCGTTCCGGCACCCTGCCAGAGGGGGGAATCATCTTCGGTGGCCATCTTCATTATCCCGGCGGCCACCACGATGAGGAAGGAGTAGTCAACCCTCGGGGCAGAGGGTTTGTACCAGTAGCTATGGTGTTTGATCTCTCTCTCGTGATCTATATCATGGGCTTTGTTAATATAGTCAGATCATATGATGTTTCTACCCTCTATATTCTTGTTATGATGAATTGAATCTTTACCCTTCAAAGTTTTGTCTTGTCAGATTGAATATTCAGAGATGAGAACACATAATATATGTCTTGCAATATGAATACTTGAGGTGACAATGAGGTATCCTATTTATTCACTTGATATGTGTTATGGCATTCAACTCACGGATTCCCGCGGTGATATCGGGGTAATCTATGCATAGGGGCTGATGCATGTTTTTCTCCGACGAAAACTTTGGGGGTCTCTTTATAGTTCTTTGTGTGGATTGAGTATTATGAATATGAATTTGCTTTGGTGTTATTCTAGTACGAACTCTAGGATAGATCAAACGGAAAAAATAGCTTTGTGTTATTTTAGTACGAACTCTTGAATAGATCGAACGGAAGGAATAGCTTTGAGGTAGTTTCGTGCCCTACAAACAATTCCTATCTTTTGTTCTCCGCTAATAGGAACTCGGGAGTGATTCTTTATTGCACTTTGAGGGATAATCATATGATCCAACTATGTTAGCATTGTTGAGAGGTTGCACTAGCGAAAGTACGGACCCTAGGCCTCATTTTTAAGCATTGCAATTCCGTTTTTGTGCCCTTTTACTACTTGCTACCTTGCTGTTTTATTTATTCAGATTATAAATATATATATTTCTACCATCAATATTACACTTTTATCACCATCTCTTCGCCGAACTAGTGCACCTATACAATTTTCCATTGTATGCGGTGTGATGGGGACATAAGAGATTTCTTGTATTTGGTTGCAGGGTCGTTTGAGAGAGACCATCTTCATCCTACGCCTCCCATGAATTGATAAACCTTAGGTCATCCACTTGAGGGAAAATTGCTACTGTCCTACAAAACTCTGCGCTTGGAGGCCCAACACGAGTCTACAAGAATAAAGTTGTGTAGTAGACATCAGGCACAATGTATGCTTTTAAAAGATCCCTTACAAGTCTGAATTGTAATGCAAACTCAGAGTTTAAGCTCATGTGTTGCTATGTGTATGATTGTAGGCAGTGCGACCGAGGTCGAGACCCTCAAGAGTGCCCTTGTCGAAGCTAAGGAGGAGGCGAAGGTGAGTAAAGCGGTTGCAGACAAAGCGGCTGCAGATTTAAATGCCGAACAGGTCACCCGCCACAAGTATGAGGAGAGGGTGACAGAGGTGGAGCGAGAGCTCAAGGACGCTGCCGAAGTGCTAGTTCTTGGAGGACCAGAATTAGACCCAGGCAACCGAACTCGCCAAGGCCTTGCGAGAGGCCAAGGAGGTGCGGACTGAGTCCCGGGCGGCTCGCGAGGAGATCAAGCAAGCCGACCAAATAGCGGCCGGTAAGCCTTTTCTTTTACAGAGTATATTTGGCGGTCGGAGATATGCTTGTCTTGCGGATCTCCCGAGGAGTGCTGCCGACGCCGCCCAGTATTTCCGGGCCCAAGAAGGGAACACGACGGAGAAGCTCTTCTGGTCGCAGTACTTGGCACCGGAGCGGCCAACGCTGCTAAACAACCAGATGATCACTACAAAAAAAGACACATCCATGACATTTTGGGCCGAACGAATTTTTTTCTGTCATACTTATGACACTTCTATAATGATAACTATGACAAAACCCGGTATCATCATAGATGTGGTGGGGTCCTACTTCTATGACAAAAAATCATGACAGAAAATGGGTTTTTCGTCCTGGGCGGGCCGAAGACGCAGCTGCATGACATTCTTTGGGCCGTCCATGACAGAAAAAACCATGGTAGAAGCGAGCGCGAGGAAAATATCGGGGTGTTCCCGGTTACGGTGGGTGGTCGGGGCCGAGCGATGCGCGTTTCTCTCGTACACGCACGCGCGTGGGTGCAAGGCGTTGGGCTCTAACTGAACCCGAGCGAGGCGTTGGGCTCTAACTGAACCTGAGTGATTTCACTGCAGGCTACGTGTTACTGAACCCGAGCGATCAATCAATGGCTGTTAACTGAACCCGATCGGCGATTCGCCGCTACTACCGCTAGCGAAGTCGATTGATGCCGCCTCTGGATGAGCAGTGAGCATTCTTTGGGGATTTGGGTGAACAGTTCGGTGGGGGTGGATGAACAGGACCCGTGGTGTTGCCTCTGGATGAACAGGACCCGATCGATCGAGCGGTTGGGGCTGGATGAACAGGACCCGTGGAGGGCTGGATGAACAGGACCACCCGTGGAGGGCAGGATGAGCGATGAGCGGTGGAGGGCTGGATGAGCAGTAGCCCGTGGAGGGTGGTTGAGCAGAGCCCGTGGAGAGGGCTGGTTGAATAGTAGCCGGTGGAGTACCGCGCGGTGGAGGCTGGATGAACAGGAGCCCGTGGATGTACTTTCGCAGGTGGAGGCTGGAGGAGGTCGAGGTGGATGAACAGTAACCCGTGGAGGCTGGAAGGGGTCGATGGTGGAGATGAATAGTATCCCGTGGAGTCCCGTTTTGCGGTACGCCACACCCCTCCCGATGAACAGGACCCCCGTTTCGACCGTAGCGCTCCAACACAAGTCCGTTTCCTCCGTTTTGCGGTACGCCACACCCCTCCCGATCAACAGGACCCCCATTTCGACCGTAGGAGGTCCATTTCCTCCGTTTTGCGGTACGCCAGACCCCTCCCGATGAACAGGATCCCGTTTCGACCATGGCCGGTCGAACACAAGGCCATTTCCTCCGTTCTGCGGTACGCCAGGCCTCGTTTCCATCGGTTGTTCCGTCCAAGCCCTCCCGATGAACAAGACGATGCATTCTGTTCCGACCCAGCCGGTTGGCTCCCCATGGACACGACGACAACGCAGTTTCTCCGTTCCGACCCAGCCATGTACACGAGCCCTGGCCGTACGTATGCGTGAGTAGGCGTTCGAGACCCTGCCCGTATGTACATACGTGGCCGTATTTTCTTTCTTGCACACTTGCCGCTGCACGTACGTGTACATGCTACGTGCGCGCCTCTACTACGACACGTGTGCGCCTCTACATCGACCAGTATATACGTACACGTTTACGACCAGAATGACAACGCTACATACGCTTCGACCAGGTGGGTCCCGACTGTCAGGCACTTCCTTGCCTGCCAAGATGTAGCTGGTGGGTCCCAGCACTCAGGGGCGAATCGGCTTTTTTTTGCCCGGACGCACTTCCTTGCGTGCGAAGATGTAGCTGGTGGGTCCCAGCTGTCAGGGGGAAACGTCTTTTCACAAAATACGGTGGCATGTTCGGTGGGTTCCCGCTGTCACGTGGAGGAATAATTATTTTGCACGTAATAAGGAGGCACTTCCTTGCTGCGGCCGTGGACCCAGCTGTCAGCCACTCCACGTACAGTACTCTTCCGGTGGAAGTCATTCCTTGACCACGTTGACCACGCCGCGCCGAGAGCACCAGGGCGGTGGACGACGGCGAGGCCTAGGAAGGGGACGACGCGGAGCTGGGGAAGACGCGGTAGTGGAAGCCCGCGTGGAGAGGAGTACGAGGGTTCGCTGGTTCGACTGCGGTGTGAGGCTGCCGTCACCGCAGGGCCTGTCCAGCGGTGGGAATAGTAGGGGGCGGTGAGGCCTCCACGGCAGCACGGCCGGCCATGGGAGGAAGGAGCATGCGACACGACTGGCGCTGCTTTGGGCGGCTGGAGCAAGAAGACCAGAGGTTGAAGAAGCACTACGGCTATTGGATGGACATCGTACGGTCACTAGAGCTAGAATCGTTCATATTGACTAAGTTAACAAAGCACTCCGTCCCCGTCAACTTAGTAGACCCACAAGTCAGCCACCCACCAAGGTGGGTCCCAACTAGCAGGGGGGGTATTCATTTTTTTGTGCGTAATAAGGATTTACTTCCGGTGGGTCCGAGCTGACAGCGGGGGGAACGTTTTTTTCGTGAAATACGGTGGCCCGTCCGGTGGGTCCCAGCAGTCAGGGGGAAACGTTTTTTCGCCAAATACGGTGGCCCGTCCGGTGGGTACCTGCTGTCAGGTGGAGGAATAATTATTTTCCACGTCATAAGGAGGCACTTCCTTGCAGCTGCCGTGGACCCAGCTGTCAGCCTCTCTATGTACAGTACTCTTCCGATGGATTCGTTCATTGACCATGTTGACCACGCCGCACCGAGAGCACCAGGGCGGTGGACGACGGAGAGGCCTAGGAAGGGGACGACACGGAACTGGGGAATACGCGGCAGTGGATGCCCACGCGTAGAGGAGTATGAGGGTTCATTGGTTTGCTTCGGTGTGAGGCTGCCGTTGCCGCAGAATAACATGGGGTGTGGGTGAGTAGAGGGATGGCCTGGCCAGCGGTGGGAGTAGTAGGGGCGGTGAGGCCTCCGCTGCATCGCAGCCAGCCACGGGAGGCAGGAGCACGAGGCACGACCGGCGCTGGTTTGGGCGGCTAGAGCAAGAAGACCAGAGGTTGAAGAAGCACTACGGCCGTTGGATGGACATCGTACGGTCACTGGAGACCAGAGGTTGACAAAGCCCTGTGTCCCCGTCAACTTAGTAGGCCCACAAGTCAGCCTGCCACTATACTGGGTCCCAGCTAGCAGGGGGAGTATTCATTTTTTGTGCGTAATAAGGAGGCACTTCCTTGCGTGCGAAGATATAGCTGGTGGGTCCAAGCTGTCAGCGCATTAATGTTCTTTTCATGAAATACACAGGCCCTTTCGGTGGGTCCGAGATGTCAGGTGGAGGAATCATTATTTTGCGCGTAATAAGGAGGCATTTCCGTGCGTGCGGCCGTGGACCCAGCTATCAGCCTCTCCAGGTACAGTCCACTTCAGATGCATGTCGATTGTTGACCACGTTGACCAGGCCGCGCTGAGAGCACCAGGGCGGTGGACGACGGCGAGGCCTAGGAAGGGAACGACACGGAGGCTGGGAAGACTCGGTAGTTGTTTCCCACGCGGAGGGGAGTACGACGGTACGAGGGTTTACTGGTTCGTCTGCCGTCGCCGGAGAATAACAGCAGGTGTGGGTGAGTAGAGGGATGGCTAGGCCAGCGATGGGAGTACGGTGGGGCGGTGAGGCCTGTGCGGCAGCACAGCCGGCCGCGGGGAGGAGAGAGCAGGCAGTCCCGCCGGCGTTTGTTTGAGCGGCTGGAGCAGGAAGAGTAGAGATTGAAGAAGCAGGACGGCCGTTGGATGGACATCCAACAGTCACTTCTTGTGCGTCAACCTTTTTTTAGGAAAGCCTCAAATCCGTGGAAAACATCATACAGCCCATCTGCGATTATTTCTAATAATTTACAGCCCATTTGCTAATTCTTAAGGTTTTTTGACCTCATATTCTTTTTGTTAGCATTACAGCCCATATTGTGGCCACGGTTAAAAAATTATACGAAATTTTGCATATTTTGGTGCGGTCCGAACTGTTTTCAATCCCGAAATTTCGAGTCACATTCAAACTGATTTTAAAAATAAAGGTATATCAATATAAAATCCAACAAGTTGTCCATGCATAAAAATCAATGCAATTTAAAATCTCGAAATGAAAAAAAGAAATTTGAAACTAATTGTCGGTTTGATGTGTTTTAAAAATGTAGAACCCATTTCTCATTACTGATAGGCCATTTTCTCGGCCTGCCGAATGAAGCTCTCCTCGTCTTGAATGATTTTCAGCCCAACAGGCCTGACAAAGCGACTTACTTGGCAAATCACAAAAAAACTGGGCTGCGGCCGTGGACCCAGTTGCGGCCGTGGACCCAACTGTCAGCCTCTCCACGTACAGTACTCTTCCGATGGAAGTCGGTCGTTGACCACATTGACCACGCCGCGCCGAGAGCACCAAGGCGGTGGACGACGGCGACGCCTAGGAAGGGACGACGGAGCCGGGAAGACGCGGCGGTGGATGCCCACGCGGAGAGGAGTACGAGGTTCTTGGTTCGGCTGCGGTGTGAGGCTGCCGTCGCCGCAGAATAACAGGGGTGTGGGTGAGTAGAGGATGCCCCGCCAGCGGTGGGAGTAGTAGAGGCGGTGAGGCCTCCATGACATCACAGCCGCCACGGAGGCAGGAGCACGCGGCACGACCGGCGCTGGTTTGGGCGGTGGAGCAAGAATACCAGAGGTTGAAGAAGCACTACTATCGTTGGATGAACATCGTACGGTAACTGGAGCTAGAATCATTCATATTGACTAAGTTGACAAAGCCCTCTGTCCCCGTCAACTTGGTAGGCCCACAAGTCAGCCTCCCATGATGCTGGGTTCCAGCTGGGAGGGGGAGTATTCATTTTTTTTTGCGTAATAAGGAGGCACTTCCTTGCGTGCGAAGATAGCTGGTGTGTCCGACCTGTCAGCGGGGGGCATGTTTTTTTCACGAAATACAGAGGCCCTTCCAATGGGTCCTAGATGTTAGGTGGAGGAATCAAAGACTTGAGAAGGCATACAGAACAAGCTAGTGTACCAGTAAAGAGACGTTGCTGAGTTTTAGAAAAAAGAGAGACGTGCTCCTGTAGCTGGTTCGAATCCAAACCTAGACTATGACTATATATGGTGCTATGCTACTCTGCAAGTAATGAACTGATATACCCAATGTTCACTTCTCCTCTTCTCTACTTACTCTGCCTAGCATCAGAAGCTCTGGCCGCAGCAAGCATGTCCGCTGGCTGCTCGTCCACATGCTCTTCAGCAGGCAACAACCAAATATGCGCCAAGTCGCCACCCATACCATCGCATGTGGGTCTCATCACACCCCCGCCGGCACGCGCACCATAGCCGGTTGCTCATCGCAACCCGCTGTCGTTGGTGTGGTGCCACTGCTGCAAATCACGCAGAGTCATCCGTCGCGTCTCAACCACAATCCTCAACCCTGGATGAGTCTTCTACAAATGCCCGAATCATGGGGTAATAATATGTTTAAGTGTTGTTCTGCTGCTTTGAGTTGCTGATTTTTTAAATAGTTTGGTTGATGATCTTCCAATCTGATTCATGCAGAAAAGGGAAGATTCGTGTGATTTTGTATTTCTGGGAAGTTGCTAATGTGGGGGAGTGCAACTATGCTGATTATTTGGTTAGCCGAGGAATCCCAATACCAACATGTTGGGGTGTTGGACAAATGCTGAAGGAATGGCGAAGAGGAAGATGCGAGCGAAGGTTAAAGATGCAGTTCCTCTAATCATGGCCAAGCAACAAGCTGTTGAGCGGCCTTGACAAACAATGAGAAGATGAAAGAGCTTGTGAAGATAATGGGCAAAATCGATGTGCTCAGAGGATGATTGTCTCTTTATTTGCGGTGTATGTAGCACTTTTCGTGATGTATTCGATGGCTATGACATGAGCACTTTGCTGAAACTAGTAATGAATGAAACACATGTAGCAGTGGGCATAGTGTTGTGAACATCTAATGATTTCTATTAACGGAAATCAGGGGGTATCCCCTTTTGCTCATAAATAAATAAATAGCAGAGGCCCTTTTGGTAATAAGTAAATAAATTATCAGAGGACCTGTCAGGTCAGCTTTGTTCTCATTCGAAGACATCGAGCAAATTGCAGTCCAACAGCAAACTATGTCATCAAATTCAAGTTTCACAGCCAAATATGAGTACAACTAAACAACAAGGTCATCATGTTTTAGTCGTCATACAATCACCAAACACAAATCAGCATATATAACAAGTGATGTTCTCATAGGAAAATACTAAACAACATGTTCATCTGGTTTCAGTTGTCATAGCAAACACAATTTCACATAGTAGATAAAAAACGTCTTCTAACAGGAAAATATGACAAAAGCAATGTAATCATCATCCGCAGTAGCAGCGTCAACATGTTCGCCATGTGTATCAGTCTGAATCGTAATTCCCCACGGTGTCATCTTCTTCTTCGTCCTCAACGTCCTCGAACGTTGGCTTCTTCTTGATCAACTCTTGTATGTCCACAGCACGACAGGCAATCTTTTCACCGGCGTCATTGACGTGATGGTTCTCAAAGATATTAGGAACATATGGGTTATATTGTACATCAGGAGCAGTGAAAGCATCATCTTGTTGTGCAACTTCATTAAACGAATTCCTCTGCTCAAACCTTTGCATTACTCTCCAGTCATCGCTACGTGCAAATGTGTCTTCCAAGAAAAATATCTATGTTGCTTGATTTGCCAAAATAAAAGTCTCGTTGGTCTGGTACGCAGCCTTGACATTGATGGATTTGAAATAATCATCAGCTCTGGGTTTTGCGATCCTGGAAAACAGGTTATACCAATGACAGTACAATGAACCGCACACCGATGATCCTCGAAATGGAGATATCTGCAATGAACAATGTACATTATGTTAGCATACATTTCAGTTGTCTCTTTGTCATCGTATCCGTGCTCTGATGGCACTGTTTTGTGTCTTCCTGCCTTCATCTCGTGCAAGGGTGTTGTAGCACACATCTCCAACAACGCAAGATTCATAATGTCTTACCCGAGTATCAGGACCCATTCTAGTGAGTAAAGGACATCATCAACTACCTGCCCATCCTCTCGCATCTTCTTAACCTATGATTAGAAAATAGACAAGTTGATCATCTTATGTACTCAATATATTAAAAAAACTGACAGTGCAATTCAAAAGCTTACATGGCTCTTGAACCATTTCGCAAACCTGCCATAACCAGTTTCTCAATTTTTCTTGGATTTTGGGGCAGTAAATCCTTTTTGTAGATGCTGCACAACATAGTGATCCGTCAAACATCTAAATATATAAGAATGTGCTACAAGTTTAGTAGATTACGATGTATAAGCTGCAGTACTTAGCACTTACTTGATATAAGGTAGTATCTCAGGACAGTTATTCAACACATACCAAACCATTTTGTCCAAATCTTTAGGTTTGTCCTCTTGTCGACTCTTCCCTGTAATTCGAACAGAATAATCAAAAACATTGAGCCCGGGATTGTCTTCATCCACGTCTTTGCTAAGCTGATCAGCTATTTCCATGTATTTTGAGCAGAATGTCAACGCTTCTATAGCAATGTAGGCCTCTGCAATGGAACCCTCGGGTCTAGCTCTGTTCCTAACATAGCCCTTGAAAGTGCCTAGCCGCCTTTCAATAGGGTACATCCAGCCATACTGTACTGGACCTTTAAGTAGTGCCTCATCAGGTAGATGAACAGCCAGATGCACCATCACATCAAAGAAGGCTGGAGGATATATCTTCTCAAGGTCGCATAGGATAGTTGGATCTTGTCTCTAAGATGCTCCAAAGCATCTATCCTGATATTTCTCTTGTAGAGTTCCTGAATAATTGTCCCAACTCTTGCAAGCTGCTCTGTATAAGTCGTCGGCCCAATCCTCTAAGGATAACAGGTAAAACCCTTTGAAGTAGGGCGTGGCGGTCATGAGTTTTCAACCCTTGTACCTAGTTTCCATCTGCTTGGCTCTCCTTTCGGGGTTGGAAGCAAAATCCATGTGGGAATCTCACACGTGTGAGGACCTCGCAGAATTCTTTTCTTTTACCTTGCCCAAGACGTATACAGCTGGTGCCATATCCCGTGGTTTACCTTCATCTGGCACCTGCAAATCCTGTCCGATACCCAGGTGTGTCAAATCAATCCTAGTTTTTAAGGTATCTTTCATCTTGCCTTCAATATTAAGAAGTGTGCCGATAATGCGGTCACATATATTTTTCTCGATGTGCATCACATCAAGATTATGCCGCAGATCCAAATCTTTCCAATACTCCAAGTCCCACAAAGTGGACCTGCGAGTAAACAATAATCTCTCTTCTACCCTGCCACGCTTCCTTTTCCCGCTACCATTATCAGGATGGTTTCCTGGTGTAATATGCCTGACCTTCGCTAATTCCACTTGCAACTCATCGGCAGTGAGCCTCTTTGGCGCATCACGGTTTTCATGCTTTGCATTGAACACATGTCTTCGGTATTTTCTAGGATGCGGCTTGTCCTTGGCAAGGAAACGGTGGTGTCCAATGTAACAAATCTTGCTAAGTATTGCATATGACAGCGGATTCCTGTCACAGCAAACACATGCATTGTAACCATGTGTCGTTCGCCCTGACATAGTGCCCAAAGCCGGATAATCATGGATACACCAAATTGTAACAACACTAGAAAAAAATCAGCTGGTGGGCTGCTATATAGGTCTCGATGAGAACACCCCTCCATAGCTGTTGAAGTTCCTCCACAAGAGGATCCATGAACAAATCAAAATCCTTTCCAGGACTTTTTGGACCTGGGATGAGCAAGGTCATCATGTAGTTTGATTCTTTGGTGCAGACATTTGGAGGCATGTTGTAAGGGATAACAAGCACTGGCCACATGCTATATGTGGCGCTCTGGTGGCCAAATGGGTTAAATCCATCTGAAGCTAAGCCAAGTCTAATGTTTCTCGGGTCAGCAGCAAACTTTTCGTGCTTCTGATTGAAGCTTTTCCACTCACTACCATGTGATGGATGGCTCATTACGTTCTGATCTCTGTACTCCTGGTTCCTAGAATTCCACAGTACATCCTCTCTTGTTTCAGCATCATGAAACAACCTCTGCAATCTTGTTGTAATTGGAAAATGTCTCAGAACATTATGAGGAATCCTCTTCACAGCATCGCCATCTTTCCATCTTGATGATTTGCATTTCGGACATTCACTTAAGTTGGCATAATCCTTCTGGAACAGAACACAATTATTCTTACAAACATGGATCATATCATATCCAATTCCAACTGCACGAAGGAAATTCTTCATTTTACTGTAGGTGTGTGGCAGCTCATACGCATCTGGGAAAGCTTTGCGGAAAGCAGCCAACATCGCATTGAATGATTTGTTGGTCATCCACTCAGATGTCTTCACCTGAAGAAAGGTGACCATAGCTGAGAATACTGACAGCTTATTTCCTGGGGTGACAGCCACGTTGCATTGTTCCAACATGCGGGCCCACCGTTTTTCTTCTGCAGGTGAAAGTTCACGGAATGCACGAGCATTTTGTAGCATTGTTTCAATGTTGGTCAAACTCACTGGCTCCGCCACCACCTCCTCCTCCTCCTCTTCCACCTGAGCATCAGGCAGATCAAGATGGTGATCTGCTGCTTCCACGTAGTCAATAACATTGACGTTCACAGCTTCACCATGATGAACCCACCTAGTATATGTGACCGACATCCCATACAAGTGTAGATGATTTTGCAGAGTTGGTGGGGTCTTGTAACTGAATTGATACAAGCTGCTACAGGCGAGCACATCTGGTTTCGGACCTACTCAGCTCGATAAAGTTCATGAAGTTTTCAACCCCTCGACATATGCAGCGGAGAATCTTGAGCAGAAGTTATCAAGTCATGTCCATCATTGACATACAAATTAGTTCTTCTACTAGATATTACAGGAAAAACATATATGCTTTTTTATGAAGTCCAGAAGAAAATACCTAGGTCGATGTCTAAAGCTATGGAAGATATTTGGACGAGCAGATCTAAGTAACGAAATATATGTAAAGCTAATTTAGCAAATAGATTTGAGTGCTAAATTATGGCAGGCTGTTTCAGCAGTCAATGAGGCCGAGCACACAGCCATCGAACTATCGAAGGCCATCGCAGCAACAAAGATCAAGTATAAAATGGTGTAGAGCTATTTCACCTAACAGATTGGCTACTAGACCATGGCAATCTACGTCACAATAAATATATGGCAGGATATTTTAGCAACTAATCGGCCTTGGCATGCCATCTCAGCTAAGCATATTGAGTGCAGAACAGGGCAAGGATGCTTCTTAAGCAGAGCATATTAACTGTACTTCGGAAAACAGTGAGATTAACAGCGTCTATCAGCTAACATTCAGTGCTACACCGACATGCACGGGGCCTCAGTCTAGAATGCGCGTACTGTGGGAGAAGCTGACCGCCATGCGTCTCCACATGAACGTCGCCAGCGGTGGCAGCGCTGACCGCCGTGCGCCTCCACAAGAACATCGCCAGCGGTGGAGGCGCGGCTAGAGGACGGTAGTCTATGAGAGCATACTGTGGAAGCGAGAGGATCTCCATGCGTCCCCTCGACGAACCGCGGCGCCGATGTATCGGCGTGGCGGGGAGGGCGGCTTTGGCGGAGTGAATGGGGTGGAGGGGCGGGGGAGGGGTTTGGGGAATATTATTGGCTAGTTGGCCGAAGGCGGTTGAATCTAGGATTTGGGGGGAATTTTTGGGTGGGGGAGGATTTTCGCACGGTGGGCAGGGGGAGTTTGGCGCATGGTCGGTTTCTCCAAGTCCAGTCCACGTGTCAATGAAGAGGCAAGCCGAAGAGCGTTCCGTTTGCGTGAGCCGCATGCAAGACCGAGCATGTGTGGGGTGCAATGCGACCGCGACAGGGGTGCTATGAGTGTACCGCCTTTTTTCCTTTTAAACTAGGTGCTTCGCCCCCTCAAAAACAAAAAACTTGTTGCTTCGCGTGATCCATCGATACTACTACTAGTAATCCGGTAATCCCGACTAAAACGGCGCGGCCTGGTCTTTTCAGCGATATCTTTGGGAGGTTGGCTTAGTTGGGTTTTTAGGACGAGTAATGCTACACCTCGTAGTCCCGATTCACGTAATTAACATAATGTGAAACATGTGAGCTGTTGATTGTAGATTGGGGGGAGGGAGGGGCCCACCACCATGAAAATCAGGGGAGGAGAGAGAGAGGCAATTTACGTTAACCATTTCGTAGTTTCCCATAGATGTAGAAAAATGTGAAATGCGTGAATGTGCAGTTGCAGATAAGGCCTTCCCTCGTTCATCATTTTCTCCCACAAGATCTTGATCTTCCGCGCAACGCACGGGCATCTTGCTAGTACTCCTACAATATACTATATTATTGTGAAAGTTCATATACACCGGCCGAGATTAATGCAAACATGGCAGATTTTCATTACATTTCAAACTTTTATAGGACAGAAAAATAAAAGAAACCCGACCCTAAACCTATTCTACGGCGGCGGCCGATGTCCTCCATCTGCAATCTCCATGTACGGGGGCGGGGTTCAAGACCCGTGAAGTGAACATGCGGTCTCCGACGAGGAAAAGTAGAACACGGGAGACGGACCGGCCAGTTGGCACACCATGCACTGCCGTCTCCCATGCCCTACTCATCCTCGGAGGAGTCCCGACCTCAGCGGTGCGGACGTTGGACAGCGGCAAGTAGGGCCAGCGTGGTGGCGGTGCTCCCGTCGTCGGCCGCTAGCATGGCCACCGCTTGTGCGGTGACTTGAGCGAGGGCGGCGACCTTGAGCTCCATCCCCGAAGACAAGCTCTCCCGCAGAGCGTTCGCGCTTGCGGTCATGGCGGATGTGGTGCCAGGGAGGAGGACGATGCACTCTCGTGTGGTGGTTAGCTGGGCGTTGCCGCTTTAAGTAGCGCATTCCGGTGAGGCCAAGCGTCCTGGTGCGTCATTAAGTCACCGGAGTTGGTTCCTCGGGCACCGAGCCTCTTAACGACGGCATACGGACGGACGGCATGAATGCGGGCAGCTGGCGCCGGCTGGGAACGCACCACGCGACAGCGCGAGGGACGAGGGTTTTTGGTGTGCCAGGGTAGTCAGCTGCGTTTGTGGAAATGTTGGAGATGCCCTTTGCTCACATGCGATCGACGCATATCATTGAAAAAGCAAGATGACCCGGCATGGTCTCAGGTCCTGAGGATGCAGTTGGCCGCACTACACCACTCCGCGGACGCGTCCCGGCGCCCCGTGCATCCTCGACGAGCCGGGTGTTGGGATGTGTTTGGATTGTGGCCAAAGTGCACCTTACCAAAATTTTGGTCATGACCCAAAGATTGGTCTTTGTTTGTATGGTTGCCATTTCTTTGGCATGCCAATGAACTCTAGCCAACTCTAGTTCATTTTTTTTGCCGATGTCGGCCAAATCATGGGCAACCAAAACCTCAAACCAAATTTTGGCTACCCAATGCTTTGATGGGGCAACCTTGGGCACAAACCAAACATACTGTTGGTCGTGCCAGAGCACTAACGCCACCATCGGCATACTGAAACCGACCGTGTCTAGCGGCGATGGCGTGTCGCTCACCCATGATCGCCGTGTCGAGGCGGTCTGGAGCTGCGCCACGTTGTTGGCCCCCACGACCCACATGAACGGTTGCTGGTGGCGAGGAGGTCGTGGGCCAGCTCCTCCATTGGACTAGTTTGCGCTATGTCGTCCCGACAGGTGTGCCCCACATGTTGGTTTCCCTATTTTCCCGGCCATATTAGAGCGTCAGTGCTCCATGTTGCGCATTAGGCCTTTGACTATGTAGGCCAGGCGAGACAACTTATTGTTTATTTGAGCCGTTCAAGTATAATCATGTGGCGTTTGCTTATTTCTCATTCCTCTCCAACCTTCTTCTCCATCGATCATGTCGCCCTCCAGTCGAGTCCATCCTCCCGCATGCCTCATTTGAACATTCCGCCGAGAATCATTCGCATGTGGGCCTAGACCATGCTTGGATTTCCAATGTATATTTGTAATTGGTCCGACATGCATACAAACAAATGGTTCGTTTGAAGTTTCACTTTGGCTCCACTACGTGTCGCTTCGCGTCTTAGTTTTGACATCCCATTTGGTTCATGCCCTGACACATGTTGACGAGATCGATTGATGTTCAGAGATGAATTGCGTGTCGTGCAAGGAGATAAAGTATTGGTCTGTTTCTATGATAGAAATGACCCGCGGGAGGGTCTGTGGGGATCAGAGGGAGTATATTGTACGTTCGTAAGCGAAACGAACGTGTTGTACCCACCCTAGTCCTCTTTCAATCGATCTCCGGACCCCGAGATGAAATCGAGAGAGAACGAGTGGGGGCATGTGTGATACCTAAGGCGGATTCAAAATTTTGAACCGGTGATCATAGCATCCGCAAATCATATATAAAGGGTATTCAATGTTCGTTTCGTTTTTGAACGTACAATATACTCCCTCCTATCATTTCTAGTTTAAATTGGAACTGCATTTGACTATTGACAAAATTATATCATTGAAAAGGAGCTCCTTTCACATACGTATCCCTACCTTACCCTCCCTTTCGGTCACTTACTGGTGCACCCCATGCTTGCTAGGCCCCCCATGTCAGTTACTCAATGGGTTCAGCCACGTCAGGGCATCCTCATCCATAGTATACTCTCTCTGTTTTTATTTACTCTGCATAAAATGACGCGGGCGGGGGAGGGGGAGGGACGTCGGTTTGCTCTCAACTGTGGTCCCACAAGTGAGCGAAAACGCAAGACGAAGCGTGTTCCATTCAATGAGCGACATGGAGGGTCCAGCGTGCCGGGCTGCAATGCGAACTCGACAAGAGCGATGTACAGTCAAAACCGATTGACCGGTCGTCACCGGAACCACTATTCACACCAGAACCTTCGCTGCTCGGCCTACTCCCTAAAACCACACCTAATCTCCAGCCCCTTCCCCCACCTTTCGATCCCCTAGCCCGCATCAAGCGTCCCCTAGTTCACCGGAAAGCCATGGTGTGCCGCAAGATCACGTACTACACGATGCTGACGTCGGAACGCCGCACAGAAATCGCGGCGACGGTCGGTGCTAGAGACCTCCGTTCCCAAGCTCGCTTTGCGGCGGGCCAATCCCTGAGTTCTTTGGAGCCAAGCAACGAGGAGGAGGAAGCCGATCCAATGTTCATGGCGGAGGTCGCGGCGTAGAAGGCCCCCGATGGGTATGAGACGATGCACGTCGACTTCGTGTCGGCGTCCGAGTCCCCCATGGTGCAGGCGGACCAGTGGTTCAACCTGGCGATACTAAAGGAGGACCGGGAGGCAGAGGCTCAACTCAACGCGGAGCACGCGCATGCCACTGCCATCGAGGCTCTCCTGCAGGCGGAACCGGATGTCGTGGATGTGAACCGGGCGGCGGAGGCTCAACTTGAGGCGGAGCGCGCGGATGCCGCTGCCATCGATGCCCTCCTGCAGGCCGAACCGGACGTCCTGGACTTGAACCGGGCGGCAGAGGCTCAACACGGCGTGGAGCGGGTGGATGCCGCTCCCATCGAGGCCCTCCTGCAGGCCGAACCGGACGTCCTGGACTTGAACCGGGCGACGGAGGCTCGACTCGACGCAGAGCGCGCGCATGCCGCTGCCATCGAGGCCCTCCTGCAGGCGGAACCAGACGTCCTCGACTTGAACTGGGCGGTGCTCTCATCCGTCCAGAGCGCCCACACGCTCCGCGTGAACGAGTAGCTGGAGGTCGAGGACAACCACGGTGCAGATACACACGTCGGCAGCTACGGCTAGTTTGCGCCGGCAGCCAAAGGCGACAAGGCTGTCTCGTTCCGCGAGCAGTGATAGTTTTTCTTTATGTTGTCGTTTTTATGGATCTTTTGCTATGTATAAACATATATTGTTATGCAAGTCGCCTGACTTGGGTCAGTCTACCATTTGTGGCGGTTGGGTGAATATCCTACGTCTCCTAACCCTTCTTCCTCAACTCTTCTTCTTCCCCAACAGACCACCGCACGGGCCGTACGGATACTCCCCGACATGTGGTTGGATAAACATACTCTATGAACGAAAATTGTGTGTCAGCGGTAGGATGGCTGAGTTTGGTTTGTTCACATGCGACAGCACGTGTCAGTGAGGGTGCGTTCCCTTGGTTGGGTTTGCGGCATGCAGGAGCGACTGTGCATGTGAGGGTGCGGTGCGGCCGCGGCATGCAGGAGCGACCGTGTGAGGGTGTGGTGCGACCGCGATAGCCGTGCACAAGTGTACCTCCTTTTCATTTTGAAAAATTTAGGCAAGCTTAGCCAAAATGTGTGGCGAAGTATGGCAATGCAAGGCCTAGACCCAAACAGGATAAGTACGTAGTACTACGTACTAGGAGTACTAGTGTTAAAAAAGAAAGGTGGGGTTTTCCTTCATGGGATTAATCGATACAAATCCTCATTTCACGTGTCAATTAATGCGTATTTTTTCTCCAAATCCCAAAGAGCTAACCATCTCACTCCTCATCGCTTGATTAATGCAGCGCCATGCAAACCAACCTTCTCACTTCCGCATGCATGCAGGGGATATTGCTGTCCTTGGTTGCTAGTACGAGGCAAACCCCATCAATTTTGCCTCGATTAGTGTTAGTGACCTTTTGCAAATTGTAATTTTTATATATTGGCCTTGTGTACAAAAAAATGGAGGTAGTAACTATATTTGACTTCCTTCCCCATTGCGATGACGTCGACAATATCTCGAACGTTGTGGTTTGGCGAAGTGCATTCGACGGAGAACACCATTGAGGGAGACCATGGTAAGTCGTTCACAAGTGCCGCCTGCAAGCCGAGACAACCGCCTTATTTGCATCCAGGAAGTCCGTTGAACCAAAGGACGCGTAAATGTACTAGTACTACTCGTACACAATAGCGTCATCCGTCCAGCTTAGTGCGGTGAGATGGTTTCTCGAAGAAGATGATGGAGAACCGGAGTCAGCGAAGAGTGAAATGATGGTTGCTCCGTTCGTGCTTTGTGATTTGACGCCCCACTGATTTGTGATTTGTGATAGAAGGGACAGGGGAGTAGACTCTGTCCTCTATACTGTACATGCGTCCAAGCACGGGAGAAAGAGGAGAGACGTTGCATTTTTCTATTCCTTCAATCAATCAACCAGGGAGCTTCGGTTCCATCCTTTTGGCTTTGGCAACACCGTCCACAATGGTTCCCACGATGACAAAAGCTATTTTCACATTTGGCTACTCACTGTGGATGCCCTTAACCGTACCACTCGGTTTTGCTCCTGTGTGCTATCTATACAAATCTCAATTATATTGATCTAAAAAATTATAGAATCAAGATTAGTAAAAAGGAGGTGATTTTGTCGCGCGGATGGCGGGGGAGGTTTCTTATTTTTAGAGGACGTTGTCTGGCGGTTTGCTAACATGCGGTCCCACGTGTCGTTGCTTTACCAAACCGATCCGCTTCCCACATGAGGCGAGAACAACGGCGAAGCAACACGTGGTTAACTTGAAGAAGATGAGGAGAAGCGGATTGACAACGAGTGAAATGATGGTTGCTTCGTCCCTCAACTTCTTTTTAGCATTATTACTTCGTCCCTCCAACTTAACTGAGGGAAAGGTGTAGCTTTGTGATTTGACGCCTCATTGCTCATTACTACGCCGGTGCCATGACTGGGTGCTTCACCCCGGCTGCTCTGCACTGTATTCCGGTATGGAACGTGGACCCGGTAGCTTGATGCCCCACATGTCGGCGAAAGGGACTAGAAGATTTATGAAAGCGAGCGCTCCACTCTTATGACGGAGGAGTACACGACACGATGGCCCAGTGAATTGTCACTTGTACTGTATATAGTACTATAGTTTTGCTGTTTCGCACGATCCATCGATACAAACCCGATTAAACGGGAAAGGGCGGGATTTTTCCTGCGCGGTATATGATACTGGCCATACATTTCAAAGGCAATTTTAATGTATGCAAACTGAATAATTAAGTAACAATATGATATCTAGTAAAACTAAAAACACATATGATTTATTGTGTTAGAGTGTAGTAGTAGTGCTGTATTGCATAGTTGTTAGATGTAACATGCGAGAATGTGTAGAGACATAGTTTTGGAGGGCCTACAGAGAGAAAAGCGTAATACGTTCACCGAACTTCTGAATAAGCTGATTCCGGTCACTATATACGTTTTTGCGGTGATTATACGGTCACTTGCTCACGGTTCAGCTCGGATTGCACCGGCCAAATAGTTTGCGTGGCACCATGTTGACTAGTTAAATTGACCACGTTCCTTGTGGGTCCCACATGTCAGTTCACATAGGGAAAAGGTCAGATAAACACAAATTTACGCAGGCGTGACAAGACTCCGCCCCGTGCGCGGGAATCACCTAGTTGTGTATGTGTCTGTCAGGGCCTGATGTGTGCGCATGCACGTGTAGTTTGAGCACTTGAGCGTGAGAGTGTGTGTTGGTCGTGTGGTGTACGGGTGTGTGCATGCATGCGTGCGTGTGAGTGTTGCGTGCGTGCATGGATGTGTGTGTACGTGTGAGTGTTGCGTGCGTGCGTGGGTGCATGTGTTCGTGTGAGTGTTGCATGCATGCAGTTCGTGTGCATGTGTGCGTGTGTGTATAATCACCACACCAGCTCCTGTGTGTTAAAACAGACGGCTCAGCATACCAATACAAGGCCACCTTGTCCGTTGTGCCCGCGGTCATGACTTCGAACCACCGTCCAATATATTTTTTGTCGTCTGTTTTCATTCTTACTAGCAAGATGCCCGTGCGTTGCACGTAACATCAAGATCCATTTGTATGACTAGTTTATCTTGTGAGAGAAAAGTATGAACGAGGGAAGGCCTTACTTGCAAATGTGGAGAGGTGTGTGGGTACCTTTTTGCAAAATTGTAATAGTTTCTTTCCTATCCGTCAGATATAAATCGGACGGCCTATATTGCAGGATGGCAGGCACACCATCATCACCAACTCTGTTTTTATAAGAGTGTATTTTATCCCTACTATTATAAAAAGCATAGTCGGTGATGATCGTGTGCCTGCCATCCTGCAATATAGGTCGTCTGATCTATATCTGACGAATAGGAAGGAAACTTTGGCAATTTTGCAAAAAGATACCCACACCCCTCTCCACACTTGCAAATAAGGCATTCCCTTGTTCATCCTTTTCTCCCACAAGATAAACTACTCATACAAATGCATCTTGATGTTCCGCAACGATGGGCATCTTGCTAGTATTTTATAAGAGTGTAGATGTAGAGTAGATACAAGCCGACAGGTGGGCCCGATGGTAGTGAGATAATGTGATGCAACACTAGAGGTGCCACGTGGAGCATTTAACTGGTCAACTAGTCGTGTCTTGAGCAAATACAGAGTTGTATGGTGAGCCCGTGACTGTATAATAACCACAAAACGTAAATGGTGACCGTAATGAGTGGATTCTGAAGTCCAATTATGTATATGCTTTCGCTTCAAATACAATGATCGTCACTGTATATATCGCGAGAGAAAGATGAAACATGCGTGAATGTGCTGGGGGCTTACTTTTAGAGGACCTGGAGATTGTTTGTGTGCGTACGTGAAAGGGGCGTAGAGGGGGGTATGCGATGGAGAGAGAGATGCTCTTCGTTTCTCTTTATTATGACTAACTTTATATATAGTATAAAAATATACAAATTCACAGTGCGGAATAAATATCATTGTGGGCACCATGCAATGCAAGCGTTCATACTTCTCCATATAACTTTGTAATGTTGTATATATGTAGAAATTATAAAATGTTTTTTTGGCCACACTTTATTCAAAAGGAATGTTGTATGCGAAATAAACGTGAAGAGAGGTTTTTTTAGATCAATGGGGTACGTGATGTAACATGTGTGAATGTGTAGTTGATGCATTTGGCAGGGCCTAGAGAGGTATGTGTGTGTATTACGTATTCGAGAGAGGCATGGATAGAGGGGCCGACAGGGGGGCGTGGGAGAGATAGCACGAGAAATGAGAGTGGTCTAGAGAGAGAGAGACAAATATGACGTCATGGCGAGAGATTCCCTTGAGTGTGTATATGCAAGGGGGGAGTGGATAGAGGCACCAGGAGAATATTTTTTTGTGTGGTGTCTGTGTTGGCATGTGTGGGTGTGAGAAGATAATGAGACATGGGGGCAGAGGGTGTGTCACCGCGTGAGGTCCCGTGGGTCGAGGTGAGGCCCTTCGTTCGGTTCCGTCCTGCGCCACATTGGTCGGCCCGTGACGCATTTAGGGAGACCCATGGATGACTAGTCGTACAAGACAAAGATAGCATAATTGTGAAGGACTCTATGTCCACTGACAAAGCCGGCTAGGATTTGTAACCCTAGGTTCTCGGACTAAGGTAACCCCTTTATCTCTGATATTACTATTCATCCAACCTAACTTTAAGGGGCATCCTACCGAATGCTCTACTAGAATCGTACTCGTCGATTAGGAAGAGAGGTGTGAGACAATGCGTGAGAGACATGCCTAAAGATAATGTGCGTACAGGAGACACGTAGGCAGGTCTATGTATATAGAAAGGGTCGATGGGGATTGTGCGTGTGTATGCTTGCAAGAGGAAGAGTGCTTGTGATAAAGGTTAGTGAAAACAGTCGTAAATGGTTACGAGAGGGAGGGAGGGTTATATCGAGAGCACGTGTGCGAGAAAGACACCTCGGGAGAGAGTGTGTGAGCATGTGTGAGAGACCACAGGTGGAGAGTGAAACTACACGTACAAGACTGCTGTACACATTGATTAAAGATATAAATTGTATCCAAATATTAGGATAGGATCATGATATTTGCAATTCGCGTAAGGAACGGTCATTGGTCCATCAGACATCTAGATTCTATCGAATTTGAGCATGTCTATGTTATTATTCGACAGAATTGATCCACATAGTTAGTATTTTGAACTCCAGACAATGCATCGCTTTAGCAATGGAATATAAACGTGAGTATAGTTCATGTTGTGTGTGTAAAGCACATTATACATACGAAAGTTACAAAATGAACATTATAAATAGCTACCTATGAACTAGCATACATTTGAATTCAACTTAAGGTGGTTTTAAAAAATCAAATTCAACATGAAGTCCATTCAATTATTTGAATTTGATATCATGGCATTTGTAGATCATACCTAAATTATGGGGGCACCAATCTTTTCTCTGATTTTGTACATAATAGCATATGTAGTCATGTACAAAATAGATTCTAATTTAGCTCCTCCATTCCAAAATAATCGTAGTTATAGGATTTTCAAGTGTCAAAATTTCAAAAAGAAGCGGATAATTTAATGAGGTTTTGAAACATACAAGGCCAAATTTAACATTGTCTATTTAGGTCAATCCTCAAAGTTCAAGAGTACTCTAAATGTGAATGCTTGTGTTTCAAAATTTCGAACGAAGCGCCAAAAGAGCCTCTACTCGCGCGAAACCGCGTGAGACCAATGTTTGGTAGTACAAGGAAATTACTTTCTAATAACTCCGACCCGTGAAACCTACCGGCCCGACGTCCAAAGGTCTAAACCGGGGTAGGTTTGTAGCTTCATCTAGATGCCAGACAACCGCCTCCAAAAAACATTCATACACAATGGCCACCTAAGCACACATGCGCGCGGCCGAAATAACTCCCGCCCACTATTTGGGACACCTGGGATTACCATCCTACCCCGACCCATGATGGGTCCGAAATTTAAGAGGGGCAAAGTTTGTACTTTCCCCAAATTTCAAACAAAGCGTCCCATCTTTTGTTCAAAAAGCCAAAACAAGCGCGTCCCAGACGAAACATGGTCCCCCGCCCACCCGTCCGATTCCCCATTCGTACTCCATGGGCGCAAAACTACCTCTCCACCGATTCATGAAACCCGGCGTCCTCTTCCTCGTCCGCCACCCCATTCCACCCATCAACCACCGCCCTCCTCCATCATGCCGGAGCCGATACCCCAACGTCGTCGTCCACCACAACCTCAATTGAAGCTGAGGCCGAGCCGTTCGTACCCGAGCCAGTTCAACCACGCCGTCCTGCGCCTCACCGCTGCCGCTCCAACTTTGCCACCCTCCACTGCACCGGAGCTGTTCCTGCTACGCCATCCTTCACCGCCTCGGATCTGCTTCCCCTCCGCCGACATACGGCCATGGCAACACAGTCAACAATTTTTCCATGGGTTTGTCCAAGCCTGCACCCTCTAGAACATCGGTTTCCCCGGCAAAAAGAAGAAGATCGGTGCGACATGTGGAGGCGACCACACCGGCAACCGAAAATGGTACTCCTCTTCCCTTATTCGTTCAAATCTTACATGTCTGCTTGCACGGTATTCATCCCACAGAAGACACTAGTTGACCGCTTCTTCTTGATACTAGATGTTCCTAGTACCTCGCTATGCACAAGGTTTCTCCTCATATACTATTTCACCTTAACTAGAGGTCCGTCGCCCCCCCCCCCTGAATTTCAATTCCTGGTCAGTTGATTCCCAATTAACGGAAGCATTCCCCGGCGTAACAGGCGCTAGTCCGCCTATTACGTCGGGGAAGCAGCGCCTCTGTGTTTATCTTAGGGGCGTGTGGGGCCTAGAGCTACTGGCGCCCGATCTGGAGGTCGGCCGGGATTAAAGGGATGGCCTGGGGGCACTGACAAGCACGGCAGTGGTGTGAGGTCGAGGGGAGGGAGGGATGGCGGAGGCAGGTGTCTGGGCCGGTGGTCGCTGGCGGTTCGAGAAAGATCGTCAACGGTGATTGGCGGGAGGTAGACGAAGGCCATCGGCCCGTTCCTTATAGATCACACGGTTCATTAAAAAAATTGACTGGCCTATTTATTTCTAGTCGACTATTATCTTGATATGACCACATGTGGTGGTGTGCTGGAGGAGTACCCTGCATTTCCTGTGCTCATATATTACAAAATCATACGGAGTAGAATCTAATTTTGTTTGCCATGCAATGTTGTAGAGCTATCATATGTCTCCTGTCATTTATTTTTCAGCCACCGGCTATCTGCTACTTTTACAGTGCACTAGTTCTGCACACACTTCACACATACTCTCACTATTGTGTTTTTATGCAAGGGTATTTCAGACTCTGCTGCTATGAGAGAAGCAAAAAAGAAAAGAGAGAAGTCACTCCAGCGTCGTACGCGAATAGGCCAGGCGCGTTTCAGCCTTATAATAGGTGCAGTGTCAGCAGATGGAGACGGTAAATGTAGCTCTGGAGTTGATGACCTCGCTAGCAATGAACCACCATCCCAGGTGCTTGATTTAACTTCGCGGTGTCATATGTGGTTGCACGTTCCATATGGTGTCTAGCTTGTATTCGAAAGGCTGAAGTCGGTCTTTATTAAGATAAGGAAAGATATTTTTACATGAACCACCATCCCTGAGCACCGGAAGACAAATAGCTAGTCGAGGCCTTGGCGAGCCGATGACAAGCCCAACAAAGAGAGGCATCACACGGAAGCCAACTAAAAGCCGTGATGGTGGCGAAGCAGCCCGCCTCCCACCAGGCTCTCAGGTCCTAGATGATCATGCTCACCACTCCAGCCAAATGTCTAGCTTGTATTGCTTCCAATTTGGTTAAATTGCATCTGCTTAGCTTACACATTATACCTTTGAATATGACATGCCTTTCTATTTTTGGTACATACTAGTACATCTGTGTATTAACCATGTTCTTACATCAAACTAATGTTCTTGTGTATCCCTCATCAATCACTTATGATGAGGCAGTCAGGCAAGTGGATTACTCCTCATTTAAAGAATGCAGCGTCAGCCTCCCGACATGATTCTCAAGAAACAGCAAGGCTAGATGAAGATAGTGAACGTAGCTCTGTACTTGATTACCGCATTTCCCCTACACTAGCATCGCAGGTGCTTTCTCTAACCTGGCAGCGGATATGTGGTTGCATGTTGCATATGGTGTCTAGATTGTAATTCTTCCAATCTGGTTAAACTGCATGTGCTATTCTGCTTAGCTTATACATTATACCTGTTAATGTGACATGCCTTCCTGTATTTAGTACATGGTACATCTGTCTATTAAGCATGTCCTCACATAAAACTATTGTTTTTTTGTATCCCGCATAAATCAATATGACGAGACACATTCAGTATATGCAGTGTGATATTAGTTGCATCTTTGATATGATTTATAGCATGCGCTGCTTCTAATTTGTTGAAATGCCATTTATGATGGGACACTTTTAACTTGGCAGGGTCATATTGGTTGCATCTTTCACGTGGTGTCTAGCTTGCATTGCTTCTTATTTGGTGAAATGGTTTACCTTAGTTTACACAAACAGTTGTGAATATGCCATGCCGTCCTATTTTTCGTATTATTCCATCCTAGAATCATGTGTTTGCCTTACATCAAAGTAGTGATTGTCAGTATCATGCACGAATGAGTTCTGAAGAGTGAATTTTATTGCTTTTTCTTGTCGGTTTTACTTGACAATTCAAAATCAATAAAGCGGAAGGAAGTTAGCAAGGCAGCGGATGAAGGTGCTCCTTCCAAATGGAGGGCCTCTACAGATTCTACTCCTCCATCCCCTAAGATGATTTCCAAGACAACACATGCATAGACACTCAACGTAGTTGTGTTGGTGATGAGCACGTCTCCCCTAGTACACCATCACAGGTGCTCCCTCTAACTTGGCACTGTTATACGTGGTTGCATGTTATGTATGATGTCTAGCTTGTATTGCTTCTAATTTTGGTGAATTTCATCTGCTTACTTTACACATTATACTTGTGACTAAGACACGTGTCATGTTTCTAGAACATACAATATCTGTCTATCACACCATGTTCTTACATCAAAGTACATTTGTTCTGAAGAAATAAATTTTTATTCATTTTTCTTGTCGGCTTGACTTAACATGGCACAGAGAAAGAGGAAGCAAGACAGAACGACAGGGAAAGGGAAGCGGAACGATCCTGCAGATTCTGCTGGTACTGATGGTGCAATAGAAGGTCAAAGTCCAGCAAAAAAATTGTACCGACATGGTATCCCGTGCTACACGAGCTGCAGAACAAGCCAAACATAAACAAATAGCTGCCACCAAACAAGCAGAGACAACCCTAGTTGTTGCAACACCTTCCACAGTACCACTAGCTGCACGATTTACTCGTTGGTCAATTCAGCTAGCAGCACGTTCCCAAGCTCCCTTGCCACCTGACACTACTTCCGAAGCACTCTTGACACAAGATGAGTTGGCAAGATTAGATGAACTTTTTGAGCTTCAACAGCAAGAAGGTAGTTCTTTGGAGTCAAATTCTGATTGCATGCTTCTTTATATGTAGTCTCACAGTTTGATGTACACTAACACTTCCTATGTTTGTTGTTGGACTAGCACCTAGGCGCAAGAGGAAACAAACATCAGGGATAATGCTCGATAGGTTAACTAAATGTAGAGGAGGAAGAATGGAGATCCGTTTTGCGGCAGGTTTAAAAAGGCCACGTGATGCTACAGAGTCAGCCAAGTTAGTATCAGAGGCAGCGGTTGCTGTTAGGTGTCATGTACGTATCCTCCCAACATGGATTCAGTACAGGAATGACAAACACAAAACCCAGTTCAACACCTTCCTCGACCATTTATCTGTAAGTATGGTTATGCATGGAAACTAGTAATATTGTCTTGCTCTGTCCAATACTTTCTACGTTGCTGATAATGAGACTCCCATAATTTTCAACAGATGAGGTTCAAGTTGGATAGCCAAGATGATGCAACCAGACAAGCTTGCACCCATGTTTTCAAGTGCTCTGCGGCGATGTCGGTATAACTTGAGGAAAACTCACTTTGAAGGCAAGGCTAACAGTGAACTTGCCCAAACATCTCCGGTGGAAAATATATCTGATGAAGACTGGAGAGGCCTCGTTAAACACTGGTCCGATCTGAAGTATCAGGTACATTATATATATTTCATCAGACCACATGTTGAAGTCCTATTTACGCATGTGCCACACAAATCTATCTTCTTGTAAGTGAACTGTTCAAAAACAAGGCCAACCGTACAAAAGTGAAATTCCAACAGACGACAGGATCTCGTAGCTATATTGCATATTGCGAGGCTCTTGTAATTAGCTGTTGTTTCACTCTTTTCGCTATACCATATTATTAGATCTATATTGACTTGTTCCAAATGCAGAGGAAAGCCCGCAAGGACCAAAAAGTACCTGAACCAAATGTTGTGGAAATCTTCAATGACTGTCACACCAGCAAGAAGAAGGGCATGACTACACCAGTAAAAGACGCTGTTGTAAGTCCTTAATCCTCATGCCTTTTAACTACTACTTACTCTTACTTGTGCCTTGAACTGCATGGTTTGCAGCCAATGTCTATTACTCTTTTCAATTTTATACACAATTGTCTTAGCGTATCATTGCACCTTACAAGGTTTAAAAGAGAGGAGTGATGTTCCTTTGATCTTGACATGTAATCTAGTTCCTTGCTGGACTTGCCCACACAATGTTACAATTGCCTGTTTGTCTGTTCTCAGTTGTTTTGTGATATGAATGATGTCATACTATGCTTACCATATTATAAACTTGTCTCTTTATCCTTAGCCCTCAATACAATGTGAAGAAATAGACAATACATTAGCGATGGTAAATGGTCATATGTTTGGAACCTGGTCTTATTATGTACTTTGCAATAAAATACAACTATTATTTTACATGGGTTCACCAGAATAAGTTCTGTATATAGACCAAAGCTATTTTGTTTGGTTTTGTTGCCTCCTTAATATCTTCTGTTCTAGTACAACTAATGTAAAACCACAACTTTTCAGCGAGCTATGGAAAAAATGGTGTAACCGCCACCTTCTGAAGGTGGCGAGGAAACTATAACCGCAATGTCAGCTCTTGCTGCAGTGGGTCAGTACCTGTCAACTAACAGTGCCAAAAGCACGTTCCTGCGTAATACTGGCTTGGTTATTAAGGCAATCTCGTCCAAACTGCCTCATGATCAAGATATGCAAGCTCAAAACAATGTTGTATATGCGCTCCAGACACAAGTCCATTCCCTAACAGAGACCCTTTGTGAAACAAGGAGAGACATTGTTCGATGTTGTCAAGATATGCATGGTTTTGAAACCAGACTATCAAACATTTGCTATGTTGTTCAGGAGCCTAGGAGAACTGAAGGCAAAGGTTATGGTGCTCCATCGGACAATACAGCATGAAAACGTAACAGTCAGGTCAAATGAACTGAGCTTCTAAACTTCTGGTGGTGCATTTATCTGCTAGACTGTTAACTTTTATGTCAACCTTCCTTTTGTTTTATAGTTGTAATTTGTTTTGGTGCGATACAAAATTTATTCTTAACGTGCAGCCACCGGCTGAAGAAAACAGCAAGCCATTTTTGTATAGTGTAGGGTGTTCCCTATATTTGCACTGGTGGCGAACTTTGATATCCACCGGCTGTAGTTAACATGGGCCACCTACGGGCCGTAGAAACAATGGGCCTTCTAAGGGTCTTAGAAACAATGGGCCTTCTACGTGGCATAGAAATAATGGGCCTTATACGGGTCGTAGACACAATGGGCCTTCTATGGGTCGTATCATCAATGGGCCTTCTACGGGCTTATGATTGGTTGGCCAAACATGGGCCAATAACAGACCACATTATGGCCGTAAATGGGCTAGAGTTGAAATCGTCCGTTCATGGGCCGACCATAATGGGTCGTCGTTAATCGGCCGTATTTTGATGACGCTATGAAAACGGCCCAACGTATTAACGGGCCACAAATGGGCCGACTGTAACCACGGGCTGAATTTGGCCCACAAGTAGAAAATGACAGTAACGGGCCATAAGTAAATGAATGTGGAAATGAGCCCAATAATAAATGGGCCCCGAGAAGGCCGAAAGATAACATGGGTTGGAAATGGCCCAACAGAATAATGGGTCGTTAATGGGTATAAAGTGATACACTGTTCATTACGGGCCAGTTTCACCACATGCCGTTAATGGGTATAAAGTGATACACTGTTCATTACGGGCCAGTTTCACCACGTGCCGTTAATGGGTATAAAGTGATACACTGTTCATTACGGGCCAGTTTTACCACGGGCCGTTAATGGGCCGAGAGTAATAAGGGCCTCATATGGGCCGAAAGACGTCATGGGCCATACATGGGCCGAAAGTTAAAACGGGCTGGAATTATATTGGACGGCCCATATGACGCTACTGGGCCTAATTCGGATAGGCCGTAAACGGGCCCTTGGTTAGCGGGCTGTAAATGGGCTATATGCGAACATGCCATTAATAGGCTTGCCGTGGGCTGGCCCACCACCTTTTGACCAAGTCAAACGGGTCGGCCTTTTCACAGGAATGGGCCTCTGTTGGGCCGTTCCACATGTCGACGTATCATAGGCGCTTTGGGTCCAATGAGTGGATGACATCTGTCCCAACGGTGAGCCGACACATGTTTCCTCCAGCCAATGATGATTTTACACGTGGAAAATCCCCATTGGTCGGGGCTGTTAACGGGTTATCGGATCCAATACCGGACCCGATAGCTTAACGGCGTTCCGTTACGGTGGATGCCACGTGTCGGTCACCCTTGATGAAAGCACTTCTATGACGCGCGATTTATCGTCATGGAAGTGGACACTTCCGTGATGATAATTTTGGTAATGTCATGGAACACTTCTACGACAGCACGGTATGACTATCTTGATTTTGTCATAAATTTGTCATGGATGTACATGCATGATAGAAAACGTGACCTACTGTGACAAACACGTATCATCACGGAAGTGTATGTTTTTGTAGTGGATGCAGCTGGCGGAGCTGCATAGGATGTCTGGTTTGGCCATGAAGGACATCATAGTTCGGCTATGGCCAGCCGGACCCATTCCTAGCAGCTATTTCGGCCTGGTCAAGCAGCTCGGTGATGCCTTGCCCCGACTTGAAGCTGTAAAGCGCTCGGCATGCATAGAAGGTGCGCGGATGGCCTTTGCCCGTGTCAAGATGCACTGGGCGAAGTTGAAGGCCGCCATCGTGGCAGTTGAGGGTCCGCCCGGAGGCAAGGACCACCGCAAGCCTGAGTGCTATTTTGAAGACGTCCTAGAGGGTGCCCGCTTGATAGAGGGCCAATGCTCGAAGGATATTATGTTCGAATGAATGTATCCGAACTGCCCAGAAGTTGTATTGTAAACCAAGGCTTTGTAATATATTTATGCTTTCATCCGAACTACATACCTCCTGTGCGGCCGTATTTTATTATTCTGAAAGTTTACCAGTCGTCGGCTTCAGCCCCCACGTAGATGCTACGGGGGTGTTCATAATAACGTGTAATCACTCTTGACCCAACGTCTTGGTCCGTAAAGGAGTTACGTAGCGAACCAGGCAATAAGACTATGCGGCTTTAACACTTTCACTTAGCCATAGGAGTTTGATGGTGGGGCTAGGTACTAGCCCCTGGTGCGCATGCAGCTGTCTGAACTAGGATGCCTTAAGCGCGTGACCGACTCGAAGCCAGTCCTTCGTATAATACGGAAAAAATCACAAGAGATTTGTATTGAGTCGCCGAATAGCCGACCAGCTCTTGCCATACCATGACAGTCAGTTTTCGGCTTTCTCTACTGAGGTGTTTGACCGGGCGAACCATAAACACAATTGCAGTAGTTCTCCCTTTACTACATTAGCCGAACAAGCGGAACGTAAGGTGGTAACCACAGGAGCCGGGCAACCTAACTATTTACCAAAGACATGATTCGGAGCCAATGCATATAATGCCATATTCGGGACGCCGAAGTATACTATAAAAGTGTTCAGACTTCTTTTTTTATGAAAAATATATGGGGCCGAATAGAGCCTCTGGCGATTTAAATCATGCCAAGGTGTATTGGCCAATCTGACATAAAGAGGGAAGACAGATTAAGAAATAAGCCAATACCGAACAAGGTTGGGCAAAACTGTTTCCATTATAGTCTGATTGATACGTCAAAACGTATTTTTACAAAGGATGCCATAAGCATCGAGGCTATTTTACATGCCAAGAACAAGGGAAAGTTGTATACAGGTCCAAAAAAGGAAAAGATGATCTTGAAGATCCTTTGGACAATCTGTCGCATGTCTGCGCCGCTTTTCGCCTTGATGTAAGATCCTTTGAGAGGATCGACGGTCGAGTATACATGAGGGGCCTGGACAAGGGCCCTTGGTACCATCAAAAAGTGATATGGGTTGTAAAGAACCTTGAAAAATAAAAATAATAAGAAAAAGGGAAGAATATGAGGGTCCGGATAGGGTCGAGCCGTATGGTGGACCATGTTTTCATTATGCCTCTGTCCTTGCCCATGGTATCTTTAGTGCGTAGTTATGTACGCGTGGTACGTATATCGCAACCAGGCTGGGGCTTTGACGGAGGCAGAATTGCTAATCTAGCTCTCACGAGCCGGACTGCCATTTTGCAGGGTAGACCGGACTCGTTTGACAGTGTCCGGGAGCTTGACTGTCGATGTAGTATTCGGCTTGAAAAGGCCACCCTGTACTTTGGCTGCGAGGGCCGCTATATGCTCCTCAGTACGGAGGGAGCGCTCCGTGTTTCCATTGACTGTTATAACACCGTGTGGTCCGGGTATCTTGAGCTTTAGATAGGCGTAGTGCGGGACTGCGTTGAAACGGGCGAAAGCGGTTCGTCCAAGCAGTGCATGATAGCCACTGCGGAAGGGGACGATGTCGAAGATCAAGTCTTCACTATGGAAATTACCCGGTGAACCGAAGACTACCTCCAACGTTATGGACCCTGTGCAACAGGCCTCTACGCCGGGTATCACTCCTTTGAAGGTGGTTTTGGTGGGCCTGATTCTTGACGGATCAATGCCCATTTTACGAACAGTGTCCTGATAAAGCAGGTTAAGACTTCTACCGCCGTCCATAAGGACGCGCGTGAGATGGAATCCATCGATAATTGGATCGAGGACCAATGCTGACGAACCTCCATGACGGATACTGGTTGAATGGTCTCTGCGATCAAAGGTGATCGGACAGGCTGACCATGGGTTAAATTTTGGGGCGACTGGCTCTATGGCGTAAACGTCTCGTAGTGCGCGCTTGCGCTCCCGCTTGGGGATATGAGTGGCATAGATCATGTTCACTATTTTTACCTCGGGGGGAAATTTCTTTTGCCCCCCTATGTTTGTTGGGCGAGGCTCTTCATCGTTGTCCTTGCTGGGCGGCCCTTTCCCTTATGTGCGGTGTTTAGCTTACCGGCCTGTTTAAAGAACCAACAATTTCTGTTGGTATGGTTGACAGGCTTGTTAGGGGTTCCATGAATCTGGCAAGGCTGATCAAGTATTCTATCCAAACTAGATGGACCATCTTTGTTTCCTTTGAATGGCTTCTTCCGCTGACCGGGTTTAGAGCCACTGAATCCGGTGTTGACTATCGTATCTTCAGTATCGTCATAGTTGCTTCGACGCTTGTGTTTGTTGCGCCATGGCTTGCCGTTGCCATCTCTGGCTTCGGAGGTGCCAGGGTCACTAGTGTTGTTGCTTCTACAAGCTAGCCAGCTATCTTCTCTCGTGCTAAAGCGGGTCATAAGTGTTGTGAGAGCTGCCATAGACTTCGGTTTTTCTTGGCCGAGGTGTCGGGCGAGCCACTCGTCATGGACGCTGTGTTTAAAGGCCGCGAGGGCTTCGGCGTCCGGACAATCGACAATTTGGTTCTTTTTAATTAAGAACCTGGTCCAGAGCTTCCGGGCTGACTCTCCGGGTTGCTGGACTATGTGACTAAGGTCATCGGCATCTAGAGGCCGAACGTAGGTACCTTGGAAGTTGTCTCTAAAGGCATCTTCCAAATCTTCCCAGCTACCAATAGAGTTTTGTGGGAGGCTGTTTAACTAGTGCCATGCTGGTCCCTTGAGTTTTAGGGGGAGGTACTTGATGGCGTGGAGATCGTCGCCGCGAGCCATGTGAATGTGGAGAAGAAAATCTTCGATCCATACTGCGGGATCCATCGTACCATCGTATGATTCAATGTTCATGGGTTTAAACCCTTCTGGGAACTGGTGCTCCATTACCTCGTCGGTGAAGCATAAGGGGTGTGTGGCGCCTCTGTATCGGGCGACGTCACAACGCAGTTCGGATGAAGTCTGTATCCGATTTTCGGCCCGAAGAGGTTGTGCCTGTCGCGCCAGGCCTGATGGCCGTCTTCTCGCGTTGGGGCACGCCCCCTTGATCCATAGATTGATCTGGCTTGGCCTGCTCTGTTGTCTAGGTCCCGCCGTAGATCGTAGGTGTACCCTGGAGCCGTTGTCTCTCTGCCTCTACGGCGAGGTGGTGCGGGTTGGTGTTCGGCATATGTGGCCGCTTTGTCTCACTCACGTGGTGGCCGGTCTGGTTCATCAGCACGGTTATATTTTACGGTATGGGCTCGACGGCCTCGTCGTCAAATTGTGGTAGTAGACGGCGCTTCGGCTAACTCTTTGTTGGGCGTTGAAGGCCATACTCTTCAGCGGCTAGGACCTGGGTCCATCTGTCGTTGAGTGTATCCTGATTGGCTTGGAGCTGTTGCTGCTTCTTTTTTAGGCTTCTCGCAGTAGCAATTAGCTGGCGCTTAAAGTGCTCCTGCTCGAGTGGTTCCTCTGGCATGATGAAGTCTTCGTCGCCGAGGCTCACATCATCCTTAGAGTTTGGTAGATAGTTACTATCCTCCAAGTCCTCGTTCCATACTGGGTCATCAGGGTTAACTTGCCCATCCTCCCAATCATCATGTACGGATGTTGGCTCGACGGGGGATTCGGGGTCTTCGGCGTTCTCTGGTGTGTTATTGTCTCCGGTGCCGGTACTACTATCTTTTTCGCGATGCGATTTTGAGCGGCACTGCTGACGTCGACGCTTTGTAGGTGCCTCAGCAGGCTTGTCCTCAACCGGATCCTTCCTGCCGTCGTCGTCAACCTCTTTGGGTGTGTCCACCATATACACGTCATATGTGGAGGTGGTCGTCCAGCGTCAGGTGATCGGTGGGTCTTGGCCTTGTTCTTCTCCGACATCGTCATCCATGTCGTCGATGTCTTCGGAGGCGTAGTCCAGCATGTCGGTTAAATCTTTGATAGTGGCTATGAAGTGGGTGGTGGGTGGGACGTAAGATTCCCCTCTCTCAGCCCCTAGTCCGGGCTAGGCGTAGTTCGGAAGTGATTCCTCTGCAATGGTGAGGGATCGCATTAAGTCTAGAGCCTCGTTTAAGAGTGAGGTTTGGACGGGGAAACGAGAGTCCGCGGGGCTGGCTGGGGCAAAAGCCTCCTGGCCATGCTTGCTTGGCGCAGACTTCGAGAGTTCAGATTTGTAGTCCAGCGGCGAGTCCGGCCTTTCAATGATAGGGGGAACTCGGTCTGATTTCGAGTTCGCCATGGACACAATCGCCTCCGAATCCTTGATAATGCAGTTGGCAGCGGAGAGTCCGGTGGGCTCCAAACTCCCATCTTCGCACATGATGGTTTGCTCTGGATCTAAGGCCAGGGCGGTGATCGGGGTCGCGAACCCTTCGAAGATCAAGTCTCCTCGGATATCGGCGACATAGTTTAGGTTTCCAGAACTGATCTGATGACCAGGGGCGTAGCTATTGATCTGTTCAAGGTGGCCAATCGAGTTGGCACGCAGTGCAAAGCCGCCGAATATGAAAATTTGGCCAGGGAGGAAAGTCTCCCCCGAAACAGCATCATTGTAGATGATCGATTGAGCCATCGAACCTTCTGTCGACAGCATAGTGGAACTCTCAATGAAAGCACCAATGTCGGTGTCAAAACCGGCCGATCTCGGGTAGGGGGTCCCGAACTGTGCGTCTGAGGATCGAAGGTAACAGGAGATAGGCGACACGATGTTTACCCAGGTTCGGACCCTCTTAATGGAGGTAATACCCTACTTCCTGCTTGATTGACTTTGATGAGTATAGGGGTTACAAGAGTTGATCTACCTCGAGATCGTAATGGCTAAATCCTAGATGTCTAGCCTGTATGATTTGTGATAGCCTCTACGGACTAAACCCTCCGGTTTATATAGACACCAGAGGGGCCCAGGGTTGTACAGAGTCCGTTTACAGACAAAGGAAACTACTCGTCCGGATGCCAAGCTTGCCATTCATGCAAAGGAGAGTCCCATCCGGACACGAGGGAAGGCCTTCTATCTTGTATCTTCAAGGCCCATCAGTCCGGCCCATGTCACATAGGCCAGATGCCCGAGGACCCCATAATCCATGACTCCCTCAGTACGGCCATGCGAATGGTCGCACAACCCATTCATGGATGGAGCCGGAATCTGTCAAGAGTTTGCACAATTTGCTGCTAATGTCGGCCTCACTGACTTCATCGCAGCTGAGTGTGAACAATATCATCTCCTCACAAATTCCTTTGTGCAAAGTTTTCATTTCATAAGTAGGAATAACCCTCCTGAGATGCAGTTTAATTTATATGTTGAAACCCATCAGATACCACTCACTGAATTTTGTGGCATATGCTTGATCCCTTCTGGTGGGGATTTAAGAGAACCTAGGCCCACATAGTTTGATGGTTTTTACCGCACTCTGACAGTGGGGGATGAGAGAGGGGTGTCTGGTGTCACCACTACTAGCTTGCATTTCCCTTCTATGCATTATTTTTCTCTATTCATTGTGAAGTATTTACTTGCTAGAGAGAAGGTTGGTGCACTCGGTGCCCCAGATTTCACTGTCTTACATCGTGCACTTTACTGTGATAACACTTATACCTTGGGAGCTATTGTAGCACATCGCCTCCACATTAACAGGTTCAAGGGTAAAATTCATGGCGGTATTTATGCTACTCACTTAGCGAGTCACTTTAACGTTCAAATACGCCACCATGATTATCCCTTGCCCAAGGTTTATTTAGATCACCAGGCTATGGCACATCATCACTTTATTGATGGCGAGAACACTACATTAGATGTTCCTTATAACCTAGTCTTTAGCGAAATCACTCGTGACGTTATCCCGTTGCCTACACCTGCTTTGTTTGATTCTATTTCCAGGGGCGGTTACAGGATCATGCCTGGGGACATCATTGCCTACTGGAACGCCCAGGCAGCAGCAGAGGAGGAACCTTAGGAATGGGACCCTCAGGTGCCCGCTCCCCAGCACTTCAACGTGGGACCTGATGGTTTCTTCGAGTGGTGATTTCCAAGCTAGGCCAAAAGCCTAAGCTTGGGGGAGTATATATTTCCACCACATAACATTCATTGTTCACACACTTCATTCCAGTTGTCGGTGTTCATACTTTTTCATTGTATTATCCATGCTACATTTATTTTCTTGCTTTCTTCTTGTGTGTTTGAAAAACTTTGAGAAAATCCAAAAAATGTTTCTTGTTTCTTTTTTCTTTTTGTTTTTAGCTTAGCTAGCTGTAGTAGTAAAAAGAAAACCCAAAAATATTCATTGTTCTTTTTTTTGCTTGTTGGGAGCTCTCCCGTGTAATAGTTTTTCTCCTCTTTGTTTTTCCTTTTTATTTGCTTTCTTCCAGAAAAAACAAAAAACTCCAAAAATACTTCAGTATGTTTCTCTGAATTTCTTTTCTGATTATTGAAGCCGTACCAAGGAGAAGACCACGATGAAATTGTTGAGGTGGCTTTCTTATGCATTATTGTTGATCTAACAAAGAGCCCAAATTACCTTGTCTTCTCCTTTGAATAAAATGTTTGCAGATTCCAGCTTAGTCCACGACATTCTTGCACTATTATTATTTTCATGTCATGCGGTCGTGCAAGTGAAAGGCAATAATGACGATATTTGATGAACTGGTTGTGGCAGAAATGGATATGAACTCAACTTGTTCTGTTTTTGTAAATATGTTTAACCTAGTATCCATGATCCAGCCTATTATGATTAAACATGTTTGCAATGAACCATAGAGATTATCTTTCTCATGCCATGCTTAAGTAGCTAGGAGTGGATAATGATTTATCTTGGATGTCAACATTGCGTTAAGATGATTGTGATGTAGTATGATGATATGGTATCCTCTGAATTTCCGAGTGGATTGACTTGGCACATGTTCATGCATGTAGTTGAATCAAAACCAACATAGCCTCTATGATATTTATGTTCATGGTGTTCATATCCTACTCATGCTAGTATCCAATGTTACTTATGCATAATACATGTTCATGACCATTTTCGCTCTCTAGTTGGCCGCTTCTCAATCTATTTGCTAGCCTTCGCCTGTACTAAGCGGGAATACTGCTTGTGCATCAAAATCCTGAAACTCAAGTTTATCCAGATGAGTCCACCATACCTACCTGTATGCGGTATGACCCTGCCGTTCTAAGTAAATTTGCATGTGCCACCTCTAACAACTTCAAATAAATATCCTTTTTGTGTGCTTGGATTGTTCATAGAGTGACAGGATGTAGTCAGTATCTTCCATGCTAAGCGGGTTATTCTCATGATGAGTTTTTATTCACTCGTTCTTGCATGAGAGGGGCGGTAATAGGGATTCCCAGACCCGAATTCAAAATTGCAAATAATTAAACAAAACTCCCCAGGATTGTTGTTGGTATGGATGGTACCCATGGATTCGGATCAGCCGTGGAGTGTGTTTGTTGGTGGAGGGGAGTAAACATTTACTTTTATCACTTGGGAACCACCACTAGTGTGTTTAGCATGGAAGACACCGATAAGTAATGGTCGCGAAGTAAACAAGTAGGGTGCATTTCTCAAATTTTCATTTAACTTTGTTTTAAAAACTTGAGCTCTAGCACCGCTACAAATCACTGCTTCCCTCTGCGAAGGGACTATCTATTTACTTTTATGTTGTGTCATCACCTTCTCAAATAAGCGACAAATCCTAAGAGCACTATTGTCATCCTCATGCATTATGTGTAGCTAATGTTGGGTGCATCATGATTGTATCTTTTCTACCATGAATTACAATGTTTAGTCGTTGCTTGAACTTTGGAGGTGCTCTGCATTTATGTTTTGTGGTCTCAGAAAGGGCTAGCGAGACACCACTATTGTCATATTATATCATGGTTGTTTTGACAAAGTGTTGCCATTTGAGATATCTTATTATTGATCGCTAGTTGATTATGTCATTGATATGAGTTAATATAATTTTAAGAGTTATTGTCGACATGGTTAGCTATAATCTTTGCTGAAAACCTGGGTGCTACTTAAGCTTATTTATGTAAACAAGAGCAAAAGAGCTCGTAAAAGTTTTTCCTTTCCACTTTCAGTTTATCAACTGAATTGCTTGAGGACAAGCAAAGGTTTAAGCTTGGGGGAGTTGATACATATCCTTCGTATCTACTTTTCCTAACGCTTTTCTCTTGTTTTGGACTCTAATTTGCATGATTTGAATGAAACTAACCCGGACTGACGCTATTTTCAGTAGAACTACCATGGTGTTGTTTTTTGTGCAGAAATAAAAGTTCTCGGATTAGAACGAAACTTTGCAAGGATTTTTTATACAATAAAAGAGAATTTCTGGAGCCAAGAACCACCGGAGGGGGCACCTGGGTGGGCACAACCCACCAGGTCGCCCCCCTCCTGGCGCACCCAGGTGGGTTGTCCCCACCTGGTGGCCCCGCAGACCCTGAATCCAACTCCATAAATACCTATTTTTTTTTAGAAAAAAATCAGGGAGAAAGAATTATTGCGTTTCACGAGGTGGAGCAGCTGCCACCTCCTGTTCTTCATCGGGAGGCCAGATCTGGAGTCTGTTTGGGGCTCCGGAGAGAAGGATCTTCGATCTTCGTCATCACCAACCCTTCTCCATTGCCAATTACATGATGCTCCCCACTGGGAGTGAGTAATTCCTTCGTAGGCTCGCTGGTCGGCGAGGAGTTGGATGAGATTCATCATGTAATCGAGTTAGTTTTGTTAGGGCTTGATCCCTAGTATCCACTATGTTCTGAGATTGATGTTGATATGACTTTGGCATGCTTAATGCTTGTCACTTTGGGCCCGGGTGCCATGATTTCAGATCTGAACCGTTTATGTTATCACCATTATATCTATGTTCTAGATTCGATCATGCAAGTTATACTCACCTATTACGTGTTATGATCCGTAAACCCCGGAGTGACAGGAGTCGGGATACTTTTCGGTGATGACCGTAGTTTGAGTAGTTCATGTATTCACTATGTGTTAATGCTTTGTTCCGGTTCTCTATTAAAAGGAGGCCTTAATATCCCTTAGTTTCCAATAGGACCCCGCTGCCATGGGATGGTAGGACAAAAGATGCCATGCAAGTTCTTTCCATAAGCACGTATGACTATTTATGGAATACATGCCTACATTATATTTATGAACTGGAGCTAGTGCCATATCGCCCTAGGTTATGACTGTTATATGATGAATATCATCCAATGAATTCACCGATCCAATGCCTACGGTTTTCTCTTATATTGTTCTTGCTAAGTTACTACTGCTATCATTACTGTAACACTTGCTACAAAATCATTACTATCACTTTACTATTACTATTGTTGTTGCTACTACTATCAAAACTATCATACTACTTTGCTACTGATCACTTCGCTGCAGATACTTAATCCCCAAGTGTGGTTGAATTGACAACTCAGCTGCTAATACTTGCAAATATTCTTTGGATCCCCTTATGTTGAATCAATAAATTTGGGTTCAATACTCTACCCTCGAAAATTGTTACGATCCCCTATACTTGTGGGTTATCAATTAATAACTTTCTAAGTTCCCCTCCAAAGGGCTGGCGACTAGGTTCTCTGGTGGCCCATTGTATCAGTAGTCCTACCCAATCTTGTTTCTTCAAAGGCAGGTTCATCCTTGATGGTGTTCTTTGCTTACACGAAATTGTGCATGATCTTTGGATGAGAGGCTCCCGTGCTCTTATTCTCAAACTTGATTTCAAAAAGGCCTATTATTCTGTTAGCTGGTACTTTCTCCATCAGGTCCTACTTGCCAAAGGGTTCGATGCTGGTTTTGTGCATATACTGATGCAACTTCTTTTTGGGGGCCACATGGTTGTGGCTGTGAACGGCATGATCACTAATTATTTCGCCAATGGCCGTGGCCTACGGCAAGGCGATCCGGCTTCGCCTATCCTGTTTAACTTTGTGGATGATGCATTATCTTGTATACTGGATCGCGCAGCCTCGGCTAGTAATATCACCCCAGTCGTTTCCCACCTTCTCCCACGCGGTATCACGCACCTCCAATACGCTGACGATACGATCATCTTGGTGGAGATGAATGAGGCATGTTTTGCCAACCTTAAGTTTATCTTGTTACATTTTGAAGCCTTGTCGGGGTTGAAGATTAACTTTTCTAAAAGTGAGGTGATTGTGTGTGGGGCTAATGTGACTTGACCAAAAATCTACCATAAGCGACATGGATCCAAGTCACCGAGTCCTCCCCCTCCGAGAGAATAGGGAACAAGTCAGCAAGCTAGTGCGAGTTCGCCAACTCTGCGGGAGAGAGAGTTCTCCGAAGACCCAGATCCCAGCCATTGCGAGAGAGCTCAGAGATTGAGATCCCAGGCTCCGGACAGTAAAATAATAGTACCAGAAAAGAGGACGCTATAGGTGCGTCCCCCAGTCTACCAATCCAACCAGAAGCGGTCGAAGCACCATTCCTGACGAGGAACTTAACATGATCACGCAAAACGTCACTGGCCCGAATAAGATCCCTCCAAAATCGAGACCCATTGGACGTCGTCGTCATTGGTACGAACAACTAGATCCGATGTGCGCCGCTATCCTTTCCACATTCGCTCTCTTGGGAGATACCAACCTCCTCCCCCTCTTTCAATCTCCTTTGCCGCGGCTGTGGCTACGGACAAATCTATGGCATCGTCCTCGAAGGCGTTGTCAGGGAGCAAGCATGGTCGAGAGAATTCGTTGGAGGCGGGTCAGGCTTCGGATCTTGAGTATGAGGCGGCTCTATGCGAGAAGCTGGAGGCGGAGCAGGCCTCTCAGGAGCAGGTGGAGCTCGATCGGGCGGCATGGGCGGCGGGGCCAGCATGGTTGCAGCGCGAGGAGCAAGCGTGTGAGGAGGAGGCGGCTAAGGCTACGGCCATGTATCCCTGGGAGGTCGCGACGTCGGGATCAACGGCGGCTACGGTGATCCCTTGCCTTGCGCCTCCTCGCGGCCCGGCCGGCCAGGTGTTCGCGGGGGGGCCGTGCTGGTGGTGCCGGATCTGGGGCTGCGGGGCGTGGCCGCGGTGTTGGTGGTGGTCGAGGTGGAGGATTCGGTAACGCCTCCTTCCCCTCCAAGTCTCGCCGGACCTCGCCTCTAGAGCCGGGGGCCTCCTCGATGGTGGCTGGCGACGGTATCCCCCTCCCCCGCCTCCGCTGCCTCCGGGCTTCGCTCCCTCTCGCGTTGGGGGTCCGGCCTCTGGTGGTGGCTCTGGCTCTGGTTTGACTACTCTGACGCGTTTTGTGTGCCATCGTGCAGGTCACTTCCAGTCAAGATGCAAGTTTCCTTCTTTCAGCTTTATATGTCGCTCAGAGGGCCATCTCACTATGGATTGGGATAACCGTACCCAATTCCCAGCCTTTAAATAGTTCGGTCTTGGCATACCTTCCTGTTCTTTCTTCACTATTGATGGGGATCACGGGATGCCTGTCGTTACTCCCGTGTCTTCCAACGTTGCGGTGATCTCTGTCATTTCCAGTCCTGTTTCCAGTCAAGTTATTTCTGATGAGCTCAGGGAGTGGGGCCTGGAGGGCTGAGATTGGCAGATCAACCAGATCTCGGAGAGAGAATTTTCAGTTACTTTTCCCACGAAGGAAAGACTAAAGATAATGGACTCATGCTCGAGTTTCACCCTTCCCCTTAACTAGGTGATGGTCTCTATGAAGGCGGTTGTTGATGGGGCTAAAGCAGTGGCTTCTCTGTCTGAAAATTTGGGTGATCCTCGATGATGTTCCGTCTGGACTCCGAAATGTTCGTTTTCTGATGGCTTTGGGAGTGCTTATTGGCAAGCCTGTTGTTGTTGTTGTTGTTGATGAGGCCTCTCTTGAACATCCTGGCCCAATCCGCATGAAGATTTGGTGTCTGGATCTGTCATGTGTATAAGGTGTGATCGATGTATTCCCCGCTTCGGACACTTATTGCATCTATGTCCGCACTAAGGGTATGGCGGCCCAGCAGGCGCCTCCTCCTCCCCCTTCTCCTAAGCCATCCAACCCGGATCCTTCTGACAGTGGGGGAGAGACGGGCGCGGGCAGCAATGCCAATCCCTTCACCTCGCTGAAACTCGTGGTCTGTTTGACTTTGGTCCCTCTTGCAATGGTGGTGGGGGCGCTCCCAAGGAGGGTGCTCACAATGTGGAGGCCATGGATGTCGAGGGCCTTGGAGGGGCTACGCCCTTCTCTGGAGAGTGCTCCACCATCACTGACGCTGTTGCTTGACCTGCTTCCCCATCTCTGTCTGGAATTGTGGATGTGCCCCCGAAAGTTTCGGTCCCTCCCTCTAGCCCGTGCAGCAAGAAGCAGAATAAGAAATCATCAGTGCGTAAGTTCTCGGCCAAGAGCAGGGCATCTCCGGGGAGTATGCGATAGGGGCAAGTATGTGCCGTGCTACGTCTTGAGCTTGCGTTGGTTTTCCCCGAAGAGGAGAGGATGATGCAGCACAGTAGCGTAAGTATTTCCCTCAGTTTTTGAGAACCAAGGTATCAATCTAGTAAGAGGCCACACGCAAGTCCCTCCTACCTGCACAAAACGATAGCTACTCGCAACCAACGCGATTAGGGGTTGTAAATCCCTTCACGGTCACTTACGAGAGTGAGATCTGATAGAGATAATATTTTTCGTATTTTTGGTATATAGATGCAAAGTAAAAAGTAAAATCAAAGTAAAAACAAAGCAAGTAAATAAAGTGATGGAGATTGATATGATGAGAATAGACCCGGGGGCCATAGGTTTCACTAGTGGCTTCTCTCAAGAGCATAGATATTCTACGGTGCGCGAACAAATTACTGTTGAGCAATTGATAGAATTGAGCATAGTTATGAGGTTATCTAGGTATGATCATGTATATAGGCATCACGTCCGAGACAAGTAGATCGAAATGATTCTGCATCTACTACTATTACTCCACTCATCGACCGCTATCCAGCATGCATCTAGAGTAATTAAGTTAAAAACAGAGTAACGCCTTAAGCAAGATGACATGATGTAGAGGAATAAATTCATGCAATATGATAAATACCCCATCTTGTTATCCTCGATGGCAACAATACAATACGTGCCTTGCAACCCTTTCTATCACTGGGTAAGGACACCGCAAGATTGAACCCAAAGCCATGCACTTCTCCCATTGCAAGAACTACCAATCTAGTTGGCCAAACCAAACGGATAATTCGAAGAGACTTGCAAAGATAACTCAATCATACATAAAAGAATTCAGAGAAGATTCAAATATTATTCATAGATAAGCTGGATCATAAACCCACAATTCATCGGTCTAAACAAAGACACCGCAAAAAGAAGATTACATCGAATAGATCTCCACGAGAGAGGGGGAGAACATTGTATTGAGATCCAAAAAGAGAGAAGAAGCCATCTAGCTACTAGCTATGGACCCGAAGGTCTGAAGTAAACTACTCACACTTCATCGGAGGGGCTATGGTGTTGATGTAGAAGCCCTTCGTGGTAGATGCCCCCTCCGGCGGAGCTCCGGAACAGGCCCCAAGATGGGATCTCATGGATACAGGAAGGTACGGCGGTGGAATTAGGTTTTTGGCTCCTCCTCTGATCTATTGGGGTTACGTAGGTATATATAGGAGGAAGGAGTACGTCAGTGGAGCGTCAGGGGGCCCACGAGGCAGGTGGCGCGCCCAGGGGGGGCGCGCCCCCCACCCTCTTGACCGCCTCTGGAACTTCTTGGAGTAGGGTCCAAGTCTCCTGGATCACGTTCGGTGAGAAGATCACGTTCCCGAAGATTTCATTCCGTTTGGACTCCGTTTGATATTCCGTTTCTTCGAAACACTGAAATAGGCAAAAAAAACAGCAATTCTGGGCTGGGCCTCCGGTTAATAGGTTAGTCCCAAAAGTAATATAAAAGTGGAAATCCCAAAAGTAATATAAAAGTGGAAAATAAAGCCCAATATAGTCCAAAACAATAAATAAAGTAGCATGGAGCAATAAAAAAATATAGATATGTTGGAGACGTATCAGGCATCCCCAAGCTTAATTCCTGCTCATCCTCGAGTAGGTAAATGATAAAAAGAGAATTTTTGATGCGGAGTGATACTTTGGCATAATTTCAATGTAAATCTTCTTTATCATGGTATGAATATTCAGATCCGAAAGATTCAAGACAAAAGTTCATATTGACATAAAAATAATAATACTTCAAGCATACTAACAAAGCAATTATGTCTTCTCAAAATAACATGGCCAAAGAAAGTTATCCCTACAAAATCATATAGTCGGCTATGCTCCATCTTCCCACACAAAGTATTTAAATCATGCACAACCCCGATGACAAGCCAAGCAATTGTTTCATACTTTAACATTTTCAAAAAAAATTCAATCTTCACGCAATACATGAGCGTGAGCCATGGATATAGCACTATATGTGGAATAGAATGGTGGTTGTGGAGAAGACAAAAAGAGGGAAGATAGTCTCACATCAACTAGGCGTGTCAACGGGCTATGGAGATGCCCATCAATAGATATAAATGTGAGTGATTAGGGATTGCCATGCAACGGATGCACTAGATATATAAGTATATGAAAGCTCAACAAAAGAAACTAAGTGGGTGTGCATCCAACTCGCTTGCTCACGAAGACCTAGGGCATTTTGAGGAAGCCCATCATTGGAATATACAAGCCAAGTTCTATAATGAAAAAAATTCCCACTAGTATATGAAAGTGACAAAATGAGAGACTCTCTATCATGAAGATCATGGTGCTACTTTGAAGCACAAGTGTGGTAAAAGGATAGTAGCATTGTCCCTTCTCTGTTTTTCTCTCATTTTTTTTATTTGGGCCTTTTCTCTTTCTTTTTTTATGGCCTCTTTTTTTATTTTATTTTTAACTTTTTGCGTCCGGAGTCTCATCCCGACTTGTGGGGGAATCATAGTCTCTATCATCCTTTCCTCACTTGGGACAATGCTCTAATAATGATGATCATCACACTTTTATTTTTCTTACAACTCAACAATTACAACTCGATACTTAGAACAAGATATGACTCTATATGAATGCCTCCGGCGGTGTACCGGGATATGCAATGAAACATGAGCGACATGTATGAAAGAATTATGAACGGTGGCTTTACCACAAATACGATGTCAACTACATGATCATGCTAGCAATATGACAATGATGGAGCGTGTCATAACAAACGGAACGGTGGAAAGTTGCATGGCAATATATCTCGGAATGGCTATGGAAATGCCATAATAGGTAGGTATGGTGGCTGTTTTGAGAAAGGTATATGGTGGGTGTATGATACCGGCGAAAGGTGCGCGGTATTAGAGAGGCTAGCAATGGTGGAAGGATGGGAAAAAATGCGTATAATCCATGGACTCAACATTAGTCATAAAGAACTCACATACTTATTGCAAAAATCTAGAAGTTATCAAAGCAAAGTATTACGCGCATGCTCCTAGGGGGATAGATTGGTAGGAAAAGACCATCGCTCGTCCCCGACCGCCACTCATAAGGAAGACAATCAATAAATAAATCATGCTCCGAGTTCATCACATAACGGTTCACCATATGTGCATGCTACGGGAATCACAAACTTCAACACAAGTATTCTTTAAATTCACAACTACTCAACTAGCATGACTCTAATATCACCATCTTCATATCTCAAAACAATTATCAAGCATCAAACTTATCTTAGTATTCAACGCACTCAAAAGAAAGTTTCACATAACTTGAATACCAAGTATATTAACATTAAGCAAATTACCATGCTATTAACGACTCTAAAAATAATCTAAGTGAAGCATGAGAGATCAAGTTTCTTTAAAACAAATCCACCACCGTGCTCTAAAAGATCTAAGTGAAGCACTAGAGCAAAAATTATCACGCTCAAAAGATATAGGTGAAGCACTATGAGCAAAACTATCAAGCTCAAAAGATATAAGTGAAGCACATAGAGTATTCTAAAAAATTCCAAATCATGTATGGCTCTCTCAAAAGGTGTGTACAGCAAGGATGACTGTGGTAAACTAACAAGCAAAGACGCAAATAATACAAGACGCTCCAAGCAAAACACATATCATGTTGGTGAATAAAAATATAGCTCCAAGTAAATTACCGATGGAAGTGGACGAAAGAGGGGATGCCTTCCGGGGCATCCCCAAGCTTTGACTTTTTGGTGTCCTTGGGTTATCTTGGGAGTGCCATGGGCATCCCCACGCTTAGGCTCTTTCCACTCCTTGTTCCACAATCCATCAAAAGAATTCACCCAAAACTTGAAAACTTCACAACACAAAACTCAATAGAAATCTCGTGAGCTCCGTTAGAGAAAGAAAACAAAAGACTACTTTAAGGTACTGTAATGAACTCATTCTTTATTTATATTAGTGTTAAACCTACTGTATTCCAACTTATCTATGGATTATAAACTATTTTACTAGCCATAGATTCATCAAAATAAGCAAACAACACACGCAAAACAGAATCTGTCAAAAACAGAACAGTCTGTAGTAATCTGTAACTAACGCAAACTTCTGGAACCCAAAAAATTCTACCAAAATTAGACGACCTGGAAAATTTGTTTATTGATCAGCATCAATTGGAATCACTATTTTATCACGTTCTGGTGATTTTTAACAATTCGGGCACTGAGCGCAAAGATTCTGGAAATTACAGCAAGATCAAATAACTATCTCCCAAGAAGATCTAATAGGTTTAACTTGGCACAAACACTAATTAAAAGATAAAACCACATCTAAACAGAGGGTAGATGGATTATTTATTCCTAAACAGAAGAAAAAACAAAAAACACAAAATAAAATTGGGTTGCCTCCCAACAAGCGCTATCGTTTAACGCCCCTAGCTAGGCATAAAAGCAAGGATAGATCTAGGTATTGCCATCTTTGGTAGGCAATCCATAAGTGGATCTCATAATAGATTCATATGGTAATTTTATTTTCTTTCTAGGAAAGTGTTCCATGCCCTTCTTTAAGGGAAATTGGAATCTAATATTTCATCCTTCATATCAATAATTGCACCAATCGTTCTAAGGAAAGGTCTACCAAGAATAATAGGACATGAAGGATTGCAATCTATATCAAGAACGATAAAATCTACGGGCACATAATTGCTATTTGCAACAATAAGAACATCATTAATTCTTCCCATAGGCTTTTTAATAGTGGAATCCGCAAGATGCAAGTTTAGAGAGCAATCATCAAAGTCACGGAAATCTAGCAAATCACACAAAGCTTTGGGAATAGTAGAGACACTAGCACCCAAATCACACAAAGCATGAAACTCATAATTTTTAATTTTAATTTTGATAGTAGGTTCCCACTCATCATGGAGTTTCCTAGGGATAGAAACTTTCAACTCAAGTTTTTCTTCATAAGATTGCATCAAGGCATCAACAATGTGTTCGGTAAAGGCCTTATTTTGACTATAAGCATGAGGAGAATTTAGCATGGATTGCAACAAGGAAATACAATCAATTAAAGAGCAATTTTCATAATTAAATTCCTTGAGATCCAAAATAGTGGGTTTAGCAATATCTCGATTTTTATTTCTTTCAATCCCACTTTTATCAATTTCATCATCAAGATCTAAAAACTCAGAATTCTTAGAACGCCTTCTAGGTAAAGGAAGATCATATTCAGTTTCATCAAGATTCATATTGCAAAACAAAGATTTAATAGGGGACACATCAATAAATTTTAGATCTTCATCTTGATTTTCACAGGAACTAGAAGAACACGCTTTAATAAAGGCATCTTTGGAAGCACGCATCCTAGCGGTTCTTTCTTTGCACTCATCAATGGAAATTCTCATAGCTTTGAGAGACTCATTGATATCATGCTTAGGAGGAATAGATCTAAGCTTTAAAGAATCAACCTCGAGAGAAATTCTATCCATGTTCCTAGCCAAATCATCAACTTTAAGCAATTTCTCTTCAAGCAAAGCATTAAAATTCTTTTGTGAATTCATAAACTCTTTAACACTACTCTCAAATTCAGAGGGCATCTTATTAAAATTTCCATAAGAGTTGTTGTAGGAATTTCCATAATTATTAGAAGGATTACTAGGATAAGGCCTAGGATTAAAATTCCCTCTATGCGTCGTTACCAAAATTATTCCTACCAACAAAATTCACATCCATAGATTCATTATTATTCTCAAGCAAGGTAGACAAAGGCATATCATTAGGATCATAAGAAACACTCTTAGTAAATAACTTCATAAGTTCATCCATCTTTCCACTCAAAACATTGACTTCTTCTATAGCATGCACTTTTTATTAGTAGATCTTTCAAGATGCCATTGAGAATAATTAACCATAATATTATCTAGGAGTTTAGTAGCATCTCCTAAAGTGATTTCCATAAAAGTGCCTCCCATGACTAATCTAAAAGATTTCTAGAAGCAAAATTCAATCCAGCATAAATTTTTGTATAATCATCCACAAGTTCAAACCATGAGTAGGGCAATTATGTAGCATTAATTTCATTCTCTCCCAAGCTTGTGCAACATGTTCATGATCAAGTTGCTTAAAATTCATAATATAGTTCCTAAGAGAGATAATCTTAGCGGGAGGAAAATACTTAGAGATAAAAGCATCTTTGCACTTGTTCCAAGAATCAATACTATTTTTAGGCAAAGATGAAAACCACGCTTTAGCACGATCTCTAAGCTTAAAAAGGAAATAGCTTCAATTTAACGACATCATTATCGACATATTTTTCTTTTGCATATCACATAAATCAACGGCTATTCAGATCGTGGCGGCATCTTCACTAGGAAGGCCGCGAATTGATCTTTCATAACAAGATTCAACAAAGCAGTATTGATTTCACAAGATTCAGTGTTGGCAAGAGGAGCAATCGAGTGCTAAGGAAATCATTATTATTGGTATTGGTGAAGTCACACAATTTGGTAGCATCTTGAGCCATCGCGACAAACAAGCAAACCAACACACAAGCAAACAAACGGACAAGGAAAAGGCAAAGGAAAGAGAGGAGGAGATTGGGAAAGAGAGGGCGAATAAAAACGGCAAGGGTGAAGTGGGGGAGAGGAAAACGAGAGGCAAATGGCAAATAATGTAGTGCGAGAGATAGGGATTGTGATGGGTACTTGGTATGTTGACTTTTGCGTAGACCTCCCCGGCAACGGCGCCAGAAATCCTTCTTGCTATGTCTTGAGCTTGCATTGGTTTTCCCCGAAGAGGAGAGGATGATGCAGCACAGTAGCGTAAGTATTTCCCTCAGTTTTTTAGAACCAAGGTATCAATCCAGTAGGAGGCCACACGCAAGTCCCTCGTACTGCACAAAACTATAGCTACTCGCAACCAACGCGATTAGGGGTTGTCAATCCCTTCACGGTCACTTACGAGAGTGAGATCTGATAGAGATAATATTTTTGGTATTTTTGGTATATAGATGCAAAGTAAAAATTAAAAGCAAAGTAAAAACAAAGCAAGTAAATAAAGTGATGGAGATTGATATGATGAGAATAGACCCGGGGGCCATAGGTTTCACTAGTGGCTTCTCTTAAGAGCATAGATATTCTATGGTGGGTGAACAAATTACTGTTGAGCAATTGATAGAATTGAGCATAGTTATGAGGTTATCTAGGTATGATCATGTATATAGGCATCACGTCCGAGACAAGTAGATCAAACGATTCTGCATCTACTACTATTACTCCACTCATCGACCGCTATCCAGATGCATCTAGAGTATTAAGTTAAAAAGAGTAACGCTTAAGCAAGATGACATGATGTAGAGGAATAAATTCATGCAATATGATAAATACCCCATCTTGTTATCCTCGATGGCAACAATACAATACGTGCCTTGCAACCCTTTCTGTCACTGGGTAAGGACAACGCAAGATTGAACCCAAAGCCATGCACTTCTCCCATTGCAAGAACTACCAATCTAGTTGGCCAAACCAAACAGATAATTCGAAGAGACTTGCAAAGATAACTCAATCATACATAAAAGAATTCAGAGAAAATTCAAATATTATTCATAGATAAGCTGGATCATAAACCCACAATTCATCGGTCTCAACAAACACACCGCAAAAAGAAGATTACATCGAATAGATCTCCACGAGAGAGGGGGAGAACATTGTATTGAGATCCAAAAAGAGAGAAGAAGCCATCTAGCTACTAGATATGGACCCAAAGGTCTGAAGTAAACTACTCACACTTCATCGGAGGGGCTATGGTGTTGATGTAGAAGCCCTCCATGGTAGATGCCCCCTCCGGCGGAGCTCCGGAACAGGCCCCAAGATGGGAACTCGTGGATACAGGAAGGTACGGCGGTGGAATTAGGTTTTTGGCTCCTCCTCTGATCTATTGGGGGTACGTAGGTATATATAGGAGGAAGGAGTACGCCGGTGGGGCGTCAGGGGGCCCACGAGGCAGGGGGGCACGCCTGGGGCGCCCCACCTCGTGACCGCCTCTGGCACTTCTTGGAGTAGGGTCCAAGTGTCCAGGATCACGTTCGGTGAGAAGATCACGTTCCCGAAGATTTCATTCCGTTTGGACTCCTTTTGATATTCCGTTTCTTTGAAACACTGAAATAGGCAAAAAACAGCAATTCTGGGCTGGGCCTCCGGTTAATAGGTTAGTCCCAAAAGTAATATAAAAGTGGAAAATAAAGCCCAATATAGTCCAAAACAATAGATAAAGTAGCATGGAGCAATCAAAAATTATAGATACGTTGGAGACGTATCATGTCGTCATCTGGATGATGACCTGGGTGCGGCTGCCGGTTCTGAGCTACCCGGGGGCGATACCTCTTCCTCCCGGCCCGCTCCTCGGCGGCTCCGGTCCGTTCTCCTGCCTCCACGGCTCGAAAGGGTCTCCGCCGCCATAGCAATGCGGTGCCCATCCAGGAGCGGGCTGAGCAAAGGGCGGCGGCCAAGGATCTTTGCCCCCCAGGTACTGTTTCCCCTCCTTCCCCTGTCCATTTGGTGTTGCCTCCTTTACCTGATTCCCACCTTTTAAACATCATTTCCGATATTGGTGTTTTTGTTGATCGCAAATCTGGGTCTCCTTCTTCCTTTCTTTCCCTGATTCGGTTAAATGAGGAGGCCCAGGCGGCAATTGTTAGAGCCAAGAAGGCCGCCACCAAGTCTACGGTGGTTGCTGAGGCTTCTGTGGCTGGCAGGGTTATGGAGGGTAGTGGCCCTCCTCCCACAAACTCAAAGAAGGGTGTCGGTGTGGAACGACACATATGGGATCACAAGAATCCCTACTACGGTTGCCGGGGCGCAGGGTTACGAGAAGGGCAGGATTAGTAATCAGCACAAGGATCGTTTACCCAGGTTCGGGCCGCGAGGATGCATAAAACCCTAGTCCTTCTTTGGTGGGTGTATTTCGGAGAGTTCTTGAGCTCTCGAACTAGCTATGGTGGGGTGTGCGGTCCCAAAGAGCCGAATCCTTCTCCAGTATGCCATGGGCCTCCTTTTACAGTCGAAAGGGGCTGCCACAATGGCATACATGTGAGGTGGAAAAGCGCGATTGACATTGTAGCTTATCGTCAGATTACAGGACAAGACGCATTTAATGCGCCGTTGAGGTGTCCCCTAGCTTTATCGGGGATGGGGGCGAGGCCCGTCCCATCCGTCGCCGCTCCTCCTCGCTTTGACACGCGCCCTGGCCAGTGATGCATGCGGTGCCATGGAGGCAGGCAGGCAGCTGAGGTGGCGCGGTGGTGGAGCCTCCACGAAGATATGCATGCCGCCACGCAGGCGCTTGACGAGTTGGCCCAGGAGCTGCATGTTGCCGCGCAGGTGCCTGCTCAGCTGGTTGAGCTCGCAGTTGCATGCGATCGGCGGTGGAAACTTGGTTGGTGCGGGCCTGGCAGTGGCCCTGCTGGCGTCCTCGGTGAGGGCCTTGCCGGGTGGCCTGGCAAGGGTCTTGCCGTGGCGCGCTGTCGTCCCCGGCAAGGACCTTGCCGGGGATCTAGTGGCCTTCCTCGGCAAGGATCTTGTCGAGGGTTGTCGTCTTCTAATCCTCATCTGATCTTGAGTGTTCCTTGTCTTCACAAAGATCTACATGCCACCACAGAGGTGCCTCCCGAGCCCTGGCCCAACGTGGTCGATGGTGTTGGGGATGTGGGCTCAAGGGTGGCTCGCTCTGTTGGCGTTTGGGCGTGCTGCCCCGGCAAGGGTCTTGCCGGGTTGTTGAAACCATCCCCGCAAGGGTCTTGCCGGGGAAACGCTCGCCCTCCGCTTTTTGCGTCCTTGGTCTTGGCGTTGCTCTGGCTGCCTCGGGCTTCGGTTTTACCTTGGTTCACCTCCCCTGCTCTGCTTGGTGTGGCTGTGGGCACGCTCCGACTGCCCGTGCACAGGTAAAGGGGTACAAAGATGCGCCCCTTCGTTTGTACACCGATAGGATCCCCCGGGCCTGGGCCACACATAAGTGCGATACGTTGTTGGGCCAGGCCCAAAACGGTGCACGGGCACGCGGGGCGGTTTTTACCACGGTAAAACTTTTCACGCGCTGCGCCTCCCACGACCCGCGCGCGGCGTGGCGCGGCGTGGAGGGGTGCGCGTGACATGGGCGGCATGCGTGGGGCAGTTTCCACATGCATGCGTCACATCAGGGTAAAGAGGCGGCTCCCGTCTTCCCCATAAAAAGAGGGAGGCGTGGAGGCGCTGCTCATTTACTGCGCGGGGCCGGGTCACGGTCTTCAAGGCGTCCACACCCCACGATCACGAGGCGGGGAGAGGTCACTTCACCCGCCCCCTTGATTCTGCACGTTCGCCACACGTCCTTCATGCGCTTGGGGTGGCAAGCGGTGGAGGCGGGAAACGGGGCCGTCGCTGATTGGGGCAGCGGGTCGGTCTCGATTCCCTGCGCCCCTGGTGGCTGGATTGGCCGAGCGGGGTGGCCGAGCCCCGACCCCGCCCCTCTATAAGGAGGGGGAGGGGATGGCATCCCGCACTCTTCTGTCATCTATCTCCCCCTGCTTCTGCTTCTTCCTTGCACTTGCCATGGAGAAAGGGAATCCCGGTCCCTCGACAGTGGCGGCGAGGGTCGCTGCTCGATAGCACATCCCTCCCCCTCCTCAGCCCGCAGTGGTGGAGCCGGCCGCGAGGGGAATGGGGAGGAGGCGAGGCCGGGGCAGAGGTCGTGGTGCTCGGGGAAGAGGAGGGCGGGGCGGCGCGCCGGCTTCTCCCCCGCCAATGATGCCTTTTCCGATGGAAGGCCATGTTGGAGACCAGCCCCGCGAGTTCTTCATCAGGCTGCGCTAGCCTCCGCGTCGTCGTCTTCGTCTTCCTGCCCCGTTCGCTCGAGAGATGGAGCGTGACCCGCCCCAATCCCTCATATTGCACATGAGGGGCTGCGGGAATGGGGGCACGCGGGTCGACGTCGACTTCCCGGCACCTCGGGTCATGTACCTCCGTCGTGGATGGAAGATGTTCGCTCGCATCCACAGCCTGACGGCGGGGCTCGTCCTCTACTTCAAATTAATGGAGGACGGCCTGCTCTCCGTCAAGGTCTTCGGAGACTTCGGGACTCGCCTGAAGTGCTGCGTGGAGAGCTCCTCCGACGGAGATTCCGACGACGGAAGCTCTTCCTCGAGCGAAAGCGATGAGGAGGACAGCGGGGCAGACGATGGGGACAAGTACGACTAGGCATCGGAGGCCCCGTGCCTGGGCGGGTGCAGCAGCAGCAGCATCTGCACCTGGCCGCTCCTCCGGTAGAGTTTTGTCGGGGGAGGGGCCAGCTCCTTGAACTTCTCGGGGCCGTCTCCTTGGGCGGCTGACGTCGGGAGGCTGCGGAAGAGGAAGAGGGCGAGCGGCAAGGTCGTCAACTCAGAGTACGCGGGCACCGACGCCTCCATCGCGTATTGCCGGTCCTGCCGCCTCGTCTTCCAGCTCCTTTCCCGGCACCATCATCACCGGCCCATCCATGGGCGGCCACCGAGGTGTTCTCTTGGTGCTTTCTGCTGCTCGTAGCTCGCCTAGGCGCCCCTTTTGCCCTTTTGTCTCCTTGACCTACCTCCTGAGGAGAGGGACAAGAAAGGGATTACAGGCATCTTATCTCTTTTTTAATCTGTAAGCCCTCGGGCATTGTTAAATCTAAAGCTTGTAATCCCCCTTGTTCATGTTTTTCGTCTCGTATGAACTATACCTGTATGGGATGTTTTTAATGAAAAAGGGGTGTTTGCCGAGGGTTTTCGTTCGTGGATGGAGCCCACGACAAGGAGTGAATCCTTGTTACTATTCAAGATAAACATTTTCCACTCGGCAACAGGCCTTGCCGTTCCCCCACTTCGCTTGACCATTCTCGCGCCCTTGGCGGAGGCAGGGATGAAGCGGGCTTAGGCTCCTCGTTCTATTTCCTTGGCACCGTGACAACAACCAAATCCGAGCCCAGGAGATAATCCTTGGGTATGGAAAAGGGGAGCACGGTGGCCTAGAAATAAAGCTAGGTTTCACATATCCCAGTTCATAACGAAATGCATGACATGGGACAAAAGACTTATCTGGATTTGCAGCCCCTGGCAACCTCATCTCGCCGCGGTTAGATCCTTGCACTTGCAGCCCCCGGCAACTTTGGCTTGTCGGGGTTGAGACGCCGACCCGTGCCCTTTCTTCCAAGTAGCTCAGAAGAAGTGCTCATGTGCCCTGCGAACCAAAAGAGGACAGAAAAGAAACAGAGAGACGCGCACTCAACCTCTAGGCTAGGGGTTAGTCACCGCTAAGAACTATCAACCCTAACCAAGGAAGAGACTCGACCTAGCATGCATGCTATAACTTAGGGCACCAGCGCTTCATTTATTTATGCTCGTGGTCATACCGCTTTGTAATGAAGGGTTACATGCCTTGCCGGCAAAGCTTGTACAAAAGGTGGCTTGTCGGGAGGCCCGCAAGCCGCGCCTTTATGGTAAAACTTGCGAAGATGCTCGATGTTCCGTGAGTTGCTCATCGACAGCATCTTGATCTGCAGGCGGACTGCGCCGGGCCTTGTGACTCATGTTACCCGATAAGGGTCTTCCCACTTTGGCGTCAACTTGTTGGAATTCTCGGCCGACTGAACGCGCCGAAGAACAAGGCCGCCTTCCTCAAAGCTTCGGGCATGAACCTTGCGGCTATGGTAGCGGCGCAAGGCTTGCTGGTAGCGTGCTGCTCTCACAGCCGCCCAAAGATGATCTTCCTCAAGGAGCGTCACGTCATCTTGGCGCAACTGCTCTTGCTCAAGCTCATCATAAGCGAGCACTCGAGGTGACCCGTATATGAGTTCCGTGGGGAGAACTGCTTCCGCCCCGTATACCAGGGCAAAAGGTGTCTGGCTGGTGGCTCGATTTGGCGTCGTCCTGATTGACCAAAGAACCATCGGCAATTCATCAATCTAGCGCCTTCCGCTCTTGCGCAGCTTGTCAAAAATCTTTGTTCTTAGGCCTCACAACACTTCAGCATTCGCCCTCTCTGCTTGGACGTTGCTCCGGGGGTGTGCCACGAAAGCAAAATAGACCTTACTGCCGAGGTCTTGAATGTATTGCATGAAGGTGTGGCTTGTGAACTGTGTGCCGTTGTCGGTGATGACTCTATTCGGTACCACAAAACGGCAGACCAGTCCCTTGAAAAACTTGATAGCTGATTGAGCAGTCACCTTTCTCACTGCTTCCACTTCCGGCCACTTTGTGAACTTGTCGATTGCGACGTACAAGTACTCAAAGCCCCCGATAGCATAGGGGAAGGGGCCTAGTATGTCGATCCCCCAGACCGAGAATGGCCAGGAGAGAGGGATTGTTTGAAGGGCTTGAGCTAGTTGATGAAGTCTCTTTGAATGGGACTGGCACACTTCACACTTGGTTACTAGTGTCGTCGCATCCTGGAGGGCGGTGGGCCAGAAGAAACCTTGTCGGAACTCCTTCCCGGCAAGGGCCCTCGACCCTATGTGGGAGCCACATATGCCTCCATGTATCTCTGCCAACAGCTCCAGTCCTTCCTCCCGGGGGATGCTGAAGGAAATATGCCCTAGAGGCAATAATAAAGTTATTATTTATTTCCTTATATCATGATAAATGTTTATTATTCATGCTAGAATTGTATTAACCGGAAACATAATACATGTGTGAATACATAGACAAACAGAGTGTCACTAGTATGCCTCTACTTGACTAGCTTGTTAATCAAAGATGGTTAAGTTTCCTAACCATAGACAAAGGAGTTGTCATTTGATTAACGGGTCACATCATTGGTTGAATGATCTGATTGACATGACCCATTCCATTAGCTTAGCACCCGATCGCTTAGTATGTTGCTATTGCTTTTATCCATGACTTATACATGTTCCTATAACTATGAGATTATGCAACTCACGCTACGGAGGAACACTTTGGTACTACCAAACGCCACAACGAATCGGGTGATTATAAAGGAGTACTACAGGTGTCTCCAAAGGCAGATGTTGGGTTGGCATATTTCGAGATTAGGATTTGTCACTCCGATTGTCGGAGAGGTATCTCCGGCCCTCTCGGTAATGCACATCACTATAAGCCTTGCAAGCAATGTAGCTAATGAGTTAGTTACGGAATGATGCATTACGGAACGAGTAAAGAGACTTGCCAAGAACTGAGATTGAACTAGGTATTGATACCGACGATCGAATCTCGGGCAAGTAACATACCGATGACAAAGGGAACAACGTATGTTGTTATGCGGTCTGACCGATAAAGATCTTCGTAGAATATGTAGGAACCAATATGGGCATCCAGGTCCCGCTATTGGTTATTGACCGGAGATGTGTCTCGGTCATGTCTACATAGTTCTCGAACCCGTAGGGTCCGCACGCTTAACGTTACGATGACAGTTTTATTATGAGTTTATGAGTTTTGATGTACCGAAGGAGTTCGGAGTCCCGGATGAGATCGGGGACATGACGAGGAGTCTCGAAATGGTCGAGACGTAAAGATCGATATATTGGACGACTATATTCGGAGTTCGGAAAGGTTCCGAGTGATTCGGTATTTTGGGAGTACCGAGAGTTACGGAATTCGTATTGGGCCTCTTTGGGCCATACGAGAAAGGAGAGAAAGGGCCAAAGAGTGGCCGCACCCTCCCTTGGACTAGTCCGAATTGGACTAGGAGGGGGCACCTTCCTTCCTTCTCCTTCTCTCTTCCCTTTCCTTCTCTCCTACTCCTACTACATGGAAGGGTTCCTAGTTGACTAGGAAGGGGAATCCTACTCGGTGGGAGTAGGACTCCCCTAGGGCGCGCCATAGAGAGGGCAGGCCCTCCCTCCTCCTCTCCTTTATATACGGGGCAGGGGCACCCCATGGACACACAAGTTGATCTACGGATCGTTCCTTAGCCGCAGCGGTGCCCCTCCACTATATTCCACCTCGGTCATATCGTCATGAGCTTAGGCGAAGCCCTGCGCCGGTGGAGCATCATCATCGCCACCACGCCGTCAGGTCGACGGAACTCATCCCGACACTTTGCTGGATCGGAGTCCGGGATCGCCATCGAGCTGAACGTGTGCAGAACTCGGAGGTGCCGACGCTCGGCGCTTGGATCGGTCGGATCGTGAAGACGCACGACTACATCAACCGCGTTGTTATAACGCTTCGCTTTCGGTCACGAGGGCGTGGACGACACTCTCCTCTCGTTGCTATGCCATCACCATGGTCTTGCGTGATCGTAGGAAATTTTTGAAATTACTACGCTACCCAACAGTGGCATCCGAGCCTAGGTTTTATGGTTTGATGTTTTGCACGAGTAGAACACAAGTGAGTTGTGGGCGATATAAGTCATACTGCCTACCAAAGCATGTCATACTTTGGTTCAGCGGTATTGTGAGATGAAGCGCCCGGACCGACATTACGCCAGACGCTTACGCGAGACTGGTTTCACTGCTACGAGCACTCGTGCTTAAAGGTGGCTGGCGGGTGTCTGTCTCTCTCACTTTAGTTGAACTGAAAGTGCTACGCCCGGTCCTTGAGAAGGTTAAACGGAGTCTATTTGACGAAGTATCGCTGTGGTCTTGATGCGAGGTGAGATTGGTTCTTGCTTAAGCCCGTAGCAGCCACGTAAAATTTGCAACAACAAAGTAGAGGACGCCTAACTTGTTTTTGCAGGGTATGTTGTGATGTGATATGGTCAAGACGTGATGCTATATTTTATTGTATGAAATGATCATGTTTTGTAACCGGTTATCGGCAATCGGCTGGAGCCATATGGTTGTCGCTTATTGTATGAAATGCAACGCCTGTAATTGCTTTACTTTATCACTAAGCGGTAGCGATAGTCGAGAAGCAATAGATGGCGAAACGACAACGATGCTACGATGGAGATCAAGGTGTCGCGCCGGTGGCGATGGTGATCACGACGGTGCCGGAGATGGAGATCACAAGCACAAGATGATGATGGCCATATCATATCACTTATATTGATTGCATGTGATGTTTATCCTATATGCATCTTATTTTGCTTTGATTGACGGTAGCATTTTAAGATGATCTCTCACTAAAATTATCAAGTAGTGTTCTCCCTGAGTATGCACCGTTGCCAACGTTCGTCGTGCCGAGACACCACGTGATGATCGGGTGTGATAAGCTCTACGTCCATCTACAACGGGTGCAAGCTAGTTTTGCACACGCAGAATACTCAGTTATACTTGACGAGCCTAGCATATGCAGATATGGCCTCGAACACGGAGACCGAAAGGTCGAGCGTGAATCATATAGTAGATATGATCAAACATAAGATGTTCACCATTGAAAACTATTCCATCTCACGTGATGATCGGTTATGGTTTAGTTGATTTGGATCACGTGATCACTTAGATGACTAGAGAGATGTCTGTCTAAGTGGGAGTTCTTAAGTAATATGATTAATTGAACTTAAATTTATCATGAACTTAGTCCCGTAGTATTTTGCAAATTATGTTGTAGATCAATAGCTCGTTGTTGCTTCCCTATGTTTTTATATGTGTTCCTAGAGAAAATTGTATTGAAAGATGTTAGTAGCAATGATGCGGATTGGATCCGTGATCCGAGGTTTATCCTCATTGCTGCACGTAAGAATTATGTCCTTGATGCACCGCTAGGTGATGACCTATTGCAGGAGCGATGCGACGTTATGAACGTTTGGCTAGCTCAATATGATGACTACTTGATAGTTTAGTGCACCATGCTTAACGGCTTAGAATCGGGACTTCAAAGACGTTTTGAACGTCATGGACCATATGAGATGTTCCAGGAGTTGAAGTTAATATTTCCAGCAAATACCCGAGTTGAGAGATATGAAGTCTCCAACAAAGTTCTAAAGCTAAAAGATGGAGGAGAATCGCTCAACTAGTGAGCATGTGCTCAGATTGTCTGGGTACTTCAATCGCTTGAATCAAGTGGGAGTTAATCTTCCAGATAAGACAGTGATTGACAGAATTTTCTAGTCACCATCACTAAGTTACTAGAACTTCGTGATGAACAATAGTATGCAAGGGATGACGAAAACGATTCCCGAGCTCTTCGTGATGTTGAAATCGACGAAGGTAGAAATCAAGAAAGAGCATCAAGTGTTGATGATTGACAAGACCACTAGTCTCAAGGAAAAGGGCAAAGGGAAGAAGGGGAACTTCAAGAAGAACGGCAAGCAAGTTGCTGCTCGAGTGAAGAAGCCCAAGTCTGGACCTAAGCATGAGACTAAGTGCTTTTGCTGCAATGGAACTGGTCACTAGAAGCGGAACTACCCCAAGTATTTGGCGGATAAGAAGGATGGCAAAGTGAACAAAGGTATATTTGATATACAGATTATTGATGTGTATTTTACTAGTGTTCGTAGCAACCCCTCGGTATTTGATACTGGTTCAGTTGCTAAGAGTAGTAACTTGAAACGGAGTTGCGAATGAATGAAACTAGTTGAAGGGAAGTGACGATGAGTGTTGGAAGTAGTTCCAAGATTGATATGATCATCATCGCACACTCCCTATACTTTCGGGATTAGTGTTAAACCTAAATAAATGTTATTTGGTGTTTGCGTTGAGCATGAATATGATTTGATCATGTTTATTGCAAAACGGTTATTCATTTAAAGTCAAAGAATAATTGTTGTTCTGCTTAAATGAATAAAACCTTCGATGGTCATACACCCAATGAAAATAGTTTATTGGATCTCGATCGTAGTGATACGATATTCATAATATTGATGCCAAAAGATGCAAAGTTAATAATGATAGTGCAACTTATTTGTGGTAATCGCCGTTTGGGTCATATCGGTATAAAGCGATGAAGAAACTCCATAAGGATGGATTTTGGAATCACTTGGTTATGAATCATTTGATGCTTGCGAACCGTGCCTTTTGGGCAAGATGACTAAAACTCCGTTCTCCGAACAATGGAACAAGCTACTGACTTGTTGGAAATAACACATATATACCGATGTATGCGATCCAATGAGTGTTGATGCTCGTGGCAAGTATCGTTATTTTCTCCTTCACAAGATGATTTGAGCAGATATGGGTATATCTACTTGATGAAACATAAGTCTGAAATAGTTGAAAGGTTCAAAGAATTTCAGAGTGAAGTGGAAAATCATCGTAACAAGAAAATAAAATTTCTGCGATCTGATCGTGGAGATGAATATTTGAGTTACGAGTTTGGTCTTCAGTTAAAACAATGTGAAATAGTTTCACTACTCACGCCACCTGGAACACCACAGCATAATGGTGTGTCCGAAAGTCGTAACCGCACTTTATGGGATATGGTGCGATCTATGATGTCTCTTATCGGTTTACCACTATCGTTTTGGGGTTATGCATTAGAGACAGCTGCATTCACGTTTAATAGGGCACCATCTAAATCTGTTGAGGCGACACCGTATGAACTATGGTTTAACAAAGAAACCTAAGTCGACGTTTCTTAAAAGTTTGAGTTGTGGTGCTTATGTGAAAAAGTTTTCACCGATAAGCTCGAACCCAAATCGGAGAAGTGCGTCTTCATAGAATACCCAAAGGTAACTATTGGGTACACCTTCTATCACAGATCCGAAGGCAAGTTTTTCATTGCTAAGATGGATCCTTTCTAGAGAAGAAGTTTCTCTCGAAAGAAGTGAGTGGGAGGAAAGTAGAGCTTGATGAGGTAATTGTACCTTCTCCCTTATTGGAAAGTAGTTCACAACAGAAATCAGTTCCAGTGATTCCTACACCAATTAGTGAGGAAGTTAATGATGATGATCATGAAACTTCAGATCAAGTTACTACAAAACCTCATAGGTCTTCCAAAGTACAGTCCGCACTGTGAGTGGTACGGTAATCCTATTCGGAAGTCATGTTACTAGACCATGATGAACCTACGAACTATGAGGAAGCGCTGATGAGCCCAGATTCCGCGAAATGGTTTGAGACCATGAAATCTGAGATGGGATCCATGTATGAGAACAAAGTGTGGACTTTGATGGAGTTGCCGATGATCGGCAAGCCATATTATATAAATGGATCTTCAAGAGGAAGACGGACACCGATAGTAGTGTTACTATCTACAAAGCTCGACTTGTCACAAAAGGGTTTTCGACAAGTTCAAGGTGTTGACTACAATGAGATTTTCTCAATCTGTAGCGATACTTAAGTCTGTCCGAATCATGTTAGCAATTGCCACATTCTATGAAATCTGGCAAATGGATGTAAAACTACATTCTTTAATGGATTTATTAAAGAAGAGTTGTATATGATGCAACCATAAGGTTTTGTCAATCCTAAAGGAGCTAACAAAATGTGCAAGCTCCAATGATCCATCTATGGACTGGTGCAAGCATCTCGGAGTTGGAATAAACGCTTTGATAGTGTGATCAAAGCATATGGTTTTATACATGACTTTTGAAAGAAGCCCTGTATTTACAAGAAAGTGAGTGGGAGCACTACAAAGATTTCGATAAGTATATGTGAATGACATATTGTTGATCGGAGATAATGTAGAATTATTCTCGCAAAGCATAAAGGAGTATTTGAAAGGAGTTTTTCAAAGAAGGACCTCGTGAAGCTGCTTACATATTGAGCATCAAGATCTATAGAGATAGATCAAAACGCTTGATAAGTTTTTTCAATGAGTACATACCTTGACAAGATTTTGAAGTAGTTCAAAATGGAACAGTCAAAGAAAGAGTTCTTGCCTGTGTTACAAGGTGTGAAATTGAGTAAGACTCAAAACCCGACCACGGCAGAAGATAGAATGAGAATGAAAGTCATTCCCTATGCCTTGGCCATAGGTTCTATAAAGTATGCCATGTTGTGTACCAGATCTATTGTATACCCTACACTGAGTTTGGCAAGGAATACAATAGTGATCTAGGAGTAGATCATCGACAGCGGTCAAAATTATCCTTAGTGGAATAAGGATATATTTCTCGATTATGGAAGTGGAAAAGGTTCGTCGTAAAGGGTTACGCCGATGCAAGTTTTGACACGATCGGATGACTCTAAGTCTCGATCTAGATACATATTGAAAGTGAGAGCAATTAGCTAGAGTAGCTCCGTGCGAGCATTGTAGACACAGAAATTTGCAAAATACTTACGGCTCGAATGTGATGGATCTGCTGACTAAAATTATCTCACAAGCAAAACATGACCACACCTTAGTACTCTTTGGGTGTTAATCACATAGCGATGTGAACTAGATTACTGAATCTAGTAAACCCTTTGGGTCTTGGTCACATGGCGATGTGAACTATGGGTGTTAATCACATGATGATGTGAACTATCGATGTTAATCACATGGTGATGTGATCTAGATTATTGACTCTAGTGCAAGTGGGAGACTCAAGGAAATATGCCCTAGAGGCAATAATAAAATTATTATTTATTTCCTTATATCATGATAAATGTTTATTATTCATGCTAGAATTGTATTAACGGAAACATAATACATGTGTGAATACATAGACAAACAGAGTGTCACTAGTATGCCTCTACTTGACTAGCTTGTTAATCAAAGATGGTTAAGTTTCCTAACCATAGACAAAGGAGTTGTCATTTGATTAACGGGTCACATCATTGGTTGAATGATCTGATTGACATGACCCATTCCATTAGCTTAGCACCCGATCGCTTAGTATGTTGCTATTGCTTTTATCCATGACTTATACATGTTCCTATAACTATGAGATTATGCAACTCACGCTACGGAGGAACACTTTGGTACTACCAAACGTCACAACGAATCGGGTGATTATAAAGGAGTACTACAGGTGTCTCCAAAGGCAGATGTTGGGTTGGCATATTTCGAGATTAGGATTTGTCATCCGATTGTCGGAGAGGTATCTCTGGGCCCTCTCGGTAATGCACATCACTATAAGCCTTGCAAGCAATGTAGCTAATGAGTTAGTTACGGAATGATGCATTACGGAACGAGTAAAGAGATTTGCCAAGAACGAGATTGAACTAGGTATTGATACCGACGATCGAATCTCGGGCAAGTAACATACCGATGACAAAGGGAACAACGATGTTGTTATGCGGTCTCGACCGATAAAGATCTTCGAGAATATGTAGGAACCAATATGGGCATCCAGGTCCCGCTTATTGGTTATTGACCGGAGATGTGTCTCGGTCATGTCTACATAGTTCTCGAACCCGTAGGGTCCGCACGCTTAACGCTACGATGACAGTTTTATTATGAGTTTATGAGTTTTGATGTACCGAAGGAGTTCGAGTCCCGGATGAGATCGGGACATGACGAGGAGTCTCAAATAGTCGAGACGTAAAGATCGATATATTGGACGACTATATTCGGAGTTCGGAAAGGTTCCGAGTGATTCGGTATTTTGGGAGTACCGAGAGTTACGGGAATTCGTATTGGGCCTCTTTGGGCCATACGAGAAAGGAGAGAAAGGGCCAAAGAGTGGCCGCACCCTCCCTTGGACTAGTCCGAATTGGACTAGGAGGGGGCGACCTTCCTTCCTTCTCCTTCTCTCTTCCTTTCCTTCTCTCCTACTCCTACTACATGGAAGGGTTCCTAGTTGATTAGGAAAGGGGAATCCTACTCCGGTGGGAGTAGGACTCTAGGGCGCGCCATAGAGAGGGCAGGCCCTCCCTCCTCCTCTCCTTTATATACGGGGCAGGGGCACCCCATGGACACACAAGTTGATCTACGGATCGTTCCTTAGCGTGTGCGGTGCCCCTCCACTATATTCCACCTCGGTCATATCGTCATGAGCTTAGGCGAAGCCCGCGCCGGTGGAGCATCATCATCGCCACCACGCCGTCGGTTGACGAAACTCATCCCCGACACTTTGCTGGATCGGAGTCCGGGATCGCCATCGAGCTGAACGTGTGCAGAACTCGGAGGTGCCGACGCTCGGCGCTTGATCGGTCGGATCGTGAAGACGCACGACTACATCAACAGCGTTGTTATAACGCTTCGCTTTCGGTTCACGAGGGTACGTGGACAGACACTCTCCCCTCTCGTTGCTATGCCATCACCATGGTCTTGCGTGATCGTAGGAAATTTTTTGAAATTACTACGTTACCCAACAGATGCACCTTAATTTCACGCCGTTCGGCCTTCTCCTATACAGGACGTCGTCGATGAACTGATACAGGACGGACCAGCGGACTACTTTTTCAGCTTCTTCCTGCTCCTCAGGAAGTTCCCCTATTTGGAGGAATCGGACAGTATGCTGCGCCCACGCCGGAGCCTGGGGCTCGACGGCAAGGACCAAAGGCATTTCCTCAGCCATGGGCGCGGCTGTCTCCATGGCCAGGGCTTGACGCCCTGCCGGAGGCAGTTGCCCTTTGGCAGGCTCAGTGTCCGCGGCAGTACCCTTGCCGGCGGCTCGGTAGGAAAGTACTTGCCGGGACCTGACTTCCTCCGCTTGTTCTGCCGCATTGATGGTTCGACGGATAGTTGAGTTAACCGGAGCAAGAAGGTACCTGGTTCCACAGGTAGCTTGAATGCAGCATGCATTCACTGGTAATCGACAATGTTGTTCTCCACTCGAGGGACGTGCTCCGCTTGGATACCATCAAAGCGCTCCTCCAGCTTCCTCACCTCATCTACGTAAGCTTCCATCAACAGACTCTGGTAATCCTTGTTGACCTGTCTGACAACAAGCTGCGAGTCACCCCTGACGATGAGCTTCTTAACCCCGAGGTCCGCCATGATCCTGAGACCGGCAAGCAGCCCCTCGTACTCCGCAGTGTTGTTGGTAGACATCTCCCTGGGAAAGTGCATCTAGACCACGTACTTGAGGTGCTCTCCGGTGGGTGCGACGAGCAGCACGCCGGCACCGGCGCCTTGCAGCGATAAAGCCCCATCAAAGTACATGATCCAGTCGTGGTTTGCTTCCTTGCCGGGGAGAGCAGTCTCCTGGATTTCTTCGTCGGGCGTTGAGGTCCATTCTGCAATGAACTCTACCAGGACTCTGCTCTGAATTGTCGAGGTGCTTTCATCAAACCCAAACTTGACAACTCCAAGGCCCATTCCACAATCCTTCCGGTTGCATCTGGATTATGCAGTATCTGTTGCAATGGGAGGCGAGTGACAACAGTGATCTCGTGGGCTTGGAAGTAATGACGCAGCTTCCTCGAGGCCATGAGGAGGCCGAAGAGCAATTTCTGCACACCAGAGTACCTCGACCTAGCCCCCTGCAAGAGGGAGCTGACAAAGTAAACCGGGTGCTGCATCATCATCATCTTCTGCACCACCTCAACCGACTGCACAGGCACTGCCTCGGTGGCACCAGACTCTGTCGGGGGCCTTGCCTTGCCGGCATCGGGCCCTGCCAGGGGAATCTTTGGCTTGCCATCCGCTGGTTCTGCCGCCGCCACTGCCTCTTCGTCGACCTCCCTCTGCGCCACCAGTGCGGCGCTGACCACTTGATTCGTCGCCGCTAGATACAGCAGCAACGGCTCTTGTGGTTTAGGCACAACCAATATTGGCATGGAGGAAAGGTATTTCTTCGGATCCTGCAACGCCGCCTCGGCTTCTGGGGTCCACTCCATTGGGCCTGACTTCTTCAAGATTTTGAAGAAGGGAAGGGCACACTCGGCGGATTTGGAGATGAATCGGCTCATGGCGGCGACGCAGCCAGTGAGCCAACACACATCTTTAATCCGCTTGGGCGCCTAAATTTTCTCAATAGCTTTGATTTTGTCTGGGTTTGCCTCGATCCCGCGCTGCGACACAAAGAACCCGAGAAGCTTGCTGGACGGAACGCCGAAGACACACTTCTCAGGGTTCAGCTTAAGGTTGATCTTGCGTAGGTTGGCAAATGTCTCTTCCAGATCTTGCACAAGAGTTGGCCCGTCCTTGGTTTTGACCACTATGTCATCCATGTATGCCTCCATATTTCTATGGAGCTGAGGTTCAAAACCAATTTGGACTGCTCTTGCGAACGTCGAGCCAGCACTCTTCAACCCGGAAGGCATCCGTAAAAAGCAATACGTACCACATGGGGTGATGAATGTTGTCTTCTCTTCATCCTCTCTTGTCATGAAGATTTGGTGGTAGCCTGAGTAGGCGTCGAGGAATGACAACAGATCACACCCGGCCATGGAGTCAACAATCTGGTAGATGTGCGGCAACGGAAAGGGGTCTTTAGGACAAGCCTTATTGATATCTGTGTAATCAATACACAGCCTCCACTTCCCATTTGCCTTGTGCACTACTACCGGATTGGCCAACCACGTCGGGTGGAGCACTCCTCTCACCAAACCTGCCGCTTCCAATTTCCTGATCTCCTCTGTGATGAATTCCTGACTCTCCAGAGCCTGCTTTCTGACCTTCTGCTTGACGGGCCGCGCATGAGGGCAGACAGCTAGGTGGTGCTCAATCACCTCCCTGGGAACACCGGGGATGTCGGACTCTTGCCACACAAACACGTCGACATTCGCCCGCAGGAAGGTGACGAGCGCGCCTTCCTATTTGTTGTCGAGGGTGGGGCCTATGGTGAAGGCCCCTCCCGTGCCGTCCTCCCTGGCAGACACCTTTTTGGTCTGCGGTGGCTTGGCCCTGGATTTCTTGCTCTTGCCAGTAGAGCTCTCTGCCACGTCCTCGACGGTAGCGCAACACTCCGAAGAGGTGTGCTTGCCATAGTGGGTGCGAGAGGTCTTGCCGGGCTTCTTCCTCCCTCCCAGGCCTTCAGCGGCAGGAGCAGGTGCCTTGACGGCAGCTGCTGCAGCTGCTTCCCGGTAGAGTTGGTCAGCGCAAATCAGCTCGTCCTTCTTGTCGGAGGGGACGGAGATGATGGTCAACGGCCCGGGCATATTTAGCATGTTGTAGGCGTAGTGTGACGCCGCCATGAACTTGGCTAGTGCCGGGCGGCCGAGGATCGCGTTGTAGGGAAAGGGGATCTCAGCAACGTCGAAGATGATCCTCTCCGTCCTGTAGTTCAACTCTCCTCCAAAATGTCATGGGCAGTTTGACCTTCCCCTTCGGCTGGCTCCTCCCCGGATTGACCCCTTGAAACGTGCATGTTTCCTCGAGGTCTCCATCAGGGATCTGAAGCCTTTTGATCACGACAGGCGAGATCAAGTTCAGGTTGGACCTGCCGTCAACCAACATCTTGTTCACCTTGAGGTTGTGTATCGTTGGCGAGACCAACAATGGCAAACACCCGACCGCGGTTGTGCGGTCAGGGTGGTCCTCGGCGTCAAAGATGAGGGGCGTGCTGGACCACTTCAGGGGCTTCTGAGCGTCGAACGACGGCTCCGCTGCTGTAATCTCACGCGCCCACTGCTACATCTTGAGCACTGCGTTGGTTTTCCCTTGAAGAGGAAAGGGTGATGCCGCAAAGTAGCGTGAGTATTTCCCTCAGTTTTGAGAACGAAGGTATCAATCCAGTAGGAGGCCACGCACGAGTCCCTCGCACCTACACAAACAAATAAATCCTCGCAACCAACACGATAAGGGGTTGTCAATCCCTTCACGGTCACTTACGAGTGAGATCTGATAGATATGATAAGATAATATTTTTGGTATTTTTATGATAAACTAGTTGACCCGTTGCGCCAAATGGCGCAGAGACCTGCTGAAGACATGTTGTCGATGAAAATAGTTTCATGTTCAAGAACCTTCAACTAAATCATGCTATTTTTTAAAACATGTTTATTACGTTGTTAAATAATAGTCTGGGAAAAGGCAAACTTTGCATAATATAAATATGTTCAATTTGAAAATATGGGCACTATGATGAGAGAGTAAAGTTGGCATGGTTTTTTTTAGCATGTTTGAAAACATGGTTATCATGATGAGAAACCTGGCCATGCATATTTTTCCTGCAAAAAAAGGAAAAAAGATAAGAAACCTAAGAAAAAACATGGTTTAGTTGATTTTGTTACGCCAAATGGCGTAGAGACCTGTTGATTCCATGCTAGCGATGAAAAGAAATCCATGGTTTAGTTGATCTTGTTATGGGAAAGCACATATGACAACAAATTTAATCTCTCTTAGTTGGGAAAAACGAGGGCTTATTGTCTACAATAGATGTATACACACATTTAAATTTGATAGCAGAGTTCTATTTGAAACAAAATCAATGTAACAAAACTAACCCCCTTTAAATGTCTATAATTTAATAGCGGCATGATTTTATTGTCTATAATAAGATGTATATACACATTCTAATTTGGTAGCACAAAGTCCCATCCAAAATCATGCCGCTGAAAAATACATGCATCTCTTTTAATCCATGTGTGCATTGTAAAAAACATGTTTTAGCTATGAGCATGCACATACCGAATTTAATCCCCTTTAGTAAAAACATATAGGTTTATTGTCTACAATAAGATGTACATGCACAATTTACTTTGGCAGCGTGGAGTCTCATTCAAAACAACGTCGCGTTGAAAATATATGTTTTTTTCAAGAATCTTTTGTTTGAGCAAGTACGCGGGGTAAGAATTTAGACCCTTTTATAAGAGTACATATCTTCTTGCCTAAGAACATATGTATAATTATGCTATTTTAGAAAAAGTAGTGTTTCTACCAGCTTTGTTTCTGTGTGTTTGAAAAAAGAGAGTACTTGTGTGCCATATTTCAAAGCAGTCATATGGCAGCCAGTTCGGCCCAGCACTTATTTATCCCTTCTTTCTCGAGAGCTTCTTTCGGTCAGAGACAAAACTGCTAAATAGTACTTCTATCATCTCAATAATTGAAGAACAATAACAGTTCTCTATATCTCGTACAATAATAACATCATTTATAGTACATTTGGTCAAGCAACCAATTAGCAGAAGAACAATAACATTTCTCTCTATCTTGAATTCCACATATGGGATAATTAATATATCGCCTTGTATGGATAGCTTCACTCAAAACAATACATATGCCTTCTGTTTATTTGCCTGACAAATGACCATCAGATGAATCAAAACAAAGAAGGAATTGGGGAGCATTTGAAACCAAAACAAAGAATGGATCCTAACTACTAAAGTGCAGCAGCTTTAAAGCCTCTTAATTATTTTGCTCCTACTCCACCAGGAAAGTGCAGGCCTTCAAGAACCAAAAGATTTAAGAGTGGAACTAAAAGAACAGCAGTCCAAATCCTCGTAAGCCATGTTGTTTATATCGTTAAACCCAACAAATGATTCTGGAATAATAACCTTGATCTTATTCAACTCCTCAGCTAAATTCCGTCGTCTTCCCTTCATCCTCACATCTGCACACGTCAAGTACACTTCGAATTGAACAATACCATGCATTGCTTTTAGTTTAAGCTGTCCATATAAGTAAAGCAGCAGGTCAGTCACAAGAACCGAATAAAGAGATACTATCCAACTAATATATAAACGATGAATCATGAAGAGATAGTACAATTTCTCCTCGCACACACAAAAATAAAAATTCCTAAAATAACTTAGCTACAGATTATGAAGCAAGTAGGCCCTTAGATTCACACAATTTTAACATCATGCATATGTTAAATGGTATAATCATCACCATACAGAGTACATAAATCACATCAACTATCAATTTAAACGAAAATAGCCAAAAAAACTCAGTAGGAAAACTAACATAATGCAGACCATGATTTAGACTAAAAAATAAAGTTAGTAGAGCAGACAGTTTATTTAGCATATCAGTTTTAACATAATTATATTGCAAAGCGTATTAACATAATTATATTCCAGATTAAACTAATAGCACAACAATTTACAGGTTAGAATGCAGTGCACATATATATCTTAGTGGCGCAAAAACTATTTAGCCAACTTCACTAACAATGTAGAAATTGGCTTCAGTGTACTAACATAGTTATTTTGGATATAAGCAATCAACCACGACTTTAACATCAGAGATATCTGACCATTTTAAGTAACGAAAAAAGAGCCCAATAGCAAGATAGCACAACATGGAGCTGCATTGACCATTGGACCCAGCTCTGAGTAGAGAACCTACATTTCATATCCAATAACTGAAATTTGTGCGGTACATCCATAAAGGAATATTAGCAGGACAGGCAGAAATTGGGGCTGGACATATTGTTTAAGCAAATAAATAGTCACTACTTTCTTATGCACAATGGAGCAGAAATTGGTGATCACAAGAGCAGAGTAGTCATGGTTGAGCCTGTTTTGACTTTCTTTTCTTATTCCACTTTGGAAAGGACAAAAGTGAACAAAAGCAGGCCAAAAACATATAGTACCATTTAATGCCTCACAACAGTTTTTGCATGGCCAGTTAACCCTGAAAGAAGAAAGTCTGTGATATTACACTTAATATGTAAAAGAGGCTCAAACACAAAATTTAATTCAAAATATAAGTAATGCTCATGTAGCATATTTTGTATTTACAACACAAGACAGTACCGTCAAACGTTATATATTAGCTAGCTAAGTAGGAATCTCTCATTGGACTGTGCCTCTAAATAATACCATGGAGGCATGAAACTAAGTATTTTTTATCAGGAAAACAAAGATGCCCGCTTCCGCACCATGAATCGCAGAATTTTCATATAATTGTACTCACAAAGCTAGTTAAACATCAAAGGAAACAATAGTACCTTGTGTATTTGTACAACCTATCAAGAACAAAGTTGTGAATTAATCTCTTTGTATTGATGCCCTCATCACCAAGCCCACTATCACTGATGCCTTCTCTTCCGGCACCATAAGTAGTGTGATCATTTTAGAAATATGACCAGTTATATTCTACTTGTATCTATCTCTATCTTGAGGTTCCACTGCTCACTGTCATGGTTGCACTTCTCATGTCGGATTAGAGTTATGGTGCCCTGTGCAACACGAGCAAAGTTTGAACAATCCAATGGTTATATTCTACTTAAGCTGGGACCATTATGCATGATATTTTGTATGAATCGCTATGAGAGAGAGCTGAACAATTATATAGCAAATTGGGTGTTGTATTCAATTGTATCCATGGAAAATATATTATGATCTCTAAACTACAACAGTGTACAAAGAAACGACAACCAACGAAGGAAGCGGAGGCGGACGCTGACAGAGATGACAAACCCAAGTCTGGGAAGGATGACAGTCGGATAGATATCTCATCTCTACTTCTGCCATCTCCATTTATTAAGACACGACAACATATGTATATACATGATGTGTGCCCAACTCTGTCTTGAGCATTGCCCGCTGCTGAACCTGCACATGAAAAAACTGATAAATGTTCTTATTCTTGTTCTGCCTTATGCAACTTCTACATAATGTGAATAGGAGTAAGCAAGTGTCGTATCTAGTAAAATTTTGACCATTAGTAACTTCTACATAATGCATCATATTCTGTATGTAATGTCGAAGTATCGACATCAAGATTACATGACAGAAAGTGGGAATTGAAGTGGCCAACTAACCAAGCCTAGGTGAAAGGAAATCTTGAATCTGTCCATTCATGTCTGATACAAAGAACTGATCATTAGCACTGTAATTCACACAAAGGTAGCTATTTTTGTTTTTCTTATATAAATCCAAGAAATACCACTAATATAATTTATCAAACTGCGAATACCGACAAATTGAGTTCCATTGCCCTTCAGTGTTTAGCAGTTGCCTTTTAACGGGATTGTAGATAGCCTCAAAAAATGGCATATCGCTTTTCACTTACTTTCTAAGTGTCAATGCAGAACTTTATGTGACACATCCCCTAACTTTTGTGACATGCAACGCTCCCCAGGAACATGGGAGGTCAATGGGTTCGTATGTGTTGAAATAGACCTGGTCCCAGAGTATCACTCATCAGAACGACCGTCCACTCCTGTAGCTCCTCCTCTCCACCACGGCTGGATGCCTGGTGAGGCCAGCGTCCCCTCCACACTCAGGTGCTCCCCCGCTTCACTCTGTCCCCTCTTTCTCTCTTGCCCTGGCCCTCTCTTTCTGTTACACATGGAGAGAACCGTGGTGGCAGCACATCAGATTTGCTACGAAATACAACTTAGTTCTGAAAATAAGAAACAAAGCTGATTAAATCCCCTATGCGTCTGTTGTTTGTTTGCTGATTTACTGGGTAGATCTTGAACTGGAAGACACAAAGGAGGTGGCGTTAGTGGGCATGGAGATTGTCTTGTTGGTTGTCTTGTTTGTCTAGGTACTGTTCTGAACAACAATTAGTTCCGTGGGGCTAAATGATACGGTAATCTGGCATTCGTAAATGATACTATAATCTGGCTTTCGTGGCCTATATATTATGTAGTAAATAAAATTGAGCAGGCTACAACAGAGGTAAGGGTAGGCTCTAAGGGCAACTCCAACGGTCTGTTTAGTCCCACAAGCCAAGGCTGTCTTGATTGCTCAAGACATGATTATTTCAGCCAGTCATCATCGTCATCGCCCCTCTTTTTGGTCCAAAAATGAGGTTGCCTCTGCACACCAAGCAACATGACCATGATGATCCGGACGGCACGTCAGACAAACACCATACAGTTCCCAGCCAACGCCACACTCGAATCCAAGGCAACGAAACGGCGGTCGCTGGTAGCGGTGCGGAACTGACGTGGCCGCCAACCCGACGATTGGCCAGTGATCCAGCAACGAGAGCTCGCCTGATTCAGCATAGGGTTTGGGTTCAGGAGTGTGGACTGCGGGCACGCGCGCGCACAAACAGAGTGAGCGAGTGAGTGCGTGGGTGAGTCTCTGAGAGAGAGAGAGAGAGAGAGAGAGAGAGAGATGGGGATCGTACCGGATCCAAAGCAACAGGTAGCCAAGCTGCGAGAAATCCATCGACGGCGGCTAAGATCCAGCGCCAGCCCGACCAATGCCTCGACCGGAAGGCATCACGGGCCCCGCCGCTCGCTCCCCAGCCCGCGCCGCCGTGGATGTCCCCGCCGCACGGGAGGGGCGGCGACCTAGTGAGTCCGTCGATCGGGAGCCTGGATGGCGCCGGTGGATCCCTCCATCATCGCCGCCCTTCGGGGAGGGGTGCGACCCCAGCCGACGCAAGCCGGGTTGGCCACTCTCCCATCTGACGCCGTGCCTCCTCTCCTCTTCCTCTCTTTCTCCCTCCTCTCTCTCCCTCTCATCTTCTCTCTCCTACAGATCTAACTCAGCGCCGCCGATGTCGCCCTTTGCCTGCAGGTCAGCACCGTGGTGGGGATCCGGGAAGGAGGAGGGGGCGGAAGGGAGGAATGGTGTGGCGGCTGTGAGAAGGAGCGGGTGGCTGTGGACGGGGGGCTAGGGTTTGGTGAGGTTATGTCCAATGGGCTCCTCGCCCCAGCCACGGGACGCGCGGCGCGCGAGAAAAGATTCACCCGCCCGAAGATGACCCACTGCTGAGACAACCAATGCAAGCCTGAGAGGAGCCCACTCGTCATTGGGCAAGGAAAATGACTGGGATGTGAAAAACGATTTAACTGCAAGTGAAGATCCAACGGTGCAGCGAGCAAGAGGGGCAGATCCGACGGCCGACGAAGCTTGCAACCGGGGGAGCATTCTGGAGGAGGGTTGGCTAGCCTTTTTTATGTTTTAAATATGCAAAGTAAAATAAAAGCAAAATAAAAGGCAACGGAAATAGCTTGTTGATGGGAGATTAATATAATGGAAAATAGACCCGGGGGCATAGGTTTCACTAGTGGCTTCTCTCAAGAGCATAAGTATTACGGTGGGTGAACAAATTACTGTTGAGCAATTGACAGAATTGAGTATAGTTATGAGAATATCTTGGTATGATCATGTATATAGGCATCACGTCCGAGACACGTAGACCGACTCCTGCCTGCATCTACTACTATTAATCCACACATCGACCGCTATCCAGCATGCATCTGGAGTATTAAGTTCATAAGAACAGAGTAACGCCTTAAGCAAGATGACATAATGTAGAGGGATAAATTCATGCAATATGATATAACCCCATCTTGTTATCCTCAATGGCAACAATACAATACGTGCCTTGCTGCCCCTACTGTCATTGGGAAAGGACACCGCAAGATTGAACCCAAAGCTAAGCACTTCTCCGATTGCAAGAAAGATCAATCTAGTATGCCAAACCAAACTGATAATTCGAAGAGACTTGCAAAGATAACCAATCATACATAAAAGAATTCAGAAGACTCAAATATTGTTCATAGATAAACTTGATCATAAACCCACAATTCATCGGTCTCAACAAACACACCGCAAAAGAATATTACATCAAATAGATCTCCACAAGAGAGGGGGAGAACATTGTATTGAGATCCAAAAAGAGAGAAGAAGCCATCTAGCTAATAACTATGGACCTGAAGTTCGGAGGTAAACTACTCACACATCATCGGAGAGGCTATGGTGTTGATGTAGAAGCCCTCCGTGATCGATGCCCCCTCTGACGGAGCTCCGGAACAGGCCCCAAGATGGGATTTCACGGGTACAGAAGGTTGCGGCGGTGGAATTAGGTTTTGGCTCAGATCCGTAGTTTGGGGGTACGAGGTATATATAGGAGGAAGGAGTACGTCGATGGAGCAACAGGGGCCCACGAGGGTGGAGGCGCGCCTAGGGAGGTAGGCGCCCCTACCTCGTGCCCTCCTGGTTGATGTCTTGACGAGGGTCCAAGTCCTCTGGATCACGCTCGTTCCGAAAATCACGTTCGAAGGTTTCATTCCGTTTGGATTCCATTTGATATTCTTTTTCTGCGAAAACTGAAATAGGCAAAAAAAAGCAATTCTGGGCTGGGTCTCTGGTTAATAGGTTAGTCCCAAAAATAATATAAAAGTGTATAATAAAGCCCAATAATGTCCAAAACAGAATATAATATAGCATGGAACAATCAAAAATTATAGATACGTTGGAGACGTATCACCCACTGCTTGAGCTGGCTGTGAGAAGTGTGCAATGAGGCGCCACCATCGACGTACATGGCCTTCGTAGCCTTCTGGAACTCTTGCTCACCGGACTCGTCGTCCTCGTCATGATCATCGTCTTTTTGTTTCTTGTCACGGCCCCGGGCGGGCCTCTCTTGCTGGTTGTCTTTGCCGGGGCGGCTTCCTTGGCCGCCACGCTTCTTGCCGGATCCCTCGGCACCGTCCTGACCCTTCTCCTTGTCCCGCCTCTCGTACTCAGCTTTTTGCTTCTCAGCAAGCAGCTTGACTTGTCGGCAGTTCTGGAGGTCGTGGCCCCTGGTGCGGTGGAACTTGCGGTATTGCTTGCCGGAGCCCCCTGGCTTGTCGGCAGCTGCTAAGGCCCGGCAAGCGGCACACCCGGCAATCTCCTTGTCGGGGCCGTCTGCCTTGACCTTCTTGGCAGCGCCGGTGTCGCCAGACCCCTCGACGGCAAGTACGGCCTTGCCCTTGCGTTTCCTGTTGCGACGCCAGCCCTTCTTCGTCGGGGTGGCGACGTCTTCGTTAGTAGAGTCGGTTTCCACGCCGGCGTCTTCGCTGGGGTACTTCCTTCCCTCTTCGGCCCGGGCGCATCTATGCGCCAGAACGTAGAGCTCGGACACATCCTTAACCTTAGTCATCGCCAGCTCTTCGCGCATCTTGCGGTTGCGCACGTTCTGATGGAACGCGCTAATCAGAGCGGCAGGATGAATGTCGGGGATGTTGTACTGCACTCGGCTGAATCTCTGGATGTACTTGCGCAGGGTTTCCCCTTTCTTCTGGGGAATGATGTGCAGATCACTGGCCTGGCCATGAGCTTGGTGGCCTCCTGTGAAGGCGCCAACGAACTTGTGGCACAGATCCGACCAAGAAGAAATGGAATCCGCCGGCAAGTGCATCAACCGAGACATAACATTGGGCTTCAGTGCCAGCGGGAAATAATTGGAAAGCACTTTGTCGTCGTGAGCTCCGGCCGCCTGCATCGCGATGGTGTAGATGCTGAGGAACTCGGACGGATGGGTCTTTCCAGTGTACTTCTCGCCGACGTCAGGCTTGAACGTGTGGTGGGACGGCCACTGGAACTGCCGTAGCTCACGGGTAAAGGCCAGGCAGCCCACCTCGTAAGGCAGGCCGCCGGAGCCCCCCGGTGCTCGGTGGTCCATAGCGGGTCCCGCCCGCTTGTCTGACTGGTGGCGTGTATCACGTCGGCGCTCAATAGTGGTCCGAGCATCTTCGTGAGCTCGTTCTCGAAGAACTTGGCGCTGGTCGCGGTGGGTCCGCGGGTCGGACGACGCTATAGAGATGTTATCACAAGCGTCGTCTCGACGGGCAGACGCCCGCGGCGGGCGAGGAGGAGGAGAGTGCACCGTGGCCGCAGCTCCCCCGGTCCTCCCAGCGCCAGCATGTGGTGGCTCGGTGGAGCGCCGACCCGAGGGCCCCGCCGGTCGCGGATCGTTTTTGTTGGCGACGACGACGAGAGGCTCCGGATGGTGGCCCTCCACTCGTCGAGCTTCTCTGCAGCGGGAGGGAAGTCGAGGAGCAGCTGCGCACGCGCCGAAGCTTCTGCTAGCATGGGCGGCGGCAACAACTGCGTGGATTACGGCGCGCTTCGACTTCTAACCACGTTAGAAGGAGCTTCGTCACGACCCAGCGGCTGCGCGCCATTTTCGCCAGCATTTCGGCGGGCAGGCTGAACTCCTTCATCCCGCGGATGACGCACAGGGATCTTCCCACGGCGGTGCCCAGGGTCACCAGCGTGGTAACGCTGCTCGTCGCGCACACGATGGGAAGAGTCCGCAGTGGTCGCCGGCGTGGGCATCTTGGAGGTCGCTGCGCTGCTCGGGTGGCACAACGACACTCTCGAGGGCCCCGCGCCGCTGGGGGCGAGTTCGTCTTTTGATCTCGCGACGTGCGGCGGTCGTCCAAGACGCTGAACGACGCCCTTCGCCGAGCTCGATGCTGTGTCGATGCCGGTGCTTTCGCGGACGCTGGCTCGGGTCCTGTCCGCGATCGCCCATCGCCGCCAAGACAGTATCGGGCCGTTCGGCTCCCAACGAGCCGACTGCCGCGGTCGTCTTCTTCTTGGGAGCCATGGCGACGAAGAACTGCTAAGCTAACTACTAGACCAGATTCTCACAATTGCGCCCCCTACCTGGCGCGCCAAAGATGTTGGTGTGGAACGACACCTATGGGATCACAAGAATCCCTACTACGGTTGCCGGGGCGGAGGGTTGCGAGAAGGGCAAGATTACTAATCAGCACAAGGATCGTTTACCCTGGTTCAGGCCGCGAGGATGTGTAAAACCCTAGTCCTGCTTTGGTGGGTGTATTTCAGAGAGTTCTTGGGGTCTCGAACTAGCTATGGTGGGGTGTGCGGTCCCAAAGAGACGAATCCTTCTCCAGTATGCCATGGGCCTCCTTTTACAGTCGAAAGGGGCTGCCACAGTGGCATACAGGAGGTGGAAAGGCGTACAGTATTGCGAGCTTATCGCTCGTATTATAGGACAAGACGCATTTAATGCGCCGCTGAGGTGTCCCCTAGCTTTATCGGGGACGGGGGCGAGGCCCGTCCCATTCGTCGCCGCTCCTCCTCGCCGACACGCTACAGCGATGATGCATGCGGTGCCATGGAGGCAGGCAGTGCAGCCGAGGTGGCGCGGTGGTGGAGCTTCCACGAAGATCTCGCATGCCGCCACGCAGCGCTTTGACGAGTTGGCCCGGAGCTGCATGTTGCCACGCAGTGCTCGCCACTGGTTGAGCTGGCAGCTGCATGCGAACGCGGTGGAAACTTGGTTGGTGCGGGCTGGCAGCGGCCCCGCCTGGCGCCCTTGGTGAGGGCCTTGCGGGTGGCCCGGCAAGGGTCTTGCTGTATGGCTACTGTCGCCCCCGGCAAGGACCTTGTCGGGATCTAGTGGCCTTCCTCGGCAAGGATCTTGTCGAGGGTCGTCGTCTTCTAATCCTCATCTGATCTTGAGTGTTCCTTGTCTTCACAAAGATCTGCATGCCACCACAGAGGTGCCTCCCGAGCCCTGGCCCAACGTGGTCGATGGTGTTGGGGATGTGGGCTCAAGGGTGGCTCGCTCTGTTGGCGTTTGGGCGTGCTGCCCAGGCAAGGGTCTTGCCGGGGTTGCTGAGGTCGTCCCCGGCAAGGGTCTTGCTGGGAGAAACTGCTCCGCCCCTCTGCTTCTTTGCGTCCTTGGTCTTGGCGTTGCTCTGGCTGCCTCGGGCTTCGGTTTTACCTTGGTTCACCTCCCCTCCTCTGCTTGGTGTGGCCGTGGGCGCGGCTCCGACTGCTCGTGCACAGGTAAAGGGGTACAAAGATGCGCCCCTTTGTTTGTACACCGACAAAGGGACTCTCATCTAAGCCTAAATCTTGCCTGGTCCCGAGCTGGTCGAGTCTTTGCATTAAAAAACTCTCTTTTAAATGAAAGCCTTATTCTGGAACATCCGGGGTTTCGCTGCTAGGGGCGTCGTGACCAAATCCGGGACTTGGTTCGTAATGATAGTATCGATATTGTAGGTCTTGTTGAGACCTTCAAACCTGAATTCTCTCACTCTGAACTCTATGATTGCGAGTGTGGATCGTTTGTCTTGCGCTGCCTTCTGGCGTCGGGCCACTCTGGTGGCATTCTTATTGGGGCTAAAGTGGACCTCGTTGATTTCGTCGCTTTTCACCACGGGATGTTTTCGGCATGGTGGTGTTTCACAAAGATCTCAACTCTCTTTGGAAAGTGATGGTGGTGTATGGCCCTTCTCATCATTCTTTGACACAGCTCTTCCTTGATGAGCTTGCGACTAAGATGGACTCATGTAACATCCTGTTGATTATCGGGTGTGATTTTAACCTCCTTAGGTTCCCTGCTGACAAGAGTAACTCGAATATTTCGTGGCCGCTGGATGATGCTTTCAATGATTTCATTGCGGAATGTGCCCTTCGTGAGCTTCCTAGGATAGGGGCTCGGTTTACTTGGTCCAATCATCAGGCTTAACCGATTCGGTCTGTCTTAGATCGTGTTTTCTCCTCAGTCTCCTGGGATATGTTGTTCCCGAGAGCTTCTCTTTCCGCCTTGCCCCACGTTGGATCGGATCATTCCCCTCTTATCTTGGATCTTAGCGTATCCGCTCCGACTAAAACGTCTAGATTCTAGTTTGATGCTTCCTGGCTTATGATTGATGGTTTTGTTGAGATGGTCTTGGAGAAGATTTCCCCCTTTCTGCTTTCCAGAACTCGTACTTATGGTCCATTGGATGATTAGCATAGTTGTTCGTACCAATTGCGTAAGTGTTTCAAAGGTTGGGGCCGCAGTCGCGCGGCTGAGGACCTTAAGAATAAGCGTGAGTTGCCGGGGCAAGTTGCTTTCTTGGACACTGAGGCTGACTTGCATGGGCTTTCTCCCGCTGGTTGGCAGCGGCGATATGATCTGGAGGCTTGCCTTTTGCATCTTCATCGTCAGGCTGAGGTGTATTGGAAGCAGGGCGGCACGGGACCTTGAAAGGGGACTCTCTAAATGCATACTTCCTTGCTATTTCTAACGGCCTGCGTCGCAGATGTGCGATTAACAGCTCGGTCATTAATGGGGACCCTAATGTATTTTTGGAACATGTCCATGACTTTTTTGCTGGGATTCTTGCTGCTAGGACGACCTCTGGTTTTGTTATCTCTCCCAATCTTTGGGCAGATCATTGTCGAGTATCATAGGAGGAAAATGGTGCTCTTATGACCCCCCTGTCTATGGAGGAGATCGAAAGGGCAATCAACTCTGCTAACTCCAACTAGGCCTTCGGTCCTGACGGCTTCTCTATCCCTTTCTTCGGCTGCTTTTGGCCTGTGCTGCGCCCTCTAGTCTGTGCTATCATCCAAGGATTTTGTCTGGGGACGGTCGATATTTCTTGCTTGAATTACGCTATTTTGTCTCTTATTCCTAAAGTTAAGGGCACTGATAATATCTCCCAATTTCTTCCAATTGCCTTGATTAATAACTTTGCTAAGTTCCCCTACAAAGGGCTGGCAACTAGATTGTCTCTGGTGGCCCATCGTATCATTAGTCCTACCCAGTCTGTTTCATCAAAAGCAGGTCCATCCTTGATGGTGTTCTTTGCTTACACGAAATTGTGCATGATCTCCGGAGGAGAGGCTCCCGTGCTCTTATTCTCAAACTTGATTTTGAAAAGGCCTATGATTCTGTTAGCTGGGACTTTCTCAGTCAGGTCCTACTTTCCAAAGGGTTCGATGCTGGGTTTTTAAATAGACTGATGCAACTTGTTTCTAGGGGCCACACGGCTGTGGCTATGAATGGCATGATCACTAATTATTTCGCCAATGGCCGTCGCCTGTGGCAAGGAGATCCAGCTTCGCCTATCCTCTAACTTTGTGGCTGATGCATTGTCTTGTATGCTGGATCGCGCGACCTTGGCTGGTCATATCACCCCTGTCCTTTCCCACCTTCTCCCACGCGGTATCACACACCTCCAATACGCTGACAATATGATCATCTTGGTGGAGATGAATGAGGCATGTCTTGCCAAACCTTAAGTTTATCTTGTTATGTTTTGAAGCCTTGTCGGGGCTGAATAATAACTTTTCTAAAAGTCAGGTGATTGTGAGTGGGGCTGATGAGGCAGAGGCTCTTAGGGTAGCCCAGCTCCTCAATTGCTCGCTTGGCACTTTCCCCATCAAATATCTCGGCATGCCTATCTCCCCTTACCATTTGCATGCTAAGGAATTCAAACCTTTGGTGTCTAAAGTGGGCAACAGAATAATGCCTTGCTGCGGTAGATATAATACTCATGCAGGGAAAGCATGCCTCATCAATGTGTGCATGTCTTCTTTGCCTATGTTTACTATGGGTTTCTTCATGCTATCTTTGGGTACTCACGCCGACTTCGATAAACATAGGGGTGCCTTTTACTGTAATTCATCAGATAACAAACGCAAGTATAGGTTTGCCAAATTACAGGCCATTTGTAGGCCTAAAAGCCTTGGTGGGCTGGGGATTCTTAATACCGTGGTGATGAACAAGTGTCTCATTGTTAAGTGGTGGTGGAGAATTTTGACTGCTTCCCTGGGACCCTTTGGTTCGATCTCTTGAAAGCTAAATATTTCCCTTCCGGTAGTCCCATGTTCGCCTCGGCGTCTAATGGGTCTCAGTTTTGGAGGGATCTTATTAGGGTCAGGGACGTTTTTCGTGAACATGTTAAGTTCCTCGTCAGGAATGGTGCTTCGACTCGGTTCTCGTTGGATTGGTCGACTGGGGACGCACCTTTAGCGTCCTCTTTTCCGGTTCTATTCTCTTACTGTCCGGAGCCTGGGATCTCAATCTCTAAGCTCTCTTTCAATGCCTGGGATCTGGGTCTTCGGACAAATCTCTCTCCCGTAGAGTTGGCGGACTGGCACTGGCTTGCTGCCTTGTTCCCTATTCTCTCAGAGGGGGAGGACTCGGTGACTTGGCGCCATGTCGCTTTTGGTAGATTTTCGGTCAAGTCTCTTTATGCTAGGCTTATAGATGGATCCCCCACTTCTAAGTTTAAACAAGTCTGGTCGGCCAAGATCACCCCTAAGATTAAGATTTTCCTTTGGCAGGCCATTAGAGGCCGCTTGCCTGCGGCGGATCAGATCCGTAAGAGGAATGGGCCTGGTTCTACCTTTTGTGCTCTTTGTTCTGCAACCGAGAATACCAATCATATCTTCTTCGGTTGCCCTTTGGCCAAGTTGGCCTGGGGCTGTGTCCGCTCGTGGTTGAACGTCTCTTGGGACTCTTCCTCCTTCTCTGACCTACGCTCTTTGACATCCAACATTCAGGGTCAGATGAAGAGGCTTCTTTGGATTGGGTTGGGGGACCTTTGTTGGTCTTTGTGGACTACTAGGAACCAATTCACCATTGACGGTGTTTTCCCTAACAAGTCGGCTGATGTACTGTTTAATATGTCTATCTTCTTGCAGAAGTGGAAATTATTGACTAAGCCAGCGGATGTGGACGGTTTCGAGGAGCTGATCAACAAAGTTCAGGCGTCGGCAAGCTTAATGTCCTCTCCTGCCTCCGTTTGACCATCATAGTCTTGGGTTCTCCTTCTCTAGCAGTAGGTTGTTGGCCTGCGTGCCAGTTTATGCTTGTATTGGGCCTGCATGCCTTTGTACTTTCGTTTGTGATGAGCTGTGCCTCGTGGCCTGCGGTCTTTGGGTCCCCATGGTTGGTGTCTGGTGAACTCGTGGTTGCGTATTGTGGTACTCTGCCTTGTGGCTTTATTTATAAAGTCGGGCCCTCGCCTTTTCTCTAAAAGAAGTGAGAATGGGTCTCTGGACGGTAAAGTCAACGGTCTTGTGCGTTAACCACTAAACCATGCTATTTTTTTGCCTACTATAAGAAAACAGCTCTATTTCACCCTCCTTTCAGTACAACATTAACATATAGTAGTATTATATAGACACTATAAATTATTTCACTAAAGAAAGCATAAATTTGAAAAAAAAATTCACAAAAAACCATGATTGTTAAAAAAAATCAAAAAATGAAATAGTTCGTATCAATTGAAGAAAGTTCACACACCCTCAACTTGAGCTAGCGCTCACGCGTGCCCTTAGCGGGTCGCGGCCCTGCAGAGTTCGGTCGTGAGCGCCTGGCGCTCGCTAAGCAACCAAGTTTTTTTCCCGTTCTCTGTGTTGTTGATCCTATAGGAAAAAATCACCGGTTTTTCTAATTCTTATGAAATAAAATTGTCAAAACCAACAAGGTTTACAGATTTAAAGAAAAAGTTCATCCATTTGAAAAAAGTTCATCTATTTTAAAAGGTTCATCGATTTTTCAAAATAGTTCATCAAATTTTCAAAAAAAGTATATCTATTTTCACAAAAATCATCGATTAGAAAAATTCATCGATTTTCAAAAATAAACTTCATCGATTCTGGGAACAGTTCATTGATTTTTTTAAATCATCAATTTTAAAAAATATTTATAAAAGTTTATCAATTCAAAACAAATCACCAAATTAAGAAAATGTTCATTGAATTTTGAAAACAAATTCATCAAATTAGATAAAAAGTTCGTTGGATATGAAAAAATTCATCAAATTTTGAAAAATTCCATCTTTTCTGAAAGTTCATCAATTTTGGAAAAATGCTCATCGATTTGAAAACTAGTTCATCGATTTTTTTTAAAAAAATCGTGAATTTGAAGAAAAAGTTCACACATTTAGGAAAAAGAAAAAGGAATTAAAAAACAAAACCAATCCGGGAAGAAAGAAAAAAGAAAATGAGAAAAGTTCCGCGAACTAAAAGATATAAAAAGGAAAAAAGTAGTTGCCACAATCTGTCGAGATAGCCTAGTCGTTGGTTCGCTATTTGAAGTTTTTAATAGAAAGAGAAAAGGTCAAACGAACCGACCCAGCATGCAGGAGGTGGGTGTGCTTCAGGCGCCCATTTGCAAAATTGCTTATAACGGGCCCATGAAGCGCCTAATAGGACCTGCCCTATATGAGTCTCGCTGTTCCGTTTAATTGCTGGAATATCCTGTTGTTTTTAGACAGTGCTCAGGTTGTGGATGACTGGTATGGGCCGGCCCATGTAACTGTACAGTTTATTTTTGGTTTTGGGAACATTCTAGAATGTTCTTTCACTGGGTTTCTTCAGTTTTTGGGGCTCGCTTTCTCTGTTTTTTAACTTTCGTTTTCGGCTTGTTTTAATTTTTTTTAGTTTTATTTGTATTCTTTCTATTTCTTTTTTGCTTTTGTTATTCTTTTTATTCAGATTTGTGAACCTTTACTCAAATTTCAGCGATGGACGCCCCTATATCTTGCATTCAGCGAGACGGGTGGAACTCTCGCTGAAGGGTGGTGCGAGTTGGCCCGGCCCAGGCACGCGAGAACAATAACCTCATTTTTTTCCTTTTTTTCTTTTTTTAATTTTTTTACATTCTAAAATTATTAATAAATATATTACAAAAATCACTCTACATAAATCATTTAAAAAACTTTGAAAAAGCATTGGATAAATGTTAAATGTGTATAAGGAAAATCTTTATCACGCATATGGAAAAAGTATACAAAAAATGAAATCTGTATGAAACAATTTGAAAACGTTTTAAAAATGTTAATCAAGAATTTGAAACAATGTTGAAAAAGTGTTTGAAAATGTTAATCAAACATTTGGAAATTGTTAAATGTGTATAGGGAAAATGATGACCATGTATTAGAAAAATGATGATTTTTAATCATGTATTGAAAAATGGAATCAAGCATTTCAAAATTATTGAACAAGTATTTAAAACGTGTGAATCAAGCATTTGAAAATTGTTAAATATGTATAGAAAAATTGTTGACCATGTATTAAGAAAATGATGGAAAAACTTATCATGTATATAAAAATGTTAATCAAGCATTCAAAAATGTTAAATATGTTTACAAAAATATTGACCACGTGTGCCAAAAATGTTAATATTGCATTAATCAAGCATTTGAAAATGTTAAATATTCATAGTAACAATGTTGATCAGATGTTCGAAAATCTTAGTCTTGTATTTGAAAATGTTAATCAAGTATTTAAAAAATGTGTGTAGACAAATATGACCATGTATTTAAAAATATTTTCTATTGGAAAATGGTAAACATGTATTAGGAAAATGTTGTTGAGATGTAAAAAAGGCAGAATAAAAACCAAAACAGGCAAAGAAAACCAAAAAAGTAAACCAAAAAGAAACAAAATAATCCAAAGAAAAAATAAAAATGAGGAAACAAATGCAAAAAGAATGAAATACACCGGAGAATAAAAAAGAATAGAAACAAAAGATAACAAAAAAGAAAGAAAAACAATGATAAAAGAAAGAAATAAAAAACAAAAGAGAAACAAAGAGAAACCAATGAAAAAACAAAGGAAAAACAAAACGAAAACCCTGGAAGAAACGGAGAAGATACAGCGGAAAACCCAACTCGTTTCGACTTAAGTAGACCCGCCCTACTACTCTATCACGAACTCGAGGAAAGCCCAGTAGCTTGCCGCGCTTGCAGTCAACCAGGAGACCAGGGTCTTGAAGCAAGGACTGGTCAAACGTATTGGCAATGGAGAAACCACGAATATTTGGAACGATAACTGGCTGCCTCGCACGGAGATGTTGCGTCCGTACGGGAGCAGGGTAACTCACCCGCCTGTACATGTTTCGGAGCTCATTGATGCTACCTCGGCGACATGGAACAGGGAGAAGTTAGAACAGGTACTCATGCCAATGGATATTCCTATCATTCTGAGAATACCTTTATGCACAAAAAATATAGCAGATTTCTGGTCGTGGCATTATGAAAAGTCCGGCATATTCACGGTTCGGTCTGCCTATGCTATATTGGTTTCCACCAGGAGGAGGAGAGAGGCATGGCTTGAGCAAACAGCAGGCTCCTCAAGTATGGACTCGGAAGGTTCAGCATGGAAGTTTTTGTGGAAAGTGCAAGTGCCCAGCAAAGTTCGGATGTTTTTGTGGAGACTTGCTAAGCAATCTTTGCCCACAGAGGATGTCAGATCACACAGAAATATGTCAACAACGAGTTCATGTGGATTATGTGGTGCGCCGGACTCATGGCGTCACTCATTGCTGGAGTGTACCTCGGCGAGATGTGTTTGGGCTCTAGCAGATGCAGATCAAGTGGAACAACTAAGTTCATCTATGGAGCCGAACGCCAAACTTTGGCTCTTCTCAATGATGAAAGTGTTGTCGCATGCTTCTTTTGTCAAACTAGCAGTTACACTTTGGGCGATATGGTGGGCTCGCCGACAAGCTATTCATGAAGGAAATTTTCAGAGCCCTTATGCTACCCATGGTTTTGTTGAGAGATTTATAAGCGAGCTGCGAGCCTGGGTGTAAGCAAGCCAATGGGCGGCGAGAAGCTCGAGACAGAATAATCACGCACCCACAACTCGTCCAAGGCACCGCCAAGAGGGTTTGCCAAAATTCACGTTGATGCCGGCGTGATGAATTTTAACAGAGGAGGTTCAGCGGCAGCCATTTGCAGAGATGACAACGGACAGTACCTGGGCAGTTCAGCATTAGTGATTCGAGGTGTCGATGATGTCGGGACTCTGGAAGCGATCGCATGCCGGGAGGCGATGTCATTGGCTGAAGACTTGCACATCCATGATTTCATCATAGCTTCAGATTCCCAACAAGTGGTCAATGATATTAACAAGGGTTATATGGGTAGATATGGTGCGATCTTGACAGAGATCGGCCTGAGAGCCTCTGCGTTTAATTGTAAATTTGTGTTCGAGGGGCGGGCGTCGAATGGTGACGCTCACAAGATAGCTAGATCAGCTCTTTCTCTTCTGCAGGGGCGCCATGTATGGCTTGTTAATCCCCATGCAAACTATATTCCACAAACTGTGGCTTTTGATTAATAAAGTGTGTTACACCCCTAAAAAAAAAGGAGACCAGGGTTCAAATTCGTACATGCTCCCTTTTCTCCTCTCATTTTTCTTTCTTAACTATGTGAAATGTGCGCGAATGGGCCGGCCTGATTACTGTAGACCCTTCAGCGAGACATCCTATTATCTCGCTTCAGAAAATTAAATGTATACAAAAATGTTAATCTTTTATTTGATATTTTTAATTAATATTTAAAAAATGTTAAATGGTATACTAAAAATGCTGACCATGTATTCAATAAATGATATTGTTGTATTTGAAAAAATTAAATGTGTATTAGAAAAATATATTAGATATATACCAAAAATGTATGTATAAAAACAATGAAAACCCAAGAGAAAACAAAATAAAACCTTTGAAAAACAAGAAAAAAAGAAACAAAACCGAAGAAAATGAAGAAAGAGGAAAGAAAAGAAAGAAAAAAAAGCTTGTGCAAAAGAAAAAGAAGGAAGGAAAAAATAATAATAACAGAGAATGAAACGAAAAAACTGGTGAAAAACAAGAAAAACAAAAAACAAAATAACCTTCAGATACCATTGGAAGACCCACAAAAAAAAAGGAAGACCGACTGTTTTTCTTCAACTGGGTCGCAACCTACCAACATAATACGAACTAGAAGATGGTCGAATGGCTAGCTGCTCTACGCTGCAATCTATCCCTTTAGGCGAGTCTTCCACCGGACTCGCTATAAGCGTGATATAGCCTTTTCACAAGCGATGGGGAGGTGCTCTCCTAATTACTCCCTCCGTTCCAAAAAACATGTCGTGGGCACAGTTTATTGGTGATTTTGCAAAAAAGCCCTCGTAGTTTTAAAATCGTCTGAAAGAAGCCCCTCCGCCCCCTGTCTTCTTCCTCCGTCGTCGATAGGGCCGGCGCCGCCCAGCTACCGCTGTCGTCGTCATCGCCGCCCATCAGGAAGTGCTCCGCCGCCGTCGCTAAGTACCTGCTCCGCCGCCGCCGTCGCCAAGTACCTGCTCCGCCGCCTTCCCCGCTCAGACCTGCGTCACCGCGATCCCCTCCCGCCTCGATTACCTGCGGGCGTCGTCGGGGCCTCCGGCCACGTCCTCCTCGAGCTCGCGGGCGTCCACCTCGAGCTCCTAGTGGAGCTGTCGTCGTCGTCTTCCACACTCGCAAATCCACGAGCTTTAGCTTGCTGTCTTCGTCGAGCTCATCCGCGTTTAGCTTGTTGCTTCTCCTGTCGTCGTCGGGCTCGTCGGCCTCATCGACCTTTAGATTGTTGGTGGTGGTCAGGATCCAGCGCCTCCGGGCTCACTCACGTCGGTTCCTACGCATCCGGAGCAGAGCACGGCGGTAGCTGGGGAAATCGAAGATTTTTACGAGGAAGGGGGGGAGCTTGGGGAGGCAGGCGAGCGGCAGCTACTGGCGGGCGGAGCAGAGGCAGGCAAGTGAGGGAGGAGCAGGGAGCGAGGAGCATGCGGTGGCGGGGCAGGCAGGCAGGGAGGGAAGGGAAGCAGCAGCGGGGGAGGCAGCGCAGCTGGGGCTTGTGTCGGAGGAGGAGGAGGAGGAGCGCGGGTTTGGTCAGGAGAAACTAGAGAGGTTTTTTGAAAAATTACCCACGCGACATGTTTTTCAGGACGGAGGGAGTACTCCTATAACACGCACCTTAGTTTTGATTTTGATGGGCTCGACCCACTTATATCGCACCCGAACGCTGGCTGCCGATTTTCATGTTTTGAGTCGGGTTCCTCCGTTGGTTTTCCCACCGGTTGCCTTGGTTTTCTTGTTTTTGCTCTCACACAACTGCAGATGGATATTACTCCCCCTGTTCCTAAATAATTGTCTTTCTAGAGATTTCAACAAATAACTACATACGGAGCAAAATGAGTGAATCTACACTCTAAAACATGTCTAAATACATCCGTATGTTGTAGTCTATTTAAGATGGCTAGAAAGACAGTTATTTGGGAACGGAGGGAGTATACTTTTGTGTGGGGTCCTTGAGCTTTCTTCTAGTTTTTCGTGTTTTTTTTCCTTTTTGTCCAAAAAGACGGAAACAAAGAAAAAGAACCAGTAAATCCAACAAACTGGGGCTTGCATCACAATTCCTTCCCAACCAAGTGATGTATTTTGGAATTCCCTATTTGATGCTTGCTACGTCAAATAAAGGGCAAATGCACAAGGCGAGTGTACTTGGCTGACCCACCACGGGGAGCGACTCGTGAGTAGTTCCATTGCATTCCAAGGTTTATTCAGTTTTATCATATAATTTTAGGTTTTCACTGGATTTCTTAAAGTTTTTTCTTGTATTCTTTTTTGGTTTTTACTTTCGGCTTTTTCTCTGGTTTATTTTTTTGGCTTTCTTTTTATTGGTTTTATTTTCTTTAATATTTTTACTTCCTTTTCTTTTTTCTCTAGTTTTTTTTACTGGTTTTTGCAATTTCTTTCCTCTCTACGGTTCCTTCGAGTTTCCCTTGTTTTTTATTTCCCTTTCTCCTATTGTTTTTTCGGGTTTTCTTTGTTCCTTTGAACATTTCATGAGTATTTTTTTCATAAATTGTGAGCATTTATTTTTAAAAAATTGAACATTTTAAATCTTCTGAATATCTACAATATTCACGATCATTTTCTTCATACACCATGGAACTTTTTCAAAAAACATTGTGAATTTTTAGAAAGACACGGTAAATATTATTTTAAACAAGGTGAATATTTTTAATGCACAATGGAAATTTTGTGGATTACATGTTAAATATTTCTCTATAGACGGTGACCATCTTTTTAGACACAACATAAACATTTTTAAAAGTGCATTTCTGAAATATATGAATGTTTTTTTATGATGCACCCACATTTATTTAATACATGCTTTTTTAAAATCGCGACTAGTTTGTATTTATAAATTTGTGAACATTTTGCATTGCTCTTGCAATTTTTGTACTCTGGCAATTCTTTTAATCTCAATGTAAGGTTTTATGTTTCATTTTTTCCACCATCCCTTTGTCCAATCTCTCCGATTGATAATCAATCATCTTAATTTACTTTCCTTCTAAATCAATTTCATTTTAATTTGCTTATCAATCTTCCCATAAAATATAAGGTGGATCACACGCAGGATTTGCTAAACACTTATTTACACAATCAGTTTAATATGGACAGATAAATCACAAGCTAACATATTAGAATATTTTTATCCTGTTACAATTAATGCACGAGCATTGTCCTATTTGTAAGATTTGTAAAAGTGATCCAACAACTATAGTTTTTTTTTGGAGGAATGCGACTGGAAGACCAGAGGAAAAACACAGGAAAGAAAAGCGCTCAAGGGAGAGCTTGACGAATCACAAACCGTCCAATCCCAATACACTTGCCCATGTGTGTTAGCCAAATAATTTCAACGAGCTTTCTACAGGTAGACCGTTCGGTTTTAGTGATTGTCTCTCAGTTTGCTCGGGTTTCCATTTCGGTTCTTTAAAGAAATGAAATTTTGCATGTACGAAATTTGAACAAATTTTTAATTACATGCTTGTCATAAAGTGTGTGAACATTTTATAAAAACGCATTAATATTTTTTTTAAACATCGTGTATTTGAAAAGTTCACCATATACTTAGAAAATGTTCATTGTCTATTTAGAAAATGTTCACCTGTACTGGAAATGTTCACTTTGTATAAAAAGTTAGTTTGTTCAGCGACGCTTAGTCGATACTAACAACAGTATGAGGTGGAGTATGTGGAATTTGTAGTCAAGGGGACATTATGTCACAAGACCAAAGGGTCTTTGACACAGATCACACAAACACATGATATGGCCAGGTTCAGACCCCCATTATGGGGAAAGTTCCTGCTTCCTAACTTGCTCTTTTTTTATATACATATATGTGAAGAATACAGAGAATTACATTGTGTGTTGGGGGCTGGGGGATATCGTCCAAACAAAATATCTCGTCAAGATGAGATGGCGGAGATTTACACGATAAGCCTTAGAATCCTTTCTAGGTGGTCTAGACTACGATGGTGTGGAAGAAAGTCCTCCTCTACGATACCCCAGTACCCCTTATATAGCACAACTAGTGGAAGGCCTCCATGTTAGTGCTTGGGGTGTGTAGGGTTTAGAGTTTTGGCTGTTACATCGGTTTCTAGTGAGCATAGGGCTCTATCTTCCTTATGTGTTGAGTCCTTCCTTCCTTGAACATGCCGCGTCATGGTAATTTTCCTCCGTAGGCGGAAATCCTCCTCTTGAGGCAATAATGATTCCTCTAGTGTCTTCGGGTGTCGTGGGCCTTCGGGGAGTCTTGGCATCTCAGACACTGCCTCTGCACCATCTTTTTTTTGACAACTGAAACACTAGGAGAGGCACCTACTACAAGTGAATTAAATATAATCAGGTGTTACATATTTACAAGGGGGGACCAACACCACTTTGGGTATGGTTGGAGAGGACTAAAGGGTTTAGCAGGAAAGAGACTAGTAAATAAAAAGAGGTTTGACAGCAAACTAAACAATCTCTCCTAGAAAGGCAGAGACAAAATCTTTATTTTCCCTAGATGTTCTATGTCTATCTAAGGTTGTTAAAATCAGTCTTTAATCTGTTCTTCCAAGACACCACAGTGGGCAAAATGTGCCTAAAGTAGTTATTATTCCTCTCTCCCCATAAGCTCCATGTAGCCACCAGAAATATATTCATGAACATAGGCCATTGCCAAGTAGGTTTAACATCTTCTAGCAATTTCAACCTATGATCATGTGCTGCCAATGGATGCAATGGTATGCCAACACTCATTGCTGAAATGGCAGCTAAAGAAGAGATGTTCCACCGTTTCTTCAATGTATGTACCACAGAGCAGGCAATCCATAATAGAACCTATATTATAATGTATTCTTTTGAGGATGTTGCGTGTGTTGAGTCTGTTTGACAGGAGAAGCCAACCAAAGGCTTTTGTGATTTGGGACAGAAATTGATTTCCAGAGCCATTTGAATGCATCACGAGCAGGTATATCCTTGAGATAAAATTCATAGTAGTCCTTGGCCTTGAAGATAGTTGGCCCCCAAACATAAGTCCAAATGTCATGATTTTCATCCGAGATCTCCAGTTCACCAATTTCAGCCTGCATCTGTATTAGCTCATCATGATTTTGCGGAGAAACTGGAAGTTGGAAAGCGTCATCAAGGCTGTTAATGGCCATAAAGTCTTGGATAGACATGTCTTCTTTGGTTGTATAAGAGTATACAAAACATAACGAACTTAACAAGTTCCGTGATAAGCTATGATAGTAACATAGCATACAACATGAGTACATTTTTAAGCAAGACAACATGACCTAGGTGGCGATTTGCGAGTCCTGATGCCATAATTGTTTGAGTATTGTGGCTACTTTTAGGAGAAATACCCTTTGGTTCTTGAGTGTATATACACTTGATATGAGAAAAAAATATTTTAGTCAAAATGGTTTAGATGTTTTTTAGAATAAACTTGACTTTCTTCTACACTAGTATATAAATTTTCATGAATAAAAAACAAGTGTTGACTTCAGGGCAAAAAATATTTGCTATTATAGGTCACTATTCACACCATTTTGACTGAATTTTTGTTTTTTTAAATGAAGTCAATGGATTTTTTTCTTTTTGTGCAAATTTTTTCAGAAGTACAATGAAATGTAAAGTTTATTTCAAAAATGTTTCAATTTTTTTGAGTTTTCATATAATTGCTAATTTATTTTTTCATATAGGATGCATATACACCCATAGACCGAACGTCCATGTCCCTACTTTTCGCTCAATATTGTCGCAATCCTTGAAGGTGACCCGGGTTGTAACGTCGGCCTAGGTCCACTACAAGTGTCAACAATACTTTTGTTCAAGCTCTAGGGCGTATGCAATATCCAATTAGTGCAACAAAAATGCTACATCAACGTGCAACCTACGGGTTTTACCTAATTTGCCTTTACTAATATCTCCACCCCCTAAATTCAACTCGGTGGGCCCTCTTCCCTGATTTCTCCAATCAAAAAGTGTTATCTAATCCATTATGTTAATTAGGTAGGAGTTTTTTAATCCTGAACCGTAGAACAATTGTTCTACTGTACATTGTCATTCATAAAAGTAAATGTGTACAAACAATTACAAGAAGCCAAAGTCTCCAGCTAACCACTACCAGTTTTCTCTAACATGACAAAAATTAAGGACTAAGATTAGTGCTGTAGGGTGGAACCCTAAGTGGAGATCTTTGACGAATTGGAGGGGGAATCCCCAAGAACAAGAAGATCACAAAAGGGGAGATCACAAGAGAACACTCAAGAACAAGTCCAATCACACATCCACTAGACTCAAATCCACACAAGATCCACAAAGGTACATAAACAACAAGAGGAACATGGGTACGTGGTAAAGTTCATCTCAGATCCAAAGGGAGATGAGGTCTTGAAATCTAAGAGATCCTTCCCTAGATGGGGTCTTGAATCCACTAGGGATCTTCTCCAAAGGAGGCCTTGAACTCCAATGGAGTCTCTCTCTCTCTCTCTCTCAAGAGGAGGAATCCCACAAGGGGAGGTACATGAGCTAAGCTCTAATGTCTAGATATATCCTTAGCTAAGTTTGAATGGAGGAGGGGAAGGAGTATATATAGTCCTAGGCAAAGAGAGGGATAAGTGGGGGCGAAATGGTAATACGAGGGCAAAGGCCGCAGCAACACACGGGGGCCCCGTGCGCACGGGGTAAGTGAAGCCCGTGCGCACGGGGTATCTAGAGACCTGGCGACTTAGCCGTGCGCACGGGCTTGTACCGTGGGCACGTGTGATGACCCACAAGTATAGGGGATCAATTGTAGCTCTTTTCGATAAGTAAGAGTGTCGAACCCAACAAGGAGCGGAAGGGAATGTCAAGTGGTTTTCAGTAAGGTAATGTCTGCAAGTGCTGTTATAAGTAACAGAGTAGTTTGATAGCAAGAAAATTTGTAATGAGCAAGTAACAATAATAGTAACAAAAGTGCATCCCAATAAGCAAAGCGTTATTGAGGGTACATGGGAATTTCATCTAGTCACTTTCATCATGTTGATTCGATTCGTGTTCGCTACTTTGATAATTTGATATGTGGGTGGACCAGTGCTTAGGTGTTGTTCTTACTTGAACATACCTCCTACTTATGATTAATCCCCTCGCAAGCATCCGCAACTACGAGAAAAGTATTAAGAATAAATTCTAACCATAGCATTAAACTTTTGGATCCAATCGGTCCCTTACGGAATAGCGGACAAATTAGGGTTTAAGCTTCTGTCACTCTCGCAACCCATCATCTAATAACTACTCCATAATGCATTCCTTTAGGCCCAAATATGGTGAAGTGTCATGTAGTCTACGTTCACATGACACCACTAAGAGAATCACAACATACATACTATCAAAATACTGAACACATATTGTTGGGGATATGACTATTGGGTATGACCCGCCCAGGAGGGGCCGGGTTATCCCAATGGCAGTTCATCAAAGACGAAGCCCATGAAGATGTTGATGATGGCGGTTCATGAAGCAGACTTGTTAAAAGGGCCCAAAGGGCAAAGGCGGCTTAAAGCCCATAAGTGTAAACTGCCATATATGTATAACTTGTATTGTAAGGCAGGTATAATTAGTCACCAGGCCGGACACGTTGTTTATGAGCCGGCCCGGACTCTATAAGCCACTGGGCGTCAACCTGTGTATATAAAGGGACGACCGGGCGGCGGCTAAGGGGAAGAGACAACAGATCGAAAGCTAGGTCAAAGCGTAATCGCTCCCTGGTAATCGAGACATAAGCAATACCACCTCAAACTAGATTAGGCCTTTACCTTCACAGCAAGGGGCCGAACCAGTATAAACTTCCTGTGTCCTTTGACCCATTTAACCCTTTTAAGCTAATCACGTTGCGATGGCTCCACAATTAAGTCCTCACACTATGACATCTGCCGTGAGAATTCTACGACAGTTGGCGCCGACCGTGGGGCCAGCGCATGGTGGTTTCGAGTTCTTACAGGGCAACTTTTAAGGGACCAAAGGATACATTGTGGGCCGGATGACCAAGAGTCATCGCGGCAAGCTCTACATCGATGACGCAGGCTGGGGCCTTGAGGCCGGCTCAATCGAGTACGGGTAACGGGTCCCCTTCGGCGGAATTCACGTCTTCATCGGCAAGATCGGCGAACCGGGCCCTGAGCCGGACACCTGCACCGACAACATCGAAACGGCTCAGCGTGCACGACCCGCCCGGGTTCAAGCCGCCGTGAAGCGCGCCTTCGTTGGATTCATCCACGGGGCATAATTTGAAGGATCCATGTCTGGCGGTGAGACGGCCATCTATTCTGATGGTGAGTCGTCCATGGGAGATACTACTTCATTGTATCAACTACAAGACAGCAGGCTTGGGGGCTGTTCCGATGGCGACAGTATTCCGGACCCCTACGAGCCGCCGAACCGGGTCGCGATTTTCATGGCCGGTACACAGCCGGGGCAGAATTCTACGACTGTGGCGGCAATTATTTCCGGGTCAGCAACGGCAGCGGCTGCCGGGGCAGGAGGCCCTGCGCGCCCGCCAGCTCAGGTCTTGTCCGACTTATTGGACACTTTGACAACATTGTTAACAGCAGAGGTTAACCCGGCAAATCAAACTTAGCACAATGCGGAAGTTGCAAAACTACGAGATGAGATAGCTCAAGCCAAGGAAGATCTGGCAGCGGAGAACGCGAGGATGACTGCGGAACGAGCTGCTTTGGATGCTCAGGCGCAACGAATCCAGGCTGACTCCTTTCATCTCTCGTTGGATCAGAAGCTTCAAACGAAGTCTTGAGGAGAAGGCACCGAAGTCGTCTGCCTCCGGTTTACGAGGCGAGGAACCTCTTCAACACACCTGGTGCAGGGACCAATGACCCGCCAGGGGTAAATCGGGCAGTAGCAGCGCCTGGGATTGGAGCGCCAGCTCAATCACGCACGACGGACCCGCCTCGTCAGAATAATATCCCACCACAACATGTGCCGACACCACCGGGCCATTATTCTAATCCTTTGGATAACGTGATCGTTGCGGCGTCGTGATTGGCGGCTCTCCCAGTTGAAGGCGAGTCTCCAGCTGCGGTTGAAACGCGAAGGGCTAGAGAGCTTCTTCAGACAACATTGGTGTAGCAGGAGGCTTATTCTTACAGTCGTGAGAGGATCCATTCAACCCCTTGCCTAAGCCGGAGTTATAGCAGACACATGGACTCCCTGGTGGTGTCAAGCAGTGAGCAGCACCGTAACCCGCCCGTGCACATGACGTGGTGGTAATACTCATGCCCAGATAGATCAGGATAGAGCACGTCGGGAGGCTGAGCTGGCGGCTCATCAACCATCTCCGGCTTATCCAACGACTTCGGTGGAGGCAAGTGTGACCTATAGGACCACAGGCGTACCATATTTAGTACCGGCTCTGCGTAATGAACGCTTGACCAAGGATTTCAAAGGACCTCATAAGGTGCCTAACTACACATCCGACTTACCCCCTGAGGCGTGGATTGAGAGTTACGAGATGGCCATGGAGATGTTGGAGGTCAGCGATGCCGCGTGTGCTAAGTACTTCACCATGATGCTGGATGGGACGGCCCGTACTTGGCTAAAGAGACTGCCTGCCAATTCAATTGGATCATGGGCTGAGTTGAAGGCCCGGTTCATCCAGAATTTTAAAGATACGTGCAAACAGCCCATGTCAATTGCGGATTTGGATGCCTGCGCCCAAGAAGAGGGCGAGTCAGCGACCCATTGGGTGCGTCGGGTCAAAGCAATCTTGCACTCATCGGATAACATCAATGCCGGCTCAGCAGTCCTAATGTTAGAGAAGAATTGCCGTTTTTTGCCTCTTAAACAGAAGCTAGGGCGGCTCAAGCGCCACTGCAATGACATGGGGGAGCTGATGGCGGCTCTAATTAAATATGCCGACTCTGATAGTACCAAGGGCCCTGAGTCTGATGATGAAAAGCCGGGAAAGGGAAAGAAGAGTGGTAACACCAAGGGTCAACATCTTAACCCGCCGAGCCAGGGGGGCAATGGTAAGCGCAAGGCCGATAGCAATTCAGAGTTTTTGGCCAATACCAATACACAGAATAATGTTCAACGTCATAAGGGGAAGCCACCTCATCGGGCAGGAGGGTCAGGTCTCAATCTTGAGCAGATGCTGAATCAGCCCTTCCCAAAGCATGGTTCGCGGGGAAGACCGTCCAGTCACCTTTGGAAGGACTACTACATTATGAAGGAGTTCAAAAATTCTGATTTATTCTAGAACAATCATGGGCCGGGCGGTGGCTCAGGTTTCCGTGGTGGCGGTTTTCATGGCCCGGGTTACGGTGGTGGCGGTTCTAATTCCGGTTTCAGGGTCACCCAAGCAATCAAGGCAATCAGGGTGGTTATCATCAACAGTCCGGTCAGGGGAATCAACAACAGCAATCTGGGTATCAAAGTAACCCGAAGCAGTTGAATAGTGGGTAGTACCACGTCTTCACCACGAGTTTATGTAAGCGAGACCAAAAGTTCCGTAAAAGAGCTGTGAACGCCGTTGAGCCGGCGGTTCCCCGTTACCTGCGATGGTCCGAGCAGCCCATTGTGTGGAGTCATGAGGATCACCCGCCCCCGGTTGTTAATCCGGGTCAATTGGCTTTGGTGGTGGCACCTCAGGTTGGAGGGTACAAGTTCACCAAAGTACTCATGGATGGAGGCAGCAATATTAATATCCTTTATTATGATACTTACCGTCGTATGGGATTAACTGGAAAAAATCTTAAGCCGTCCAATACTGTTTTCCATGGAGTGGTGCCCGGTAAGTCGGCCTATCCGGTGGGCAAGATCGCTTTGGAAGTGGCCTTTGGAGATGACCATGACTCCCGGGCTGAGACACTAACCTTTGAAGTGGTCAAGATTCAGAGTCCGTATCACGCTCTGTTTGGACGGTCGGCTTATGCCAAATTCATGGCACGGCCTTGTTATGTTTATCTGCAGCTCAAAATGCCGGGTCACAAAGGGACTATCACAGTACATGGAAGCCAGAAGATAGCTTTGGAGTGTGAAGAAGGTGACGCTATGATGCCGAGTCTGTCGTACAGGCAATGAGGAATTGAAGTTTTATAAAGATAATGTTGACCCGACAGATATGACATCTTTGAAGAAGCCAACTACGGAGCACGACCCAGTCCTTAAGTTTAAGTCAGCGGATGGCACTAAGCTAGTTGATTTCGTTCTTGGCGATTCGTCCAAGCAGTTCAGCATCAGTGCCAATCTGGATCCGAAATAGGAAGGCACGCTCATCGAGTTTCATCCGTGAGAACCGGGACATCTTTGCATGGAAACCTTCTGACATGCCTGGTGTGCCGTGGGAACTCGCTGAGCACACTCTTAATATTGATACGAAGTTTAAGCGAGTCAAGCAATTCCTTCGTCGTTTTAATGAAGAGAGGCATAAGGCCATTGGTGAAGAAGTGGCCCGGATCTTGGCGGCTGGGTTCATTGTTGAAGTTTTTCATCCTGAGTGCTTGGCTAACCCGGTGCTGGTGCTTAAGAAGAATGACACTTGGCATATGTGTGTGGATTACACAGACTTAAATAAGGCTTGTCCGGCTGATCCTTTTGCTCTCCCTCGTATTGATCAAATTATTGATGCTACGGCGGGTTGTGAGCGTTTGAGCTTTTTGGATGCTTATTCTGGTTATCATCAGATCAAAATGGTAGTTAAGGACCAGGAGAAGACAATGTTCATTACTCTGTTTGGAGCCTTCTGCTATGTGTCCATGCCCTTTGGGCTCAAGAGCGCCCAGGCGACTTACCAACTGTGTGTCAAAATTGCCTTCATAATCAAATCGGGCGTAATGTTCATGCTTATGTGGATGACATTGTGGTGAAATCTAGAAAGAAGGAGACCCTAATTGATGATTTGAAGGAGACCTTTGACAATCTCCGGGTTTATAAGATGATGCTTAACCAGGCTAAGTGTGTCTTTGGTGTACCAGCTGGTAAGCTTTTGGGTTTTCTGGTTTCTGAACGAGGTATTGAAGCTAACCCGGAGAAGATAAAAGCCATCACCTCTCTGGCTAAGCTGACATGTATTAATGATGTTCAGCGTTTGGCAGGTCGTATTGCGGCCTTAAGCCGGTTCATAAGCCGGTTGGGTGAGAAGGCTATCCCTCTTTACCAGATGATGAAGAAGACAGATCACTTTGTTTGGAGTGATGCTGCTAATCAAACGTTTGAAAATTTGAAGAGACAGTTGGCTGAGCCGCCCGTTCTCGCTGCTCCCATTGACAAAGAGCCTTTGTTGTTGTATGTGGCTGCCAATAGCTGAGCTGTCAGTGTAGCCATTGTGGTGGAAAGGAAGGAGACATGCAAGGAATATCAGGTTCAACGGCCGGTTTACTACATCAGTGAGTTACTTATTGAGTCCAAGCAGAGGTATCCGCATTGGCAGAAGCTCGTGTATGGGGTTTTTATGGCTAGCCGGAAGCTTAAGCAGTATTTCCTGGGTCATCCTATCACCGTGGTTAGTTCTGCCCCTTTAGGGGATATCATTCAAAGTAGAGAAGCCACAGGTCAGGTAGCCAAATGGGCCATTGAGCTTGGGCCTCATGGTTTGAAGTACGTGCCTCGTATAGCCATCAAATCTCAAGCACTTGTGGATTTCATCAATGATTGGACAGAATTGCAAATGCTTGAGGAGAAGCCGGATAACACATATTGGACTATTCACTTTGATGGGTCCAGGCAGTTGGAAGGCTCGGAGGCTGGAGTTGTATTAACTTCCCCACGAGGTGATAAATTTTCTTATGTTCTTCGGCTGATGTTCCCTTGTACTAACAATGCAGCTGAGTATGAGGCCTTGCTCCATGGTCTTCGGATAGCTAAGGAGATGAGCTTAAGCCGGGTGAGATGCTTCGGCGACTCAGATCTGGTGGCTCAGCAAGTTTTTGGCACTTGGGATTCTAAGGATCCACTCATGGCGGCTTATCGTCGAGAGGTTTATGCTATTGCGGGTCACTTTAAGGGTTACCAAGTGGAACATGTTGATCGCAGGGAAAACAAGGAGGAGGCTGATGCTTTAAGCCAGTTAGGGTCTCAGCGTAAGGCGGTGCCACCTAACACTTTCTTGGATATTCTACATAACCCTTCTGTCAAATTGCCTACAGAGGAAGATCTGGCTATTCCTGACCCGGAAGCACAATTAGTGGCAGCTCTTCATGCGATTCCTGATTGGACAGTTCCATATTTGGCTTATATGACCTGGGGCGAGTTACCCGAGGATGAAACTTTGGCTAGGCAGATAACCCGGCGGTCCAAGTCAATGACTATTGTTCATGGAGAGTTGCATCATCGCAGTGTCACAGGGGCGTTTCAACGTTGTGTTTCTCCTAAGGAAGGATGTGAGATTCTACGAGAAATTCATGAAGGAGATTGTGGTCATCATGCCGGTTCTAAATCTCTCATGGCCAAGGCTTTCCGTCATGGGTTTTATTGGCTGACGGCTCATGCTGATGCCGAGAATCTAGTCAGTAAATGTGATGGTTGCCAGAAGTTTTCACGACGAGCTCACGTACCGGCTCAAAAATTGCGCATGATTCCTATTGCTTGACCGTTTGCAGTCTGGGGGCTTGATATGGTTGGGCCTTTTAAAAGGTCCAAGGACAAAAGACCCACCTTTTGGTGGCGGTTGACAAATTCACAAAGTGGTTCGAAGCAGAACCGGTCAGTAAGTGTGACGCGGCAACAGTGGTTTAATTCATTAAAAAGGTGATCTTCCGCTTTGGTTTTCCCCACAACAATATAACTGATAATGGCACTAACCTGTCCGAGTGTGCTATGAAAGAGTTTTGTCAACGTGAGCATATTCGACTTGATGTAACGTCCGTGGCTCATCCCCAATCCAATGGTCAAGCTGAGAGAGCCAATCAAGAAATTTTGAGAGGCATCAAGCCCCGGCTTATGGTTCCTCTATAGAGGATGCCGGGTTGTTGGGTGGAGGAGTTACCTTCTGTGTTATGGAGTATCAATACTACCCCCAACAGATCTACGGGTTACACACCCTTCTTCATGGTTTACGGAGCAGAGGCGGTTCTCCCTAGTGACATCCATCATGACTCGCCCCGTGTGGCGGCTTATGTTGAAGCTGACAATGAAAAATCACGTCAGGATGCACTTGACCTGTTAGATGAGGAGCGTGACATTGCGGCGGCTTGTTCGGCGATTTACCAGCAAGATCTGCGCCGTTATCACAGCCATCGGGTTAAAACCAGAACTTTTCAAGAAGGTGACCTGGTGCTCCGGCTTATTCAGGATCAGACTGATATGCATAAACTATCCCCACCTTGGGAAGGGCCTTTTGTGGTTAGCAAGAATCCGAATAATGGATCATACTACCTCATCGATGTTCGAGACCATAAGGACTCACGCACATCGGAGGAGGAAACCCGTCGGCCGTGGAATATTGCTCAGCTTCGGCCTTACTACACTTGAGCCACCGGCTCTTACAATGTACATATCTTGACAATGTATATATTATGATGATTATAATGAAGCCGACATCCCTGATAATGCAGGGCCTCTGTCGTTTCGTCTCCAAGAGTAACGAGTCTTTTTCATTCTAATGGTCACTTGGGAGCTTCCTGCTCATTGAGCATAGCTGTGAATATCCCTCTTGATCGGCTCAATGCCAAACTTCCAATGGCCACTTGGGGGCTTCCTGCTCATTGAGCATAGCTGTGAATATCCCTCATGATCGGCGCAATGCCACACCTCTAATGGTCACTTGGGGGCTTCCTGCTCATCGAGCACAGCTGTGAATATCCCTCTTGATCGGCGCAACGCCACAAAGCACTTGGGGGCTTCCTGTTCAAACATAGGTGCATTCACCAAAGAGAACATAGCGTTACTACCCTTGTGAGCTGGGTTGGAACGCCAAGTGTATTCACCAAAACCTTCCGGGTTCTCCTGCTTTGTAGAATCTGCCACTCCGCCCGGGTAATCCCGAAATACAAGCCGAACTCTTGACAAGTCAATCTTACATAGAACCTAAACTTGTCAACTCTTGACAAGTCGATCTTACATAGAGCCTGAACTTGTCAAAGTTAAAATGGCGGTCATGTGAGGCCGAATTCACAAAATGTAAAAGGTTAACTCAGTGGCTTGGTGGCCCATGAAAGCCTCGGAGCTTTAGGCTTGGCGGCCTATGAAAGCCTCGTTTTCTTGCTTGGATTCGTTTTTTGAACATTTTTTGGGTTCATCTTGTTATCATATTGACATATGATTTAAAATGATTCAGGCCATGTAGCCTCAATTCTTACAACTCATATTTGAGTATCTCCGTGGTTCATGATAACCCGGCCTAGCTTTGGACGATAAGTCGCTAGTATGATGATATTAAATACTCAGAAGTATTGTCTTCTTAGTTTTGGGTTATTACCCTTACTTCATCGGCATGTTAAGCCGGCAGTTTAATCACATATCACAGGTATAATATTTTTGATTATATCTAAATTATGATTGAACCGACTCTGGTTATGCACTGTTTTAGTCACCAGTGGTTTTATATGGGGTATTATGACCCGTCCTGTGTTAAACTGCCAGGGCACTTGTGAATTACTTGTGTGCAGGGTAATGATTAATCTCATCTGCATAAGTCGCCATCATCATAAGCATAAAATGGTAGCTTTTCAAATGGCAGGTCAAACAGTGTTGCGCAAAACAAAAATGTGCACGATGGCACGACAGATCAAAGTTTCACTAGCCTATTACATGACTCGGTGAGCCAATAAAGATCAAGTGTTTTCAAAGGATCAAATATATAAACCGCCCGACAGATCACTCTTCTTGGCCTTGATGACTTGAGGCTTCTGGATCATCCTTCTCCGGTTCTTTGTCCTACTCCGCCGTCTAGAAATTTGGTGATGACCAATCAATGCCACACAAGGCTTGAAATTCAGCTTCATCATCTACAAGTTTGGACGGTTCAACTTCAGGGGCGAAAGTATGCTTACGGATTGGGGGGATTAGATCCGTCACTTTATAAGCCGGCGTGGGCATCTTCTGATTCTCCATGATATAAGCCGACTGGTATTTTGAAAAATCTGTTTCATTTGCAATCAGGCTGGCCAGGGGACGTATCTCCTTTACGCAGGCAGCGAAGTCTTTCTTCTCAAAGGGAGTGCCATCTTCCTTTAAGCTTGGGTACCCAATAGCTATCTCGGCCGGGTCTAGCTCCATTAGCCATGCCTTGGCCCAGCTTAAAGCTGTCATGGCACCGGCTCTTAGAGATGACCACTTCATCTCGTCAATCCTAGCAGGCAGAACAGAGAATTTTTTCAAGACATCAATCAAGAGAGTAGGTGCTTGATTAGTCAGAAAAATCATGGACAGTGCATGCTGAGCTCTAGTATATAGCTGTTCAACAAGTGCATAAACAACCTTGAGCTTCACAAGCATGTCTTGGTTAAGATTGCTGCTCCTGGGACCCGAGTAATAATTTTGGCTTAGTTAGAGGCGATTTATACCATCATGGGAGAGATTCAATTTTGACGTTAGCAAGGAGACTCACCAAAGATAGCAGAAACCATCTGGGATACACGGTGTTTTAAACCGGTAAGCTCAGTGGTCACTCTTGAAGAGCCGCCTCTGCTTTTTCAGCCCGCTGCGTCAAAGCAGTTTTCTCTTCAGCCCAGACATTTCTTTCAGCCTCAAAACTGGTCTTCAGCTTTTCCGTTTCAGCCACACTAAATTGGAATTTTGAATCGGCTTTCCGGGTCTCAGATTCTTGATTCTCCAACCGGGTCTTTGCATCAGCAAATTGTGATTGAAGTTCAGCAGTGGCTTCTTGTACAAGCACAGAGTTGCAAACACATTCATATCCGGGTTACAGGTATATAAGTCCCAAGCACTTTGCAAGCAAGAGTACTTGGCACTTGGGGGCTAATGCCTGCCGAAAAATTCTTCATACAACGGCTCATGTGAATAAGTCCTAAGTACTTTGCAAGCAAGAGTACTTGGCACTTGGGGGCTAATGCATATTGCTTACGTCTCCTTACTACTTTATGATGACCCGGTTGTGCCATAAACAATCACAGCCGGTTCATGGGGGCTACACATGTAAGCTCTCCTTTATAAACAATGGTGAACATGACCGGCTCATTCATGCTGATTAAACCGGCCCTTGGGGACTACAGATGCAATATTAATTATTTAAAATCCGGTTTAACTCTAAATGTGAAAACCGGCTTTGGAAGGATTCTACCAAAGATGCTCATGGTTATTCTAAGTCTACGACATATTCAATCCTATCATACCCAGTAGACTTGGGGGCTGGCAGGATATACATAACTTATTTAAGCAGAAATTCATACCTCATATTTTTGATGGATCTACTTCACCATATTGATTTCAAGATCGCGGCTGGTGTGTACTTGGTTGAGGTAGCCTGAGAGTACTTCACTACTGCTCAATTGGGAATAGTGGGTGACATCAAATCTCACTTTCCGCTTTTCAATGAACTCCTGTTTAGCGGAGTGCTCAGCCAAGACAGTTGGATTTCCCGGTTCTTTAAAACCGGTGCCAGTGATCATAACATCGTCGGCAGGTGTCTTTGACGGTTTAAGTGGGCTTGATGATTCAGTACTCAAAGGATTGAGTTTTGTATGATCGCTGGAGAGGTCAGGAATCTCTGGTGGAACATCATGGAAAGGCTCGTCGGGTTGTAGCATGGAGGTGTCAGATGCTGGAATTTGTTGTTCCGGCTCATGAACTTTGGGATCTTCAGCTGGCTTGATCACCTTTGCCTTCTTGCTAGGCTTTGCCTGTCCACTGCATGGGTCATGAGAGGTCAGTACAGATATAAAAAGTATAAGGAGATAGAAAATGAAAAATTGTTATTACCCAAGAGCAGTCTTGAAAGCCGGCAACTAGGTCTGTGATGAGTCACCAGAAGAAGAGCGAGAAGCCTCATGGTAGTTTGAATCAGAAGAATTAAGTGGCTGCCGAATGAGACCCGCTAGTGGGTAAAAAGAGTTTAAGTTTGGAAGGACCTCGTTTCGACGTTTCCGCGGAACTAGAGTATTCGGTAAGCCGGAGGATAATTCTTCACCTCCACTGGTCTAAGTTTGTCACGTTTCTCGTGCTGCTGTTGCTTCAAAAGAAAGTGAGGATCCAAATGAGCTAAGGGGTGTGAAAAGCTTACTTTCCGGGTTACTCGCCGAATTTTCTGTCTTGGCAAAGGTGCTGAGCCGAAGGAAATAATAGTTACCTCTTGTTCAACTGCTTGGCTGGCCCCCGTGCCATCCTGATAATAATCAGTGTCAATAAGATATTGAAAAAGGAGCCAAGGGAGTTAAGGGCTACCTCCGACTCAGAGCTGTCATTCAGTTCAAACATCTCGGAAGCACTTGATTTCTTCTTAGTTTTCATGGCGGCTTTCTTGGAGGCTTTCTTGGCAGCCCTGGCCTTTTTGGCAGCTTCATGGTCATATTTTTTTTTCCAAAAAATCAAATTCAACCTGTGAAAATCATCAAGGTTGAGTTAATAAAATATTTGAATGATGAGGTAAAAGTAAGTGAGTTAGAGACTCACATCCGGTGGCGGGTCAAGTTTGCAGAAAGGGTTCAGACCCACTTTGCTGTAGTCTTCCGGATCTTCATTCAGACGGGTCTTTGTCATTTCATTTATTGCCTCGTCAGTTAAACGCATGGAGCTGTGGCGCAGTGGATCCTTTATACCGCCCGTGTAAGTACACATTAATCCAGGTCGGCGGCTCAAGGGTATGATCGCCAAGAAACCCAGCACCGAACCAAGTCAATGCAAGTTAACCCATTTCCCAGCAGAGCCTTGACCTTTGCAATGGTGGGAGCAAGCTTTGCACGTTCAGCAGTGGTAAGCTATTCAGGAAGACGATGCTTTGGGTCAAGACGCTGGACACGATAACCTGGCAGTGGATTCTCGTCAGCCGGAGAAGTATCTTTGCAGTAAAACCATGTATGGTTCCAAACTTTGGGGTGACTCGGCAAGCAAGCATAGGGGAAGATAGCATCTCTTCTTTGTTGAATTGAGATTTCGCCAAGTTCCAAGCTGGGTCCGTTCGTAAACTCGTTTTGGCGGTTCAAATAAAAATATTCCCTAAAGAGTTCAAAACTGGGCTCCTCTTGAAGGTATACTTCGCAGAAAACTTGAAAGTTGCAAATGTTTGACACGGAATTGGGTCTGATGTCTTGAGGATGAAGTTGAAAGAAGTGCAGAACATCTCGAAAGAATTTAGAACCGGGCGATGAGAAGCCCCGATTCATGTGATCAGTAAAAACAATGACCTCATCCTCCTTTGGCTGAGGTTTTTCTTTGTCTGGATTGGGGGCGCGCCAATGCATGATATTTTTTGCTGGAAGATAGCCGATTTTGACAAAGTCTTTGAGCGTATTCTCAGTGACAATGGAGGGAACCCAGTTACATGAGGTGACTGTCTTTGGCGGCATTGTGAAGAAAGAAGCCTAAAAGAAAGAAGAATTCTGTCGGTTTAAGTTGATTCAGTAAGCCGGAAGTAAAACACTACAGTATATATTCAGAGTGGCGGCTTAAATGGGGCCTAATGACTATGGCTAGTAATAACAGGTGATGTAAGCCGCCATGACCAGATTGGTATCTATCAAGAATGAAATCTGCTAAGTGTTGAATAAATAGGTTTTACAGACTGGAGCAGGTGATTTCGATCTAGCGCTGTGTGGAAAAAGAAAATAAATTAAAGCCGAAATATTGCAGCAGTGGAGGAACTAACGCATTGGCAAGATTTCTGCATCTAAAGGGTATGTTCAGTGATTAAGGCAAAGGATAGAAATAGGTTCTGCATATTCTAAAGGCCAGTTTTGGATCAAAGTAAGGATTAAAACAGAAGCGTGACGAAGAACGATGATGAACTCATAAGAACTGAAGAAACCCTAATGGAGATCTATGGTGGGGAAGATAAGGTGCTTACTGGAACCGATGAGCAATGGAGAGGCACCGCAGTTTTCTCTGGTCCCGTTCAGGTCGATGCAGCGGCCGAGGTCGAGATGACGATGAGATTTGTGGCGGCGGCAGTGCTCAGACGTGCAGATGCGTCGCGGAGAGAGGTGGAAGACGAGAAGGAAAGACGAGAAAAATGAAAAGATGGCTGCCTGGCCCTATTTATAAGGAGAAGGGTAACAGGTGGGTGCGAAAAATGAGGAGGCCAAAGAATGATTATCCAACTAATCGGACGCCTCGATTTTTGGGAGGTTACTTAAAGATAAGGATCTATTAAAGATATGCTGGGTATTGTGCGAAATTAATGACAGATGACGCCGTGGCGGTTTTCCGTAATTCCAGGAGATGACGTCATGGCGGGTTACAATTTCTTGCAAAAAACAAACAAGGAAGGATTTTTTCGAAGTGTTGGAGATTGACATGAACAAGTTCAAATCAACCTGGGGCCTAATGTTGGGGATATGACTATTGGGTATGACCCGCCAAGGAGGGTCCGGGTTATCCCAATGGCGGTTCATCAAAGACGAAGCCCATGAAGATGTTGATGATGGTGGTTCATGAAGCAGACTTGTTAAAAGGGCCCAAAGGGCAAAGGCAGCTTAAAGCCCATAAGTGTAAACCGCCATATATGTATAACTTGTATTGTAAGGCAGGTATAATTAGTCACCAGGCTGGACACGTTGTTTATGAGCCGGCCCGGACTCTATAAGCCGCTAGGCGTCAACCTGTGTATATAAAGGGACGACCCGGCGGCGGCTAAGGGGAAGAGACAATAGATCGAAAGCTAGGTCAAAGCGCAATCGCTCCCTGGTAATCGAGACATAAGCAATACCACCTCAAACTGGATTAGGCCTTTACCTTCACCGCAAGGGGCCGAACTAGTATAAACTTCATTTGTCCTTTGACCCATTTAACCCCTTTAAGCTAATCACGTTGCAATGGCTCCATGACTAAGTCGTCACACTAGGACATCTGCCGTGACAATTCCATGACACATATCAAGTTCACATGATTACTTGCAACATGATTTCTCCCGTGACCTCAAGAACAAAAGTAACTACTCGCAAATGATAATCATGATCAAGATCAGAGGGGTATTAAATAGCATAATGGATCTGAACATATAATCTTCCACCAAATAAACCATATAGTAATCAACTACAAGATGTAATCAACACTACTAGTCACCCACAAGCACCAATCTATAGTTCCGGTACAAAGATTGGACACAAGAGATGAACTAGGGTTTGAGATGAGATGGTGTTGTTGAAGATGTGGATGGAGATTTCTCTCCCCAAGATGGGAGAGTTGTTGGTGATGATGATGACGATGATTTCCCCCTCCGGGAGGGAAGTTCCCCCGGCGGAATCGGTCCATCGAAGGGCAAAAGTGCTCCTGTCCAAGTTCCGCCTCAAGACGGCGGTGCTCCGTCCCGAAAGTCCTCTCCTTATTTTTTTCTAGGTCAAAATTACTTATATACCAGAAGATGGGCATCGGAGGTGGGCCTGGATGAGCATAACCCACCAGGGCGCGCCTGGGCTTCCTGGTGCGCCCAGGTGGGTTGTGCCCACCTGGTGGGCCCCCTCTGGTACTTATTGGCTGCAATATTCCTCATACATTCTATAAAAAATCTTCGTAAAGTTTCAGCTTGTTTGGGGTTGTGCAGAATAGGTAGCCTGACGTAGCTTTTCCAGGTCCAGATTTCCAGCTGTCGGAATTCTCCCTCTTTGTGTGCACCTTGCAGATTATGAGAGAAAAGGCATTAGAATTACTCCAAAAAGAGTTATTATGCATAAAAACATCATAAATAACAGTAGGAAAACATGATGCAAAATGGACGTATCAACTCCCCCAAGCTTAGACACTTGTCCTCAAGCGAAAACCGAAATCCAAAAACATGTCCACATGCTTAGAGAGAGAGGTGTCGATAAAAACAAAATACGGACATAGAAGCATCATGTAGATTATTATATCAGCAACAAATTTAAACATAAGACTTTTATCATAGAGCTTTTATCATAAAATTCTTATGAATAAGTAACAGTTCATCACACAATCGAAGTATGAAGCATAAACTCTATTAGAAACCAACAAACTATGTTCTAAGTCAACTTTGCAACTACAATTCATCATCTTTTTAGGAAGGGTCACGTATCAGAGCCTTTAGGCAAGTCCACATACTCAACCATCATATAGTCTTCTATGATTGCTAACACTCACCGCATACACATGAGCAAAACGTTTCAACCAGACACATAGAAAGATAGGGGCCTATAGTTTGGCCTCCCGACATATTCACCTCAAGGGTGCTGTCAGCAATAATAACTTATGCCACCCATATTCAACTGGACATATGTGCCTAGATCTTTCCTCACCACATGATGCTTGCCAAAGGAGAAAAATAAAAAGGAATAGAGAGAAAACTTTGAATCTTTGCATAAAAGTAAAAGATATGCCCTTCGCAGAGGGAAGCAGAGGTTGCCATGCGCTCATTTGTTTGTATGCTCAACCCCTTAGTGCAAAAGAATGTCACATTGCATTGCCCCTTGTGATAGCGACCTTTATTATGCAGTCTGTCGCTTTTATACTTCTGAAGGAAATATGCCCTAGAGGCAATAATAAAGTTATTATTTATTTCCTTATATCATGATAAATGTTTATTATTCATGCTAGAATTGTGTTAACAGGAAACATAATACTTGTGTGAATACATAGACAAACAGAGTGTCACTAGTATGACTCTACTTGACTAGCTCATTGATCAAAGATGGTTATGTTTCCTAGCCATTGACATGAGTTGTCATTTGATTAACGGGATCACATCATTAGGAGAATGATGTGATTGACTTGACCCATTACGTTAGCTTAGCACTCGATCGTTTAGTATTCTGTTATTGCTTTCTTCATGACTTATACATGTTCCTATGACTATGAGATTATGCAACTCCCGTTTACCAGAGGAACACTTTGTGTGCTACCAAACGTCACAACGTAACTGGGTGATTATAAAGGTGCTCTACAGGTGTCTCCGAAGGTATTTCGAGATTTGGATTTGTCACTCCGATTGTCGGAGAGGTATCTCTGGGCCCACTCGGTAATGCACATCACTATAAGCCTTGCAAGCATTGCAACTAATGAATTAGTTGCAGGATGATGTATTACGGAACGAGTAAAGAGACTTGCCGGTAATGAGATTGAACTAGGTATTGAGATACCGATGATCGAATCTCAGGCAAGTAACATACCGATGACAAAAGGAACAACGTGTGTTGTTATGCGGTTTGACCGATAAAGATCTTCGTAGAATATGTGGGAGCCAATATGAGCATCCAGGTTCCGCTATTGGTTATTGACAGGAGACATGTCTCGGTCATGTCTACATAGTTCTCGAACCCGTAGGGTCCGCACGCTTAAAGTTCAATGACGGTTATATTATGAATTTATGTGTTTTTATGTACCGAAGGTAGTTCGGAGTCCCGGATGTGATCACGGACATGACGAGGAGTCTAAAATGGTCGAGACATAAAGATTGATATATTGGAAGCCTATATTTGGATATCTTAAGTGTTCCGGGTGAAATCGGGATTTTACCGGAGTACCGGGATGTAACGCCCTCGATGCGGCTATATCTCCCACGTGTCGAAGCACGACTTAGAGGCATAACCGCATTGAAAGCAATGTCGCAAGTGAGGTAATCTTCACACAACCCATGTAATACATAAGGAAAAAGATACATAGTTGGCTTACGATGCCACTTCACACAATACATAAATAAACATCCATCATCCAGATTACACTCAAGGTCCGACTACGGAACCAAAATAAAAGAAGACTACCCCAAATGCTACGGATCCCGATCGTCCCAACTGGCTCCACTCTCGATCATCGAGGAAAAGACACATAGTAACGACCACGTTCCTCGTCGAACTCCCACTTGAGCTCGGTTCGTCACCTGCACCGCATCGTCGGCACTGCAACTGTTTTGGTAGAATCTGTGAGTCACGGGACTCAGCAATCTCACACCAGCGAGATCAAGACTATTTAAGCTTATAGGAAGGACAGAGTTGTGAGGTGGAGCTGCAGCAAGCGACTAGCATATATGGTGGCTACATTCGCAAAAGAGAGCGAGAAGAGAAGCAAGGCACGGTCGTGAAGCTAGTAGCGATCAAGAAGTGATCTGAACTACTTACGTCAAACATAACTCCAACACCGTGTTCACTTCCGGACTCCGCCGAGAAGAGACCATCACAGTTACACACGCGTTGATGTATTTTAATTAAGGTCAACCGGGTTTTCTACAATCGGACATTAACAAATTCCCATCTGCCTCATAACGCGGGCACGGCTTTGAAAGATAATACCCTGCAGGGTGTCCCAACTTAGCCCATTATAAGCTCTCACGGTCAACGAAGGATATTCCTTCTACGGGAAGACCCGATCGATCTCGGAATCCCGGACTACAAGACATTTCGACAAACAATAAAACAAGACCAGAAGACCACCCGATTGTGCCGACAAATCCCGATAGGAGCTGCACATATCTCGTTCTCGGGGCACACCGGATAAGCTAAGCGTCACAGTGTACCGACGTAATCCAAGTTTCCAAGGAATGGTCCCATACGGTGCTCTAGTTTGGACCAACACTCGAAGGAGCACCGGCCGGGGGTAAATAAAGATGACCCTCGGGCTCGCGAAAACCGGGGAAAAAGGCTTAGGTGGCAAATGGTAAAACCAATGTTGGGCCTTCTTTGGAGGAGTCTTATTCAAAGCGAACTATCAAGGGGTCCCATAAATCACCCAACCATGTAAGGAAGCGAAATCAAGGAACATAACACGGTATGGCGGAAACTAGGGCGGCAAGAGTGGAACAAAACACCAGGCATAAGGCCGAGTCTTCCACCCTTTACCAAGTATATAGATGCATTAATTATAGCAGATATATTGTGATATCCCCAACAAGTAAACATGTTCCAACAAGGAACAACATCTCCATGTTCCAACAAGGAACAAACTTCATCTTCACCTGCAACTAGCAACGCTATAAGAGGGGCTGAGCAAAGCGGTAACATAGCCAATCAACGGTTTGCTAGGAAAGGATGGTTAGAGGCTTGACATGGCAATATGGGAGGCATGATAAGCAAGTGATAGGCATCGTAGCATAGGCATAGAAAAAGAGCGAGCATCTAGCAAGCAAAGATAGAAGTGATTTCGAGGGTATGGTCATCTTGCCTGCAAGTTTCTCAGAGTTGTCGAAAGCTTGATCCTCGTAAGCGTTCTCAACAGGTTCCTCGTTCATGTACTCTTCTCCCGGCTCTACCCAAAGCAAGAACACAAGCAAAGGAACCACAATAAATCACGGTGCAATGCACAAGCAACATGATGCAAAACATGGCATGATATGCGAGATGTGATATGCAATGCGATGCGTGCTCGGAAGGAAAATGATGAACCAGGCATCAACTTGGCAAACCAAGTATGCCGCTGGAAGGTGAGATGATTTGGTTGAAATCGATATAAAGATCACGGAATCGGATGCACGGTTTGCAAATGACAAGCAAAACAAGAATGGCACAAATCTGCCATTAACAACATGATACCACATAGCAAGCAACAAGAAATTAAGCTACTGCACCCAAACGTACCAAAAAGCATATGGCAGTGATCTACTCAAGATGCTTGACAAAAGATGAACACTGAGCTACGGCTAAATCACACATAACAGGTCCAAACAAGCATGGCAAAAGTGCAAAATATATCAGCTTCACAGACTTAGTGAAAATCTGAACATGGCAGAATCAGCATCAGGAAGCAATGTTCAGAGCAAGCAAACAGCATGCTACAGGAACTTATAATAGCAAAACAAGGCATGGCATGAATCTACTCAAAGCATAGAACAAAAGTCCCTTACTGACCATGAGCCAAAAGGATCATAAGATATTATAGCACCCACGTAAATATAGCAAGTTTCATTATGATTCAGTGAAGCAGGGCATGACAAAACAGATAACAAGTAGGCATGTTCGCGAGCTCGATGCACTCACTACAGAGCATTTCATGATAAACTAAGCATACATACATCAAGAAGACATGGCATAGAACTTATACATGGCAAGAACAACATCATAGCATACACGGATCAACTACAACAACCTTGGCAAAATTGAATAACATGTAAACAATCTGCCAGGAAACATTTTATAGCAAAAGTAGAGCTCGATTGACTCAAGCTATGGCACTCCATAATTGCAAACAAGGGCATGGATGGATAGAGCATAACCATATGTTCAAAACATCCTTACTGAAGTATCTCAAAATATGCATGGATCTCTCTGTAGCATCAAGTTAACATGGCATAAAAATATCAGCAAAACAGGGGCTGAAATCAGCAACATCATGAAGCCTAGTTTGCATGCTTGTGCTAGTCACCACAGAGATCACAAAAATACATGGCATACACCCCTGTAAATATGGCATGGCATATTACAAAACACATGTAGGACTCAAATTCATAGGATGCACACATTAATCATGGCAAAAATGACAAAAGTGCATGTTGTGTTAAGAAACAGAAACTAACATCACATAGCCCTCTTCCAACAGCATTTCGGGCATCAAGATGAGCTCAAATGAAAATTATGCAATGAGATGAAATGATCTACTCATCGAGGCGAACACTTCGGTATGCTATACGCCCAAAACGGAGCCACATGTGCAGAGTTATGGCATGATGAAAATGCAACAATATAATCACAGAAAAAGGACTTGGAGGAAATCGGGGGAGAAGGAAAGTCAACCGCTCGATTGGATCTGAGATCCGGGGCGCTGGCCCTTGAGGCAGGCGGCGGCCTCGGGCCGGGAGGAGAGGCTGGGAGGCGGCCGGCTGGGGCCGAGGCCGAGGCGGGGCCGGGCGGCGGGCGGCGGGCGTGGGGATCATGGAGCTGCCGCGTGTGGCGGCGGCGAGGTCCGGCGGGCCTTGCGCGGGTGGGCGGGGGCGTGGGTGAGAGGAGGCTTCCATGACCTGCGGTGCAGCGGCGGCGGCGGCGATGTGGGCGCATACGGGCGCGGGAGGGATTGGCCGGGCGGGCGGGCGGACGTGTCCGCCCGAATCGGACACGTCCGCGGCGGGAGAGGAGCGGGCTAGGGTTAGGGGTGGAGTGATCCGGATTTGGAAATGGGGGCCTTTAAATAGAGGTAGAGGAGCTAGGAGCTCCAAATGAGTGTAGTTTTACCCCACGATCGTGATCCGACGACGGAGAGCATGGAAGTGACTTAGATGGGTTATTGGGCTGTTTTGAAGGGTGTTGGGCTGCAACTTAAAAGAGGCCTTTGCGAGAGTGCGGTTAACCGTTGGAGTACCAAACGAGCTCCAAATGACCCGAAACTTGACAGGTGGTCTACGGTGGTGTACCAAGGCCACTTGACAAACCTCGGTCCATTCGAGAAAGTTTAGTACCGCTCACGGAAAAACGTAAAAGGGGACGCCGGGGACATAGGAGTGCGGATTGCAAAAGCGGACAACGGGAAAATGCTCGGAATCATGAGGCGAACACGTATGCAAATGAGATGCACATGATGACATGATATGAGATGCATGACATGGACAAAATGCAAAACGAAAGACAAAAACCCAACCACGGAGGGAATATCATATCACAATGCCGAAAATGGCAAGAGTTGGAGTTACAAATATGGAAAGTTACATCCGGGGTGTTACAACACTCCACCACTACAAGAGGATCTCGTCCCGAGATCTAGGACTGAAAGAACTCCGGATATTCGGAACGGAGGTGATCCTCGCGCTCCCAGGTGGCTTCTCGGTCGGAATGGTGTGACCACTTCACTTTCAGGAATTTGATTGACTTGTTGCGAGTCTTGCGCTCGGTTTCTTCAAGAATAGCAACGGGGTGCTCATGATAAGAGAGATCTTCTTGGAGGTCAATTTCTTCGAAGTTGATAGTGCGCTCAGGAGTCTTGAAGCACTTGCGAAGCTGTGACACGTGAAACACATCGTGCACGTTCGCGAAGTTGGACGGAAGCTCAAGTTGATAGGCGAGATCGCCTCTTTTGCCAATGATCTTGAAAGGACCCACGTATCTAGGGGCAAGCTTCCCTTTGATACCGGGCGGCGAGTGCCTTTCATTGAGAGACGCGGAGGTAGACATGGTCTCCGATTTCAAAAGCCACATCACGGTGCTTGTCATCATAATAGCTTTTTGGCGCGATTGCGCGGCTTTGAGATTCTCACGAATGACTTTGCACATTTCTTGACTTCGTGATCAAGTCGTTGCCAAGAAGTTGGCGTTCACCTGTCTCGGACCAATTGAGAGGAGTCGGCACTTTACGCCATAGAGAATTTCGAATGGGGCCTTGCCCGAACTCGCTTGGAAGCTGTTGTTGTAGGAGAACTTCGGCATATGGAAGACAATCTTCCCACTTCATACCGAAGGAAATGACACAAGCCACGAGCATATCTTCAAGGATTTGATTGACTCGCTCGACTTGGCCACTTGTTTGAGGATGGAAAGCTGTCTTTAAAGCGAATGTTGGTGCCCATGGCCTTTGAAAAGAATCCCAAAACTTGGAGGTAAAGATGCTGCCACGGTCAGAAGAGATCAATTGTGGAATGCCGTGCAAGGAGACAATCACGAGGTGTATAGCTCGCCAACCGAGCTGCTGTGATAGATTCTTTGATAGGAAGAAAATGAGCCACTTTAGTAAGCTTGTCAATGACAACGAAGATAGCATCATTTCCACGCTTGGACTTTGGAAATCCAGTCACGAAGTCCATCTCGATATGATCAAACTTCCATTCTGGAATAGCAAGAGGTTGGAGGAGACCAGCTGGTCGTTGGTGTTCTGCTTTCACCCTTCTGCAGACATCACACTCATTCACGAATTGAGCAATTTCTCGCTTCATTCGAGTCCACCAATATGACTGCTTGAGGTCATGGTACATCTTTGTACTTCCAGGATGAATGGATAGAAGCGAATTGTGTGCCTCGTTCATAATGACTTTACGTAGATCACCCTTTGGAACCACAATCCGGTCCTCGAAGAAAAGAGTATCTTTGTCATCAATGTGGAAGCACTTGTACTTGGAAATGCCCTTGTCGATACCACGTTTCACCTTTTTCACCATGGTATCCAGGAGTTGAGCCTCACGAATTTGGTCTTCCAAAGTAGGAGAGACTATGAGGTTGGCAAGAAAGCCTTGAGGAACAACTTGAAGATTCAGCTTATGGAAAGCTTCACAGAGATCCGTTGGAAGGGCTTGAGAATTAAACTGTTGCAATAAGCCTTCCTGCTCAAAGCATCTGCAATCACATTGGCCTTGCAGAGTATATTCAATACTTGGGTTGTACTCTTGAATCATTTCGACCCATCGAGTTTGCCTGAGGTTGAGGTTGGGTTGAGTGAAGATATACTTGAGACTCTTGTGATCGGTGAAAATGTCCACTTTCCTTCCCAACAAGAGATGTCTCCATGTTATTAATGCATGGACAACTGCCGCCAACTCAAGATCGTGAGTGGGGTAGTTCTTTTCGTTGAGCTTCGGTGACGAGAGGTATAGGCCACAACTCTCTTCTCTTGCATTAACACAAAGCACCGAGACCTTGAAGAGAAGCATCACGAGAAAACTTCAAATGGCTTGGATTCATCGGGAGGAGTCAAGGCAGAGCTGTGACGAGTTTCTCTTTGAGAGTATTGAAAGCAACGTCACACTCGGGAGACCGGACATACTTCACATGCTTCTGGAGGAGGTTGGAAAGAGGCTTTGCAATCGTAGAGAAGTTCTCAACGAATCTTCGGCAATAGCTTGCAAGACCAAGAAAACTGCGAAGCTGCTTGACATTCTGAGGAGGTTCCCAATTCACAACTGCAGACACCTTCTTAGGATTAACAGCGATGCCCTTGGCGGAGATGATATGACCAAGGTAAAGAACTTCATCAAGCCAAAATTCACCTTTGGAAAACTTCGCATAGATGCTCTCTGAGCTTGTCGAGCACCAATCGCAAATGTTTGGCATGATCCTTCTTATTCTTGGAGAAGACCAAAATATCATCAAGATAGACCAAGACAAATTCATTGGTGTAGGGGTTGAAGATGAAGTTCATCATCCGAGAGAATGTTGGAGGAGCATTGACAAGGCGAAAGACATGACGGTATATTCATAAGAACCAAAGCTTGTTCGAATCTGTCTTGGGAATATCTTGTTCACGAATCGAATTTGATGATAACCCATACGAAGGTCAAGCTTGGAGAACACTTTAGCACCTTTGAGTTGCTCGAAAAGCTCATTGATGTTGGGAAGTGGATACTTGTTCTTGATAGTCTTCTTATTCAATGGGCGGATGTCGGCGCAAAAGTCGGTCCGTGCCATCCTTCTTCGGACAAAAGAACACCACAACCCCAAGGAGATGAACTCGGTCCGATCAAACCCAGACGCTCTTGTTCATCGAGCTGCTTCTTCAATTCCTTCAGCTCATTAGGTCCAAGCTTGTATGGACGCTTGCAAGCGGGTTCGATGCGGGCTCAAGATCGATAACGAATTCAAGCGGCGGTGAGGAGGCATTCCGGAAGCTCTTCGGAAAGACATCTTGGTACTCACAAATGATGGAATCGAGAGATAGCATCAATTCGCCCTTCTCATTGAGAGAAAACAACCAAATGGTTTCATCACGAAAGCGGCATAGATGATCACATCATTAGAAGAGTGAGTCAATTGAATTTCCCGGCAGCACAATCAAGCTGAGCTTTGTCTTTGAAAGCCGATCCATCCGAGAATAAGATCAATATCCGAGTCACCAAGAACAAATGGTTTAGATAGAAATCTATAGTCGCCCATCTTGATAGAAACATCCGGAATCATTGTGGTAGCCCTCATAGAAGCTTTTGGAGAAACAACTCCCAAGGGTTTTCCAACATTTTCGAAATGAAATCATGCTTTGCAACAAATGATCTAGACATGAAACAATGCGATGCACGGTATCAAATAAAACTTTTGCAGGAATATCATTAAGCGGAAGATTACCCATTATCACATCGAAGAATCCTCTGCTTGAGCTGCATTCATCATATTCACCTTTGCAGACTTGGGATTATGCTTGACCTTTGCATTGCTTGAAGATTTCACGGGAGGAGGAGGCGGAAGGCGCCTTTGGTTGAAGCACTTGTTAGCATAGTGACCTTCTGCGACATTTGTTGCAAGTCACCTCGAGAGCGGACGGTGATAAGGAGCATTTGACCTTGGAGCTTGAGAATTAGACTTGTTACGATAGCTTTGGGTTGGGTGGGTGGGAAGATCCACGACCACCGAGTTCTTCTCTCACGATAAGGCCGACGGAACGGAGGAGGAGGAAGGTAGAACTTTTGCTGCTTAGCTGCCACTTGAGAGGAAGAAGAAGACTGAACTGCATCCCCGATTCTCTTCTTAGAAGCCTCACATTTGAGCTGGGCAGCTTCTTGCTTGATGCCATGTTGTAGAATTCATCATACTTTTCGGCTCAAAAAGCACGAGAGCTAATTGCAGATCTTCTCTGAGACCACCTCTGAATTGATAGATCATACTCTTTTCATCGAGGGACGTCTTGCTTAGCAAAGCGAGCGAGTTCTCGAACTGGATATTGTATTGATACACGACATGTTGCCTTGCTTGAGATTGCGGAACTCCTCACGCTTGCTCTCAACAACACTTTTGAATGTGGTGAGCTTTGAAGTCTCGTGGAACTCATCCCTGTAATTACACGACCTCCTCTGGAATCTTTGTATTCTTGGAACCACTCGGCAGCTTGGTCCTTGAGTTGAAACGAAGCAAACTTGACAAAGTCCTCGGTCCGACATTGCTACATTCAAAATGTTTGCAGATGTCCACAAGCCAATCGTCGGCGTCTGTGGCCTCGACACGTAAACCGAAAGACTTGGCTGATTAGCGAGGAACTGATTGAGGGTAGCAAAGTGCGGCTGGTTGTTGCCTTGGCCTTGATTTCCTTGATTGCCTTGCCCTTGGGTGCGCTCTTGCAAGAGTTGCAAAATCATCGAGCATTGGCATTGGTGGCTGCCATGATAGCTTGCCATGCCTCCGGAGGCGGAGGTGGAGGTGGAGGTTCGTGACTCCCATCATTGCGTCCGGATTCACACGTTGGCGGAGCCATCTGAAGAGGGTGACATCCGTTAGCACTTTGATAGAGCAGATAGACAAGTTGAATCAACGGATAGAAATTGCAACATATAGTCTTCACAATAAACATTGAACAAGGATGAGCGAATGAATTCCAAAGCTAACATCACACGTCCATTAAGGTGAGAAGCCACTTGATTAAGGGTTGATGAAAAAAATAACAAGGTACATTTGGAACAAATAAGTGGTAAGGATTACCCAATCACAAACCAAATATCTGCGGGAAGAAATGCTAAGAGCTACTTGAATCCCACCTATAAACTCGAAACTTTACGGTTATGCAATCTGGTGTTGGGGATCAGGGACACAAAATATATCACCCAAACTAACAATACCTAGATCCATTGTATCCATCCGTCAACACATAACCAAGAAACCTTCGGAAATCGTGTACCTCGACCTTCGAAAAGCATCCGTTATACGAGTCATGGCAATACTCCCGAGCTCGCCCCAGTACTGGGTTATCGGGGTTATCTCACCAACAACTGTACAAAAGAGATTTTCGATGTCGGCAAAGCTCAGGTATTCCGGAACTGCAGCGATAAAATTGTGACGACAACACCTCGGAGCTCAACTCCCCGGGACACTGCCACAACCCCTAAATGTCAGGAGGCACCAAGAACAATGTTCTCGTCACAAAACCATCGGAACGATTCCAAGATACCCGCGTGATCCTAATTTTTTTTAGTGAAATTTGAGGAGAGGAGAGTCAAAACTTCTACGTCAGGAGACCTCACCAGAGCGACGAAGGGACTGGGGAGTAAAAAGAATCCTACTCTCCGATATATATAATCCTAAGACTCAAAACATTTTTTTCTAGACTCAACAACGCATGACAAACAATCAGCGGGGGCTCCTAAGTCGGGAAGGCTCGATTACCAACTATGCGCCCTCGATGCGGCTATATCTCCCGTGTCGAAGCACGACTTAGAGCATAACCGCATTGAAAGCAATGTCGCAAGTGAGGTAATCTTCACACAACCCATGTAATACATAAGGAAAAAGATACATAGTTGGCTTACGATGCCACTTCACACAATACATAAATAAACATCCATCATCAGATTACACTCAAGGTCCGACTACGGAACCAAAATAAAAGAAGACTACCCCAAATGCTACGGATCCCGATCGTCCCAAGCTGGCTCCACTACGATCATCGAGGAAAAGACACATAGTAACGACCACGTTCCTCGTCGAACTCCCACTTGAGCTCGGTTGCGCCACCTGACCGCATCGTCGGCACTGCAACTGTTTTGGTAGAATCTGTGAGTCACGGGGACTCAGCAATCTCACACCCACGAGATCAAGACTATTTAAGCTTATAGGAAGGACAGAGTTGTGAGGTGGAGCTGCAGCAAGCGACTAGCATATATGGTGGCTACATTCGCAAAAAGAGAGCGAGAAGAGAAGCAAGGCACGGTCGTGAAGCTAGTAGCGATCAAGAAGTGATCTGAACTACTTCGTCAAACATAACTCCAACACCGTGTTCACTTCCGGACTCCGAGAAGAGACCATCACGGTTACACACGCGTTGATGTATTTTAATTAAGGTCAACCGGGTTTTCTACAACGGACATTAACAAATTCCCATCTGCCTCATAACCGCGGGCACGGCTTTGAAAGATAATACCTGCGGGGTGTCCCAACTTAGCCCATTATAAGCTCTCACGGTCAGCGAAGGATATTCCTTCTACGGGAAGACCCGATCGATCTCGGAATCCCGGACTACAAGACATTTCGACAAACAATAAAACAAGACCAGCAAGACCACCCGATGTGCCGACAAATCCCGATAGGAGCTGCACATATCTCGTTCTAGGGCACACCGGATAAGCTAAGCGTCTGGTACCGACGTAATCCAAGTTGCCAAGGAATGGTCCCATACGGTGCTCTAGTTTGGACCAACACTCGAAGGAGCACCGCCCGGGGGTAAATAAAGATGACCCTCGGGCTCGCGAAAACCGGGGAAAAAGGCTTAGGTGGCAAATGGTAAAACCAATGTTGGGCCTTCTTTGGAGGAGTCTTATTCAAAGCGAACTGTCAAGGGGTCCCATAAATCACCCAACCGTGTAGGAACGCGAAATCAAGGAACATAACACGGTATGGCGGAAACTAGGGTGGCAAGAGTGGAACAAAACACGGGCATAAGGCCGAGTCTTCCACCCTTTACCAAGTATATAGATGCATTAATTATAGCAGATATATTGTGATATCCCCAACAAGTAAACATGTTCCAACAAGGAACAACATCTCCATGTTCAACAAGGAACAAACTTCATCTTCACTGCAACTAGCAGCTATAAGAGGGCTGAGCAAAGCGGTAACATAGCCAATCAACGGTTTGCTAGGAAAGGATGGTTAGAGGCTTGACATGGCAATATGGGAGGCATGATAAGCAAGTGATAGGCATCGTAGCATAGGCATAGCAAAAGAGCGAGCATCTAGCAAGCAAAGATAGAAGTGATTTCGAGGGTATGGTCATCTTGCCTGCAAAGTTCTCAGAGTTGTCGAAAGCTTGATCCTCGTAAGCGTTCTCAACAGGTTCCTCGTTCACGTACTCGTCTCCCGGCTCTACCCAAAGCAAGAACACAAACAAAGGAACCACAATAAATCACGGTGCAATGCACAAGCAACATGATGCAAAACATGGCATGATATGCGAGATGTGATATGCAATGCGTATGCGTGCTCCGGAAGGAAAATGATGAACCAGGCATCAACTTGGCAAACCAAGTATGCCGCTGGAAAAATGAGATGATTTGGTTGAAATCGATATAAAGATCACGGAATCGGATGTACGGTTTGCAAATGACAAGCAAAACAAGAATGGCACAAATCTGCCATTAACAGCATGATACCACATAGCAAGCAACAAGAAATTAAGCTACTGCACCCAAACGTACCAGAAAAGCATATGGCAGTGATCTACTCAAGATGCTTGACAAAAGATGAACACTGAGCTACGGCTAAATCACACATTAACAGGTCCAAACAAGCATGGCAAAAGTGCAAAATATATCAGCTTCACAGACTTAGTGAAAATCTGAACATGGCGAGAATCAGCATCGAGGAAGCAATGTTGAGCAAGCAAACAACATGCTACAGGAACTTATAATAGCAAAACAAGGCATGGCATGAATCTACTCAAAGCATAGAACAAAAGTCCCTTACTGACCATAAGCCAAAAGGATCATAAGATATTATAGCACCCATGTAAATATAGCAAGTTTCATTATGTGATTCAGGAAGCAGGGCATGACAAAAACAGATAACAAGTAGGCATGTTTAAGAGCTCGATGCACTCACTACAGAGCATTTCATGATAAACTAAGCATACATACATCAAGAAGACATGGCATAGAAGTTATACATGGCAAGAACAACATCATAGCATACGGATCAACTACAACAACCTTGGCAAAATTGAATAACATGTAAACAATCTGCCAGAAACATTTTATAGCAAAAGTAGAGCTCGATTGACTCAAGCTATGGCACTCCATAATTGCAAACAAGGGCATGGATGGATAGAGCATAACCATATGTTCAAAACATCCTTACTGAAGTATCTCAAAATATGCATGGATCTCTCAGTAGCATCAAGTTAACATGGCATAAAAATATCAACAAAGCAGGGCTGAAATCAGCAACATCATGAAGCCTAGTTTGCATGCTTGTGCTAGTCACCACAGAGATCACAAAAATACATGGCATACACCCTGTAAAGATGGCATGGCATATTACAAAACACATGTAGGACTCAAATTCATAGGATGCACACATCAATCATGGCAAAAATGACAAAAGTGCATGTTACATTAAGAAATGAAACTAACATCACATAGCCCTCTTCCAACAGCATTTCGGGCATCAAGATGAGCTCAAATGAAAATGATGCAATGAGATGAAATGATCTACTCATCGAGGCGAACATTTGGTATGCTATACGCCCAAAAGCGGAGCCACAGTGCAAAGTTATGGCATGATGAAAATGCAACAATATAATCACAGAAAAAGGACTTGGAGGAAATCGGGGGAGAAGGAAAGTCAACCGCTCGATTGGATCTGAGATCACGGCCTGTGAACTCGAGGCGGCGGCCGTGGCTCGGGGCCGGGAGGAGGAGGGCGGGGGCGACCGGATCTCGCGGGAGGCCGAGGCCGAGGCCGAGCGGTGGCGGGCGGCGAGCGCGGCAGAAGGGGCCAGGCAGCATGCAGGCTGTGCGGCGGCGCCGAGGCGGCGGCGAGGTCCGACGGGCGTGAGGCAGGCGGGCGTGGCGTGTGGATGGGCGTGTGTGGGCAGGGAGGGCCTCCGCGGAGCCCTGGCTGCCGGCGGTGGCGCGGCGTGTGGGCGCGGGCACGTGGCGCGGCCTTGGCCGGGCGGGGCGGCGGTGCGGACGTGTCCGCCCGAATCGGACACGCCCGTGGTGGGAGAGGAGCGGGCTAGGGTTAGGGTGGAGTGATCCGGGATTTGGAAATGGGGGACCTTTAAATAGAGGTAGAGGAGCTAGGGAGCTCCAAATGAGTGTAGTTTTCCCCCACGATCGTGATCCGACGACGGAGAGCATGGAAGTGACTTAGATGGGTTATTGGGCTGTTTTGAAGGGTGTTGGGCTGCAACTTAAAAGAGGCCTTTGCGAGAGTCACGGTTAACCGTTGGAGTACCAAGCGAGCTCCAAATGACCGAAACTTGACAGGTGGTCTACGGTGGTGTACCAAGGCCACTTGACAAACCTCGGTCCATTCGAGAAAGTTTAGTACCGCTCACGGAAAAACGTAAAAGGGGCGCCGGGGACATAGGAGTGCGGATTGCAAAAGCGGACAACGGGAAAATGCTCGGAATCATGAGGCGAACACGTATGCAAATGAGATGCACATGATGACATGATATGAGATGCATGACATGGACAAAATGCAAAACGAAGACAAAAACCCAACCACGGAGGAATATCATATCACAATGCGAAAATGGCAAGAGTTGGAGTTACAAATATGGAAAGTTACATCCGGGTGTTACAACACTCCACCACTACAAGAGGATCTCGTCCGAGATCTAGGACTGAAAGAACTCCGGATATTTGGAGCGGAGGTGATCCTCGCGCTCGGTGGCTTCTCGGTTGAATGGTGTGACCACTTCACTTTCAGGAATTTGATTGACTTGTTGCGAGTCTTGCGCTCGGTTTCTTCAAGAATAGCAGCGGGTGCTCATGATAAGAGAGATCTTCTTGGAGGTCAATTTCTTCGAAGTTGATAGTGCGCTCAGGAGTCTTGAAGCACTTGCGAAGCTGTGACACGTGAAACACATCGTGCACATTCGCGAAGTTGGACGGAAGCTCAAGTTGATAGGCGAGATCGCCTCTTTTGCCAATGATCTTGAAAGGACCCACGTATCTAGGGGCAAGCTTCCCTTTGATACCGAAGCGACGAGTGCCTTTCATTGGAGAGACGCGGAGGTAGACATGGTCTCCGATTTCAAAAGCCACATCACGGTGCTTGTCATCATAATAGCTCTTTTGGCGCGATTGCGCGGCTTTGAGATTCTCACGAATGACTTTGCACATTTCTTCGGCTTCTGTGATCAAGTCGTTGCCAAGAAGTTGGCGTTCACTGTCTCGGACCAATTGAGAGAGTCGGCACTTTACGCCATAGAGAATTTCGAATGGGGCCTTGCCGAACTTCGCTTGGAAGCTGTTGTTGTAGGAGAACTTCGGCATATGGAAGACAATCTTCCCACTTCATACCGAAGGAAATGACACAAGCCACGAGCATATCTTCGAGGATTTGATTGACTCGCTCGACTTGGCCACTTGTTTGAGGATGGAAAGCTGTCTTTGAAGCGAATGTTGGTGCCCATGGCCTTGAAAAGAATCCCAAAACTTGGAGGTAAAGATGCTGCCACGGTCAGAAGAGATCAATTGTGGAATGCCGTGCAAGGAGACAATCACGGAGGTGTATAGCTCGCCAACCGAGCTGCTGTGATAGATTCTTTGATAGGAAGAAAATGAGCCACTTTAGTAAGCTTGTCAATGACAACGAAGATAGCATCATTTCCACGCTTGGACTTTGGAAATCCAGTCACGAAGTCCATCTCGATATGATCAAACTTCCATTCTGGAATAGCAAGAGGTTGGAGGAGACCAGCTGGTCGTTGGTGTTCTGCTTTCACCCTTCTGCAGACATCACACTCATTCACGAATTGAGCAATTTCTCGCTTCATTCGAGTCCACCAATATGACTGCTTGAGGTCATGGTACATCTTTGTACTTCCAGGATGAATGGATAGAAGCGAATTGTGTGCCTCGTTCATAATGACTTTACGTAGATCACCCTTTGGAACCACAATCCGGTCCTCGAAGAAAAGAGTATCTTTGTCATCAATGTGGAAGCACTTGTACTTGGAAATGCCCTTGTCGATACCACGTTTCACCTTTTTCACCATGGTATCTAGGAGTTGAGCCTCCAGAATTTGGTCTTCCAAAGTAGGAGAGACTATGAGGTTGGCAAGAAAGCCTTGAGGAACAACTTGAAGGTTCAGCTTGCGGAAAGCTTCACAGAGATCCGGTTGGAAGGGCTTGAGAATTAAACTGTTGCAATAAGCCTTCCTGCTCAAAGCATCTGCAATCACATTGGCCTTGCCTGGAGTATATTCAATACTCGGGTTGTACTCTTGAATCATTTTGACCCATCGAGTTTTCCTGATGTTGAGGTTGGGTTGAGTGAAGATATACTTGAGACTCTTGTGATCGGTGAAAATGTCCACTTTCCTTCCTAACAAGAGATGTCTCCATGTTATTAATGCATGGACAACTGCCGCCAACTCAAGATCGTGAGTGGGGTAGTTCTTTTCGTTGGGCTTCGGTGACGAGAGGTATAGGCCACAACTCTCTTCTCTTGCATTAACACAGCACGAGACCTTGAAGAGAAGCATCACGAGAAAACTTCAAATGGCTTGGATTCATCAAGAGGAGTCAAGGCAGGGAGCTGTGACGAGTTTCTCTTTGAGAGTATTGAAAGCAACGTCACACTCGGGAGACCGGACATACTTCACATGCTTACGGAGGAGGTTGGAAAGAGGCTTTGCAATCTTAGAGAAGTTCTCAACGAATCTTGACAATAGCTTGCAAGACCAAGAAAACTGCGAAGCTGCTTGACATTACGAGGAGGTTCCCAATTCACTGGCTGCAGACACCTTCTCGGGATTAACAGCGATGCCCTTGGCGGAGATGATATGACCAAGGTAAAGAACTTCATCAAGCCAAAATTCACATTTGGAAGACTTCGCATAGATGCTCTCTGAGCTTGTCGAGCACCAATCGCAAATGTTTGGCATGATCCTTCTTATTCTTGGAGAAGACCAAAATATCATCAAGATAGACCAAGACAAATTCATTGGTGTAGGGGTTGAAGATGAAGTTCATCATCCGAGAGAATGTTGGAGGAGCATTGACAAGGCGAAAGACATGACAATATATTCATAAGAACCAAAGCTTTACGAATGCTGTCTTGGGAATATCTTGTTCACGAATCACGAATTTGATGATAACCCATCGAAGGTCAAGCTTGGAGAACACTTTAGCACCTTTGAGTTGCTCGAAAAGCTCATTGATGTTGGGAAGTGGATACTTGTTCTTGATAGTCTTCTTATTCAATGGGCGGTGTCGGCGCAAAAGTCGGTCCGTGCCATCCTTCTTACGGACAAAAGAACACCACAACCCCAAGGAGATGAACTCGGTCGATCAAACCCAGACGCTCTTGTTCATCGAGCTGCTTCTTCAATTCCTTCAGCTCATTAGGTCCAAGCTTGTATGGGCGCTTGCAAGCGGGTTCGATGCGGGCTCAAGATCGATACTTGAATTCAAGCGGCGGTGAGGAGGCATTCTGGAAGCTCTTACGGAAAGACATCTTGGTACTCACAAGCATTTGGAATCGAGAGATAGCATCAATTCGCCCTTCTCATTGAGAGAAAACAACGAATGGTTTCATCACGGCGGCATAGATGATCACATCATTAGAAGAGTGAGTCAATTGAATTTCCACAGCAGCACAATCAAGCTGAGCTTTGTCTTTGAAAGCCGATCCATCCGAGAATAAGATCAATATCCGAGTCACCAAGAACAATTGGTTTAGATAGAAATCTATAGTCACCCATCTTGATAGAAACATCCGGAATCATTGTGGTAGCCCTCATAGAAGAGGCTGGAGAAACAACTCCCAAGGGTTTTTCCAACATTTTCGAAATGAAATCATGCTTTGCAACAAATGATCTAGACATGAAACAATGCGATGCACCGGTATCAAATAAAACTTTTGCAGGAATATTATTAACTGGAAGATTACCCATAATCACATCGGAAGAATCCTCTGCTTGAGCTGCATTCATCATATTCACCTTTGCAGACTTGGGATTATGCTTGACCACTGCATTGCTGGAAGATTTCACAGGAGGAGGAGGCGGAAGGCGCCTTTGGTTGAAGCACTTGTTCGCATAGTGACCTTTCTGCTGACATTTGTTGCAAGTCACCTCTGAGAGCGGACGGTGATAAGGAGCATTTGACCTTGGAGCTTGAGAATTAGACTTGTTACGATAGCTTTGGGTTGGGTGGGTGGGAAGATCCACGACCACTGAGTTCTTCTGGCGATAAGGCTGATGAAGCGGAGGAGGAGGAAGGTAGAACTTTTGCTGCTTAGCTGCCACTTGAGAGGAAGAAGAAGACTGAACTGCATCCTGATTCTCTTCTTAGAAGCCTCACATTTGAGCTGGGCAGCTTCTTGCTTGATGCCATGTTGTAGAATTCATCATACTTTTACGGCTCAAAAAGCACGAGAGCTAATTGCAGATCTTCTCTGAGACCACCTCTGAATTGATAGATCATACTCTTTTCATCGAGGGACGTCTTGCTTAGCGAAGCGGCGAGTTCTGGAACTGGATATTGTATTGATACACAGACATGTTGCCTTGCTTGAGATTGCGGAACTCCTCACGCTTGCTCTCAACAACACTTTTGAATGTGGTGAGCTTTGAAGTCTCGTGGAACTCATCCCGGTAATTACGACCTCCTCTGGAATCTTTGTATTCTTGGAACCACTCGGCAGCTTGGTCCTTGAGTTGAAGCGAAGCAAACTTGACAAAGTCCTCAGGTCGACATTGCTACATTCAAAATGTTTGCAGATGTCCACAAGCCAATCGTCGGCGTCTGTGGCCTCGACCACGTAAACTGAAAGACTTCGGCTGATTAGCGAGGAACTGATTGAGGGTAGCAAAGTGCGGCTGGTTGTTGCCTTGGCCTTGATTACGCTCTTGCAAGAGTTGCAAAATCATTTGAGCATTGGCATTGGTGGCTGCCATGATAGCTTGCCATGCCTCCGAAGGCGGAGGTGGAGGTGGAGGTTCGATGACTCCCATCATTGCGTTCCGGATTGAGGCCGCGTTGGCGGAGCCATCTGAAGAGGTGACATCCGTTAGCACTTTGATGAGCAGATAGACAAGTTGAATCAACGGATAGAAATTGCAACATATAGTCTTCACAATAAACATTGAACAAGGATGAGCGAATGAATTCCAAAGCTAACATCACACGTCCATTAAGGTGAGAAGCCACTTGATTAAGGGTTGATGAAAAAAAATAACAAAATACGTTGGAACAAATAAGTGGTAAGGATTACCCAATCACAAACCAAATATCTGCGGGAAGAAATGCTAAGAGCTACTTGAATCCCACCTATAAACTCGAAACTTTACGGTTATGCAATCTGGTGTTGGGGATCTGAGGGACACAAAATATATCACCCAAACTAACAATACCTAGATCGATTGTATCCATCCGTCAACACATAACCAAGAAACCTTGAAATCGTGTACCTCGACCTTGAAAAGCATCCGTTATCGAGTCATGGCAATACTCCATAGCTACGCCCGATCTTTGGGTTATCGGGGTTATCTCACCAACAACTATACAAAAGAGATTTTCGATGTCGGCAAAGCTCGGTATTCGAACTGCAGCGATAAAATTGTGGCGACAACACCTCGGAGCTCAACTCCCGGACACTGCCACAACCCCTAAATGTCGGGAGGCACCAAGAACAATGTTCTCGTCACAAAACCATCGGAGCGATTCCAAGATACCAGCGTGATCCTAAAATTTTTTAGTGAAATTTGAGAGAGGAGAGTCAAAACTTCTCGTCGGGAGACCTCACCAGGCGACAGAAGGGACTGGGAGTAAAAGAATCCTACTCTCCGATATATATAATCCTAAGACTCAAAACATTTTGTTCTAGACTCAACAACGCATGACAAACAATCAGCGGGGGCTCCTAAGTCGAGGAAGGCTCGATTACCAACTTATAGCGCCCTCGATGCGGCTATATCTCCCCGTGTCGAAGCACGACTTAGAGCATAACCGCATTGAAAGCAATGTCGCAAGTGAGGTAATCTTCACACAACCCATGTAATACATAAGGAAAAAGATACATAGTTGGCTTACGACGATGCCACTTCACACAATACATAAATAAACATCCATCATCCAGATTACACTCAAGGTCCGACTACGGAACCAAAATAAAAGAAGACTACCCCAAATGCTACGGATCCCGATCGTCCCAAGCTGGCTCCACTCGATCATCGGGAAAAGACACATAAGTAACGACCACGTTCCTCGTCGAACTCCCACTTGAGCTCGGTTGCATCACTGCTTGGCATCGTCGGCACCTGCAACTGTTTTGGTAGAATCTGTGAGTCGGGGACTCAGCAATCTCACACCAGCGAGATCAAGACTATTTAAGCTTATAGGAAGGACAGAGTTGTGAGGTGGAGCTGCACAAGCGACTAGCATATATGGTGGCTACATTACGCAAAAGAAGCGAGAAGAGAAGCAAGGCACGGTCGTGAAGCTAGTAGCGATCAAGAAGTGATCTGAACTACTTCGTCAAACATAACTCCAACACCGTGTTCACTTCCGGACTCCGCGAGAAGAGACCATCACAGTTACACCTTGATTGATGTATTTTAATTAAGGTCAACTTTGGGTTTTCTACAACGGACATTAACAAATTCCCATCTGCCTCATAACATGGGCACGGCTTTGAAAGATAATACCTGCGGGGTGTCCCAACAAGCCCATTATAAGCTCTCACGGTCAGCGAAGGATATTCCTTCTACGGGAAGACCCGATCGATCTCGGAATCCCGGACTACAAGACATTTCGACAACAATAAAACAAGACCAGCAAGACCACCCGATTGTGCCGACAAATCCCGATAGGAGCTGCACATATCTCGTTCTCGGGGCACACCGGATAAGCTAAGCGTACATGTAAAAGCGTAATCCAAGTTGCCAAGGAATGGTCCCATACGGTGCTCTAGTTTGGACCAACACTTGAAGGAGCATTGGCCGGGGGTAAATAAAGATGACCCTCGGGCTCGCGAAAACCGGGAAAAAGGCTTAGGTGGCAAATGGTAAAACCAATGTTGGGCCTTCTTTGGAGAGTCTTATTCAAAGCGAACTGTCAAGGGGTCCCATAAATCACCCAACCGTGTAAGGAGAGCGAAATCAAGGAACATAACACGGTATGGCGGAAACTAGGGTGGCAAGAGTGGAACAAAACACCAGGCATAAGGCCGAGTCTTCCACCCTTTACCAAGTATATAGATGCATTAATTATAGCAGATATATTGTGATATCCCAACAAGTAAACATGTTCCAACAAGGAACAACATCTCCATGTTCAACAAGGAACAAACTTCATCTTCACCGCAACTAGCAGCGCTATAAGAGGGCTGAGCAAGCGGTAACATAGCCAATCAGCGGTTTGCTAGGAAAGGATGGTTAGAGGCTTGACATGGCAATATGGGAGGCATGATAAGCAAGTGATAGGCATCGTAGCATAGGCATAGCAAAAAAGCGAGCATCTAGCAAGCAAAGATAGAAGTGATTTCGAGGTATGGTCATCTTGCGCAAGTTCTCGAGTTGTCGAAAGCTTGATCCTCGTAAGCGTTCTCAACAGGTTCCTCGTTCACGTACTCGTCTCGGCTCTACCCAAAGCAAGAACACAAACAAAGGAACCACAATAAATCACGGTGCAATGCACAAGCAACATGATGCAAAACATGGCATGATATGCGAGATGTGATATGCAATGCGTATCGTGCTCCGGAAGGAAAATGATGAACCAGGCATCAACTTGGCAAACCAAGTATGCCGCTGGAAAAATGAGATGATTTGGTTGAAATCGATATAAAGATCACGGAATCGGATGCACGGTTTGCAAATGACAAGCAAAACAAGAATGGCACAAATCTGCCATTAACGACATGATACCACATAGCAAGCAACAAGAAATTAAGCTACTGCACCCAAACGTACCAACAAAGCATATGGCAGTGATCTACTCAAGATGCTTGACAAAAGATGAACACTGAGCTACGGCTAAATCACACATAACAGGTCCAAACAAGCATGGCAAAAGTGCAAAATATATCGACTTCACAGACTTGGTGAAAATCTGAACATGGCAGAATCAGCATCGAGGAAGCAATGTTTGAGCAAGCAAACAACATGCTACAGGAACTTATAATAGCAAAACAAGGCATGGCATGAATCTACTCAAAGCATAGAACAAAAGTCCCTTACTGACCATGAGCCAAAAGGATCAGAAGATATTATAGCACCCATGTAAACATAGCAAGTTTAGTTATGAGATTCAACAAGCAGGGCATGACAAAACAGATAACAAGTAGGCATGTTCGCGAGCTCGATGCACTCACTACAGAGCATTTCATGATAAACTAAGCATACATACATCAAGAAGACATGGCATAGAAGTTACACATGGCAAGAACAACATCATAGCATATACGGATCAACTACAACAACCTTGGCAAAATTGAATAACATGTAAACAATCTGCCAGGAAACATTTTATAGCAAAAGTAGAGCTCGATTGACTCAAGCTATGGCACTCCATAATTGCAAACAAGGGCATGGATGGATAGAGCATAACCATATGTTCAAAACATCCTTACTGAAGTATCTCAAAATATGCATGGATCTCTCTGTAGCATCAAGTTAACATGGCATAAAAATATCAGCAAAACAGGGGCTGAAATCAGCAACATCATGAAGCCTAGTTTGCATGCTTGTGCTAGTCACCACAGAGATCACAAAAATACATGGCATACACCCCTGTAAAGATGGCATGGCATATTACAAAACACATGTAGGACTCAAATTCATAGGATGCACACATCAATCATGGCAAAAATGACAAAAGTGCATGTTACATTAAGAATCTGAAACTAACATCACATAGCCCTCTTCCAACAGCATTTCGGGCATCAAGATGAGCTCAAATGAAAATGATGCAATGAGATGAAATGATCTACTCATCGAGGCGAACATTTGGTATGCTATCGCCCAAAGCAGACCACAGGTGCAAAGTTATGGCATGATGAAAATGCAACAATATAATCACGGAAAAAGGACTTGGAGGAAATCGGGGAGAAGGAAAGTCAACCTCGATTGGATCTGAGATCAGGCCTTGTGAGCTCAGTGGCGTGAGGAGAGCTCAGGGAGGGAGAAGAGGGGCGGGCGGCGACAGGCGGGGGCGAGGCAGGAGGCAGGGGCCAGTGGTGGTGGCGGTGTGGCAGGCATGAGGCTTGTGGCGTGTTGAGGCGTGGTGCGGCCCAGTGGTGAGGCCCGGTGGCGTGCCGGCCTGGGGAGGCCTCCAGGGCGAGCCCTGAGGTGGCCAGCGATGTGTGTGTGCATGCGATGTGGCGAGCGGTTGGGCGGGGCGGTCGGGCAGGGCGGGCGAGCGGACGTGTCCGCCCGAATCGGACGTCCGGCCGGCCCGATCGGACACGTCCGTGGCGTGTGGGGCTAGGGTTAGGGGTGGAGTGATCCAGGATTTGGAAATGGGGACCTTTAAATAGAGGTAGAGGAGCTAGGGAGCTCCAAATGAGTGTAGTTTTCGCCCACGATCGTGATCCGACGACGGAGAGCATGGAAGTGACTTAGATGGGTTATTGGGCTGTTTTGAAGGGGTGTTGGGCTGCAACTTAAAAGAGGCCTTTCGAGAGTGCGGTTAACCGTTGGAGTACCAAGCGAGCTCCAAATGACCGAAACTTGACCGTGGTCTACGGTGGTGTACCAAGGCCACTTGACAAACCTCGGTCCATTCGAGAAAGTTTAGTACCGCTCACGGAAAAAAGTAAAAAGGGGCGCGGGGGACATAGGAGTGCGGATTGCAAAAGCGGACAACGGGAAAATGCTCGGAATCATGAGGCGAACACGTATGCAAATGAGATGCACATGATGACATGATATGAGATGCATGACATGGACAAAATGCAAAAGCGAAAGAAAAAACCCAACCACGGAGGAATATCATATCACAATGCGAAAATGGCAAGAGTTGGAGTTACAAATATGGAAAGTTACATCCGGGTGTTACAACCTCCACCACTACAAGAGGATCTCGTCCGAGATCTAGGACTGAAAGAACTCGGATATTCGGAGCGGAGGTGATCCTCGCGCTCCCGGTGGCTTCTCGGTCGGAATGGTGTGACCACTTCACTTTCAGGAATTTGATTGACTTGTTGCGAGTCTTGCGCTCGGTTTCTTCAAGAATAACAGCAGGGTGCTCATGATAAGAGATCTTCTTGGAGGTCAATTTCTTCAAAGTTGATAGTGCGCTCGAGGCGTCTTGAAGCACTTGCAAAGCTGTGACACGTGAAACACATCGTACTGCGTTCGCGAAGTTGGACGGAAGCTCAAGTTGATAGGCGAGATCGCCTCTTTTGCCAATGATCTTGAAAGGACCCACGTATCTAGGGGCAAGCTTCCCTTTGATACGAAGCGGCGAGTGCCTTTCATTGGAGAGGCGGAGGTAGACATGGTCTCCGATTTCAAAAGCCACATCACGGTGCTTGTCATCATAATAGCTCTTTTAGGCGCGATTGCGCGGCTTTGAATTCTCACGAATGACTTTGCACATTTCTTGACACGTGATCAAGTCATTGCCAAGAAGTTGGCGTTCACTGTCTCGGACCAATTGAGAGATCGGCACTTTACGCCATAGAAATTCGAATGGGGCCTTGCCGAACTCGCTTGGAAGCTGTTGTTGTAGGAGAACTTCGGCATATGGAAGACAATCTTCCCACTTCATACGAAGGAAATGACACAAGCCACGAGCATATCTTCAAGGATTTGATTGACTCGCTCGACTTGGCCACTTGTTTGAGGATGGAAAGCTGTCTTTGAAGCGAATGTTGGTGCCCATGGCCTTACGAAAAGAATCCCAAAACTTGGAGGTAAAGATGCTGCCACGGTGCAGAAGAGATCAATTGTGGAATGCCGTGCAAGGAGACAATCTGGAGGTGTATAGCTCGCCAACTGAGCTGCTGTGATAGATTCTTTGATAGGAAGAAAATGAGCCACTTTAGTAAGCTTGTCAATGACAACGAAGATAGCATCATTTCACGCTTGGACTTTGGAAATCCAGTCACGAAGTCCATCTCGATATGATCAAACTTCCATTCGGAATAGCAAGAGGTTGGAGGAGACCAGCTGGTCGTTGGTGTTACCTTTCACCTTCTGCGGACATCACACTCATTCACGAATTGAGCAATTTCTCGCTTCATTCGAGTCCACCAATATGATTGCTTGAGGTCATGGTACATCTTTGTACTTCGGGATGAATGGATAGAAGCGAATTGTGTGCCTCGTTCATAATGACTTTCGTAGATCACCCTTTGGAACCACAATCCGGTCCTCGAAGAAAAGAGTATCTTTGTCATCAATGTGGAAGCACTTGTACTTGGAAATGCCCTTGTCGATACCACGTTTCACCTTTTTCACCATGGTATCCAGGAGTTGAGCCTCACAATTTGGTCTTCCAAAGTAGGAGAGACTATGAGGTTGGCAAGAAAGCCTTGAGGAACAACTTGAAGATTCAGCTTGCGGAAAGCTTCACAGAGATCCGGTTGGAAGGGCTTGAGGATTAAAGCTGTTGCAATAAGCCTTCTGCTCAAAGCATCTGCAATCACATTGGCCTTGCACAGGTATATTCAATACTTGGGTTGTACTCTTGAATCATTTCGACCCATCGAGTTTGCACGAGGTTGAGGTTGGGTTGAGTGAAGATATACTTGAGACTCTTGTGATCGGTGAAAATGTCCACTTTCCTTCCCAACAAGAGATGTCTCCATGTTATTAATGCATGGACAACTGCCGCCAACTCAAGATCGTGAGTGGGGTAGTTCTTTTCGTTGAGCTTCGGTGACGAGAGGTATAGGCCACAACTCTCTTCTCTTGCATTAACACAGCACGAGACCTTGAAGAAGCATCACAGAAAACTTCAAATGGCTTGGATTCATCAAGAGGAGTCAAGACATGAGCTTTGACGAGTTTCTCTTTAAGAGTATTGAAAGCAACGTCACACTCAGGAGACCAGACATACTTCACATGCTTCTGGAGGAGGTTGGAAAGAGGCTTTGCAATCTTAGATAAGTTCTCAACGAATCTTGACAATAGCTTGCAAGACCAAGAAAGCTGCGAAGCTGCTTGACATACGAGGAGGTTCCCAATTCACAGCTGCAGACACCTTCTCGGGATTAACAGCGATGCCCTTGGCGGAGATGATATGACCAAGGTAAAGAACTTCATCAAGCCAAAATTCACATTTGGAAAACTTAGCATAAATTGATGCTCTACGAGCTTGTCGAGCACCAATCGCAAATGTTTGGCATGATCCTTCTTATTCTTGGAAGACCAAAATATCATCAAGATAGACCAAGGCAATTCATTGGTGTAGGGGTTGAAGATGAAGTTCATCATCGAGAGAATGTTGGAGGAGCATTGACAAGGCGAAAGACATGGCAGTATATTCATAAGAACCAAAGCTTGTTCGAATCTTGTCTTGGGAATATCTTGTTCACGAATCTGAATTTGATGATAACCCATCTGAAGGTCAAGCTTGGAGAACACTTTAGCACCTTTGAGTTGCTCGAAAAGCTCATTGATGTTGGGAAGTGGATACTTGTTCTTGATAGTCTTCTTATTCAATGGGCGGTAATCGGCATAAAAGTCGGTCCGTGCCATCCTTCTTACGGACAAAAGAACACCACAACCCCAAGGAGATGAACTCGGTCGATCAAACCAGGCGCTCTTGTTCATCGAGCTGCTTCTTCAATTCCTTCAGCTCATTAGGTCCAAGCTTGTATGGGCGGCTTGCAAATGGGTTCGATGCGGGCTCAAGATCGATACTTGAATTCAAGCTGGCGGTGAGGAGGCATTCTGGAAGCTCTTACGGAAAGACATCTTGGTACTCACAAGCAGCTGGAATCGAGAGATAGCATCAATTCGCCCTTCTCATTGAGAGAAAACAACGAATGGTTTCATCACGGCGGCATAGATGATCACATCATTAGAAGAGTGAGTCAATTGAATTTCCCTGGCAGCACAATCAAGCTGAGCTTTGTGCTAAGAAAGCCAGTCCATCCCGAGAATAAGATCAATATCCGAGTCACCAAGAACAAATGGTTTAGATAGAAATCTATAATCGCCCATCTTGATAGAAACATCCGGAATCATTGTGGTAGCCCTCATATAAGCTTGGATAAACAACTCCCAAGGGTTTTCAAACATTTCGAAATGAAATCATGCTTTGCAACAAATGATCTAGACATGAAACAATGCGATGCACGGTATCAAATAAAACTTTTGCAGGAATATCATTAGCGGAAGATTACCCATAATCACATCGGAAGAATCCTCTGCTTGCTGCATTCATCATATTCACCTTTGCAGACTTGGGATTATGCTTGACCCTTTGCATTGCTTGAAGATTTCACGGAGGAGGAGGCGGAAGGCGCCTTTGGTTGAAGCACTTGTTAGCATAGTGACCTTCTGCTGACATTTGTTGCAAGTCACCTCGAGAAGCGGACGGTGATAAGGAGCATTTGACCTTGGAGCTTGAGAATTAGACTTGTTACGATAGCTTTGGGTTGGGTGGGTGGGAAGATCCCGACCACTGAGTTCTTCTGTGATAAAGGCTGACGGAGCGGAGGAGGAGGAAGGTAGAACTTTTGCTGCTTAGCTGCCACTTGAGAGGAAGAAGAAGACTGAACTGCATCCTGATTCTCTTCTTAGAAGCCTCACATTTGAGCTGGGCAGCTTCTTGCTTGATGCCATGTTGTAGAATTCATCATACTTTTACGGCTCAAAAAGCACGAGAGCTAATTGCAGATCTTCTCTGGACCACCTCTGAATTGATAGATCATACTCTTTTCATCGAGGGACGTCTTGCTTAGCAAGCGGCGAGTTTACAGAACTGGATATTGTATTGATACACAGACATGTTGCCTTGCTTGAGATTGCGGAACTCCTCACGCTTGCTCTCAACAACACTTTTGAATGTGGTGAGCTTTGAAGTCTCGGCGGAACTCATCCCGGTAATTACGACCTCCTCTGGAATCTTTGTATTCTTGGAACCACTCGGCAGCTTGGTCCTTGAGTTGAAGCGAAGCAAACTTGACAAAGTCCTCGAGGTCGACATTGCTACATTCAAAATGTTTGCGAGATGTCCACAAGCCAATCGTCGGCGTCTGTGGCCTCGACCACGAAGCTGAAAGACTTGGCTGATTAGCGAGGAACTGATTGAGGGTAGCAAAGTGCGGCTGGTTGTTGCCTTGGCCTTGATTTCCTTGATTGCCTTGCCCTTGAGTGCGCTCTTGCAAGAGTTGCAAAATCATCGAGCATTGGCATTGGTGGCTGCCATGATAGCTTGCCATGCCTCCGGAGGCGGAGGTGGAGGTGGAGGTTCGGTGACTCCCATCATTGCGTTCCGGATTCGGGGCGTTGGCGGAGCCATCTGAAGAGGTGACATCCGTTAGCACTTTGATGACAGATAGACAAGTTGAATCAGCGGATAGAAATTGCAACATATAGTCTTCACAATAAACATTGAACAAGGATGAGCGAATGAATTCCAAAGCTAACATCACCGTCCATTAAGGTGAGAAGCCACTTGATTAAGGGTTGATGAAAAAAAATAACAAGGTAAGTTGGAACAAATAAGTGGTAAGGATTACCCAATCACAAACCAAATATCTGCGGGAAGAAATGCTAAGAGCTACTTGAATCCCACCTATAAACTCCGAAACTTTACGGTTATGCAATCTGGTGTTGGGGATCTGAGGACACAAAATATATCACCCAAACTAACAATACCTAGATCCATTGTATCCATCCGTCAACACATAACCAAGAAACCTTGAAATCGTGTACCTCGACCTTGAAAAGCATCCGTTATACGAGTCATGGCAATACTCGAGCTCGCCCGATCTTTGGGTTATCGGGGTTATCTCACCAACAAGCTGTACAAAGAGATTTTCGATGTCGGCAAATCTCGGTATTCGAACTGCAGCGATAAAATTGTGGCGACAACACCTCGGAGCTCAACTCCCGGGACACTTGCCACAACCCCTAAATGTCGGGAGGCACCAAGAACAATGTTCTCGTCACAAAACCATCGGAGCGATTCCAAGATACCAGCGTGATCCTAAAATTTTTTAGTGAAATTTGAGGAGAGGAGAGTCAAAACTTCTCGTCGGGAGACCTCACGAGGCGACGAAGGGACTGGGGAGTAAAAGAATCCTACTCTCCGATATATATAATCCTAAGACTCAAAACATTTTGTTCTAGACTCAACAACGCATGACAAACAATCAGCGGGGCTCCTAAGTGAGGAAGGCTCGATTACCAACTATGCGCCCTCGATGCGGCTATATCTCCCCGTGTGAAGCACGACTTAGAGCATAACCGCATTGAAAGCAATGTCATAAGTGAGGTAATCTTCACACAACCCATGTAATACATAAGGAAAAAGATACATAGTTGGCTACGATTAGCCACTTCACACAATACATAAATAAACATCCATCATCAGATTACACTCAAGGTCCGACTACGGAACCAAAATAAAGAAGAATACCCCAAATGCTACGGATCCCGATCGTCCCAAGCTGGGCTCCCTCACGATCATCGGGAAAAGACACATAATAACGACCACGTTCCTCGTCGAACTCCCACTTGAGCTCGGTTCGTCACTGCTTGGCATCGTCGGCTGCAACTGTTTTGGTAGAATCTGTGAGTCACGGGGACTCAGCAATCTCACACCAGCGAGATCAAGACTATTTAAGCTTATAGGAAGGACAGAGTTGTGAGGTGGAGCTGCGACAGCGACTAGCATATATGGTGGCTACATTACGCAAAAGAGGCGAGAAGAGAAGCAAAACGCGGTCGTGAAGCTAGTAGCGATCAAGAAGTGATCTGAACTACTTCGTCAAACATAACTCCAACACCGTGTTCACTTCCGGACTCCCGAGAAGAGACCATCACAGTTACACCTTGATTGATGTATTTTAATTAAGGTCAACCGGGTTTTCTACAACGGACATTAACAAATTCCCATCTGCCTCATAACATGAGCACGGCTTTGAAAGATAATACCTGCGGGGTGTCCCAACAAGCCCATTATAAGCTCTCACGGTCAGCGAAGGATATTCCTTCTACGGGAAGACCGATCGATCTCGGAATCCGGACTACAAGACATTTCGACACAATAAAACAAGACCAGCAAGACCACCCGATTGTGCCGACAAATCCCGATAGGAGCTGCACATATCTCGTTCTCGGGGCACACCGGATAAGCTAAGCATCTGGTACCGGCGTAATCCAAGTTGCCAAGGAATGGTCCCATACGGTGCTCTAGTTTGGACCAACACTCGAAGGAGCATTGGCCGGGGGGTAAATAAAGATGACCCTCGGGCTCGCGAAAACCGGGGAAAAAGGCTTAGGTGGCAAATGGTAAAACCAATGTTGGGCCTTCTTTGGAGAGTCTTATTCAAAGCGAACTGTCAAGGGGTCCCATAAATCACCCAACCGTGTGAGGAGCGAAATCAAGGAACATAACACGGTATGGCGGAAACTAGGGTGGCAAGAGTGGAACAAAACACCGGGCATAAGGCCGAGTCTTCCACCCTTTACCAAGTATATAGATGCATTAATTATAGCAGATATATTGTGATATCCCAACAAGTAAACATGTTCCAACAAGGAACAACATCTCCATGTTCAACAAGGAACAAACTTCATCTTCACTGCAACTACAGCGCTATAAGAGAGGGCTGAGCAAGCGGTAACATAGCCAATCAGCGGTTTGCTAGGAAAGGATGGTTAGAGGCTTGACATGGCAATATGGGAGGCATGATAAGCAAGTGATAGGCATCGTAGCATAGGCATAGAAAAAAGCGAGCATCTAGCAAGCAAAGATAGAAGTGATTTGAGGTATGGTCATCTTGCGCAAGTTCTCGAGTTGTCGAAAGCTTGATCCTCGTAAGCGTTCTCAACAGGTTCCTCGTTCACGTACTCATCTCCGGCTCTACCCAAAGCAAGAACACAAACAAAGGAACCACAATAAATCACGGTGCAATGCACAAGCAACATGATGCAAAACATGGCATGATATGCGAGATGTGATATGCAATGCGTATCGTGCTCGGAAGGAAAATGATGAACCAGGCATCAACTTGGCAAACCAAGTATGCGCTGGAAAAATGAGATGATTTGGTTGAAATCGATATAAAGATCACGGAATCGGATGCACGGTTTGCAAATGACAAGCAAAACAAGAATGGCACAAATCTGCCATTAACAGCATGATACCACATAGCAAGCAACAAGAAATTAAGCTACTGCACCCAAACGTACCAAAAAAGCATATGGCAGTGATCTACTCAAGATGCTTGACAAAAGATGAACACTGAGCTACGGCTAAATCACACATTAACAGGTCCAAACAAGCATGGCAAAAGTGCAAAATATGCAATGCTACAGGAACTTATAATAGCAAAACAAGGCATGGCATGAATCTACTCAAAGCATAGAACAAAAGTCCCTTACTGACCATGAGCCAAAAGGATCATAAGATATTATAGCACCCGTAAACATAGCAAGTTTAATTAGAGTTTCAGGAAGCAGGGCATGACAAAAGCAGATAACAAGTAGGCATGTTTATGAGCTCGATGCACTCACTACAGAGCATTTCATGATAAACTAAGCATACATACATCAAGAAGACATGGCATAGAAGTTATACATGGCAAGAACAACATCATAGCATACGGATCAACTACAACAACCTTGGCAAAATTGAATAACATGTAAACAATCTGCGGAAACATTTTATAGCAAAAGTAGAGCTCGATTGACTCAAGCTATGTCACTCCATAATTACAAACAAGGGCATGGATGGATAGAGCATAACCATATGTTCAAAACATCCTTCTGAAGTATCTCAAAATATGCATGGATCTCTCTATAGCATCAAGTTAACATGGCATAAAAATATCGACCAAAGCAGGGCTGAAATCAGCAACATCATGAAGCCTAGTTTGCATGCTTGTGCTAGTCACCACAGAGATCACAAAATACATGGCATACACCCTGTAAATATGGCATGGCATATTACAAAACACATGTAGGACTCAAATTCATAAGATGCACACATTAATCATGGCAAAAATGACAAAAGTGCATGTTACATTAAAAGCGAAACTAACATCACATAGCCCTCTTCAATAGCATTTGGGCATCAAGATGAGCTCAAATGAAAATTATGCAATGAGATGAAATGATCTACTCATCGAGGCGAACACTTGGTATGATATCGCCCAAAAGCAGACGCGGGTGCAGAGTTATGGCATGATGAAAATGCAACAATATAATCACAGAAAAAGGACTTGGAGAAATCGGGGAGAAGGAAAGTCAACGCTCGATTGGATCTGAGATCCCGGTAGCTGTGAACTCTGTGAGGTGGCGTGGCTCGGGGCAGGGGAAGAAGGCAGGCGGCGGCCGGGCAGGAGAGGGCGAGGCAGGCGAGGCAGCAGGCCGACGGCCGAGCCAGCTGGCTGTGTGTGACAGGACATGGACGGACAGGCAATGGCAGGCGCCAGGTCCAGCCGTGTGCGGCTGGGCAGCCTGGAGCAGGAGGCCTCCATGAGACCTGCTGGCCAGCTCTGCTGGCGATGTGTGGTGGCCCACGTGGCCTTGATTGGCTGGTGTGGTGAGGTGGCGGACGTGTCCGGCCCGAATCGGACACGTCCGTGCGGGGGGGAGGGCGGGGCTAGGGTTAGGGGTGGAGTGATCAGGGATTTGGAAATGGGGGCCTTTAAATAGAGGTAGAGGAGGCTAGGGAGCTCAAATTGATTGTAGTTTTCGCCCCCACGATCGTGATCCGGCGACGGAGAGCATGGAAGTGACTTAGATGGGTTATTGGGCTGTTTTGAAGGGGTGTTGGGCTGCAACAAAGAGGCCTTTGCGAGAGTGCGGTTAACCGTTGGAGTACTAAGCGAGCTCCAAATGACCCGAAACTTGACAGGTGGTCTACGGTGGTGTACCAAGGCCACTTGACAAACCTCAGTCCATTCGAGAAAGTTTAGTACCGCTCACGGAAAAAGCGTAAAGGGGCGCTTGGGGGACATAAGTGCGGATTGCAAAAGCGGACAACGGGGAAAATGCTCGGAATCATGAGGCGAACACGTATGCAAATGAGATGCACATGATGACATGATATGAGATGCATGACATAAACAAAATGCAAAGCGAAGACAAAAACCCAACCACGGAGGAATATCATATCCCAATGCGAAAATGGCAAGAGTTGGAGTTACAAATATGGAAAGTTACATCCGGGGTGTTACAGGGAGTTCTGGAACCCCAGGGGTTTAATGCGCCAAGATGGCCCTTATTGGAGAAGAGGAGGGGCGGCCAGGGCAGGCCGCGCCCCCCTCCCCTCTAGTCTGAATTGGACAAGGAGGCGCCCCTCCTTCCTCTCTCCCTCCTCTTTCCCCCTTCTCCTACTCCAACTAGGAAAGGAGGGAGTCCTACTCCCGATGGGAGTAGGACTCCTCCCTGGCGTGCCTCCTCCTTGCCGACCGCCTCTCCCTCCCTTGCTCCTTTATATACGAGGGCAGGGGGCACCTCTAGACACAACAATTGATCCCTTGGATCTCTTAGCCGTGTGCGGTGCCCCCTTCCACCATAGTCCACCTCGATAATATCATTGCAGTGCTTAGGCGAAACCCTGCGTCGGTAGAACATCATCATCATCACCACGTCATTGTGCTGACGGAACTCTCCCTCAAAGCTCGGTTGGATCGAAGTTCGAGGGACGTCAACGAGCTAAATGTGTGCTGAACTCGGAGGTGTCGTGCGTTCGGTACTTGATCGGTTGGATCATGAAGACGTACGACTACATCAACCGTGTTGTGCTAACGCTTCCGCTTTCGGTCTACGAGGGTATGTGGTCAACACTCTCCCCTCTTGTTGCTATGCATCACCATGATCTTGCGTGTGCGTAGGAATTTTTTTGAAATTACTACGTTCCCCAACGATGGCATCGAGCAGGTTTTATCGTAGATGTTATATGCAAAGTAGAACACAAGTGAGTTGTGGGCGATACAAGTCATCTGCTTACTAGCATGTCATACTTTGGTTGTTGGTATTGTTGGATGAAGCGGCCGGACCGACATTACAGCGTCGCTTCTGGCGAGATTGGTTCTACCGGCGTGCTTTGCACAATTGGCTGGCGGTGTCGGTTTCTCCAACTTTAGTTGAACCGGTGTGGCTCGCCGGTCCTTGAGAAGGTTAAAACAACACTAACTTGCGAACTATCGTTGTGGTTTTGATGCGTAGGTAAAACGGTTCTTGCTCAGCCCGTAGCAGCCACGTAAAACTTGCAACAACAAAGTAGAGGGCGTCTAACTTGTTTTTGCGGGGCATGTTGTGATGTGATATGGTCAAGACGTGATGAGATATAAGTTGTTGTATGAGATGATCATGTTTTGTTGAAGTTATAGGCAACTGGCAGAAGCCTTATGGTTGTCTCTTTATTGCATAAGATGCAAGTGCCAAATAATTGCTTTACTTTATCGCTATGCGATAGCAATAGTTGCAAGAGCAATAGTTGGCGAGACGACCATGTGACGACATGTTGATAGAGATCAAGATGATGGAGATCATGGTGTCATGCCGGTAACAATGAAGATCATGACAGTACTTTGGAGATGGAGATCAAAAGTGCAAGATGATGATGGCCATATCATGTCACATATTTTGATTGCATGTGATGTTTATCTTTTATACATCTTATTTTTCTTAGTTTGGCGGTAGCTTTATAAGATGATCTCTCACTAAATTTCAAGGTATATGTGTTCTCCCTGAGTATGCACCGTTGCGAAAGTTCTTCGTGCTGAGACACCACGTGATGATCGGGTGTGATAAGCTCAACGTTCAAATACAACGGGTGCAAGACAGTTTTGCACACGCGGAATACTCAGGTTAAACTTGATGAGCCTAGCATATGCATATGCGGAACCTTTGGAGACCGAAGGTCGGCGGAATCATATAGTAGATATGATCAACATAGTGATGTTCACCATTGAAAACCAATCCATCTCACGTGATGATCGGACATGGTTTAGTTGATTTGGATCACGTGATCACTTAGATGATTAGAGGATGTCTATCTAAGTGGGAGTTCTTAAGTAATATGATTAATTGAACTTTAATTTATCATGAACTTAGTCTGGTAGTATTAGCATATCTATGTTGTAGATCAATAGCTCGCGTTTAGCTACCTGTTTTATTTTGATATATTCCTAGAAAATTAAGTTGAAAGATGTTAGTAGCAATGATGCGGATTGGATCTGCGATCTAAGGATTATCCTCATTGCTGCCTGGAAGAATTATGTCCTTGATGCACGCTAGGTAGCGGACCTATTGCGAGGGCGGAATCTGAGCGTTATGAACATTTGGCTAGCTCAATATGATGACTACTTGATAGTTTAGTGCACCATGCTTAGCGGCTTAGAATCGGGACTTCAAAGACGTTTTGATCGTCATGGACTATATGAGATGTTCCAGGAGTTGAAGTTAATATTTCAAGCAAATACCGAGTTGAGAGATATGAAGTCTCCAACAAGTTCTATAGCTAAAAGATGGAGAGAATAGCTCAAGCGGTGAGCATGTGCTCAAATTATGCAGGTACTACAATCGCTTGAATCAAGTGGGAGTTAATCTTCCGGATAAAATAGTGATTGACAGAATTCTCTAGTCACCATCACCAAGTTAGTAGAACTTCGTGATGAACTATAGTATGCAAGGGATGGCGAAAGCGATTCGAGCTTTTCATGATGATGAAATTGATGAAGGTAGAAATCAAGAAAGAGCATCAAGTGTTGATGATTAACAAGACCACTAGTTTCAAGAGAAGGGCAAAGGAAAGAAAGGTAACTTCATGTAGAATGGCAAGCAAGTTGTCACTTCCGTGAAGAAGCCCAAAGCTAGACTAAAGCTGAAGCGAGTGCCTCTACTACAAAGGAAATGGTCCTTTGAGCGGAAATGCCACAGAATATTTGGTGAATAAGAAGGATGGCAAAGTGAACAAGGGTATATTTGATATCTGAGTTATTGATGTGTACCTTACTAGTGTTTATAGTAGCCCACAGGTATTTGATACTTGTTAGGTTGCTAAAATTAGTAACTTCGAAGCAGGAATTACAGAATAAGCAGAGACTAGTTGAGGGTGAAGTGATGATGTGTCTTTGGAAGTGGTTCCAAGATTGATATGATCATCATCGCACCTCCCTATACTTTGGGATTAGTGTTGAACCTAAATAAGTGTTATTTGGTGTTTGCGTTGAGCATGAATATGATTTAATCATGTTTATTGCAATCTGATTATTCATTTAAGTTAGAGAATAATTGTTGTTACATTTACATGAATAAAACCTTCTATGGTCATACACCCAATGAAAATGGTTTGTTGGATCTCGATCGTAGTGATACACATATTCATAATATTGAAGCCAAAAGATGCAAAGTTAATAATGATAGTGCAACTTATTTGTGTACTTTGCCGTTTAGGTCGTATTGGTACAAAGCGCGTGAAGAAACTCCATGTGATGGGATTTTGGAATCACTTGATTATGAATCACTTGATGCTTGCGAACCATGCCTTATGGGCAAGATGACTAAGACTACATTCTCCGGAACAACGGGCGAGCAATGACTTATTGGAAATAATACAAAGCTGATGTATGCGATCCGATGAGTGTTGAGGCTCATGGCAGGTATCGTTATTTTCCGACCTTCACAGATGATTTGAGCAGATATGGGTATATCTACTTGATGAAACATAAGTCTGAAACATTTCAAAAGTTCATAAAATTTTAGAGTGAAGTGGAAAATCATCGTAACAAGAAAATAAAGTTTCTACGATCTGATCGTGGAGGAAAATATTTGAGTTACGAGTTTGGCCTTCAATTAAAACAATGTGGAATAGTTTCACAAACTCATGCCACAGAACACCACTGACATAATGGTGTGTCCGAACGTCATAACCGTACTTTATTGGATATAGTGCAATCTATGATGTTTCTTACCAATTTACCACTATTGTTTTGGGGTTATGCATTAGAGACAGCTGCATTCACGTTAAAAAGGGCACCATCTAAATCTGTTGAGACGACACCGTATGAACTATGGTTTGACAAGAAACCAAAGTTGTCGTTTCTTAAAGTTTGGGACTGCGATGCTTATGTGAAAAAGTTTCAACATAATAAGCTCGAACCCAAATCGGAGAAGTAAATCTTCGTAGGATACCCAAAAAGAAACTATTGGGTACACCTTCTATCACAAATCCGAAGGCAAGATCTTTGTTGCTAAGAATGGATCCTTTCTAGAGAAAGAGTTTCTATCGAAAGAAGTGAGTGGGAGGAAAGTAGAACTTGATGAGGTAACTGTACCTGCCCCCTTATTGGAAAGTAGTTCATCACAGAAACCTGTTCCTGTGACTCCTACACCAATTAGTGAGGAAGCTAATGATGGCGATCATGTAACTTGAGATCAAGTTACTACCGAACCTCGTGGAGTCGACGAGTGCAGTCCGCGCAGTGGTGCGGTAATCCTATTACGGAGGTCATGTTACTTGACCATAGCGAACCTACGAACTATGAGAGCGATGATGAGCCAACCTGCGAAATGGCTTGAGGCCATGAAATCTGAGATGGGATCCATGTATGAGAACAAAGTGTGGCCTTTGGTTGACTTGCCCGATGATCGGCAAGCCATAGAAAATAAATGGATCTTCAAGAGGAAGACGGACGCTGATAGTAGTGTTACTATCTACAAAGCTTGAATTGTCGCAAAAATGTTTTCGACAAATTCAAAGTGTTGACTACGATGTGATTTTCTCACTCGTAGCGATGCTTAAGTCTGTCCGAATCATGTTAGCAATTGCTGCATTTTATGATTATGAAATTTGGCAAATGGATGTAAAAGCTGCATTCTGAATGGATTTACGGAAGAAGAGTTGTATATGATGCAACCTAAAGATTTTATCGATCCTAAAGGTGCTAACAAAATGTGTAAGCTCCAGCGATCCATCTATGGAATGGTGCAAGCATCTCAGAGTTGGAATATACGCTTTGATGAGTTGATCAAAGCATATAGTTTTATCTGAGACTTGCGGTGAAGCACTGTATTTACAAGAAAGTGAGTGGGAGCACTACATCATTTCTGATAAGTATATGTGAATGGCATATTGTTGATGGAAATAATGTAGAATTTTCGGAAAGCACAAAGGGTATTTGAAATGAGTTTTTCAACGAAAGACCTCGGTGAAGCTGCTTACATATTGAGCATAAAGATCTATAGAGATAGATCAAGGCGGCTTGATAAGTTTTTCAATGAGTACATACCTTGACAAGATTTTGAAGTAGTTCAAAATGGAGCAGTCAAAGAAAGAGTTCTTGCACTGTGTTACAAGGTGTGAAAGTGAGTAAGACTCAAAACCGACCACGGCGAGAAGATAGAAAGAGAGCGGAAGTCATTCCTATGCCTCAGCCATAGGTTCTATAAAGTATGCCATCTTTGTATACCCTACCTTTGAGTTTAGCAAGGGAATACAATAGTGATCTAGGAAGATCCTTGGACATCGGTCAAAAATTGTCCTTAGTGGAATAATGATATGTTTCTTGATTATGGAGGTGACAAAGGTTAAATAAAGTAAAGGGTTACGTCGATGCAAGTTTTGACAACGATCCAGATAACTCTAAGTCTCAATCTGGATACATATTGAAATTGGGAGCAATTAGCTAGAGTAGCTCCGTGCAGAGCATTGTTGACATATGTAACATCCCAAATTTTCAATTTGGAATGTTATACATTAGGCCATCATGCATATCATATTTTCTCGCATTTTCGATCCTAGAAAATTTCCGCAACTCAAGGACCCTCGGAGAAGTTGGAATTTCATTATTTTCATATTTGAGATTTCTCAAATTTTGAAAATAGGATCATTTAGTTTATTTATTTGTCTTCAAAAGTTTTCCGATACAAAAATTTAAGAGAGAATAATATGACTTTCCCAACATTTTGGAAAAATGAAGATATTATAAATAAATCAAATTTTGGTTTGAGGATTTATTTGCTTTAGGTAAAAAAATGAGCATTTTAAAATATGCATATTTGCCCGTTTTAAAGTTCATTTTGTTCGACTCATTTTAGGGCAGGGAAAATTTATTTTATTTAATTTGGAGTTCGTTTGGTTTGATTTTTATTTTGTTTAAGTTACATTTAAAAAAAACAAGCGCCGCCGCCACTTTGGGCCAAGGCCCAGCCGCCGCCCCTTGGCCCATCTCCCCTCCCCTCGCGCGTCTTGAGAGGAGTCCCGCCGCCGCCTCGCCCTTGCGCCGCCGCCGTGTCGGCTCGGACCCGCCGCCGCCCTTGCAGCACCCCCTCCCCAAGGCAGCACCCCCTCCTTTTATACCCGCGCCCCCTCCTCTCCCCTCATCCCTTGCCCGCCCTCCATGAGCCCGCCGCTGCCGGGCCGCCCCCCGCCACCAGCCGTCGCCCGGGCCGCCGTCGCCACCCGTCGCCGTCGCCTTGACCTCGCCCCTCGCCCGACCCGCCGCCACCCAGGGGCCAGAGCCCTTGGCGAGCCCGGAGAGTAGCCGCCGCCACTACCGCCCGGTCGGTTTTTAGAAAAACCGATCCGGTTTTCTCGCGATGTTGGTTTTTTTCAAAAACCTAGATTGGTTTATTTTTATTTTTGGTTTTCTTATTTAGTGAGCGTTCACCGAACCGTTCGTTTCAATAAACGTGTTCGTTGGATTAGTTCTGATAACGAGCGTCCATTTGTTTAATCTGTTCGTCGTTTTCTTTTAATCGGATTTAATCCGTTATTTTTCGATTTCGATTTCGATTCGATTTTCACATCTGTTTATTTTCTCGCTCGTTTATCGAATCGGTGATTCAAGCGCTGGAGTTTCGTTATGAAACCGCCGTTCGACTAACCTACTTACGAGTTTTGCTACTGTAAAATTTTGACTTAGTTTCAGATTGCTAAACCGAGTCGTTCTCTCTCGAGTTTCGACCTTGATGCTTTATTTGATTGATTCTTTTGCAACCAGGGTTCTTAAGTTGAACTTTCTGGTTAGATCTTTTATTCGAGATTTCCCGTGCATTAGATGAGTACTTATTGTATGCTTGTTGTTTTCTGCGTTAGATCACCGGTCGCGCTTGTTACTTGAATCTCTAGGTCTCATGGATCATCGGCAAGGCAAGTAACTTGATCATACCTTTTCTACTACCAGTTTTTATGCATTAGATCAAACCCTCAAACCCTTGCATGTTTAGGATCTAATTAAATTGTGGGATTGGGAAGTAGATTTGAGGTAGTACCTATTACTGTTTACTTATGAAACCTTGGGAGTTACTTCTCGTTTGCTTGTTATGCCATGCTATGCTAGTAGGCGTGGATTGGGTGAGTGAATATCCATGACAGATGTGAGATTGTTAATTAATGGTTTATCTAAGGTGGAAACCTAAACACACATCTGGGTGGATTGAGGCACTGGTTTCTATCGAGGACTTACTGTATTTCTTGGACCGCCACCCGGGCTCTAAGGGATCATAAGATTATTCAAGCTGGAAACTTCCGTGTGCAGCCACAAGCCAATTATGGGCTCTGGCGTAGTTGATTAAGTTGTGCGAACTCTTACGGGTAGGCTAGCTGATGTAGGGGATGTAGGTTGATACGGTCTACCCACATGTAAGGTGCTAAGCTTACGAAGACTATGTCTCGGTCATCCGTTTCTCAAACACCATGTAGTCACGAGAACCAAGCGGAGGCGATCGAGTCTTAATGGGGAAAAGTCATAAACCTCTGAAGAGTGTATAAACTAATCATGATTAGCCGTGTCCCCGGTTATGGACGTTTTGAGTGTCTGGTAATTGAATATCATGTGAATCTCAACATGTTACTTCTAATAAAAGTTATTGGGATTGATGAGTACTTTTTAATTGGGATTGAGGATCTGTCAACCATTCTCAATGTTTAACAACCACCATGATAGTTAAATAAAATTATTCCTTTGTTGTAGGAAAAACTAGCTTTATGCAAAAATGTAACCGTAGAGCCTTACCACCAGCCTTATATGCATGTAGTATAGGCTTATTCCTTCATTACTCTTTATGTGTTACATTGCGGCATATTCCATGTCTTGACCCATTTTGGGCTGCAACTTTCACGTTGAGACTTTTAGAACGACAGTAAGGTGTTAGGTGGTGGTTCTATACTCGATGATGCCGATGGAGTTGATGGACTCACTTATCTTCCAAGCCTTCGCTGTTATTATTAGATGGCCTTAAGCCATATTATTGTATTAAGTTCCCTTGTGGACAACGATGTAATAAGTGTGTGATTGCTACTCTGCTATAAATCCTTGAAATCTTGTGTGGTGTCGGCATTCTTGATCCGAGGATGACGAGAGCAGAGACTTGATCCATTGGTGCAGTCGCTCTGAGAGAATGGTATCGAGCACCTGATTGTGAGACACGACCACTAAGTTAAAACCATAGATCACTACTCTCTTCCCATTTCTAACTCCTCATCTTTTCTACTCTCTTTAGGATGGCGAGACGCGAAGATCAAGTACACCCAACCGGATGAAGGCACACCTTTTGGATTTCACTTGAAGGAAGTTACCAAGTACGAACATTGGACTACCAAGCTTCACGGAACTTTCAACGCCACTCTGCTGAAGAGGGTATTTGGAAGATTCAAGCTCACGTTCGGGAAGGACATTCGCCCCAATCACCAAGCCTATAGATAGTGTTTTGATTGCACCAACTTGGAGTGCAGGAAAGAGCATGGCAGCTCACATCACCATGGGGCGCATTGGAGAAGTTTATCAAGAAGACCTCAAGGACACTATCTACCAGATTTGCGGACGCCGAGATGAAAAATGGGACATAGTTAGCACCAAGAAGGATAGGTCCATTGCAGCTTTCATCCGGGAGTTAAATCAGCACATTCGGCGCGGGAAAACCAAATGTGCAATGATATGTTGGAGTTGCGAGAATGCAAAGGAAGGATCATCGAGCTGGAAGGAGAACTAAAGACTACGCAAGGACTACATGGGCGAGATCGTAGCTCTGGCGAGACACAATAACGATCTTAAGTGCGAGATCGAAGAACTCAAGAAGAAGTTGGCGCTTAGGAATGAAGACCAGTATGTCGATTGTCCAGCGACTACATCAACATCGGCGACACCGATCACGGATCCAAGTGAACCCGACTTTGAAGGCGAAGCTGGGCGGACATCATGGAGTCTTCCACGGTTCAAATTAGTAGAAGTCCCCACATATTAGTAGTATTCCTCCATGTAAACATTTTAGTACCGCACTTAGCGATAGTTAGATCGTTGTAAGCCCTTGTTTGATTGAATGAAGTGATTTTGTGTGCATTTGCTCATGTGCATTTGGGTAGTGATTCCCCTTAGACCTCAATCTAGTCTAAATTCTCATCTTTTCTAAACCCATCGGATGCCTCCGAGGCGTGACCCGGGTTCGTTTTCCTGCGGAGATCACCCAATTGATCCAGCAGCGAGAATACCTGATTCAAACATTGAGTGCGAGAACCGGGCAACAACAACAACAACAACAATAACAACCCGCCACCACCACTGCGGACCACTTGACTCGTTTCCTTAGACTGAATCCGCGGTGTATTCCGTAGCACCGAGCGATTGTAGCGGATGATTGGCTCCATAAGATAGGAAGGAGTTGACCCTGCGGGATGCACAGATGGTGAAAGAGTGAAGTTTGCGACACATCGACTTGAAGGACCCGGCGGACATGGTGGGAGAATTTCTGACCACTTACCCGTGACACCTTTGTCACATGGGATCGGTTTCAGCAAGCTTTTCGCCTTGCCCTTACGTTTGGCGAGGAGCCATGGCCATGAAGAAGCGTGAGTTTATAACTTCGCCAAGGAGGAAGGACTGTTGGCGATATGTGGATGATTTTAGTAAGTTAGCACGATATGCCCCGGATGACATTACTACGGATCAGCTAAGCGGGAGAAGTTTCTAGAAGGACTGAATGATGAGTTGACATGCCGTTGATGGTAGCAAGCTTCAACAACTACCGGAGTTGGTAGACCGAGCCCTCATGATTGAAGGAAAGCAATGACAAATTGAGAACCGCAAGAGAAAGTATGGGCAAGGAAGTATAACTCTGGAGCCAATGAAGCCTCGTTATACCCCTAAATCAGGAATTCAGTTTCAGCATACCCATGGAGGAGTAATTCGCACAACCATAATGGCACTAAGAATGGGAGCAGGGAATGGAGGAAGCAATGGACAGAACCGCACCAACCGTCAACACCATCCAAAGTAGACTGAGTCACATTACTTGCTTTAAGTGCATAAGGCGGGCATTATGCCAATGGTATCGAAGGCGAATGGAAATGGCAATGGAAGCTACGGAAAGAAGCCCAACCCTTTCAACAGGGGACGGGTGAACCACATTGATGTGGAGGAGGTTGAAGATCAGTCCGATCGATGTCGGTAAGTTTTGGTTAAGTCATTTCTGCGGTTGTTCTTTTCGATCTTGGTGCATCGCATTCATACATATCAAGGGTTTGTGGATAAGTACAAGTTACCAACCCAAGCCCTTAGGTCACCCATGCTAGCAACCTCACCGGGCGAGAATACATGGCTAGTAAATGGTGTGATCGATTGCCATTAAGTTGGACACTATGTTTTCCCCTCGGACACGATAATTACGGAATCCCAAGGTTTGGATGTGATATTAGGAATGGATTGGTTATCAAGGTATAGAGGAAACATAGATTGCTCCACTAAGTCAATTTTGCTCACCACACGGAAGGAAGAAGGATCAAGTATGTATCACGGCACGAGCGAGGAGAGCACAAGTTAATTGCTTATCGAGGGTGGTGCGGGAAGAAGTACCGATGGTGAAGGATTTTCTGATGTATTTCGGAAGAGTTACCGGAATGCCACGGATAGAGACATTGAGTTTTTGATCGAGTTGTTGCGAGAGCAGGCCCGATATCGAAGCGACCGTGCAGGATGCCCTTACGAGTTTGGCAGAAATCAAGAAGCAGATTAAGGAATTGTTGGATAAAGGTTTTATTAGCCCAAGTTCTTCACCTTGGGGATCACCCGTTTTGTTAGTGGAGAAGAAGGATGGATCGTTAAGAATGGTTGTTGATTATCGTGGATTGAATGAAGTAACAATCAAGAACAAGTACCCACTGCCAATGATAAATGATCTATTTGATCGTTTGCAAGGAGCTAAGGTGTTTTCAAGATCGATTCTGATCGAGGTACCATCGATTGAAGATTAGGGAGCAATACATACCCAAGACTGCATTTACCACGAGATATGGGTATGCGAGTATACCGTTATGTCATTTGGACTGACTAACGCACCAGCCTATTTCATGAACACGATGAACAAAGTGTTTATGGAGTTTTGGATAAGTTAAATCGTGGTGTTCATTGATGACATTTTGATTTTCTCGAAGAATGAAGAGGAACACAAGGAACATTGCGATTGGTTTTGGGCGAGGAACACCAGTTGTATGCCAAGTTCAGCAAATGTGAGTTTTAGCTAAAGGAAGTTGGATTTCTCGGACATGTTATATCCGGAGAAGGAATAGCGATTGATCCCACAAAGGTTGAGACCGTAACCAAATGGGAAGCACCAACGACAGTTGGAGAGATTGAGTTTCCTTGGACTCGCGAGGATACTACCGAAGATTCATTGAAATTTCTCAAGGATTGCTAAGCCTATGACTGAATTGTTGAAGAAGGATAACAAATTCATATGGGTGAGGATTTGTGAGGCAAGTTTTAGGAGTTGAAGAAAGATTGGTTACCTCACCAGTTTGATTTTGCGGATCGGACTAAGGATTATGAGGTGTATTGCGGCTTCACGTCAAGGACTTGGGCAGTGCTTATGCGAGGAAGGAAGAGTTGTTTAGTATGCTTCCGACAACTTAAGCCCCATGAGTTGAATTATACCACACATGATTTGGAGTTAGCAGCCGTTGTGCATGCCTTGAAGACATGGAGACATTTTCTCATTGGAAATCATTGTGAAGTATATCACGGATCACAAGAGTTTGAAGTACATCTTCACACAAAAGGCTGAATCTCAGACAGAGGAGATGGTTAGAGCTTATCAAGGATTATGATATGAGATTGCATTATCACCCGGAAAGGCTAATGTCGTAGCAGGCGCATTGAGCCGTAAAACCACGTCAATACCCTAATGATGGGAGGGATACCCAATGAGTTAGCCGAGGACCTTGAGAGCTATGTTTGGAAATAGTTCGAGAGGCTATGTAGCAGCATTGGAGATTGATCAACAGCGATGGACAAAATCGGAGAAGCCCAAAAGCGAGATAAGGAAGTTGCCTCTATAAAGGAGAAAATGAGCAAAGGAAAAGCTAAAGGATTTCGTGAGGATGAGCACGATACCCTATGGTTTGTGACCGTGTTTATGTGCCCAATAACCCGAGAGATCAGGAAGTTGATTTTAAAAAAGCTCATGATTCACCTATTCGATTCACCGGAAATACCAAGATGTATTTGGATTTGAAGAATACTTTACGGTGGACGGAATGAAGAAGGATATTGCGGAGTATGTAGCAGTTTGCGATGTATGTCGAGAAGGTAAAAGCGAGCATCGAAGCCAGCAGAGTTATTACAACCATTGCCGATACCGAATGGAAGTGGGATAAACTAGGCATGGATTTCATCACAGTTTGCCAAAGACTCGTTCAGGTTATGACTCGATTTGGGTCATAGTCGACCGCTTAACGAAGGTAGCTCATTTCTTTCCGTCAAGACTACCTATAGCGAGTGCTAAGTTGGCAAAGATATACATGACCAGGATTGTGTGTTTACGGAGTTCGAGGAGCATCATATCGGATAGAGAACCCGGTTTACCTCAAAATTTTGGAACCGGTTACACGAGACATTGGGAACTAGGCTGGAGTTGATGCAGACTTTCCACCCACAGACCGATGGACAGACGAGAAAGTCAATCAGATTTTGGAGGATATCTTTGAGAGCTTGTGCACTAGATTATGGATCTAGTTGGGATGATAATTTGCCGTATGCAGAATTTTCCTACAACAACGATTACCAAACCAGCTTGAAGATGGCACCTTTTGAGGCTCTGTATGGAAGAAGGTGCAGGACACCGTTGTCATGGGGAATGGCGGAGATCGTCGATTGTTTGGACCAGATTTGATTAAGGAGTGCGGCGAAGGTTAAAGCTGATTGAGGCAGGCTCAAGGTAGCCAGTCCGGACAAAAGAGCTATGCCGATTCAAAGCGCCAAGCGATTGAGTATGAAGTTGGAGATCAGTATATCTTAGAGTATCCCGCTTGAGGAGTTAAGCGTTTTGGAGTTAAAGGAAAGTTAGCCCACGTTTACGTTGGACCATATAAGATTTTGCAACGCATGGGAGAGATTGCTTATAAGTTGGAATTGCGGAAGGACTGTCGGGAGTTCATGATGTATTCCACGTTTCTCGATTGAAGAAATGTCACCCGAGATAGCGGAGAGTACCGTTAAGAACCACAGTGCCCTTGGAAGCAATTCAGTTGAAGGATGATTTAACATATGAGGAAAAACCGGTTAAGATTCTCGATTATGCTAGCGAGTTACCCGCAGACAAGGTTATCAAGTTTTGCAAAGTTCGATTGGAGCCACCACCTGAAGATGAAGCCACACAGGAAGAGAGGAAGTTTTGTAGGACCACCCTCACCTATTTTCTAGCCAACCCGAATCTCGGCGAGATTCATCTTAAGAGGTAGGTTTGTAACATCCCAAATTTTCAATTTGGAATGCTATACATTAGGCCATCATGCATATCATATTTTCTCGCATTTTCCGATCCTAGAAAATTTCACGCAACTCAAGGACCCTCGGAGAGTTGGAATTTCATTATTTTCATATTTGAGATTTCTCAAATTTTGAAAATAGGATCATTTAGTTTATTTATTTGTCTTCAAAAGTTTTCCGATACAAAAATTTAAGAGAGGAATAATATGACTTTCCCAACATTTTGGAAAAATGAAGATATTATAAATAAATCAAATTTTGGTTTTGAGATTTATTTGCTTTAGGTAAAAAAATGAGCATTTTAAAAATATGCATATTTGCCCGTTTTTAAAGTTCATTTTGTTAGACTCATTTTAGGAGTCGGAAATTTTATTTTATTTAATTTGGAGTTCGTTTGGTTTGATTTTTATTTTGTTTAAGTTACTTTTAAAAAAAACAAGCGCGCCAACCCATCTCCCCCTCCTCGGCTTGGGAGGAATCCCGCCGCCGCCGCCTTGCCCGCCGCCGTGTCAGCTCGGACAAATCCGCCGCCCCAGCTTGCCCCCCCTCCCCAAGGCAGCACCCCCCTCGTTTTATACCCCGCCCCCTCCTCTCCCCTCACCCGAGCGCCTTGCCTTGAACCGCCCGCCGCCACCGCCGTCGCCACCCGTCGCCGTCGCCCGACCTCACCGCCCCTCGCCCGACCCGCCACCACCCGCGGGCCAGAGCCCGCCGGTGAGCCATGAGGTAGCCGCCGCCACTACCGCCCGGTCCGGTTTTTAGAAAAACCCGATCCGGTTTTTCATGACGTTCGGTTTTTTCAAAAACCTAGATTGGTTTATTTTATTTTTCAGTTTTCTTATTTAGTGAGCGTTCACGAACGTTCGTTTCAATGAAACGTGTTCGTTGGATTAGATTACGATATGAGCGTCCATTGTTTAATCTGTTAAGTCGTTTTCTTTTAATCGGATTTAATCCGTTATTTTTCGATTCGATTTCGATTCGATTTTCACATCTGTTTATTTTCTCGCTCGTTTATCGGAATCGGGTGATTCAAGCGCTGGAGTTCGTTATGAAACCACCGTTCCGACTAACCTACTTACGAGTTTTGCTCTTGTAAAATTTTGACTTAGTTTCAGATTGCTAAACCGAGTCGTTCTCTCTCGAGTTTCGACCTTGATGCTTTATTTGATTCGATTCTTTTGCAACCAGGGTTCTTAAGTTGAACTTTCTGGTTAGATCTTTTATTCGAGATTTCCCGTGCATTAGATGAGTACTTATTGTATGCTTGTTGTTTGTCTGCGTTAGATCACCGGTCGCCGCTTGTTACTTGAATCTCTAGGTCTCGCGGATCATCGACAAGGCAAGTAACATGATCATACCTTTTCTACTACCCAGTTTTTATGCATTAGATCAAACCCTCAAACCCTTGCATGTTTAGGATCTAATTAAATTGTGGGATTGGGAAGTAGATTTGAGGTAGTACCTACTACCTGTTTACTTATGAAACCTTGGGAGTTACTTCTCGTTTGCTTGTTATGCCATGCTATGCTAGTAGGCGTGGATTGGGTGAGAGAATATCCATGACAGATGTGAGATTGTTAATTAATGGTTTATCTAAGGTGGCAACCTAAACACACATCTGGGTGGATTGAGGCACCTGGTTTCTATCGAGGACTTGCTGTATTTCTTGGACCGCCACCCGGGCTCTAAGGGATCATAAGATTATTCAAGCTGGAAACTTCCGTGTGCAGCCACAAGCCAATTATGGGCTCTGGCGTAGTTGATTAAGTTGTGCGAACTCTTACGGGTAGGCTAGCTGATGTAGGGGATGTAGGTTGATGCGGTCTACCCACATGTAAGGTGCTAAGCGCTTACGAAAGACTATGTCTCGGTCATCCGTTTCTCAAACACCATGTAGTCACGAGAACCAAGCGGAGGCGATCGAGTCTTGTGGGGAAAAGTGCGCAAACCTCTGAAGAGTGTATAAACTAATCATGATTAGCCGTGTCCCCGGTTATGGACGTTTTGAGTATCTGGTAATTGAATATCATGTGAATCTCAACATGTTACTTCTAATAAAAGTTATTGGGATTGATGAGTACTTTTTAATTGGGATTGAGGATGCTGTCAACCATTCTCAATGTTTAACAACCACCATGATAGTTAAATAAAATTATTCCTTTGTTGTAGGGAAAAACTAGCTTTATGCAAAAATGTAACCGTAGAGCCTTACCACCAGCCTTATATGCATGTAGTATAGGCTTATTCCTTCATTGCTCTTTATGTGTTACATTGCGGCATATTCCATGTCTTGACCGTTTTGGGCTGCAACTTTCACGTTGCAGACTTTTAGAACTGACAGTAAGGTGTTAGGTCGTGGTTCTATACTCGATGATGCCGATGGAGTTGATGGACTCACTTATCTTCCAAGCCTTCGCTGTTATTATTAGATGGCCTTATGCCATATTATTGTATTAAGTTCCCTTGTGGACAACGATGTAATAAGTGTGTGATTGCTACTCTGCTATAAATCCTTGAAATCTTGTATGGTGTCGGCATTCTTGATCACAGGGTGACGAGCACGGAGACTTGATCCATTCGGTGCGAGTGGCTACAACATAGAAATTTGCAAAATACATATGGATCTGAATGTTGCGGACACATTGACTAAGCCTTTTCCACGAGCAAAACATGATCGGCACCAAGGCTCCATGGGTGTTAGAATCATTCTTGTGTAATCTAGATTATTGACTCTAGTGCAAGTGGGATCTTTGAAGGAAATATGCCCTAGAGGCAATAATAAAGTTATTATTTATTTTCTTATATCATGATAAATGTTTATTATTCATGCTAGAATTGTATTAACGGAAACATAATACTTGTGTGAATACATAGACAAGCAGTGTCACTAGTATGCCTCTACTTGACTAGCTCGTTGATCAAAGATGGTTATGTTTCCTAGCCATTGACATGAGTTGTCATTTGATTAACGGGATCACATCATCGGAGAATGATGTGATTGACTTGACCCATTCCGTTAGCTTAGCACTTTCGCTCGTTTAGTATACGCTATTGCTTTCTTCATGACTTATACATGTTCCTATGACTATGAGATTATGCAACTCCGTTTACGGAGGAACACTTTGTGTGCTACAAAGCGTCCTAGCGTAAGCTGGGTGATTATAAAGGTGCTCTCTGGTGTCTCGAAGGTACTTGTTGGGTTGGCGTATTTCAAGATTAGGATTTGTCACTCCGATTGTCGGAGAGGTATCTCTGGGCCCTTTCGGTAATGCACATCACTATAAGCCTTGCCGACATTGCAACTAATGAGTTAGTTGCGGGATGATGTATTACGGAGCGAGTAAATAGACTTGCGGTAGCGAGATTGAACTAGGTATTGAGATACAAGCGATCGAATCTCGGGCAAGTAACATACCGATGACAAAAGGAACAACGTATGTTGTTATGCGGTTTGACCGATAAAGATCTTAAATAGAATATATGGGAGCCAATATGAGCATCCAGGTTCCGCTATTGGTTATTGACGGGGACATGTCTCGGTCATGTCTACATAGTTCTCGAACCCATAGGGTCCATGCGCTTAAAGTTCAATAGCGGTTATATTATGAGTTTATGTGTTTTGATGTACGAAGGTAGTTGAGTCCTGATGTGATCACGGACATGGCGAGGAGTCTCGAAATGGCGAGACATAAATATTGATATATTGGAAGCCTATATTTGGATATCGGAAGTGTTCGGGTGAAATCGGGATTTTGCAGATGCAGGGATTCTGGAACCCCGAGGGTTTAATGGGCCAAGATGGGCCTTAGTGGAGAAGAGGAAGGCGGCCGGGCAGGGCGCGCCCCCTCCCTCTAGTCCCTAATTGGACAAGGAGGCGGCGCCCCTTTCCTTCCTCTCTCCCTCCTCTTTCCCCTTCTCCTACTCCAACAAGGAAAGGAGGAGTTCTCCT